>JANBWZ010000016.1:0-600000 GCA_026743855.1 Pleurotus sapidus
TACTTAAAATCCCTCTAAAATCGCTCGATTTACGCACTTGAAAATGCCAGGCTACCTGTATACAGCATTTGCATCTCAAGCCGACTACGAACTAGTCTTAAATTACGCCAAGCAGCTCAACACTGTTCTATGGGAGAACACGGCCAAGCGCTGTTTCTTTGGCAGTTTGGACGGACATGCCAACATCAGGGGTTTCATTGAACGGAGAACGGGCGCCACGGGATAGGTGTCCACGCCATCATTGTACCTTCTGTGTACTCGGTGGAACTGCCTGTCGGCTCGATGTATGCCCAGCGTGCGTGTGATTCCGTGGTGTTAGATGACTGTATGGTAATTAAGTCTATATACGCCATAAAGCCCATCATGCGGTAGAACATTGAATCGCCCACAAAAGTGTTCAGTACCTGGCGTCCATGGAGGGACTGACAGGAAGGTCGTGGAGACAGCGTACTTAAGATGCCTATTTCTGGAAATCGGGGGTTTGTTTCGGAAGAGAGGGTGGTTGTGGATACGGGGTTGTGATGCACTTTTGTCAAAAGCCCGAACTTACCGGGTGAGAGTTTTTTGTCAAGTGGATCTATTTTGGTAACCCTGGGCTCTGCAGTGTTCTGACGGATGGTCCCTCAAATTCAAAGCATTGACGAAGGCCGTAATTCTAAATACATTACAGCGTGGATCATAAATGAGCGGCGACGTTAGATATGTCATCAAGTAGTCGTTACGACGGGAGGATGATATGTTAGCTGTTGTGGTGGATAATGTGAATAAGATGAGTGTCCATATTTATGTGGGTGTGGGCACGTAGAACCGTCAGAAGGCCTTTAACCAGCCGAATCAAGAAAAGGGCATCGATACCGATTTTGCTTCAATCCTTTAGAGTTCTTCGACCTTCGTGGTGTACTCCTCGGGGCTGGGCAGAGTTCCGGAACCACTGCCATACTGGTCGTAAGAATGGAGACTAGGCGAGAAGGGCGACTGCGAGGGGAGGGGAAGATCGAGGGTAGAGACGCTGTCCGCAGGAGACCAACTCGACCCGTAGTTATGGGATGCCGCATGGGGGTGATAGCCGTGAGGAGAGAAGTGTGAGGCAGGGGGAGGTGGGGGAGGGGAAGAGTCGAAAGATGATGACGAGGTGGAGTGAGGGATGGGAGTGCGCGTACTATCCCTCGACGAATTTGACATCCATGATGAAGACATCCGTGGTGTGGCGGCGTGTGAAGAGGAGTAGTGATTGTGACTTCGGCCTAGGTTTGTTCCGCCTGAAGCATATGTGCTGTACGATCTACCGTGATCGTCGCCGCCGCTTCGAGAGGAAACGATTCCTGCAAAGGCGCTACCCGATCGCATTCGAGGACGATCGAGGAATAGACCACCAGCGGCGCTGCTGTTATTCGATTCGTAACCGTTGCTTTCCCACTGGCGGCTAGATGATGAGTTTAGAGGAGACCAAGAGCTGGAGTCGCTCGATGCTGAGCTCTCCCGACGAGGGTCCTGAATAGGATTGGGTAGTGCCCAGCCCATAGTGACGGGACCTGGTAATCGGAGGCTATCGATGCTAGTTCCCCACCGGTCGGTCGCGCCATGACGAGCGGGATACTCGGATGATGGGTGATAGAGTGAATTGGTCGGCGGATACGAGCTCTCTACGGGAGAACTCTGAGACGGAGACCATGGCGGTGAGTGGCCGACGTTGTACGTCTGTTCCTCGACTTTGCATTCCACGCTTTCGTTGTTGTCCCCATCGCTTCTGTGGAAACAGTGAGCATTTCGCAACGGAAGTTGAGCAGCACGACATACACGAGCCTCGCTTTGCCGTCCGGCCCAATCTCTACCTTTGGAGGCGTACGGAAATTCGTCAAACGGAAGATGTGAGGAGGCATTGGAAGTGTGGCGATGTCGGCGCGACTATCTGGCTTTCTGAGACGGCCGAGGCGGATGTCTTCAGAGGTGTAATACGAGATAAGGTGGAGATCGGAGCCCTCGACGGTTACGGTGATGGTCTACGAAGTTTGCAATCTCTTTGGCATCCGAGTAGGCTTTGTACAACGTATCACTGACCTTCTTGATTAATCCGTTAGGTTTGAACGTCCCCTGGTCGGTGGTTGATGCTGAGGTCTTGTGTCCCGCCCCCATTCAGATTGGCCCCCAATACCCCGGGATGGGGCCTCTGGGCTGTGGTATGCCCTCTTGTTACCTACGCGACTGCTGCTCCGTTCATTTATTTCCCTGTAAACCTGGAGAGTTGCCGAGATCGTTAGACAGCCTCGGTAGTCAAATACAGTTGATGAGGCTCACCAAGAAATTTCCGACAATACGGGATGGGGACCACAGCAAACCGTCTGGCAAATGAAAGGTTGAGTGGCAGTACCGCTGCCGCGCCAGCGAGGGTAAACGTACCAGTCCACCTTTTGATTCCGCTTTCCTCGACGCTGAACACGAAGACAGCGCCACTCTTGATCATGGTCCTGCGCTCGCTGTCGTTGAGGCGGCGAGTGATTCGTGGAATGAGGCCCTGACGGGCGGCGTTGATGAGACGCAGAGCATGGTAGGTAGAGTCAACGAAGCCAATAAACGCTGGAACGTCTGCAGAGTTGGCGTTTGTGGTCATTAGCACTGGCAGAGTGGTTGGTACGCCTAAGCTTGAGGTTGTTGGAGAGTTTGAAAGTATGGGACCAGGGATGTGGCTCTCTTCCTTTATGATGCAGCTGTGCTCCCGTGCCCTCAATAATAGTTGAAATAATTGAAGATAGCGTCGTGAGCCGAATTCGTGCAGATCAGGGATTCACCCTTCCAGATTCACGCTTTGTTCAGCCAACTGGGCCAGGCCGGGATCAGATAGCCTTTACTTGGGAATAACGTTACCCGAAGCTCGTCCTTACTTGACACCAGACGCCACAAGTCACCTCTGCAATGGAAATCCAAGAACATTTGTGGCTCACTGAAAACACCTCGTTGAATTTCCGTAATCAAAATGCGGCTACCGTGAGGTCTGCAAGGAACCAGGAAACCGTCAGTCATGTCCCCAGTCAAGTCCCTTGCCATCTTTGATGAGAACAGCATGGTCCGCTCATCCGGCAGGCCCGCTCTTTGATTTTCACCACCACACCCCTCATGCCAATCTAGATGGAGTACTGAAGATGTAAATGGCGTCGAGGTTTCCATCCCAGTTCCCATTTTCAGGGCTCTTGTACATATCCAGCATAGCGCTCGATTACCATCCCCCTGATGCTAGGCGGTTCTTGGAGAATTGGGGCATCAGCGTTCTTGAACAGGTCCCTTCTTGAATTCGTGTGTGGAAGTGGTAAACAGTGTGGTTCAGGACTTTGTTTTCACAGCTTTTTTCAAACACAGCGAACCGAGTTCCGTCTATCTTTCCCCTTCCGCTCTGGCTCGTCTTACAGGTCCGATACGTCGTTCTGCCAGCAGGCAAGCCGGCGTGAGTTGTCGCGCCATCATTAAGAAGCTCGGATCTTATGAAAAACATGGAAGGCCATCGACGATCTCAAGGCGCACCATTCATCAAACTCGCCCGTGTTGCCAAAATTACACGAGAGTAATAGAAATATGTCGTTAAGAAAGGTAAAGGCCAAAAAGGATGGGTCGACGGAACGTAATGAAGTGGAGACCGACGGACGTAAAACCCGCTGCACCTTCTTAATGATTATTAAGGACAATGCAGTATTCATTGCGTTTCCTGGGTTTTGGCCAGGACGAAGGAGCCTTCATATCCAATTCGATCTACCCGTGTGGAAGTTTCCCGCCAACGACCAACAAGGTTTTGGTCGTGTATGTATCCCTTGAACACCCATTGGCCAGAACGAGCTTGTGTTGAGTCGACCTGGAATTTCGGGGATATCAGGCATTCGGTTTCCGATGATGGAGAAGGACAAGGCAAACGCAGCTTCTGCGGTCGCACTTACAGGTGTACGGAGCAACACGACTAAACCGTCCCAAGGCCTGACTCGTCCAACAATGGAGTAATGTCCCCAGGCAGCCCCGTGGCGTTCCCCCGTCTGCGATGCGCGTGGGTCAGCAATGGAACACGTGTGTGAATGAGGAAGAGATCGCGTCCAAATTTATAGAATTGTTCCAGAACTAACCTCGCCCGTGATCAAGATGTCAGCGATTCCACTGCATTGGTGCGAGACCGTGTCTTCATATTCCTGGTCATTATCAACATAAGAGGTTTCCAGGGAATCGGCCAGAGCAGCCGTATTCGTCCCGCGGTCCAATATAGCTGCACCATCGCACTCGCTATTGGTACTACAGCCCTGTACCAAACTCTCGGATGTCGACTGGGAATAACGCGCCTGGCCATGGGGTTCATATGTCTCGTACCGGATGTAGCTTTCTGATGCTGGGTTATACACTTCTATGTGATCCTGCAAGCCATGATAAAGGGAGATTAGCTGCAGATAGACCTCTATCTTTACAATCTGCCCAGACCGGAGTGGCATGGACGATGTCTTGTGAAGGAAACCTACCTCCAAGCGTCTGAGGTCAAGTCCTCGCGGCAACCACGCGTGTAGAATATCATCGAAGCTTGTGCCATCGATTGATATTGGTAGAGGGTCACTAGGATGAAGGCAGTGATGTTCTTGAAGGTGTAAGTACATCGGCTCTGGATATATGGGAACCTGGTGTGTGCTGCGTGAAGACTCGTTGAGGAGATCTTGGTACGAATTGAAGCCAGGTCGCTGACGCAGAAGGTATGTCAGAAGGACCTATTCGATAGTCAGAATCCAGCACGCACCAGAATCCTGCCGGCCCAAGAGCCGCATATAGAACCTGGGGTGTACACAGGGCCCCTCAGTGGCGGATCCCCCAACCAGGGATCGTAGCATGCAGCAAGCCTACTCCAATCCTCGTCGTGCTGCTGACTAGTCCCCTCCTCCTCTTCATCCTCCTCGTTGAAATACCGCTGTACATCCGAAAGGGAAGGCAGCCTCTCTGGCACATGGATCCGATTATCGTTGCGGAAGTCTAAGACATCTTCAAGTGTTGCGCCTCTGTGACCCGCCGCATTGGCTTCTTCTCGATTGCGGGTAATGTGCTCACATCATCAGGCAAATCCTGCGAATCTTGACGTATTTCATTGCGCAGAACGGTTCCAAGTGTCGCTGCAGTCGTTATCATCGGCACAGCAAGCTTAAGATCGTGACCGTAATGTGTGATCTTCCTCGTCAGAGGTGATGGCGTGTTGCGAAAGTCAGAAGGGAATACTGAATGTGGACAAAGGGGGAGGTGAAAGCGCGAATCGGGCGCGAATATGGCAGGGTACTAAGTCAGGGTATATTAATTGAGCTTGTTCCGAATGCAGATGTGACGCGTACTTTATAGCCAGCCACGATAAATGGGTGCAGCATGTTCTGAATGGTCGACTGTGTCGACAGCCCTTCCCTTCTCACCCCATCTAAACGGTCCAAGTAATGAAGGCGGCCTTACATTCAGCGAGGATCACGCACCTCGACTGGCGGTCAGCCACAATAACCACGCAATCAGGGAGGTTCCCTCCAACTCCGTATACCACATGGACGGTAGACCTCGTTGCCTAGTGATCCGTGAAGCCAGCGCTCCTTGCAGGAAATCCTCTATACCGGCCCATATTATAAGCTGACCTCCATTCTTCCCATCGTTTTCCAGCATCATCAAGTACGCGGTCCAAAGATCATCGCGACTGTATTGCCTACTGCGGATCCGCTTTAAGGCTATGAAGCGCTTCTTGAGCTCGGAAGTAAGACAACGTGTCGTACGCCATCGTTCCGAGAAACGTCGAAGTAGAGCTGAGCGGTCGAACTTGAGATTGAACGTGGATGCATATACATGCGCGTTATTCTTGAAGTTAAGCACGCTGTTCAGTCTATGTGATACAAGACAGAGATCCCCTAATTCTGAAGGAGGACCGAGGGGTTTTGAGGCCACGGCGTAGAGCGCGATGTCCTCAATAATTTCGGGCGCTACTTGCTCGAACTTGGACAGCGGGTTCCGGGCAGCCATGAGGGTGAAGACGAGGAGGCCGACATTGGTGGTGGTGGAATATATAGAAGCAACGAGCTAGGACATAGGTACATCGGAGCGGGGAAGATTTAGAAATGCGTGATCGCCGTCGCTTCGACCATTGAAATTATTGAAGGGTGAGAGAGAATATGGTGGCGGATATGGAAATGGTGACCACATATGACGGCCCTGCAGCGGTCACTTCCGTTGCACTCGCTTGCGGAACGCCAACATTTTCATTCTCAAGCAGGTCTTTTCAGGCACCGAAAAATCCTCCGCTGATGCCGGTCGCAGTGCCGTTCGGCGTTCCCCGTTCATTTGTTCGCTCTCTGCTGCGTTCTTCGCTCAGCGACCCGCTAGAAGAGTGCTGATGGAATTGTTGCAGGCAAATTACCCGACAGAACCAATGTTCCCCGCTGGCCCCTGTACCGAATTCATCCCGAGACGACTTCTACTGCTCACGAAATGTATACCGGACGTCCAGGCAATGGACCAGCTGTGAGAATGTTAACGTAAATTTGTGGGCCTCATCACTTGCCCGCGTTAGAACAATCCGTCGCGTGATCGCTTGCCCCATCGTTGGAGCTCCCTCAAATGTGGTCCTACGCGAGGCGGCATCCAAGAACAACAAGTAAAATTCCATGTATTTCCCCGAGATTGAACCACACCTGTCACCATTACCGATGTCAAGACTTGACGGTGAACTGGGCAAGCAATGGTCAACTGCGCGACGTGCGCGGTGTACCAGGGTGTACCATCACCTGGACCAAGGCCATCTTATCCCCATCCATTCCCGTTTGCGAATTCCCACCGAAACGACCCTCGCACGCCTATCATCACTGCCGGCGGAAGTTACGTCCCTCTCAGCGCTAATGGTCTCACGATCCTTCAGCTCTCCATCCAAGCCGTAAGCCACCTGCAGTCGTACACGGCGAAGTAGGGCGAGTACCTTCCCATCAGTCCATAGTGGCCGAGCGCTACAACCCAAGGGAGGACAGGGTCGCATTCATACTGCAAGAACCGAGGCACTATGTATAGACCTACATGACCCGAGAATCAAGGCTCCCATGGGCTCAATACGATGACACACGTTCGTCGTCTTGTAATTTGCGCCCTTCCCGTTCCACCATCAAGATGTCATAGAAGGACGCACAACGGCCCCAAGAATGACCCCTTCTGTGCTCTCGACTGTGCAGGACGAGACCCAGATAAGGTGTTCTTGCCATTACTACAACAATGCGAAGAGAAGGTGAGATTACAGACCGTCGTTATCAGATATCCGTGTTGACCATTTATTGAGGTTCTCTGGATATTCCTTATGCCTATCGGACAACCGCAAGATATGGAGCGGTCTTATTACTTGTAAATGCATGAGTACCGCATGACCCTGCTCGGATATTATGACCCAAGCTAGCTAGCGAGGAGAAGCTACACGTACGCGGTTGCGTTCTCCCGCCGAAAGTCACACCTGGTGTATATCCGCAGGCAGACTGCAGCGTGCACGAATGCTACCATTTTAAGTGCGCCCCGTCCGGACCTCAGACACAAATCATCCTCCCTTGGTGTCACCTTATTTCGCTTCAGATTAGGTCACCGTACTGATATTTGCGCCACTTAGACTCGGTTGTTCTGTTGGAAAAGGGTCGCTGGGCATTGTCTATTCCGTCCCCTCGGTCCCCGAGGCGCGTATTAGCTATGAAACAAAGCAAGCGTAGAATGCACAGATGGAGGAGTGCTCGATTAACTCTGGGAAATGAGGCAACGGATCGCGCTGAAGAAGGCTTTAGGCGAGTGGAATTCAGTCTTCGTAAGCGGCGGGAAAGATGGCGGTAGAATTAATTACCTTGTATGTATGAATAACGCATGCTGTTTGGATTATCTTCAACACGGACTACGAGTGCAGCGCCTTTGAAGGATTGTCATATCAATACAATAGATCGTGATTCAGCGTAGTGGGAAGTAAATGACATCATGGTCACGTGCAGATCTATTGAACTCGAAGACTCAGCGGAGACGGTGTCTGGTGTGGCACTGCGAGGAACAAGGCATGACCAAACCAAACATTAGGACGATTGCGGGCGGAATTATGTCAGATCCTGTCGAAGTCTCATCGATAATAGATACAAAGAGTCACGCAACATTTCATATTATTCCTCAGCTACACTCGAATGCACCACGCCGGAGCGACACAGTCTGCAGTCTGCAAGACATGATCCATGACGGTGTCCTGATTAAAGATTGTGATTAACTTTGATAACCTCCGGTTTCTGTTCCGCGAATGCGTTCACCAAGACTGGAGGGAACCAGGAGATTGGCGGGCTCCGGAATTAGTGCTGAGGTTCAACTTCCTGGCTGCTTCCTGGCGAAACTCATGGAGATTTAGGATGAAAACCCCGCTGCGTCAAACCTTGGACTTTGCGTGGATTCATTGTTCATGCAACTGAAGAGTACGGATAAATTCGCGAGGCATCACCAGCTGGCAGTGTCGTGGCCTGAAGCTTGAGCCTGTATGCCAGCTAGGCCAACACTCACGTAGGTGCTGCCAAAGTAACTCTGAGCGATCGAACTCTAGGCTGTGGAGAGTACCACCGTGTTGGCTTGCCTATACGTTAAACAGCCGGCGGCTGCGCAGATGAAATAATTAAGCTCAAAGATGCGAACATACGAGGTTATGGCGGCGGTCCGGGATGTAATCGATGCGAGTTTGTTTGACGATCAAGGAACCAAATGACATCACGCTGAGAGATAGACACACGGAGAATAGATGGGTGCTGGAAGACATTTGTTCGATCGCCTTCGACGAAATTGATAGGGCAAGGAATTAGGCTCAGCCCGAGATTCATTCCGTGCTTCAGGTTCGTTGTTCCGAAGGTCATCATACGATAGGCCGGTTTGACGCTGTAATAGATACTCCATATATATGAGATATGTTCCATCCTTCCAGTAATGAGACAGATATAGGGTATATCGATATTTGATACGCCCCTTAAGGGCACTCCGACGGATCCCAATCAGTGACAAGCTCTGCGCGGTGTCAATTAATTGAATGAATACAACTGTGGAGCATCACTCACTTTCGTCCAAGCCGTCCAATTGGGATATTTCTTCTGCAGATAGTTCGAAATCGAAAAGCCGAGTATTCGCGGCAATCCGACCTTTGGTAGATGATTTAGGAAGTGGAATGAACCCCTTCAGCGCCCATGTCACATATTTAATGTGCGTCCCGAGTATATTGTACGAAAACTACGTGCCTTTTGCAACGAGAAGCGTAGCAAAATTTGGGCAGGCGTCTTCTTGTGTTTGTCCGCAAGAGCGGCTATGGTCGGATGATCGAAGCGGAATCCACGAACAAGAGGAGCCCAGGCCTCCATATCTGGTCAACAAGAAGCAACTAGCGACTGAATACGAGATGATTACCTCTAGTGCAATGTCGTGCTCATTGCAATATGCCACGACATCAACACGTGTCATGAATGGATGTAAGTCTATCTGAGCGGTCTACATTAACGCACGGCGCGAATTTGAAATACGCGGGTAAAACATACCTGGTTGATGACTGGGCGAGGAAGATTCGAGTCTTCAAGTTCCTTCAGATGCCTCACTCCGAAGCAGCTGACGCCCACGCTTTTTAGCTTTCCTTCTTTCTGGGCATCACAAATGGCTCGCCAGCTATCAAGGCGAGCCTGAGGTCCTCCAAGCGGGCCGTGGATAAGGTAGAGATCGATGTAGCCAAGGCCACACCGGTCCAAAGATCTTTGGATAGCACGTACGGTCTTCTCGTATCCGTTGTTCATCTTGAGCTTAGTTGTATAGAATATTTCGGCACGCGGGATCCCGGTAGAACCGCAGTAGTCGAGAATAGCTCGCCCGCATTCCGACTCGTTGTCGTACCAATCCGCAGAGTCCTGTCCGTTGTGACGTTTTGAGTTCTAGAACAAACGGTGGCGGGGAGCCTCTGCCTACCACATGACGGTAACCTGCCTTGAATAACCTCATTATACCCACATCATGACGGATTTAAGGACCGGGTATTTACCTCAAGAGCCCAAAGGACGCAGTTATAGGCATCCTTCCCGTCAAGTTCATACGTACCTGTGCCGGTGCGGTTCGTTCACCACTAAAGTCAGACAATGTTTGGATGTAGTTGTGAGCACTCACCAAAGCCCAGAACAGGGATTTCATTCCCGTCGTGCAACTGAGGAGTCGATTAATCTTCCGATAAGCTTGCGCGCAGCAGAGAACTATACCTTTCGTTTGGATTCGAGGTTCAACCCAGACATAGTATTCTTATCGGTCGTTGATAGGAGCAGGGCCGCCGACCCTGCCAGTGGCTGTTGCCACCTAAACACAGCGTTCTCACGCTCAGCAAATCGACTTTACCTCCTACTTCACTTCATTTCAGTGCGACTAAGACTTCCAGAGACTTGATTGCAATGCCAGCCCAGAAAAGCTACGAAACCTCCAAAAACCTGGAACATGGCTCGCTATCATTCACCGGATTGACGCCAAGTCATAGTTTGCAGTTAAACGGCATCTACGGCCCAGTTAACCCCAAAGGACGGCGAAGTACTCACAGTGATGTTCCACCAGCTTCCACTCAGCCTTCCACGCCAATTATGGGTAATCACAATTGCTGGGTCATATGTCTCAAGTCGATTTTAGACGTGAAAACTCCGGGAGCTGTGTAATGCTTCTGAGTCGCGGCTGGACGGGGGTGCAAGGGAACTGAGTGCCACTAGCGTACTGGAGAACACGTTTCGTGGAGGACTTCCCTTCGCCTCAAGGTTCCTAACTTCCATCTGACAGGGGCAATGATCGCGAATGTGTTCTGCAGATCACCGGCTTTGGAATGCTATGACTTGACATTCGAAGACAGAGATGTTGTAGGCTCAGGGCTACCATAGAGTCATGTCAGTTTGAAAGCACCGTTGGTTCGACAACCGGTTCAAAACTTGGGGCTATGCCACTACTCCTCCCGGTACCTACCATAGAAAAAGATACGAACACGCCGTCTTGTTTCCAGTTTCCACACATAGGGGTGACATTGTGCATCTATCTCCATCTTATTTTGCCAAGATCCGTGGTGTTTACCCTCTCGACCTTGTTTTTGCGATGGCCCTCCGAATAAGACTGCTGTTATCCTCCAGCTCGTCCGCTAGTGAGAGCGCTCTACCTCGTGTCCTTGCTTCGGCATTCTCGGGTTCCTGGCTAAATGAATCATCTATGCTACAACAAAGGAACATGATCCTGTCATGATACAGCCGGTAGCACGATGGTGTGCGACCGGATAGAACAGGTCTTTTTTGTGACATTTGAAACGGAAGCTAGCGAGGATTGCGGCATCTATGTGTCAATTCATGATTCCATGGCCCTAACGGCGCTGACAGTTCATGTCGATTTTGGGTTCTGTTTCTAGTATTTCGTAACAACTGCATACAAAGGATACTTCTAGCCAATATCTCCGGGGATGATATTCTCCGATGTCAACTTCATCAGTGTCAATGATCCATACATGTGCGGTGAGCGTGCTTCGTCCCAATGCACTTAGGAGCACCTTAGGGTCCAGGGGCTATTTGTCCTTCTTTGCTTCTGAGAGTGCCAAGATAGGCGCCGCAGGGCCCACCACTTTCTACGAACATTATGCCACCCGCCCTCCCGCTTAACGTCGCTCCTCCAACTCCCAGTAGACCTGTTGATGGCGATAATCAGAAAACTCCCAGTCAATCTAAATTGAATTCATCGGCTTCTGCTGCTCTACGACCTTCAGACATATCGAGTCCACATGAACTCACGGCATTCGTCCGTCTTTTGTTCGTTTCCATTCATCCATGCAACTGAATGTTACGTGAAAGGTCGAAACACTTCTGGAGCAGCTTGATGCCAAATTTGATGATATGTCTTCCCAGATTCTTGACCGAAGTACGTGGATGCCTGGGCGCCCTCTTTTGGGAACTAATTCTTTGAGTTCGCGTTGCAGTGGCAATGATGTCGACTCGCGTCGACGCCTTGGAGGCATCGATACAAGACATTATTAACGGCGATATACCGCAGTCTCCATCTCCCGTCCTTGGCGGAACGCTGAAGAGGAACGACACGGGATCGTGAATGTCAAGAGGGCTGAGATTACGTTCTATGTTGCGAGATATTTTATTATGCGGAATAATACCCAGATGGTGCGTCTAGGCCTAATCTCGGGTCTTTCCCTGATTAATTCGAAGATAGGACATGCTATTCTTCGTAGCATCACTTATTTCAGAATACATCTATGTTATTGGGTGCACCCTGCGATGATATTATTATACGGACTACACTACGAAAACATTGGACCAATACTTGACGACGTTTCTTCCAGCTCTCATCTCGGGAAAGTAATCTGCATCTCGACATACTATGAGCGCATGAGCGTTCCGTGTCTCGTGGAAATAGGCTAGGGTTTTGATGAGGGGCAGCCGGTTGAGTTGTTCTACCATGCGTTTCTGCACATCGGTTAGCTTGGGCTGGTCTATTGTATGGCGAAGTTGAGGTTGAGATTGATTGGCTAAAGATAGGGATGGTGCCACGACTGAGGGGGCAGCAAGCGCTGTGTTGCTACTGGTAAGCCCTGATACCACGCCGATCGTCATATTCTGGCTAGCTTCTACCCCTTGTAGTGGACCCGCAGACGAGATTACTCCATCAGAGCCTGGCTCCCTGACACCTTCCAGAACGTCTATGACAACATCTTCCGCGCGATTCTCCAGTTGTTCAAATATGTTTACGAGCCTTCGACTCCTGGAGGCATCCGACTCAAGGCCTCTTAGCCTCGATTTTGACATCTTGGAATCTCGCTTGAATCTGCGGAGCGCAAAGGAAACGCCGAGAGCCAGGAGCACAGGGAGCAAGGCGTATAGAGCCTGTAGGTGCTTGATCAGCATGGTAGGATCGGTCATCGAGTAAGGGACTAACGATTTTCTTGTGGAGCGGAAGTTTTATGTTCTGCAGTGGGAGAAAGAGGCCTTTCGAGGATGGTTTGAACCCCCGAAACCAATTCTTGGATAATATGGGCGGTTTCACAGGACGCGGCGGAAGAGAGTACTTGCTGATTATTGGAGGGTATCTTTCATCTAGTTCGCTGATCTCAACAAGATCAGAACGGCGACCTCAAGTGGTTGTACTGGGACTGACATTTGAACTCCACTGCTAGCCGTGTTCGCGAATGGGTCTTGCAGTTCTATTGCTCCTGTGACATATGGTACGGTGACGTCGTTGACGCTAGATTTTCGGGTGTCAAGTGCCGCCTTGGAGACCATGGTAGTGCACTCACGCATTGGCGTATATTCGAATGTATCGGAAAGACGCTAGTGCTTGGTAGAATATATGGTCTTACAGGTGCGTGCTTTACCTCCGTGATCTCGGAAAACGCGTAAAGATTGAGCTTACCAGGATCAGCCATAACCTCCAGAAGCGATCTCCCCGTCGTCGACCATGTATCCAAACAATACAACTGCTTCCCCGTTCTAGAAAGATGTTTTGCGCATGCAGCCATCAGGGCTGATAACAGTGAGGCATATCGAGGCATGCCTATATGAGGTGTAGCGATAGTGTTGAAGTTGATTGGTTCTACATCGCGGAAAAAGCCCCGCTGATGGAGGATGCTTTGTTGGAAAGAGGAGTCCGTAAGTCCGGTATGAAACTCAAGCAGCTTGGCGACACCCACCCAATAACATACCGTGCTATGATCCCGCCCAGACTATATCCTGTTACAGATAATCGCATAACACGTCCCCCTCCAGCGGTTATATCCGCTACTTCTGCATCTATCTACGGACGCTTCTGTGGTAAGATGATCTACTCAAGCGAGGCCAAGAAATGACTGAACCTCGTCTACGATTCGCTCTCCTCCCCAGTCAATTCCGTCGTAGGTCAACTCTTCAGCGTTAGTTCGCGCGTTTAGAACCCAGAGTTTGGTGCCGGTGGTGGCCGAAAAGGGATGTTTTTCCTCCATACGGCGGACTAGTTGATGAAGATGCGAAGGATGACCCCACATGCCATGAATAAGCACCAAAAGGTGTACAGGCACAAAGGATGTGGACATTGTGCAACCTTGGAATTCGTTCGGTTGCGTTTTATATGTTGTTGATAGCCGCAGCACACGTTGATGCCGGGTGTCTTCGTCATCGCTTATATCGACACTCCGGTACATCAGCAATGCATCGGCGGTCTATAATCTACTCTACGAAAACATGCTAAGTTCAATCGACATATCTACAAGACAAGCGAGTCAGCCCAGTGCCTGACAACATGCGCCCCAGCACGCATGACTTCGAAGCGGTCGACATCACGACAGATGATGACACCATGCGAATTCCGCGTGCCCTCGAAATAGGCGAGTACCTTGACAATCGGGAGTTGATTGAGATTTGACACCATCGTGCGTTGCAGGGGTGTCAAGTCGGGTTGCCCAGAAGGTTTGTCGGAGTGCTTCGAACAGCAGCGACGTGACTTGGATTTCCGTGCAGGAGGTGGAACAGGCACCTGGGTTGTCGTATCCCCAGTTGCAGCCAGGTGGGATGTGATAGCAGCACGTAAAACTTCATCTTCTTCAGACGCTTGCTCGCTGGGTGTATTGCGGCCAGATTCGCCGCAGTTGTCGGGCAGAGGAGTTTCTAGAGACATGGCCGCAGTGTCGTCAATAATATCGACAACGGCACCTTCTACTTCTTGCTCCAGTTGAGCGATGATGTGGATGAGTTTCTGACGCTCAGTCTTCTCCGATTTGGCGTTTTCCTCCAGCAGCTTGATCCTCGCACGCGATGATCGGGAATCAAGACTGAGGCGGATGATGGCCAGAGAGATGCCTACGGGGATCAATAGAGGCAGGAAGGAGTATAAGAGCTAAACAAATTTGAGAATGGCGTCGCTATAGGTATAAACGCCTTACTAGGTTCAATGGAAATCTGGGCATCAGATGAGGGGGTAAAATAGGGCGCTTTTTCTCTTTCTCGCTGTGGAACCATTCAGAGGAGAAAACGCGAGGCTTCACGACCGGGCCTGGTGCTATGGATGGCACGGAGTAATGTTTGATGAGAGGTGGGTAATCATGATCAATTTCTCTAGACCAAGAGTCAGTTGACGAAGTTCTACATATAAAGTGTTACTTGCAAGTGTACACCACTGGCGGCGAGATCAGCAAACGGGTCTTCTAGTTCAATAGCCCCTGTGACATAGGGCACCGTAATGTCGTTCGCCCTAATCAGCCAGTTGCGTGAGCACACATCCTTTGGAAGTAGATCGACGACTCACGCGTTGGCATAAATACGAAGATGCTTGAATTTTGATAGGGCTTTATAAAATATTCGCTCTACGCAAATTCAAGCTCTACTGCGTCATGCAAATATGCAATTACTAACCTGGATCAGCCATAACCTCGAGGAGAGGTCTCCCGTTGGTAGACCATTGGTCCACACAATAGAATTGCTCGCCAGTGCGAGACAGGAGTTTAGAGCCCAACTTTGAGACCACAGATGATAGAAATGATGTGTATCGAGGAATACCGATGTGAGGGGTTGCGATGGTATTGAAATTGACTGGCTGGATATGCTCGAAGAACCCGCGCTGGTGTAGGATGCTGCAGGGAAATACACGCTGAGTACCACAAGCGATACGTCAATCAACGACAAACCACAAACCCTATCACATAACGGGAGAGAAGCCCTCCCAGGCTGTACCCAGTAATCGAGAAATGAGTTACTTTCTTCGATTCGCGCTCCAACTTGTCGATCTCTGCAGTGATCTAGAGTTCGCCTTAGTACGATTACAAACGTCAAATCCAGGAGATTCACCTCCTCGGCGACACGCTCGCCACCCCAATCGATGCCGTCGTAGGTAGACCCATCGCGATTCGTCTCAGCAGATATAGCGTGCAGAATCACGCCTTCATCGTTGGGGTCCTTCTTCTCCTGAACGACCCGCATGAGCTCTGCAAGGTGGCCAGGATTTCCCCACATCCCATGGATCAACACTAGTAGATGTATCTTTTGTGGTTCCATGTCTGGTCAAGTAATTGTGGTGCGATGGTGGATAAGCAGAGAATAGTCCTGCGCGCTGTTGCAGCGGCATAGTGTTAGCTCTGCCGCGTAACCGTCTTGCCGCGGAGTCCCTGAAGCACCGAGTCTTGCACTCCTGGAGTTAGAGCCCCTGATCCCAAGCGGGGAACATAGGAGTACGTTCTCTGAAATCCCACTTCACTCATGGGTGCGACCTTCCTGACTTTCGGATGTCGCCATTCTGCGCCTCCAGGGCATTGGCCAATCCTTTTCTATATTATTCATACTATATTGCGCTTCCTCATCAGAAATAAGATTCGACATCGTTCGTCGAGAGCATTTCGCCAACTTGATTGTACCTCGAAGCTTGATGTGATGTGGGAGCCACGATGCATCGTTCCAACACATTATCTCCGCATGTTGTGCATTGCAGTTAAGCTCTTGGGCCGGCGGCAGGACATTTGAATTACGAGACGTGAAATAACCTCAAGAAGCATGCACTTGCCGACATCTGGAAGCATGGGCGTGGTACGAAGGACAGAAATCGCAAGACGAAAGGGGTATGTTGTTTGTGGTGAGGTAGAAGAATGTAATTATAGCGAAGCATCTTGTAAGGAGCACGAGAGAAGAAAGCAAGTCCTATGAAATTCGTTCAATTACCGCCGCCACAAATCCGACTAACTTACCAGCGTTATTAGGGTTACTGCGTTATCGTCCTCCGACATTTTCAGGATGCTAACGCCAATGGGTAACATCAAGGAATGCTGTACGCAAGCCAAGCCTCTCCCGTTCGCTCGTCACCGCCTACCCACGAACTAACAACTCGAGCCATCCCAGTTTTAGCCATCCAGCCCACCAATATAACGAGCATACTCAGCAACGGATGGGAATCGAGGATAACTAAGAGGGGATACATTCATTAACACCCAAACCGGGGTGACGAAGAGCGAGAGAAACGAACGAACCACGAAGGGCAAAACCCGCAGACATTCCTCCTAGGACATTCCGTACGACCCACTCACGGTCAATCTTATCGTCATCAAGAAGCTGAAGGGCGTTTGCGATGTACGCCTTCTTGTCCCATCGTTCGATAATGTGTTCTGATGGACGGATCGGTGCGGTCGCAGGGCGCCATATTGAGAGCAAAAAGAGAAGGAATAATTTAGTCAGAGACGAGTAGAATAGAGACAGCGGAATTAGGGAAAGGCTGCGCCGCGCGTGGGTGTCAAAAACCAAAAGATGTCTTCGAGATTGGATTACTCTCACCGAAACTCGGACTTGATACCGCGCGATGCACTAGATGCGATGTTATATCCTCTGGAAGATAAGTAACGCTGGATGGAGAGCATCGTATGGCAGGCCAAAATTATGCCGCCATGAAATATGGTAGTCTCTTTGGAAAGGTGAGTACGGCAGCGAATTTGTGACTGGAGTAATTTCCCCACCTGCTAAGCACCCGAGCAGTATTCGTAGGAATGTCACGCCGTCGTCGCGATTCCATGGAGGAGCGCCGTCAGCTGGTGCTCTCGGTCCTGTCAAAAAGGCCTTAGCGACAGCACGTCCATAGTTGACCAAACCGTACTGATATGTGCCCAGCGTATGACTATGGTAGGTCAGGTAATGTACTTTGCACGAGCTAAGCCCGAACTCACATGCATCCAGGATAACGAGCGCGGAACCAAGCCGCAGAATAAGATGCCAACGCTTCTACGTGATAAATCGTCGGTTTAGGTTCACTACCCTAGTTGTGACTTTGACGAGGGAGCTCACCTTTTCGCGACCGTACTCAGCGTTCTCGCGCTCTTTCTCTTTGGTCTCAGACCCCGATCTCCTAGGTTCTGTCCCTCTATTGAACAGCAGGTGACGGTAGACGCCGCGCTTCAGCAGAATTAAATCGATAAATAGAATCAAATTGTCATGTTCCACGTAGGGGTCCGCGAATGCATGGCAGTTGCTCTGTTTTGAGAGAATCGTTCAACAGACCATATGGTGTAGAGGCTCAAGACACGAACGCATTCTTCAAGTCGTAGGTTGTTCGCTGATTCGTAGACCGTATAAAGATATGGGGTCTGGGTCGTGCAAGTAATACAGATAGGCATTCCTTCGGCACAGCCATCAAAAACAAGTTTGAAAGCGTGAATTCAGGACTTACATATAGACACTGCACAGAATTCTCCCCGTCGGCGTACAGGGCTGTTGGGTTGACCGTCACTAAATCGACCAGTGACACTTCGGGCGCTTGTATTGGGAAATGTAAATGGCCGCGGCGCCGAATTTTGCACATCACCAACTAGCAGTATGACTCTGACCGTCACTATCTCCTCAGCCTCCAAGTCAGCACTCAGGCAGCCTGTGGCATTGGAATTCCCGGGGAAATCTGCCTCGGAGGTCACCATACGGGATGTCAAAACTGCATTGGCCTCGAAAGTGAAGAAGGTGCGAAACCAACCTTTCAGTCTGCTCTGATCAACGTGTTGCTGACTTGAAGTTCGTCAGCTGTATGTTGAACGACAGAAGCTATCACAGCAAGGGGACAAAAAAGTACTCGATGACGGCCTGAAGTTGACCGACGTTGGATTTGACGCGAGAACTGAAGAGTGCCAACTCTCGGTGAAGGATTTAGGCCCTCAGATTCAATGGAGAACGGTTTTCATTGTCGAATACGTGAGCGGAGCGAGTGGATATCTTCATGGGCGACAACTGACGCGTCACTTTGGTGTAGCTGGGCCCGATTCTCATACATCCTCTCATATACTATCTACCGAGGGTCTTTTATGGAAGCGAAGTCCAACATAGCACAGTGCAAAAGTAAGTGTGAACGCGTCGATCCCGTTCCCCAAGCCTAATCTCTTCGCAGCTATGTATTTGCCTTCGTAGTGCTCCATTTCCTCAAGCGCGAGCTTGAGACCCTCTTGTATGTCAGTTGTGAGTTATCACGAAATGCGCCGCTGATATGTCGACCATGCAAGTGTGCACCGCTTCTCGCACGCGACGATGCCCGCAAAAAATATCTTCAAGAAGTACAACCCATCGTACTTGTAATATTCAGTTGCTTACCTGCTTTTCCTTTGCAGTTCCGCGCACTACCATATCTTTAGCGGTAAGTGGGTTTCCGCGTAAATTGATCAGGAATTGATGCGCTGTCCCTTCATAAGGTTTGCTTTTGGCCTATGACATTTATCGCCCCAAATACGCATCAGCATCCAATTTCATCGTAAATACGCATAGAGATAATCCACAATTCCTCAACGCTTGCGCTGCTGTGTGGCTCGTGAGTTTTCATCGTGTATCGCGTTGCTTGTTTGGCTCATCAAAGCTGTCCAGTTCGCCGAACTGTCCAACCTCTCGACCCACTTGACCCTGCGCAGTCTTCGACCTGCAGGAACAGGAAAACGCGGTATTCCTTACGGGTACGGGTTTGGTCTCGTGTCCTGCCCGAACTATTTCTTCGAAACCGTCGGATGGTTTGTCATTTGCATTATGACCAACAGCATCGCGGGTAAGCTCATCCGTCAACTCCGATATTTACAGCCGCATGCTCACCCTCATGTTCACCCCAATACGTACCTCTCCCGCTGTCGATCCTCGTCCCCTTCCGTAGCCTGGCTGTTCTTTGCCATTTCCACAGGTCAGATGGCGATTTGGGCTGTAAAAAAGCACCGGAATTACAAGAAAGAGTTTGGGAAGGATTATCCGAGAGGTAGAAAGGCCATGATCCCATTCATCTTCTGATAGTGCGGCAGAAAGCCCTTGATGATAATAATTCAGTGCTTTAATCCTATTGGCGGACTGACTTTTAAGCGCCCTAACCCCGACGCATCTACCAGAATCTAGACCCCGACCACTAGACTTGCGGGCTAACATGCCCATCATCGTCGACACTAGTCTCTGCCAAGGTCATGTTGAACCTTATTGGACCTGTTCGTGGGTGGGGCTCGAAGTGGTCAGCCCACGGTCAGCCTCATCGCAGGGCGGATCATGATATTTATTCGGAATGTTCTGCCCTTATGTTCCAGCCAAATATCGAGGTATAAAACCCACCCGCTAAGAGGAGACTGAACATCATTCACAACCCAACCACATCTACCACATCAATCCTCACCCTATTCCGTGTTCAGCCTTGAACTCGGATTGCACATTCCGTTGAGACTCGTATCACACACCGTTTAACGACCTCACGACCTACAAGCTATGATCACTTCACGATTATTACTGCTCTGCCTATCGGCGGTCAGCGTCCTCTCTTCGCCCCTAGTTCTTGAAACTCGAGACCCAGCTGTCGACAACATCGTTTATGTGACCGATGCCACTTCACATTGCATGATAATGCCAAGGTATGTAACCCGCCTTAACACGATTAACGAGTTTGCTCCTAACACGCGTTGCTCTCCATCAGGGACCCCCACACCAATATTGGAGATTCTGAGCATCCCGGAGGCATGAAGACGTACTGCTCACCAGCAGGGCGATACTCCTCAAAGCAGGGGCAATTGCCTCCAGATTTCTGGAGCAACGTCGCTTTCAAGACTGGTTACAACGCCAAAGGCAAACGTTACGCCCAATGTACGTGACCCCTCTTTTTTCGTATTTTATGAAGGCGATTTCTTAATATTGTCCTCCATTCCTCTAGTGACTGGCTGTATCCGTCCAGAAAAGCTATCCCGCTTGAACCCCAGCGACGGTGGAGGACAATACGATTCCTCTGGTGGAGCTGGAGGCCTTGGTAACCCACAAGGCTCAGTCTGCTTGGGGTACAAGCACTACGTAGAGCTCGTCGAACCAGCAGACAAGCGTGCTTGCATAAAGTGCTGCGACGATCCGGCTGATTGTCCTCTTAATAAAGGTCAGCATCCTGTTCTTTATTTTTGGAGCAAATGCCAACGCCTTGTCGATATTTTTTGTAGATACCCAAGGGTGTCCCGCCGTAATCAAAGGCAACTACTTCAACTGCGGTTAAACCAGTAATGCCTCTTCCGATGACTTTATGTCCATTCAACGACAGACTTTTGTATATACCATTTCGGACAACGCATGGACACAGCCAATCATTCGAGTAATATCAGCAATGTATTGCCGATCGTAATGTACACTATCCACAATAACGAAAATGTTCATTGTTCATGAATGCGATATAACGATTATGGAAGGTAGAGTATGATAATCTAGAAAGTCTTATTCCTGAGAGGCGTATCATAAGGGGAGAAGCTCTTGGCTTGTCGTAAGGCTTCAACGGGCCAGTGGTGGCAGCGGTTTGATCAAGTGGCTGGAAAAGAGGGTTCGAATTCAGCAGCATTGAGAACTGAACTCGAAGGCAGCTGATGAAAGTCGTCATCGTGTGAGATGCGCAATGAGTGAAGACGAGGGGATGTAGGGGATCGCTTCCCGTCTTCGAATATATCCTACTCCCGATTGGATCAGTATACGTATAACAGGGATCGCTGTCGACCTACCTCCGACGCCTCGCTAGATCCGGTTGCGATTGATATATCAGAGAGGCCAGGAAGCAGAAGGCTCTTTGCCAATCGCAGAACTCCCGGACTCCAATGATGAAAAACGAACTCGAGGGAGCATAAGTTAGGGTACGCCGCTGGCAGGGCTTCTAAGATGGCGAACTGAGCTGGAGACAAGGGATCGGTGAGCTGCAGGTGGTTCAGTTCCCGTCTAGGTAACTTAGAAAATAAGCTAGTTGGTCCACTGAAGGATCTAAGATTTGGAAGGATATCGTTGGGTACTAGGAAGTTGGGGAGTTTGTTGACGATGCTCAGGTGGGTGATGGACGCGGTATCTTGCATGAACTGTATAAGAGGAGCGACGTATACCAAATAGAGGTCGTCCGGGTCCTCAGGAAGCGAAGCCTCGATCGGCATGATGATCTTGACGGATTGAAGGCTGGGTGATAACGAGAAGGAGTGCTGGTCATAGGGGGAGTGGTGTACGAGGAACGCGGCTGCCTCTAAAGTCCAGTCAACTTCGAGCGAACGTAGTTTAGGAGCTGTGGACAAGAATAGTGGGGAGAGGTGATCGAAGCGCATGTTCGGACAACCCTCGGAGCGTAGACCTCGCAGCACGAGTTCTTGGATGCGGAGGCCGAAGAACAGGTGGCGATTTGATATCGCTAGACGAGGAAGCATGCAATCTTCTATATGAAGGCGCCGAAGATGTGGTGCGTCGAGTACTACTAGGTACATTTCCTCGGGGATAGTGCATGCGGATAGCATGACTGATGAGAGATTCGTGAAGGTGGAGATGCGGCGAGCGATATTGGAAATCGCAGGGCTAGATGAAGGAGATGCAGCTCCGGTTTGCCCTCTTTCCAAAAACAAACTGAGCTGTCGAGCATGGGGTCTGTAATTAGCTATGGTGAGATTGCGCGGTATAGTGAACAGCTGGGACTTGGAATCGCGGGATTCCAATATCTGCCAGGCCATAAGGTTTTGTTCCAAGTGTCTAGGGTTCTGCCACTTGATATGCTCGTAAAGTTTCGCAAGACCAGCAGAAAAAAGGCGTCGACACGTCTGCATGATGTGCAGTATATCAGAAGGTTCTTGCACATAGGCCAAAACGCTCTCCCACATCTCGGTCGGAAGATCCACACATGTCATCTCTCAGGTCTAGAAGACGCAACTGTCAGTGGGGGCTACGGCAAACGACGACGCAGAGAACATACCTGGTCAACGAGAGGGATACAGAAAGTTAACCAACATAGGGTATTAGCGGAGGCTCTTATAGCAGCCGTTTTATCCCTATAACGTAACTTACTTACTACCACGCTGAATTGCCAAGGGTATTGACATCGCTTCCGCAGGCATAGGTAAAAGCAAATTAAAGATGGCGCTTTCGTTCCGTTTCTAGCAGCTGCTCAAGGTAAAGGGCATCGATTACGGTTTGACATTTGGTGTTCGAGCTTCTACTGGTCCATGCCATAACATGCGGCGCTGTCCTTGAGGTAGAAAGGGGGAACGATGCAAGCGGTGCGATCCTGGGCCGGTCGTTGAACGCACACCCTCCCGGGCCTTCCCCCTATTACCAGAACAGAGGAGTCCCAATACAGCGGCACCCTTGTTGCTGGGCATTTGAAAGGTTTTCGACCGCGACAGGGACACCAGGGTACAGCAGGCAGCTTCATCAAAGGCACCCAAGCAATGAGACCTCGGAGATTCGGACCAGTGGCATAGAAGAGGTCCCCAAAACGAAATAAATGCGACGATGTAACCGGACGATGGAGGGAACGTGGGCGAGCTCGCGCGCAGACACGAGGCCAGGATTAACAGCAGGATGCGCTGCAAATGACAAAATATGAGGTACAAGGAAGAGAAAAGGCTAAAGAAATAAGCGCCGACACGGCACGCGCCTTGGACTCGAAGTTCAATCTGAGGCTCGTGACAAAGTTCATGATGATCCCGTCTCGGTCGTTCCTTTCCTCATCTTGGAAACTCAAGGCATGTTACGCGACGATACGTAGAAGAGGTTAGCATCACAGCTTGTGTCAATTTGAGCTGGCAGCTTAACGTGGAACGCTTACAGCTTTCGCTTCATCTCCTACGATTACACCAGTTGACCTTGAATATGACCTTCATGCCCCTTCGGGATCTTCTACACACACGAATACCCGAAAGGATGTCGGGGGACCTCTCGTCATACTGCATGGCTTGTTGTACGTCTCCGCCACCTGCATACCTCTCATGGGCTCACAGAGTCAGTGGATCCAAGCGTAATTGGAAGTCACTTGCAAAGGCGTTTAGTAGAGAGTTGCATAGACCGGTTTACACTTTGGTTCGTTAGGCATCAAGCTCTTTGCGCAATGCTCGCATTGACCGCCTCCTCAGGACCTTCGAAACCAAGGCTCATCTCCCCACGTCCCCGGAATGACCTACTTACATATGGCGGCCGACGTCCTTCACTTTTGCGAGACACACAAACTCAAAAACGTATCTCTGATGGGCCACTCTATGTGAGGCTAGTATCATCCGCCGTTAACTACACTTAGTTATGCATTTGCACTGTAGGGGAGGAAAGGTGGCTATGACATTCGCGCTCAACCCTGCTCTTCCGACGTCCCTTCTTTCGAACTTAATCGTGGTGGACATAGCCCCCTCTATCGGCAGTATCTCGGACGAATTCATGGGATACATAGACGCAATGCGAGCCATCGAAGCTGAGGGATTCACGACGAGAAAAGAAGCTGACGCGTTGCTACAGAAGTGGGAGAAGGTTCGATTCCACGTCCTCCTGCTCCCTATCCATTAATCGCCACCGAAGGACCCCTCTATTCGCGCGTTCTTACTAACAAATTTCATTCCGGGCACGACACATTCCCCGAACGGTAAATTCCAAGTCCCGTTAGGCACGCTTGCAAATGCCATCCCAGAAATTGGTTCGTTCCCATACAAACTCGGCGAGCGTACATGGGAAGGGAATACTCTCTTTATTAAAGGGCAGAAGAGCAAGTTGCGTTGCTTCCCGAGGATTCGGTCAACGTGACATTGACTCATCTACCAGGTACATCAATCGCCATAATATTCATACATTAAAGGAATACTTCCCGAAAATGGAACTGGAGAAACTGGATACCGGACATTGGGGTGAGTGAACCCGAACTATATAACTCTTTGATAATTCGCTCATGAAGGTATGGTTTAGTCCACGCGGAGGAGTAAGTCCCTCGTTCTTTCCCTAACTATTTCTAGCTCATCTTTTGATTCAGCCCACATAATTTCCGAATTCTTGTAGCAAATTTCTTGAATAAGCATTCCAACGAGTGACATATATTATAGCCTTTACACGTAACCTATTCATAAGTAGTGGGCTGTTCTAATAGATAATCGAATAGATGACATGAACACTACCGACTACGATGATGCAACACAGATACTTCCAAAATCATGCCCGACCAAATTTGAATCTCCGCTCCTTGCTCTCAACTACTACGTCAATTTCGTGGCTTCTCAGGTTATGGAAGAAACAAGTGCATGGACACCGCCAGAGTATGACTTCGCCAACCCGACGATCAAAGCATCGCACTCCCCTTATGACGATCTCTCCGACTTTGCTCGTCAAGCCAGGTGGTGTGCCGATGGCTCGTGTATCCTCGCGAACACTGAAAGCGGTCGCTTCCAACTCCTCACATCACAAAAATTATATGAAGGAACGTCGAAGCTTGACATACAAACATTCCCGCAGGCATCACCGATCGTCGAATTCGCGTGGTTTCCATCCGCTTCAATACTCAACCCGGCTACGTTCTGTTTCGCTGCCTCCGTGCGTGACTGCCCCGTCAAACTCCTCCATGGAACGGATGGACGTGTATGTACCGTTTGAATCAATTCCAGTCAATAAAGTTGAGCGTGACTGATCTGTGTAGCTAGCTACGTGCTTCGTACCCGATTGTAGATCACCGTGAACGGTTCATTGCACCCCACAGTTTAGCCTTCACTCCGACTATGAGTAGTTTATACTGTGGCTTTGAAGATGCGATAGAGATATTTGATCTCAGCATGCCTGGGCATCCCGGCACTCGTCTGCAAACTTCCCCTTCAAAGAAGAGCAAGGACGGAATAAAAGGTTTGTTAACTCGGTACGTGGTATGCTGTATGTGACTAATTATTGGATTGTACTCTTGATATTGAAGGAATCGTCTCTGCGTTGGCTTTCACTCCATATTCGCCCGAAGGAAGCTGGTTCGCCGCTGGTTCTCTCTCGCAATCGGCTTACAACATTTGCTTGTACGATCAATCGCAAGGCGACGTTCCTTTGCTATACCTCGGTGCCGGCTCCAAATCCGTTCGAGCAGGTGTAATGCAGGTACTGCTTTTCTCTCACGATTAGTGCTTGAAGTATATACTGAATACTGATACTCGTATAGCTGGCGTTTAATAACGCCAAACCGCATCTTCTATACGCCTCCTTCCGACGTCACTCCCGGATCTATGCATGGGATCTTCGTGGAGGTGTCGATGAGCCAATATATACCCTAAAGCCTCCAGAAGATAGGTTACCACGGACGAATCAAAAACTGAAGTTCGATATTGATGCCTCGGGCAAATGGCTAGCTTCTGGAGGCCCAGTGAGTGGAACCTCTAAAATGAAGCTGTGTTCGGCTAAGTTAATCTCTTTAGGACGGCCGAATATCTGCATGGGATCTAGACGAAATGAGTTCTCAGCCAGGAATTCTAAATGCTACCCATACATTCCAAGCTCATGAAGGTATGTCCTTCTCTCTTGAAGTACGTACTCTAACCCTCGCTCACAATTGCTGATAAGACTCTGTTGGATCTGTCGCCTTCCACCCCCTGGACTCGCTGCTTCTGAGCGTCTCTGGGTCGCGCCACTTTAACTCTACGATTGACCTGGACTCTGGCAGTGATTCGGAGGTTGCACCTGATGTCGACGGAAGCGTAAATCCAGAACCACAAGTAGGAACTAGACATGCTTCCTCGAAAGGAAGTAAGACTCGTCCTGTATCCAATAGCAATTCTATAAAGGTGTGGAGCCTGAAGTAGCTGGTCGTCCCCCATGGTAGCTACGGTATATATAGTACACAGACCTTTTACCTCTTATCGATAGGTTACCGTGCCTGTCAGTACATACGGTTTAATTTTATGGTCCTCGGTGCACCAATACATGGTCACTCAAGTTTGGTATGTAGCTGAGCTTTAATAACGCTTTGAATCTGGCTACGAGACACCTACGCTCAGAAATGTGAAGAAGTAGTGATATTTAGGCTCAAATGAGGATTTGCATCAGTACCACGATTCCAAAGGTCTACATTGTTGGCCGCTGATGAAGGAGTTGCAATGGGGGGAAAGTCCAAGTTGATCCAATCTTCCATGACGGATTACATGAAAACACACTGTAACGAGTGTCAAGACTAGATACAGGTGCGGCGGGCGATGCACCGATAACACACTCTAGCTTCATCGTCTAGAGTACTTATTCATACGGATATACACCGTACTGGTAGAAGCAAGACAAACGGGCACCACGCGAGCATAGTTTTGCACCAGTAAGTAGTGAGCTCGACCAACAGCTTTTAAGTACAAAGCTCGAAACAATTTGCCACTGGTAACACATTCAACCTCCTGCCACGAGCTGGGCGTGTCTTGGAATTATCAATCGTGGTTGAAAGACATTCAGAAACTGTACGGTCATGGTGCCTATTTACAACAGTAGCTCTTAGTCTAGTCCAATGTGATTCTGCGTATTATTCCATTGTTATCATATTCCTGTTTGAGATGTATGGCTCATTGGGCGCCTCCTAAGCGGGAAAGGGTGGTCTCAGGGGAGACAGGAGAACTCTTGCACGTGTGATCTTCTTTTTTCTTTGTTGAACGTCAACGGAACGGCGACTCGTTTGAATACTCCAGACGCGTCGCTTACCGCAACTCTGCTCCATACCTGCGGAAACCACTTCAACTCAAATTTAGCCACGGCGTTCTTCCCATTCGGATCTTTTAAACAAATCCATGTCCAGAGGCTGAGAGTACCGTTCCTGCGATGGTAGACACTAGAATACCAATTGTGATGATCCGCTGCATTAGTGAGGATAATCAACTTAGAACCAATTGTCTCACTGGCTAATATTTCGGAGTTTGAGGATTATTGTCTCTATCGAGTCTACAATGTTAACTGTCGAATAGGGAGCTTCACAATTGCGGTTACTTTACAAGTCTTGACGTGACTACTCTATGTATCATCAGCGTGCGTAGGATTCAGTGAGTCTCTCTTCATCATTTGTGAGTCAACTGACATCATGTCACTGGTACAGACCGTCCTAAGTTAAGCGCCAAGATATCCATATAGCCCAGGGATGATTAGATGATAGGTCTGCGGACGTTATCAATCATCAACGAAGCCATCTGTAATCCATTTAATCGACGCAGCACAACTCATGAGTCGACTCGGCGTTTTCACGGCTAATGATAGTACACCACGAGTTGGACACCACGAGTTGGACATGCTGCACGGTTCTCGTGGACGCTAGCAGCACAATTGTGCCCCAGAGCATGCCACCTCTTATAAAGCTCACATCGGAGCTGGCGTCTCCCCACGCCTATCCCTTTCTTTCCCTTCGGATTGAGGGTGACATCCATCTGTCCCATATACCCTGGGCATACAAGGCTAGCAACCACCAATTCAACCTGGTCGTTTGTTGCAGGCAGAACCTTCACGACACCTTACGCCCCGAAACGTCTTATAATTATATACCAACGACGACTCACGACTAGAACGATCATACAATGAGCCTGCCGGAGTTTGGATTCATGTCCAACGGAGGGACGATTCTGGACAATATACCACGAATGCTTCGTCGAGAATGGAAACACAAGAAACCGGTGAGCTTTGTCTCACTCGCGTTTAGTGTGTTGAACTATAATAATGTCCAATCCGGATTACCGCCAGCATCTACAAAGGTCGACATCTCTACCAATGCTCGTCCCTTCCCCTCATTTCTCGTCAGGTCTCATTGATCGCCCTGCTCGGCCCATGTTCACCTGTCGTAGATGCGGATTTTCGAATCTTCTTCTTGACATGTGTCTTTGGTGCTGCTGGACCTCAGTTGAAGCCAAAGCCGAATGGGCTCAGTCGGAGCGACTCTATTATTCAACTAAGTCGACCCATGAGAACGGCGTGTCCTCTCGCAGGCGTAGCCGGAGGATCAGTGCCCCACCGAAGGTGTTTTGGCATTATCCGATCACGCCGAGCCCTTACAGGAGACGTTCTGAACCTACTGCAGGGACTAACACCAGCCTTCTTCCTCCCCCCAGGTCGGAACGAAGTGTATCATCCACTGGATGCGATGATATCAAAACGGTGGCTGAGCTCCGGAGTGGCGGTGTCGCCTCTCCCTCGTCCTCACCATCAAGACTCCCAATATGCGTTACCAAGACAACAACGACCTCTAGGCAGGCTGCAAACCCTCCTTTGCGCAATGGTGTCATGTCAAGCACTAAATCGGTATGTCTCCGACATATTGCTCCTCTTCGCCTCCGTTACGTATGCCGTACATATCTGTATGATTTCTTTACGTTATCCCCATACCTCCCGTCCTCCGGGAGCATCGTTGAGGGCGATAGCTCGTGTTCTGCAGCCCTGCATCGTGCAATCTCGTGTCACATACATATGTAACTCTACATTAGTTTCTCTCCTTTCTTCTCGCCTTTCCCCCACCTTCGTCTGGCGTCGTCGTCGCGCACAGCGACGGTCGTTGGTTTCCGTTTCCCTATTGGAATTCCGCATTCTACCCGCAACGTTATAATCAACTGACGCTCTCCAGTGCCTTCAGACTACCCCCGCTGCTAACGGCGGTCGCAATTCGAATACATCCTCCCTACGAGCATCAAGCGTTCGAATAATCCTCCCACCAAGACCGTCTTCCGTCGGCCGGCCATCGACTAGCCCACAAGCCCGTAACGACCAACATACTCAGTCCGCGCTGCGTCTACATTACACCCAATCACGAATTCGCATAGAATCAATATCAACGACTGGATCATCATCCCCTTCTACACCTACATCTACATCATCATTGATATCCCTTCCAACGATACCAGCCACACCCAACATCCCCTCCACATTCCCTCATAATATCACTCCCTCTAATATGCATTCTTACACTCCTCACGACTACAGTCACGACACAGATACCCATGACGACAACAGCAGGATTACTGTAGCAATACCCGAGCTCCATTGCGATGACCCTGCGCATCGCCATCAAGATAGTATAAGTCGGAGCGAAGCTACTAGACTCTCTGCGGACGGCAGTAGCTTTATGGACCTGTCACCAGATGTGTCTGTGGATCAGGCCATCGAGGTGGATGAGATAGTGAACACGGCAGGGCGGGATGGTGAGCGTCAACGTATCTTCTTCTTAACTATCATTCTCATACACGTCCTCTATTCAGCCCCTTCCCCGCTACCGGAAGTTAATGCTCTTCCCGTTACGCCTGTGAGCGATGCTTCCATCACGGGTATGCTGTTCCCTACGGTTCCAGCATCTATCCACCGACATGAAGTTACGACCACGCAATTCACGGCTCCCTTTATCCCACCTGACAAAACTATCAATACCGACTTCCCCACGAACGCTGGTCGCCGGGGGAGGGATCGTGCATCTGCCCCTCCTCCTACGCATTATGGATTACAATTCTTGGATTTATCGGACGATAGTAATGAATTCACCCCCAGTGGCAAGGCCCATTCAATCGGCGGTCTTCCAGTCCGCGCGAGAACGCTGATAGATCGTAAGAGGGAATGTCTTCGTGTCCCCGAACCTGAACAAACTGAAGCACGGCGAGTGAGCCACGATGAAGAGACAAAGGCCGACGAGGGGCAGAGAGACCGAGGGGAACGCCCCGCACATGGTCGATCAAAGTCTCAACCTGCTTCGTCTATCCGGATAGGCAACCCAGGACGCCCGTACTACAGCGCCATTCGACCTAATATGAACGTAGGCGCGAGTTTCTCTCAGCCTTCTTCTCCTATCCGCCCGACGTACGACTCTCGACCTAGTTCTCGTGGTGTTTCACCTCGTCCTGGATCCTCGGCGGCCTATCTCTCCACTAGTTACCCTGCATCTCGCGCGTCTTCCCCCGCTCCTTCATCTTATCACCACTTCAGCCATCCCAAGACGAAGTCCTTCCTTGACATCGACGTTCTGGATGATGAGGATTACCTATTTTCGTCTCTTACACCTGCCAGTGCTCTTCCACCTGTTTACGCCCAATCTTACGCCACATCAGAACCATATATCCACCGGACCGGGATGGGTTTCAATGGTATGGGGTTGGGTCTTGGCAGTGGGGTATTCGGAAATCCCGAGGTGGCTATTGGCCCAAGACCAACTTCGAGTGCAGGGTACCGAGAATCAAGAGAGTTATCTCGCAGCGATGTCGAGGATCCTCTAGAAGCTTCACTTCGCCACGCATCGATGGCAGCGCGATCGAGGAAAGACCGATTTGCGCTGAGCCGCGTATGGAGAAGAAAAAGAGAATCTACACCTGGATCTCCTTCCAGCTTCCATATGAGCGACGGGGATCTAGGGCTTGAGAACGGTACACAGAGCCATAAGAACGAGTTTGGGGAGAGATTCGCGGTAGATCTCAACAAGATTAAAGAGATAGGAAAGGATGTTGGAAAGATAGGCGTGGATGGGGTTGCAGAGCAGATGAAGAAGGTCGGACGTGGGTTCAGGAGCTTGAGGAGCTTTGTGACTATCCGACGATCGAGGTAATGGGTTGCTTACCCTGCATGCTTGGACGTGCTTCCATCCTCAACCATCATGGCATCCTACCAGACATTATACTGCGTTACGAATAATTATTGTATTAATTGTAAATTGCAAGCCCCCAGCTAGAGCACAGTCCCACGAACTGCCCGTACAGTAAGCGTATACCAAACGAATAGCTGCAATTATTCATATGATACTTCTCTTCAGTTGCTCTAACATCGATCTGGGGTCTTGGAGAGAGTTTTATCTCCCCGTATATCCGGACAGGAAAAACGGCTTGTGACTCAAATAATATCATCGTAGCAGTCCCCTGCAACTTTATGAATGGGTGGTTCAATTGAAGTAGTGTGATTACATGATTCCAATATTCTCAAAGCCCTTTGTAAATCACTTCACCAGCCCGCCCGAAGTCGATGCTTTGACCTGACATCCAGTTGACATCGATAAAGACTTCGACTTGTCGTGTAGATTTCGTTTCGCCACGGGGTCACCATTGTTTGCATTTAGATTGGGTGTCGAGCACTGTAGGATTGACTTTCGCCTTCTAGTCTTACCGTTAGAACAAACGATCCCGTCGTCCTGCCGAACATCGACATCTTTGGAGTCAAAGGAGGCACCGGGCGTCACATCGTGAACCACTCGATTTTTCAAAGGCTTGGATTGATCCTGGTTAGAGAAAGAGCTCGTGGATGGAACAAAGACGCCTGAGGGCAGGGGAGGAGTCGCAGGATTCTGAAAGACGGGCGAGGACACTCTTGAATATGCAGCGCCACGGTATCGATCTCTGTCGCGAATGTCAACTTTCTCTGCGGTCCTACCAATCGCTACGGTCGAGAGGGGTTTGCGCTTCGCTTTATCTTTTGTGGGGCTTTTATCTCGGGGAATATCAGGTGTAGTAACTGTGTCGTTTTCTTTTCCAGGTCGATGATCAACCATACAGCTTGGATCGGGGTCAGAGGTAGGCATAGCCTGCGGGGGCACCGGTACAGGCTCGGGAGCTTGGAAAGGAATTTTATCGCCGTTGGCGTCTGCCGACATCGAAGGGCGATGAACGTCAAGGGGCTCTTCCACTTGATCCACGGTTGTGCTGCCGTGAGTTTCTGGGGTCAATGGAGAATGATCGCTGAGCTGAGCATCCACTTCGATCCCAGGAGGTGGGTCGTCTAAGAGTTTTATAGCCTCTAGGGTAGCGTTCAACTTAGTCAAGTCGGGCGAGCCAAAGTCAATCGTCATACTCATTCCCTCCGGATACGGGGTAAGGCTGATACGTCCTTTACGTTTTTTTTCGGGCGAGAGCGGTAGGCCAGACTTCCAAGCGCAATTAGCAGGATTTGTTATCGGCAGTGGCACACATTCGGGTCCAGTAGAGTGATCGCCAGACGGTGAGATGTCGAAAAATGCACAAGTCGAAGACGCAGAAAGGGCACTAATTGGATATGTCGAGAGGCCGGCAAAATCAACGATAACATTCCGTGGGACTGAATCGGGATATGTTTTGAGTTTATCCGTCGAAGATTGTTCAATAGCCTCCGTCGATTCGTTATCAACCAGAGATGTTTCGTAGCTTGAGGCACCAGAGCAAGGTGTTGTTTCCTTGGATTCCATAAGGCCAGCATCGACGTCTTCAGAGTCCCGGAAAACCCAATGGTCAAAATTAACCAAAGTAACGTGCTTCAGGTCCAGGACAAGCTCCTGCACTTTGGGGGAATGGTCAAGCACCGTAGTTAGACCGCAATCGGCTGGCCTTCTACTATAACGCGTGCCCTTAGAGGCATCGAACGACTGGGAGGTAGACGAATCGGACTTTGTGGTAGCGAAGGACGTATGTAAACTTGTGATGGTCGACTTGGAGAGTGCATTCGGAGAGCCAGCATACGAAGCGGGAAGAGGGTCCATTGGAGATTGTGGAGGAGGTGTATCGCGAATAAGATGCCCTGAGTCATGTTCGCAATGAGGCATCATTCCAGCCGCCACAAAATGTCTAGGACCTTTGCACAGAGTCAATACAATAGCCACAAGCGTACAGACGATTACGCACTAGCAGCATCTTCAGAGTACACGCGCTTACGCGCGGACTCGGAAACGTCTTGATCCGCGACAGGCTTGTTCGCCGTCAAGGGTAGAATCGGCGGTTTGGTGTCATCTTCATGCTTCCTTGATTTGGAAAAGAGCGAACATATGAATCTCACGAATGCAAACCATATATTCGCGATGGTGTTGAATACTTTTTGGGCGGCCATGGCGGTATAGTTGTCGTGTAGAATATAGGGCGCGACGGCGCGTGTAGGTTGTGCCAACCGTTGTGGTGGAGAATCAAGATGGACGACGGGCGTCTAACTGCCTTGACCCCTTTCACCACCCCTGGCCACAATTTTTTGCTTCTATTTCTTGACAGAAACAATTATTTCTTGCTGTGTTTATGGTTCATAATTGATCTGATACCGACGGCGGCCGCCATATCCACACTAACCGTGAGATTAGTCAAAGATTAGCAGGTTATCTTCGGATCCACGTTGTGGTAGTATCCTCCTCAGCACCAAGACTGATACAAACCGCCGAAATGGGCGAATTTATCCCAGGAATCTCACCAATACAGGCTTCATGTCATATCAAATCTGCGTAAAACGGCAAATCAGAAAACCCAAGCCCCTTGACGCGGGGCGCATAAATGCGAGGCCAATCCAGTAGGTAGTGCACCTGCTTTCCACCTCATAATTCATCATGACTTCTGTTACTACGACTAGTGCTACGGCACAAGGCGCCTTCAACGTCCTACCTACCGCAAATGACCCATACACCTATCAAGTGGGGTTTGGCAACAGGTTTGCTACAGAGGCAATGTGAGTTGTTGACGCGTCGGTATATATTCACTATACTGACGGTGATGCAGTCCAGGGACTTTGCCTCAAGGCCAGGATATGCCCCAGAAGAATAAATATGACCTCTACCAAGAGGGGGTTCGTAATGTCCGATATTTCGAGGTGTTCTCTTGGCTTATTTCTACACTTAGATGACTGGGTCGCCATTCATTGCCCCACGGCACGAAAATCTGAACGCGTGAGTGCGCCAAAAAGAGCGCATCACCCCACTAATCCTTTCTTGATGCAGGTTCCTATACCGAATTAGGCCGTCTGTGGCACACCAAGGGTTCACCGCCCTTCCTGACAACCCAGATGTAAGCAACAGGTGATCAACTTCTCGGCGCCCTAGTTAACCGGACCGCTCGTAGCTTGAGGCTTGCTTCCTCTCCCTGAACCCCAAAGTCCACGTTAGCCCAACCCAGCTTGCGTGGTACCCCTTCAGTCTGCCCCCAGACAACGAGAAGGCGGACTTCATCGCGGGCTTGAGGACCTTGGCTGGCAATGGCGATCCCACTCTGAGAGAAGGCCTTGCCATCCATATCTACTTGGCAAACGAATCGATGCAAAGCAAAGCGTTCTGTAATAATGACGGCGATATGTTGATTCTCCCGCAGCAAGGCCGGCTGGACATACAGACTGAATTTGGGAAGTAAGTCCTTTAATCTCACTGGTTGCAAACACCGTGACTATCTTACTCAACACGCCGCCCGTATAGGATGATGGTACGGCCCGGTGAGCTTGTCGTCATCCAACGCGGAATGAAGTTCAAGGTACTTATCTACCATATGATGAGTCCTTTCCCCGTTAATTAAGCATTTCCCAGGTCGTGCTTCCCGATGGGCCTTCTCGTGGATGTATGACGCACGATCATTTTCACTCTGGACTCCCATAACATGTTTATAGATATCCAGGAGATCTTTGGTTCCCATTATCAGCTTCCCGACCTTGGGCCTTTGGGCGGACACGGTCTAGCTAACCCACGCGATTTCGAGACACCAGTCGCAAGCTTTGACATCGATCAGTCTCCATGGGAAAGTGAGTGGAACGTGCCCAACAGAAACGACAAAAGTAGTAACCTCCGTCTTTATAGTTGTTTACAAGTGCGTGCTCGCGCGAGTGTACTTGCCGACATCGATTGTGTTCTCATCTATTTCTAGGCTGTCCGGGAAGTTATTTGTGAGCAAGCAAGAACACATGCCCTTCGATGTAGTCGCATGGCATGGGAAGTAAGTGCCCCATACTGGACGAATGCAATCTAATTTATCACTGACTTATTCCTGCGTGTAGCTACGTCCCTTACAAGTATGCGATGGAGAAGTTTATTCACGTCGGGAGCATTTCCAAGGACCACATCGACCCCTCGATCTTCTGTGTCCTAACAGCAAAATCGAAGGCACCTGGTATCCCCCTCGCTGACTTCTTGATCTTCAGTGGCCGATGGGACGTCGCTTCTGAAACCTTCCGGCCGCCGGTGTGTTTTCCAAGCTTGTCGATTAATTACCATGTACTCAATTATCATATCTCCAAGTATTATCACCGAAATTCCGCTACGGAATTTATGGGTCTGATTTATGGTGGATACGGAGGTCGTAGCGACTCTTTCTCTCCTGGAGGTGCCAGCTACGAGACAGGGTTCTGTCCACACGGTGGTAAGTGGTTTATATTCACTTTCTCCTACCAGTGCCTAACAAGCCGCGATTTAATGATTAGTATCTTATGATGAGTTCAAGGCGGCCTCAGAAATGGAACTGAAACCCATACGAATCCACGAGGGTACCCTTGGTGAGATGCCCCTTCTCTTACCCCTGTCTCCTGTCTAACTCAAAGAAATCGTAATCTCCCCAGCGTTCATGATGGAGTCCAGCATGATGTTGACCTTGACCGATTGGGCAATCAAGAAGACTGGGAAACTACACGGTCGGTTTTCGTCTTTCCATTGTAGTACACAGGTAATAACCCGCCATGCATCAGAACACGAGCCCAAGATGTGGGATAATCTAAAGGGAAATTTCATCAACCACCTCGACGAAATAAACCGGGACTTGAAGGCCGCTGGGTTGCCTGAGCTTGGGAGGGTAAATTGAGGTGATAGCGGGTATTGAATAGTAATGCTGAGCATTCTTTGTACATCAAAATCTGAAACCCAATCCAATGTATATTCACGTATATTCACGGCTTCAAATATGTATTCTACGATCTATATGGTATATATCCTGACTTAAGTACAACTACGAACCCAGTCCTAGAGTACCGATGCTGATGCTAGGTCCTAGGGGAAGCATTACACAGTTTCGCGTGCATCTTGAGACTCGTTCCCATCATAAACATAATGCCACACATGGGGCAAGCATATGTTGTGCCGTTGTGGATCTCCGACTTCAAATGCAGCGACATAGCAGACTGGCTCGAGGTCTGATGACAGCAGTTTTCGTGAGGACAATGATATGGGACACGTCTCTTCCGTTGCGATCCATTGTGCGTATGGGGCCGAGTTAATGGATTGTATCTGGGGGAATCATGGCGTGATTTCAGGCTGTGAGTACGATTTACGAGACTGGACTTGGTCGGCGAATTAGACAGAGCGAATGGGGCCTCGCCGAACAGAGTGATCTCGGTCTCCGGACCAGCTGGCGAGGGCGTAGCTCCAGTAGGGCTTACGTTACTTCGCTTTGGGCATGGGTCCAGAAAGCGGAAGACCCAATGACCATCCTCGACCCATGTAGGTGCACGCGAGAGCAGCGGCAAGACTCCCCGCAAGGCCCAAGTATTCGTGGTCGGTGTTGTCATCGGAGACGTAGGCGAGTCCGGGGAGATAGCTCGGAAATCATCACGAGTAGGCGTCGACGACACGGTAGAGTGAGCGGTGGAGGATGTGGGCGCATAGCCATGGAATTCCAGCTGAGCCGCTAGCAGTGGAAGGTCTCTCTCGGACACGTATGGCCCGACTAGCGGGTTGACGTCCCCAGGAAAGTCCGGCTTCAAGGCCCAGCGCTGCGAGCTCGTGACGGCTAGAGTCGACATTGATGTAGGTTCCTTTGGGTGGGGGGTTGTTCACGGGGAGTAGAGCACAATTTATATATGAATGCCATCGATGGAGTTCAGAGCTGTAGGGGTGGGCCATTATGCATTGGCATTCATGTGGGTCGAGGTGGTGGCGGTATATAGGCCTGCGGCGGCGAGTGGCAATGCAACAATAGGTCTGGCCGTACAGTCCACCTCACGGCCAAACAGCTACCGTACAGAAAGGCGCAGGACAACGAGGAGTTATTCAGTGCTTTGACTACGCATGAAGAAGAATGAGGTCCACTGCAACATGTGCGCGGTGGCAGGGCAGGTGTCAACGACGCCACAAGCGTTACACTCTTGCGTTAATGAAAACGACGTCAAGAAATTGTGATCGGATTCAAGATGCTAGTAGTAGATGATATCGATATACAAGTTGTCTATGGGATATGTACAACCAAGATGCTTTCGGTCCGACGCATGAACGAAGGTAGGAAATTATTTCCATAGAAGTCCAAGATAGGCATTCATAACAAACTTCAAAAATCATGCTAAGGATAAAGGTGGAGAAGGACGGATGCGAGCTCCTGAACTGGATGAAACTACGGACGCAGGACCTTTCGCTTTATTCTGGAGGCAAAGGACACTCGGGTGGCGGCTGTTGCATTTGTGCTCATTGCGTCATCAACCTCCCCTACTGTTTCTAGAACACTAGGTTGTGGTGAGCGTAGGCTTGACAACGAGGGTTTATGAGAAAAGGAAGAGGTGAGGTGGTCGCCAACGAAGTTTATGCGAGATGAGATGGCCTCGTGGATAGAGAAGAGTGAACTGCGCCGCGACAACTTTTTGCGCAGGCGTGAAGGTGTATTAGGCGTGGATGGATTTGGCGAGGATAGAGGGGTCTGTGCCGTGCCTGGCTCGGGGGACGCAAGGGGTGTAAAAGGTCCTTCCGATGGCGTAAGTGCACCGGGGATTCGTGACGGTGGAGGAAGGGGTGACGAAAGAGGAAGGTCGCGAGGTGTGACGCAGGTATCGAATTCGTCTATCAGATTACGAGCGTAATCGGGCATGTCTACGTGCAAGTCTTCGGGTATGACTTGATTGGATTCAGTATATACTTGTACACTGTCCCGAAAGATCGTGACCGTTCCTCCAGAGACACCATCGTGAGAGAACCACGGCGTCCTTGGTGAGAAGTCAGTATTGACAGTTTGGGGGGATGATTCATGGCTCGTCGACGAAGATGAGAGCGAGGGGGATCGTAAGGATGGGCTGGATTTGCTGGGTAAGATGGGGCTGAGAAATCGCTTGCTAACAGACGGCTGTATGGGAACGGTAGACTTCTCAGGCCGTGCCTGGGAGAGCTCGTCCGCAGAATGTGGTCTATTAGAGGACAGCGACAGTGGCCGAAGGCGTGGTAGCACCGGGCTCTGGACCGACATGCGTTTCCGTGTGTACGTGCTGCGAGGAGAGGCTGAGGTCTGTAGGAAACGAGCTAGGTTGGCCACCCGTCGCTCCTCAACGGTGGGGGTCGTGGAAGTGCCACTCGTCGCAAGCGACTGTAATTGCTTCTGCAACGACACGACTTCCTCCTGAATGATCGCTTGCCGTTTCTCTTCCTTCCATCGCTCCTGTTGCAAAGCTGCGTACACGCTCGGATCCACCTGGCGGTCGGCCAGCCGGCTCCGTAGCATTTCAATCCGTTCTTGGGCGTCCCGAGCGCGGGAGGTGAGCATTTCCGTCGCTTGTTTCAGCGCACGGATCTGCAGCTCCCGTGCCGCGGGCTGCAGCGATTCAGAGTGCTCGAAGGCGTTCTTGAGAGACTGCTCCGCAAGCGTATAACGTTTCTGGCGAACATATCTGGCGGAGCGGCAACAGTTACTCTCGCCGCCTGCGCGAAAACGAATGGCTAGTACGCACTGTGGGGAAGCTAACAACATGGTGCATGGTCCTGTTGGCTCTTGTTCATAGCACTTTAAGTAGAGACGTCGAATAGTGACAGTTGAAGCGTTCCGTCGTCGAGTGTCTAACGTGCTTGACGTCGATCCCGAGTCCGACGTTGAAGTCCCTGAGATGCTCGAATTCGAACAACCGTGTCACAGGGTCCAATGCCCGTGATAAGCTATGCTTCATAGGGGTCCCCTGGAGTACGTACTTACCACGCCCAAAGGTAAGAGGATATTTCTATCGCTGTAATACATTCTACCGTTCGTTTCTATTGCAACTGATATAAAATACAATACAGTTTCCCTCTTTCAGTTCACTCCTAGCAACCGCTCGGTTAACATCATCATCAACGTCCTGGAGGAATTATTTCTGCGGACCTGCGAGTTTCTTGATTTCACGACGGATAGCTATGTGGGAGGGACACAGGTAAATAAGTGTTCGGTTGAGCCAGATATGTGGTACGTACACTCAGGATCAAGGCCTTGATGAGGAATTTGCTCCCAAAGACCTGGAAAGCACATCAGTAACATGGCGAGAGTTAGACACAATACACATACCTCCACAACCCTCTTTCGTAGTTCCCATATACTTGTACTTCGGGGTCAATTGCCGTTCAAGCAGCCAGGTACCGTATTTGGAGCCAAGCTAAAAATAAATCACTGACATCCCTTTCACGACAAAGTCACTTACTCCAGTATTTTGGTTGAAGGATTCGACGATAAGGACAAATGGCGAACTTCCAGCCTTCTTGATGATCTTCACCGCGGCACTCGTGAGACCTGCGCGTAGAATGGACAGGAAACGGGCAGCTCACCTCCTCGTCCACGATATTCAGAGTGGGCTTGTTGATCAACCCAACGTCCAAGCCCTCCTTCCTGCAACGCAGAACCGCGTCCCAGCTCCTATACAACATCTCTCCGAATGACACCACGTATCCCGCAGTGCCTTCCGCGATGACTTCGTCCTTGCCCGGCACGAACTGGTAATTTCCTTCGAAGAAGCGCGTGCCGTCTTCCTTAAGGATCCAAGGCACTTTGGAACGCGTGGAGAACACGAAGCGGATTCCGCGCTCGAAGAAGACGCGCTGGATGACCGCGATCATTTGGCTGGCATCAGCAGGGAAATACAGCCACGACTGAACATCAGAAAGCCCATTGTCGGCGAAGAACGAGTTGATACCGAAATGGCAGCTGAAGGGGAGTGAGTATTAGACCGGCGTTTGTTTACACAGCTATCACATACGTATTGTCTGCCATCTAATCGCACATCGGTCAGACACAAAAGGGGTATAGATAATTGACTGGACAAACCTCATCAACTGCAAGCAACATAATGAATATCACGTATCGAACACGTATAACGACTTACCACCCGAATGTGAGAAATGCGAAAGCACATTGCAGTTGTTCAACCGTGCCATGGTAACCTCGGAAATGACCATCTCCAGGAAAGCAGAGAACGTCGAGAAAACACCGAACTTGTCTGCGTCAAAGCCAAAGCCGGCGGCGGCGGAGAAGTTTCCGCGTTCCATGATCCCAGACGGGACGAACACCTCTGGGTGTTTCTGGTGAATCACCTTCAACCCGGTGGAACCTGGAATAAAGCAACGATTAATCTATGCCGATAGCGAACGGCGTCAACATACCTTCGAGATCAGTGTCAATGACCATAACCTTCTTCGCGGCCTCCTCTTTCCCCAGCTTATCGAGCACCAAGTTGACTGCTTCACCGAATACCACACGGTTCGCGCCTACTTCCTTCGTAGAGCCTGTGTAAATAATGGGCGATGGGGTGGCTTTGATGTTGTTGAGGATATCTCCGGCCATGGAATCTGGGTAGCCACGGCTGGCGAGGTAACTGATGGCAGATTTCACGGGGATGACGTCGTGTCCGTGAGAGCTGCCCTGGATATCGGCAATACCTGGAGCCATAAGGCGCTTCGAGATAACTAACATCCGTGTAAGTTCGTATTAATGTAAGGAGGGGAGGAAGGAACCCCACCGGCTGCGGGGCCGTCGTGGCTGAGTATTTCAGCAATACCTCCCCAGAGAGAGTCGATGTCTTCGCCTTTGACTGTGACGACTTTCAAACCGTGTCCAGCGAGCGTCTTCGAGACATCGTAGCCTTTGAGGTACTCGGATGGATGGCCAGCGATAGTGACGTCGTTATCGTCGATGAGCAGCTTGACGTTGAGTTTCTGGGCGACAGCAAGGCGAGCTGCCTCAGCGTCGTTTCCCTCTTGCTGCGAACCGTCCGATCCCAGGCAGAACACCGTCTTATCTTTGTGCGCAAGCGCGACACCATTGACCATGGGCCTAAGATACACGCATTAGTTACACGGACCTGATGGAGGAGACGGTACGCACCACATATGTCCAAGACGCCCAGAGGAGAACTTGACGCCCGGAGTTAAGCCGAGTTCGGGGTGGCCGGGGAGCTTAGAGTTAGCTTCACGATAGTGGAGGAGGTGCTCCGCTGGAAGCGAGCCATCTAGTGCGGCAAGAATGTACTGCGTAGCGACGCGATGTCCTGTTATTCAAAGGTCAACGACATCTGTACCCAAAGGGGGGTGGTTCGGGCGTACCAGCTTCATCAAACACAGTGGGGTAGAATTTATCTGAGAAGTTGAAGAGGGCCAGCAAGATGCAGACTTCGGGAACGGTATCAAAGGCGCCGCCTATTGTCGATCGCAAACCATGTCAGCAATTCCCCTCGCTTGCAATTACACCTAGCATTCGCTAACGCACCCGTGTGTCCGCTAACACCCCTAGCAGCTCCTGTAGCAGTGAACAGCACAATCGCATCCCTCAACAGCGTAATGTTTGCTTGCAGATCTGCCTTCTGCTCTGCCGTCAAGGTCGGTACGGACGGATCGAGCGTCAACCTGTCACATCGCCGCCGTTCAGCGCAGTCCCCGCGGCTGGAGATCAAGGAAGGGACTCACGGCTTGAACTTGTTGAGATCAATGGGGAAGCTGCTCTGAGCTCGGCCATCCTAGTATACGAGTCTGGTTGCGGAGGTCCGGGTGAGGAGGATCTGCGATAGAGCGGCTAATTGATTACAATATCAGGTGAGGGATTGGGGGAAGAAGCGCATCAAGGGGAACCGGTATACGGACTCTGAACGGCTATCGATAGGTGTTAAATCGCAGAGTCTATCTCCGGTGAACGTTCGTGCGTCTGATCTTTCAATGAAAAAAGAATTTGACACGGTCAAGTTTGGGACCTTGTATCGTTTCTGACAGAGACGGCAGAGCTCGCCGGCTGTCACTGCGTCGCAAGGAGAATCCATGGGGATGCAACATGAAATCGCATCGGATTGCAGGGCGTCATCGAAGACAAATATACGACCATTGGCAATGGTAATCCAAGTCCTAGCTATGTGAATGTGTACGGAATTGCGAGTTCTTGCAAGGGTGCCGATGAGCTACTGGAGAAGGCAGGTTAGTCCTGATTCGATTAAATCGAGAAGAAAAATAAAAATCAGGGAACCGAGATACGACATTTGCATGGAGTCCAAATGGACAACATGGTTCAGACGGCACTTGCTAATTGCTTCGGTTTAAATTATCACGACGAGTTTTACCTGTACATAGGCAACAAAGAGGGAAGAGACTCACTGGGATCGTTGGTGTTGATGGAAGAGCGAGTGCAGTATGGATTATAAGATTTAGGGTTTATAAGTGATATCTGTTTATCCTGCTACGACCTTGTCATTTACGCGGAAAACGCCTCCACGCCTCAGATCCCGCGAAAACACAAAGTTGACAATGATTCCGTCTTCTATGTGCGCTCCCTCGCTCAGGCTGTCTCTCGGCTGTTCATCCTCACGCGCACGACTCGTCATCACCTCACCCCAGCTCTGTCCCTCTCCCTCCCCTCTCCCCTTCGACTGTTCGTCCCCAACGATGATCGCCACCAGTTCCCGTTCTTCGTCTAACCTATCCTGTCAACGAACCTTCCCTCTCACTCTCCGTCCCTTCCACCATCCTCTTCCTCCAACTTCAGGTCGTCGACGTTACTCCAGAGTCCATCAGCATATATCAACCCATCTACGAACACGGCCACTCACCTAACTCGGTCCCCGTCGTTAGCAAAACCCGTCGACGAACCACAGCAGAACCCAGACTCACCTTTCCCTCAAACACCTGCACACCGCCGACGTCCGCGAGGATGCGCGAGATACCAAGGCGACACACAAACCAAGCAACCCCATCGCAACCAAGGCGAACGGGGACGAGATGGGAGTGATACGTAGGGGGCTATTGCCACGAAGGTATGTCCGTTAGCCCTGCGTCTGCATCTCAATCACTTGAACTCACGTAGCATATAGTTTGAATGTTGCGACGACGACGTCTTGACCCCAAACGAGCGTGGCTAACGGCGACGGTATCATCGAAGGAGGAGCGGGCCATTATCATCAACGGTCATCGACGTCGAACGGCGCGTCTGGGACCTGAGAGACGACGACGACGAGCACAGTTAGTAACACCAAGCAACGAGAACAGAACGAAGGCGAGGTCGATAACAAGGGAACTCACGAGTATGGCACATCGACGTCGAGCGCGACTCGATTGCGTAAAGGGGAGGGAAGCGGAGGGGAGGGAGACGACAGGACGAGAGGGAAGTGAGGATGGGAGCGCAGAGCGCAGACGAGGGGCGCTGTAGTCAGTCAATGGGTAAGTGGCACAAGCACGAGAACTGATGGCCGAGTACTCACCACTTCATCGCAGTGTCGACGTTCTTCGTTGACGTTGAAACTTGAAGGCTGCGCCATTGGGCTCTAGCGTCCGTCGTTCATCCATGAGAGAGAGAGAGAGAGAGATAGAGCGAGGTGGCGCCGACGCCAACGCCAGCGAACAGAAGCTGCAAAACTAGAAGGGACCGACACGATGATTACTGCGCGAGGGCAAGGAGAGGGAGGGGAGGGGAGGGAGGGGGTGGAAGGCGAAGGGGCAGACGCAAAGTGGAGAGGGTAAGCGGCGCGAACATAGACACGACGACGACGACGTACTCACCGATGCGCCCAGTCATCCACCCATGTCGTATCATATCGTCTCAATCGCACACCATACCATACCATACCATATCCCCCTCCTGCATCAGCACCCGTCGTCGACGCGCGCGCTATCAATACGCGCAGCCGCATGGGCAGTCCGTCTAACCACGCGTGAGTTATCCAATATAGTCCGATTCGCAGCTCAGCTTAGTTTCCTTCGTGTCCATTGTCATTGACATTGATTAGGTCGGCGTAGGTGGGGTTAATGACAACGCGGACATCATCTACGGCGAACGCCAGGGCGTTCTTGAATCCCTCGATCCCCCATGCCTCTCCATCTCCCACAATCCCCACTTGGCACACTCTCGGCCCCGTCCTACGATCGACACTTCACCTTCCCCATCCAGCGCAGGACGACGACGAAGACCGCGCCGCCGCTGCTCTTCGACTGCGAACTGCCAGCGCCCATCGTTCACGCTGTCCGCGCTGCGCCTGTGTTCCTGGCTTCACGGGGAGCCGAGGGGTGGTCCGGAATCCGTGGTTTGGCTATCCAGAGGTCGACCCCACTAGTCGCAGAGTCCCGCGATCGTCGAGCATTGCGGCGTTTGGGGTGAGCACGTTTATCGCGCTGGTCGTCGTCGTCGTCGTCGTCGTAACGTCTGACCCGCGTTTTTCTCAGATTCGAACCGATTCGACTGGCGGGGTGCGTGGTGGCGTGCTCGAGTCGAGTCGAGTCGCGACAGAGGGGATGGCGGTCGAGCTGGAGGATGTAGGCGTTAGTGTTAGGTGGCTAATAGATTCGTTTTCGCGTACCTTTGCAGTACCCAGGGCCGTGAGCGACACTGAACGACGCCGCAATGTGATGCGATGCGATGCGTGCACGCGGCTGCGAGCTCTGGAAGGAGGTTAGGTGAGTATATCAGTCCGCGCGTCGACGAGCTCGCAGTGGACTGACCTGCTCACCTGCTTGCTGGACTTGTTTTTGTTGCTACAGATTCTGTGCCGATGTCGGGAATCGAACCAACGCCCCGACGGCCCGTCGTCGAGACTTAAACCCGAGGCAAAAACATGACGCTGGCATGAGTCGAGTTCGTGCGCGAAGTGAGCTGAATGAGTGGTAAGACAGCCTGTCGTGTAACGAGTCCTGCATCAGCCCGTGTACCAGCAAGCCGCGCGAACGAGGGCTTGGGTATCGAACGTGTCGGCGTTTTGGGGTACTTGGACGACGACGGCTTGTGAACACGTTAGCGGCTAGAGAGGTAAGGTGTGATCAGTGCGTATCGCGCGGGAGGTTGATGAGCTGACTTACTCACTCTGTTTCAAATCTAGCCGCAATTTGAACCTGCGAAGAACAGCAATTGGGGTCGCGAACGAACTAAAAGAGGAATTGGTTGACGACTTACCCCGGGGCCTTCTCGAGCAAGTGCGGAGGCTATGGCACTATCAGAGCCTCACGGCCGACACCGATAATGCTCGATTCGAGTCGCATCGACAGCTTAGGGCGCCGAGTTCGTTCACGGCGGCGCTTGTCCTCGTGCTCGCAATCGGTTCGGAACGACGTCGATATCTAGCCAGACGAGGGAGTAAATGGGAGGGATTTCGAATTGGGTCGCACGCGTGAACTCGCAGGACAGCGATTGCGACGAGAGGATAAGGCCGGGGCTGTGAGTGGAAAGAGTCAGCGTGGATGGGAATGAATGTGACCGAGCTGACTTACTCGTTCACTCAGTCGTTAGTCGTTAGCTACGAATGAAAATCGATGTCAGCCGCGACGAGACTTTGATACCCGCGTGAACTTACTAAAACAGATAAGTGCGGGCGTTCGTCGTTGGATAACAGTGGTTGCCAGTTCGTTTGGAGACGTGAGCCGAAGGGTTCGAAGCATCGTGATTGGCATTGATAGCGCAGATTGAATCGAGAGAGCGAGCCGGTCACATCCGTTGACGATGTCCGTGCTGAAACGAAATGATGATGAAGCGTGCGCAGAGTCGACTCGTCGTTTCGTGGCTGTACAAAGTTCGTCGTCGTGAGTTGCTCGGATACGGCCTTGAATATAGATGAGTCATGGTTGAAAATTTGGAAGTCTAAATGAGAGAACTTACCACAACGACGGCTGTGTACGACGAACTGAGTGTGTCAAAAGCGAGCCACGGGGGACAACCGAGCTCTATCGACGACGAGCCATAAGCGGTTGTGTAAAACCTGAAATTGAATCAACGTTAGCAGTGATGAAACTACGATGAACAATACAAACTCACCGAGAAAGACTAGCTCGCATCGTGAGTTCGCTCGACCACTCGAGCTGAGATGGACGTCGCCGATAGTATGTCAAGCCGAAGCGAGAATCCAGGAAGCTCTCCTGATGTGCCGTTAGTTCGAATTATCTACGAGGGAGGCAAACTGACTCACTATTTGATAGATTGCGAGTACTAACTATTATTTCTATAGATGTTTGTGAGCTCGAGATCAACGTTCACAACGGATGCAAACTGACTTACTTTTAGCTCTAGATCATGTACGCGCTGCCGTGTTGCTTGAGTGGGTCGAAGGTCAGCTTGAATCGACCGTGGGCGTGTTCGCGGCACTACGGATAATGCCGCGGTTAGAATGAGTCGGTGCGTTGTTAATGAAAGACGCACCCGTTGTATTATGAGACCGAGGATCGATTTAAATACTTGATGGGGACTGAACAATGAGCCTGTAGTCAACAAAATGAGAGTCAGATAGTGTCCGATACTAAGTGAGAGGGAGACGAAACTTACCGACGAAGTCTCTCAGGGGTAGACAGGAGACTGCAGAAATGTGCCGTTTGCGAGTTTGGAAAGCAGAGGAGAGCAGAGTAGAGTAGGGAAGATAGACCTCGAAGTGGAGGATGAGTATAAAATGGCAAAGGAGACCCCCCTTATATAGAAAAACACCCCCGATGGTGTTTTCGAGCGTTTCTGCGCCCAGGCGACTTGGGACCGTTGAAGGAAAGAAATTGCTGATGGTTGCCTTGCCAGAACGTAAGATAAGGGTCTGGGCGCTCAAAAATACACGCTAGCAACTGTTAGCGGTCGCGTACCTTTTCTTCTAGATTGCAATTTCGGCGTTGTGTACGAGGAGGAGAAGGGGCCCGGCGAGGGTTGTGGAGCGTGTCCTGAGTTTGGCGCGGCGGCAACTCGAGCTGGGGGGTGTACCCAATGTCCCCATTCAATGTGCTGGATGTCTACTTGAGCGCAATATACGGCGTAGAATGTGCAGAACGTCGAGGAGAGCACATTCCGCTATTCTGCAAAGTACGAGTCTGTACGGGTGAACGGGGTCAAATCCGGGTGACGTTAACTCCGAAGCATCATGTAATCAACCGTACGTACCCTAATTGATGCGACTTATTTGCGTGTATTCAGTTCCTGTGGAAGGATGAGTGTTGCGGGCTCATTCAATATCCACACCGACATACCAAGGTCCTGGTTCGTGTTTCGTCTAAAAATATATGCAATTTACATACGTGCACCTGCAGGGTTGTCGTCAGTAACGACTCTCAGCAGGGAGACATTGGTGGAACGGTACACGGAGGAGGGAGAAGTGGAAGAGGAGAATCGGAGCGGGATGGATTCTGAGCCGTCGATCGGAGGGATAAATTCGATGGACATACTGGAGCGTTAAGTAGGTCCCATTTTGCACTATCTAGACGTGTTTTACGCTTGACTAACAGCGAGAGTACGAGGAGGGACGATGACGATGGCGGACAGGGGTTGACAAGGACTGTGTCCTAATTTGGACATGCGCTTCATTTGGACTCCGATGACGCCACCACCGACGATCGTTCTTCTTTCCTATCCACTTGTTCGCGTTGAGATCTGGAGATTCCACAATCCCCGCTGCGCCAAATTCGATGATTTCCCATGCTTTGCTCTCCGCCGTTTCTCGTCCTCCAACAATGGACTGCCCGCCGTCGACACACTCCGAACAGGCGAGGCTACCTTACACTTCATTGCCTACGTCCTCCGCTGCTGCTGGGCATTTCGTGCATGAATTCCCCTAGATTCACCTCGTCTGTTCTAATATACACCAACATCCAGGGCGCGCGCGAAAGACCTTCGTTCGAACTGTTTTTGCCGCCACATCATGCCTCGCTGCACATACTCCCATGGGCCAATGAGTTCACCACGACCTCGCAACTTCCACATGTAAACTTCCAACGACTCCCGCATGGATGTCGCGCTAGGTTTGCCAAACGGCTGCGCTGCACGCCGTCGCTTTTTTCGACCGATGCTACCTCCTCAAAATCGAGATTTCGCCCTGAAGACCGCCGGGGCACCTCTCGACAGCCTCCCATTGTGGCTTACAACCTCCCACACATCGTGAAAGCTTCCCATCGAGCTCGAACTTCAAAAATCGAGTTTTCGGCGCCGTTTTGCAGCCCATATTCTCGCAGAATCCCCCCTTCTGCACGATAGCCATTTTTCGATTAAGCGCCCGTAAACTACGACTTTTCGCCCCCTCGAAACTGAAGTTTCGACCTGGCGACCACCGGGGGGCACTACCCTTTCTACTGCCCTTCCCCACATGTCGCAACCACCCTTGCATCCACGCCAAATTTACGCTGCATTATCACCCGTTCGAGCGCCTGCAAATGGCAAATTTCCACCGTTTTGGACCGGGGGATCGCCGGGGGGCGTGCACCTTCTTTCCCCACCCATCCCCGATGTTCTCTCCTCTCATGCTGTACGTCAAGACGCGCTCAGCGTTCGAACCTCGATATTTCGACGCCGTTTTATCACGGCCATCTTTGCGGATTCACCCCTTCGCTGCCGTACTACTTATTCAATGAGGCGCCCATAAATAACGACTTTTCGCCACCTCGAAACCGAGGTTTCGACCTGGCGCCGCCGGGGGGCGTTCCCCACTCTTCAAACCTTTGCTGGACCTCCCATACTCGCATCCCCGGCTACTACAAGCTGCCAAGTCACCCCCAGATGCCCAATCTTGATATTTTTCCGCCGTTTTGGTGTGGATGGTACCCCAGATTTTCGTCGCTTCCTCGATGGTCAACATTCAATTAGGCGCCCGTAAATAACGACTTTTTGCCACCTCGAAACCGAGGTTTCGACCTGGCGCCGCCGGGGGGCGTCCCCAGACCTTCAAACCTTCACTGACACACCTCTTTGGTCATTCCCTGCACGCACAAGCTACCAATCGGTCTCAAATGACGAAATTCGAGATTTCGACGCCGTTTTGTCATACGTATCTTTCTATCTTGTCCTCATCTTCTCGATGCTCAATAATCACTTAGGCGCCCATAAACCAGCACTTTTCGCCACCTCGAAACCGAGGTTTCGACCTGGCGCCGCCGGGGGGCATACCGTAACCCCTGAACCTCCTGTACTCCCGTCCCCTCAACGCCGAAAACTGGATTGATCGCCGCCGTTTTGAGACTATCCTCGCGGATCCACATCGTGTTCGTCGCATTGTTTTGTCAGCTCACAACGCAGCTTGGGGTGTCGCGAGGCCATTGCACGCCATGCCAGCTACAACCAAATTCGATTTTTCGACTCCATTTCATCACGGGTATTCTCGCGCGATCCCCTCGTCTTTACGACACACTCCGTTGATTCAAACACTCGCTGTTCGATGCCTCGAGCACCTGCCTCCACCCGGGGACGTTCGCTAGGCCGTAAACTCTGATTCCCATGCTTGTCGTGGTCCCTGAAGCCGTCGTCTCGTTCGAAATTGCTTTATATACTCTGCTTTACCACTACTGACTCCTTGGGCTGTTTCTCACTTTGCATGCCATACACACGAATCTGTCAATAAACTACTTATATACTACTCCTGTACTGTTCTACATACAAATATACCTTGAAGTTACTGCACCTGTTTGGACTCACCGGCCTTTGTTCCCCGCATACCCCTGTTGGTAACTTACGCAACGGTTGTAACAAGGCACTCGGTGATAAAAAATCATCAATTGAATTCAGCGAACAAGCGGTTCGCGAGTGTTTGCCTGTGCTTCCGAGACACACTGCTCTTTCTTTCTTACCACCACCGTCTCTTTGTCGCTGCTCTCAACGCTGAACGTTCTACTCGACTCGTCGCCGGCGCCTGGTTTGTCAACGTGGCTGCTGTTCCTACGGAATGTGTCGGTTGATATCGTGCTGTGCCGTGTTCACGTCGCGTCAATATGGTGTATTGCGCGTCGTCAAACTCTGCACGCGCAAAGGACTAATTTAGTGCGTGGATTACTTGCGTGCACGGTGAGTTTGTTGCATCTCATTCTGCGGCTCCCCGCTAACTTGGCGGCAGGCTTATTTCCGCTCTATACCTTAGTCAGTAGCACGGCACCCATTTGAGTAGTAGGTAGTTGCGACCCTGAGTAGATTACGTAGGTAGAACAATAATATTCCCGGCGATGGGGGCACCGACCCCTGTCGTCGGGCAGATGAAAGAGGGTAGAACGCTAGACAGATGCACGACAAATCGCAAGTTATTTTTATGGCCATCCTAGTTCGCTGGAGACCCTGCTTTTTTATCGCACAGTCACTAACTTATTCGCACACTCACAACGCATTTCTGACCGTGCGACACGCTTTCTGACCGTGAGACGTCTCTACATTGCAACTAATACAGCCTACTATTTCTGCGCACCTGCCAGTTTCTTGATTTCACGACGGATCGCTATGACACAGGTAAATAAGTGTTCCGTTGAGCCAGATATCCGGTACGTACACTCAGGATCAAGGCCTTGATGAGGAATTTGCTCCCAAAGACCTGGAAAGCACATCAGTAACATGGCGAGAGTGGCACACGATACACATACCTCCACAACCCTCTTTCGTAGTTCCCATATACTTGTACTTCGGGGTCAATTGGCGTTCAAGCAGCCAGGTACCGTATTTGGAGCCAAGCTATAAATACATCACTCAGTATCGAGACATCCCTTTCACGACAAAGCTACTTACTCCAGTATTTTGGTTGAAGGATTCGACGATAAGGACAAATGGCGAACTTCCAACCTTCTTGATGATCTTCACCGCCGCGCTCGTGAGAACTGCGTGTCGAATGGACAGGAAACGGGCAGCTCACCTCCTCATCCACGATATTCAGAGTGGGCTTGTTGATCAACCCAACGTCCAAGCCCTCCTTCCTGCAACGCAGAACCGCGTCCCAACTCCTATACAACATCTCTCCGAACGACACCACATATCCCGCAGTGCCTTCCGCGATGACTTCGTCCTTGCCCGGCACGAACTGGTAATTTCCTTCGAAGAAGCGCGTGCCGTCTTCCTTAAGGATCCAAGGCACTTTGGAACGCGTGGAGAACACGAAGCGGATTCCGCGCTCGAAGAAGACGCGCTGGATGACCGCGATCATTTGGCTGGCATCAGCAGGGAAATACAGCCACGACTGAACATCAGAAAGCCCATTGTCGGCGAAGAACGAGTTGATACCGAAATGGCAGCTGAAGGGGAGTGAGTATTAGACCGGCGTTTGTTTACACAGCTATCACATACGTATTGTCTGCCATCTAAACGCACATCGGTCAGACACAGAAGGGGTATACATAATTAACTGGACAAACCTCATCAACTGCAAGCAACATAATGAATATCACGTATCGAACACGTATAACGACTTACCACCCGAATGTGAGAAATGCGAAAGGACATTGCAGTTGTTCAACCGTGCCATGGTAACCTCGGAAATGACCATCTCCAGGAAAGCAGAGAACGTCGAGAAAACACCGAACTTGTCTGCGTCGAAGCCAAAGCCGGCGGCGGCGGAGAAGTTTCCGCGTTCCATAATCCCAGACGGGACGAACACCTCTGGGTGTTTCTGGTGAATCACCTTCAACCCGGTGGAACCTAGAATAAAGCAACAATCAATCTATGCCGATAGCGAACGATGCCAACATACCTTCGAGGTCAGTGTCAATGACCATGACCTTCTTCGCGGCCTCCTCTTTCCCCAGCTTATCGAGCACCAAGTTGACTGCTTCACCGAATACTACACGGTTCGCGCCTACTTCCTTCGTAGAGCCTGTGTAAATGATGGGCGATGGGGTGGCTTTGATGTTGTTGAGGATATCTCCGGCCATGGAATCTGGGTAGCCACGGCTGGCGAGGTAACTGATAGCAGATTTGACGGGGATGACGTCGTGTCCGTGAGAGCTGCCCTGGATATCGGCAATACCTGGAGCCATAAGGCGCTTCGAGATAACTAACATCCATGTAAGTTCGTATTGTTAAGGAGTGGAGGAAGGAAGCTGTACCAGCTGCGGGGCCGTCGTGGCTGAGTATTTCAGCAATACCTCCCCAGAGAGAGTCGATGTCTTCGCCTTCGACTGTGACGACTTTCAGACCGTGTCCAGCGAGGGTTTTCGAGACATCGTAGCCTTTGAGGTACTCCGATGGATGACCAGCGATAGTGACGTCGTTATCGTCGATGAGCAGCTTGACGTTGAGTTTCTGAGCGACGGCGAGGCGAGCTGCCTCAGCGTCGTTTCCCTCTTGTTGCGAACCGTCCGATCCCAGGCAGAACACCGTCTTATCTTTGTGCGCAAGCGCGACACCATTGACCATGGGCCTAAGATACACGCATTAGTTACACGGACATTCTGATGGAGGGGATGGTACGCACCACATATGCCCAAGACGCCCAGAGGAGAACTTGACGCCCGGAGTTAACCCGAGTTCGGGGTGGCCGGGGAGCTTAGAGTTAGCTTCACGATAATGTAGGAGGTGCTCCGCTGGGAGTGAGCCATCTAGTGCGGCAAGAATGTACTGCGTAGCGACACGATGTCCTGTTATTCAAAGGTCAACGACATCTGTACCCAAAGGGGGGTGGTTCGGTCGTACCAGCTTCATCGAACACAGTGGGATAGAATTTATCTGAGAAGTTGAAGAGGGCCAGCAAGATGCAGACTTCGGGAACGGTATCAAAGGCGCCGCCTATTGTCGATCGCAAACCATGTCAGCACTTCCCCTCGCTTGGAATTACTCCTAGCATTCGCTAACGCACCCGTGTGTCCGCTAACACCCCTGGCAGCTCCTGTAGCAGTGAACAACACAATCGCATCCCTCAACAGCGTAATGTTGGCTTGCAAATCTGCCTTCTGCTCTGCCGTCAAGGTCGGTACGGACGGATCGAGCGTCAACCTGTCACAGTCCCATCGCCGCCGTTCAGCCCCACGGCTAGAGATAAAGGAAGGGACTCACGACTTGAACTTCTTGAGATCAATGGGGAAGTCGCTCTGAGCTCCAGCCATCCTAGTATATGAGTCTGGTCGCGGAGGTCGTTTGGGAGAAGGATTGGAGGATTTGCGATAGAGCGGGGAGTTGCTAAGTTGATTGATTACAATCTACAAGGGGGTTTTATCTGATCGCGGTCCGAGTTTACACCGCAATAACCATTACTGTAGACGCCTCACACTCACACATATCCCGTTCGATACCGCTCTCAAGCTATCTCTATGTCATTGTTAGAGCCGAGGCTCGTCGCTGCGAAGAGAAGCGCATCAAGGGGAACCGGTATACGGTCTCTGAACGGCTATCGATAGGTGTTAAATCGCAGAGTCTATCCGGTGAACGTTCGTGCGTCTGACCTTACAATGAAGAAAGAATTTGACACGGTCGCTGCCAAAAGAATTGGGACCTTACATCGTTTATGACAGAGACCCCAGAGCTGACCGGCTGCCACTGCATCGCAACGAGAATCCATGGGGATGCAACATCAAATCACATCGGATTGCAGGGCTTCATCGAAGACAAATATATGACCATTGGCAATGGTAATCTAAGTCCTAGCTATGTGAACGTGTACGGAATTGGGAGTTCTTGTAAGGGTGCCAATGACCTACTGGAGAAGGCAGGTTAGTCCTGATTCAAATACAGAGCGATAAAATCAAGAAGAAAAATAAGAATCAGGGAACCGAGATACGACATTTGCATGGAGTCCAAATGGACAACATGGTTCAGACGGCACTTCCTAATTGCTTCGGTTGAAATCATCACGACGAGTTTTACCTGTACTTGGAAGAAAATAGGCAACAAAGAGGGAAGAGACTCACTGGGATCGTTGGTGTTGATGGAAGAGCGACAGCGAGTGCAGTAAAAAATTGTTGATGGATTATAAGATTTAGACTCCGCCTGAAAAATGCTAAGTCAGCAATGGCGGTAAGTGATATCTGTTTATCCTGCTACGACCTTATCATTTACGGAAAACGCTCCACGCCTCAGATCCCGCGAAAATACAAAAGTTGACAATAATCCCGTCTGCAAACCCAAGGTTGGCAGTTTGCAATTCGTAGCGAATCTCAAAATCCCAAGTCAGTCTTTGAGACTTATCACCATCCCCACTCTCCATCTTCCTCAATCGATTCACAACTTGATTCATCTTCACCCATGGCCCGAAATTCGATGAGTGAATTGAATATTGAATATCCTCGTTTTGTTGCAGGTCTATGGACGGCGCAGTGTCCACGATGCCGCAGGCCTTCGCGGCCCCCACCCATACTAATGGGCTCAACGGAGGGGGGCAGACGAGCATGGTAACCGACTCACCGCAACAACACACCTCGACGCTTGATCCTTCTACGGGCGAGACCGTCAGTCCCCCCAAACGGAAGCCAGGCCGACCAAAAGGTAGCGGAAAGAAACATTTCCTGACCACGGACGAGCCCAAAGTGAAGAGGCCGGTGGGTCGTCCAAGGAAGGACGGGCTGCCAGCAGGCTCGCTTGGGGTCATACGAAGGTCGAGAAGGTCGTCGGGGGACGGAACTGTCGAGCCGATAAGTGCACCTCAGGTACGTCACATTATCATTCCAGCCTCGAAGGCAAATTTCAACCACAATGGCAGGGTTTCACACAATGGCGCAATGTCAGCACCGACGCTGTCGATGACCAGCAGCAGTCGACTTCAAAGCGGGCAGCGACCTTTGCGGTCGAGCACCCCCTCGAGGCCGATGACTGGGCCGAGTTATCGCGAACCAAGCCCAACGCATTCCTCCAAAACCTCCTTTCTTCTTTATCTGCACCAAACCCAATTTCGACGGTCGGCCCCAGCGTCGAAGAAGCCTTTAAATCCAACCTTGTCTCTCTTTCCTCTCCGCAAGCAAAGGGATCTCAGTCCATCCCATCTCTATACTCGATCCTCAAAACATTTTGGCTGCCATCGTCGCCTGCTTATTTCTCTTTGACTGCGTCAGCATCCACGGCACGTACTCCGCCTGAGCATCGATTCCTATATTGGGACCCACAACCCCTTGTGTTCAACGGCATATCATGTCCAATCTGTTCATACCCACTGCTAAACAAAGGTCGGATCCGCTCCGGCCCGATAAAAGTCTATGACCTCGACAAGCCCTTCTTCATTATTGGTTGTGAATATGTCTGCAAAAGTGTACCGTGTGTTGGGGCCACGAACAGCGACGGACGTAAGTTCGCGTCGACGGATCCTTCGATCTTGCGGTCCCTTCCCGCGAAGCTCAAGGACGAGTTTCCGGCGCGCTTGTTACAGGGGGAGAACGATTCCGGGAGCGGGCCATTGATATGGAGTTGGAAGGACATGGGTGTCTCGACGGCGCTGTGGAATATGGTGAAGGGTGCAATGAAGCTAGGGTTGCCGAAGGACACCATTATCAGACTCATCCGATCTATCCAGGTTGGTGTAGCGGATGAGACACCGCAACGTGAAGAGGAAGAAGAGGACGCGGAAGCGGAGCACGTCGAAGAAGAGGTAGTGAACTCTACTGACATCATGATGGTTGAGCAGCCACCCGAGGTCGATAAATCAGCTGTACGTCTCCTCTTGTCCGCTTCCATCCAGATGCTCACTATACTTGTAGTTGGACGAGACATATGCAGATGCATGGCGGGCGAACGCAGCGATGGTCGCTGCTACTCCTGCTAAAACCCCCGCGACCCTCGAACCGGAACGAACTATGAACTCAACGCCTACTCCGGCCCCCACGATCTCTACTCCAGCCCCCACGCTCACTCCAGCCCCATCCCTCACCCCGGTAACCACACTCGCTGCGCCCTCCACCACCGTATCCCCCCCTGCTACTTCCCTCACCCCGATAACGACCAAGTCCCCGCCACCTGTTAACGCCCCGAACTCCATGCCTCCCACTCAGATCCAGCCTTACGGGTTCATGCCCAACACTGGGTTCTCTTCTTTCCCCCTCGCTTACGCACAGTATGAATACTTCACAGCCGCCGCCACCAACAATATATTGCCTCATCCGCACGCCCACTCGCACTCCCCCAACGGCGCGTCTACACAGTCGACAAGCACCCTCCACACGCAGTCGCAACAGTCGCCGGCTCAAGCGTCGCCATCGCAGCAGCCCCAGGCGCCACCACAGACATCGACAACTAACCTTATAACAATCGGCGCGAATCCACTGAAGCGACCGTACACAGCTGCGTTCATCCAGAATCATCAACAGCCTGACGTAGTCAATGGGAATGGCTCCGCTAGCGTTGGTTCCAGTGGCGCCACAACCACCCCGGGACTGGAGCCAGTGTCGAAGCGCGCTCCGCGCCATTGCTGCAAATGTGGCTCACAGGACTGCAAGGGCAAGGGAGGAAGGAGTTTCTGCTTGAATCCGTGCCAGGATTGCGGGAAGTTAGACTGCAAAGGCAGAAACAGCAGACGGCCAGATAAACGCTGCGCAGAAGCGTGGAGTTGATTCGTCGTTATATTGCACATTTTCTTGTACCACGAAGTGAGATGCTTTCGTTGAATTATTATCATATTATTGTTGTATTTTATACATTTGTCTCCATTCGATTTCCCGCCCGAAGCAAGGCGTATTTGGCTCGGTATAATTACATAAAAAATCAACTACGATAAGAGGGTTAGAGGGGTAAGCAAAAGAGAAGAACAATGAAATTACTGGATTTCTTCTGCCCTAAAACGCGATAGATTATTTCCTACGATACATGGGTATCATGATTAGACAAAAATGGCTTGGGGAGTGCATTCTCGTCTCGTACTGAGTTACTAAAAGTATTACGAGTTATCCAAGCACTCAGCACAATTTACGAATTGTCATAGTCTATGAAATTCAGAACAATTAAATGATCTGCAAAACGGCATAGAATATGCTCGAGTGAGTCCGTTGGATGAAAGACTGTCGAGTGTAGACTATCCCCTTAAAGTCTCCTTTGGGTCCCCTAAGGGGTAAGGGGTTATTGACATTTTAATTGCCCTTTGCGATTAGAGGGACCTCGCTTTGATGAGCGCGGACCAGTCGTAGGGTGTCCGAATTTCTTGCCTTTCCTGCTGAATTGACCACCCTCTCAACTCGCTTGCCTCACCTTTTTGGATCGGACATTATGGCTTTCCATGTCGACATATCCCTCGGCACTCTCGGCGCTATTGAAAATTTAATCTTGACAATGTGCACTAATCCCAACTGCCGTTTCCCCAAAGTTCTACAATATACAGGCCGCATAAAATTCGATCTCGGACTACAACAGGTCTCCATTATGTCTACCGAACCCCATACTATCTCCCTCCCGATATCGGAACGTGTCCTTGACAAACAAGGAGGAATTGGGTACACGGATGCAGCCAGAGTCAGTTTATTCCAGACCTAATGACCTCCAACGTGTCCACGGTGTCCGTCCTGATAAAGTGAACACTTGGAGGCTAATATATAATACTCGAGCCCATCAATTACTACACGAGTTTCACGAAGCCTTTGCCTCCAGTGAATGCTCAGAAAACTAAGTATCCTGATACCTCAACAATAGGGACAGTGAGTAGATGACCAGGAGCTTAACACCGATGATTCCCACGTACTAAAAACATATTTTTGAAAATGATTCGAGCTATTATTAGATAATTATTCGACGCGGCATATGGCCAGTGGCCACCTTGAATGAGTGTGCTCCTCTTTTCCTCCTCATTCCATGATAACCTCATAGATTTCGGTGAGGATTACACAGAGAACTCATTTTCCTGCTTACCGGGTTTACTTGAAATCCTCAGACGTTCACGTTATGCTATTCGATTTACCAAGCGCATTAATTCACTTCCTCCTATCCACCCTGCCTTTCAATTCCAATACCCAGGAACAGCCAGAGGTTGGCCCCGAATCTAGAGGACTCGCATTTCGACTTCGCCATGCACACGCGACGCATAACGACTCACGGATTGTGTTCACCGACGCGCCAGCCACGCTGTCACTTCGCTCCGACGCTGGGCTTTACTACCCGGGATTGCGCACCAAGCCGTTAACGATACACAAGCCCTCTTCGATGCAGGATTTTCAGGTTGCTCGTAAGCTGCGTAGCGCAGTCGGGCTTTCATGGACATCTGCGTCGACTCCGTCACCCGACACATCCGACCGGCAGACTCTTCTACTCCTCGCCAAGATGACCTCTAACGCGTATACAAACCCCAACGCCACCGATTGGTACCCTCTTCCTGGATTTCCCGACAACAATACCCGTCCTTTTGGCTGGGAACCCGATGCAGATGGATTCCGTGGACACATCTTCGTTTCCGAAGATAGTGTTGCGGAAAATTGGACCGTGGTCTGTTTCGCAGGGCGGGAAATAGGAAGCCCGCAAAGGGCCTGAGATTTGCGGGGAAATTTTCTGCAAATTTGCGGCGCGTAGCGCCGGGCGAAAATTTGGCAAATTTGCAGCAAATTTGCTCAATTTAGCACCTGTGAAATTGCAAAGTAGGTGTGAAATTGGGTACACGTAGTTGCGAAGTACAGGTTGTTCACTACGCCCACACCCTTAGCCATGCATCATCATCTGGGACGACATTATATGCGGGGCCTGCCTCATCTAGAGCTCGTTCCATGGACTCTAATACTTGCGAGGACTCATCCGACGTTTCCGACTGCAACACACTATCAGCGAGTACGTGAAGGTACTTGCTGACATCAAATTCGTCTTCGAGATCAAATCGGACTCCTCGAACGTTGACCAGCACATCGCTTCGAAGGCTCGGTAGCCCATCATCCAACCATGCCAGTCCATCAAGATGATTTTCGCAGTGCAGCTCAGACTCGTCTGATGATGCGCTTGAATCAGGTAGCTGAACTTCGTCGCTTCCCGCAATATCCTTGCTGATATCACGCCAATTGACGGTGATGGGTTTGCGCTTGAGCTGCAAATTGAAATCAGTACGGGCCATGTAGTGAGTCTTCTAAGTATATCTTACCCTTTCCTTGCTCTCATTTCGTAGGAAGCCGCGGATGATTAGATGGTCGGAAACTGTGCTAACCTGTTGTCGGCGCCGTTTTGGGCCATTAAGCCACGTTACAACTGACATGGCACGTTCGTCGACCATCGAGACAGGTACAGCAGCGAAGATCTTGACTGCAAGGGGAGCAATAATTGTTGTATCCGGGTCATTCGAAACCATGAAGGCTTGCCAGTACTCCAAATTTGATTCGGTGCTCCGCCGTAAGCGATGGAATGGGACGGCCTTGGCGGAGAACTTCGAGAATTGGGCGTGGAGGAGGAGAAGGGCTTGTTGAGGTGTGTACGGCGCAAGGTATGGATTTCGTTTCCTCCATTAGCTTCTTTGCCTCGCTCACCGTTCGTCTGCCTGTTGCTGTATAGATTTCGTCGTATTCTGCCTTGAGTATCAGTGCCAAACTCTTGCCAATCTTCTTGAAAATCCCGGGTCTCTCCGTCACCGATGGTGTGTTTGCAGCACGACGAATGGTGACTGTCGGCACTGCAAGTGGATTAGGGTTGTTCAGGACAGCGGCGTCACGGTGATCCGGGTCCAGAGCAAAGGCAACTAAATAGACATTTGATGCTCGTTCGTTGTTGATTAGTTGGTTGAATCGGTAGTTGACAATCTTGCGAATGGATTCGGTGATTGTGTTTGAGAGCTTTGATGTTTGGCGTGACATTAGATCTTTTAGCTGCGCAACAACGGCAAGCCAATAGAGGTAGACGTCTGCTGCGGTTGTTTCCTTGGATTCAAGACATTGTATAGCACGTGCAAAAGGCATAAGCACTGCTGCCAAACGTTTTGCATCCTTGGTGAACTTATATACGTCGTCGTCATCATCAAATATCGTGTGCAAAACCTAGCAACAGCGTGGATTGTAAGCGTACTAAGCACTGAGTACTGAAACCTCGGCATCGTTGACCGCTTACCTCACTCTCAATTGCAAGCTTCTTGTTACGAACAACTTTCTTAAGAGCATCCATGCCACGAATTAAAGATTCGAGAGACCAATATACTGTTCCGAATCGGGTCTCCCCGACACCCTCCAGTCCACGACCGATTCCAAGCTCCTTACGAGCATCATCAAAGTGGTCTAGAGTATAGGTTGAAAGACTCATGAAGGCAAGGACATCGCGCAGAGAAGTAATGGTCTAGAGGTCAAAATCTTGATTGAGATTGAGATACGAAGGTAATGGGAGAACGACTGACCGGCTTGAATACTTCTAGGTTGCAAATATCTTTAATCGTGTTGTGAAGGTTGTGGCATGCATCCGGGATATCCAAGATCCATGGATATTTCGACGCAAGTAAGTGCCGAGCTTTCCGTGTATTGGCAGCATCGTCAGATGTTACACAACAGAACCGATGTGGGCCAATTTGATCTACCCACTGCTGGGGGTTACTAATTTACAACGATCAGGATCATGTAGCCACCTACCTTGCGAAGCAACTCAACGATGTAATCCCCAGTCATGCTTAATCGAGACGAATCATCCAATTCCAAGCAGACGGATTCCCGGCTTTCCTCCGTAACGTGAACACTGAAGAACTTCTTCTTCGACAACTTCCCACCATCAAACGATATTGTCAAGTTATGTGATCTTTGAAGCCGTTCCATCACCGAGAGACGAACCTGCGCAGCAAACAGTGGAATCAATGACTCCTCAAGACGGGAACGACTTGGAACGGCGTAGCATGAGTTCATGGCACCACAGAACTCCTTGAACTCGGTGGAGCTGAGAACATTTGGGGGGATTCCACAACAGACAAACAGCTTCACTAGTGCGTGATTTACGCGATTTTCCAATTGTTTCTGCCCTTCTGCTTTGTAGATCATTGTCGGATTGGTTGGCTTCAACTTCTTATCTGCCACCTGCACTCCACCACCATGCTTCGATCCAATCGTGGGCTCTGTTCGAGAACGCTTCAGTGGTGTAACGGCGGACACTGTGTGGGATTCTTCCTTCTCAACACTCCGACTTCTCTTACTTCCCCCAGGGGGTGGGAAGTTAAGCTTTAGCTGCGCAGCAAATTTTGGATCGACGACGGCTAACTCTCGAAGCACCTCTTGCGCAAGTCCTTTATCCTCATGATGTGCCAAGAACCCACATTTCGACGCGTGATGGAGGACTCGTGTCTTGTCTCGTGGCCAGGTTTTCCACACCTTCTTACAGTGTGCACTGTATAGGCAGCGCACCATCTTCTTCGTCCTATCGACATCGTCCTTTGCAAAACATGGCCGGGTAACCTTCGGAAGGGTCGGGCATAATTTCGTTCCGCCATTTCGATTATCGACATCTTCCTCGTCATCACTATATAATGGATCATCGGTTCCTTTAACTGACTTCGTGTCTGGCTTTTTGACTTTGTTTTGACATGTAGGTTGGGTGCTTTGCAACGCCGTGGGATGATCCGATGTTCCAGTGATGTGGTTCCACTTGAATACTGCGGGATCTGCTTCATCATCTCCATCGACATATTTTTCGGGTGCTGTTGACCCTCCGGCCAGTGGGCCAATGTTTTGACTTGTCGGCACCTAACATTGGGTCATACACGTTAAGGGATTTCATTTAGTAGGGTATTTTATACTTACTGTCACTCCATACGTTTGCAGGACTTGATAAGATGTCGTTAGGGAATCATCCAGCCATTTATTCAAAAGGACCGAATTCGGCAGGCTTTGAAGCTGGAGCTTGAGCACCTTGGCCAGTGCCTCCACAGCTGGTCCTCGGAAAGGGAGATTGAACGCTCCGCTACTGTTTCTCGGCCCAAGTGCGACTTCAAGTGAACGATTTGCAGCAGCCTCAGGTCCCTCGTCATTGAGCAATTCCGGACATGGCGTAAAATTGAGCAATTGGTTGATATTGTCCTCGGCGGCTGGAAGTGGTAGCTGCGATGGGAGGATTTGTAGGCGGAATGCGAGGTCTTTCAATTTTGCCTGTTGAGTAGGGTTCATTAGGGAGCTCAGTATTGCAAATTCAAAAAAATGCGATAAAAGCTAACTGTGCGGCTAAATATATAGGGGTTTTTACAGAATATCTATCGGAATTGTAGATAGTATGCTGCAATATACTTCTATCACCTGTACGAAACGTTAATAGCAAGCTACTGTACCGTCCCCCCCGAACCTTGCAAATTTGCGCCTATTTTGCAGCCCCATTTCGGCCTCTGTTTCCCCACGTGCAAACTTGCAGCAAATTTGCAGTGCAAATTAGCCCTTGCAAAGTTCGGCCGCCAATTTTCCGCAACACTATCCGAAGACAATTCGACCGTGGTGGTTTCGGTGAAGGGCACGAGTGCTGGGTGGATGGTTGGAGGTGGGGGGCCGACGGTTGCGAAAGATAAACTGAACGACAATCTGCTCTTCTCCTGCTGCTGCGCAAAGGTTGGGCCGACGTGGTCTCCGGTGTGTGGGTGTCACCAGGGCGGATACAAGTGCGGGCAGAATTGCCTGGAGCGCTCGCTCGCAGACGATAGCTTGTTTTACTCGGTCGGAATCGTGAGTCATTCTTCTTGATCTTCTCTCTACTCCTCGTTACTGAGCAAAAGCCCAGAACCTCTATAATAACGTAACCTATATGTATCCCGACGCCAGCATTTGGATGATCGGTTCGTCTGCATTGTGTGCTCTACCGCATGAGGCTTATGTATTCCCTAGGCCATTCACTTGGAGGATCCCTAGCTTCGCTCATTGGCAATACGTTTGGCGCACCCGTCGTCACATTCGAAGCCCCACCCGAGAAGCTTGCTGCCACCAGACTCCACCTCCCTACTCCACCTTCAGTACAACACATCACGCACGTATTCCACACGGCTGACCCCATCGCAATGGGCACATGCAATGGCGTGAGGTCTCTTTGCGCCATCGGCGGGTACGCCATGGAATCCAAGTAAGTGACCCTAGGCACCGTCATAATCTCTTATCACCGTTGATGAACCCTCGTAGATGTCATATGGGAAATATTGTTAAATACGATACCATTACTGATCTTGGATGGAGCGCGGACTCACGGACGCACGGGATCCTTGTGATCATCGAGAGATTACTAGGTACCGACTGGTGGAGAGAGAAGCACAGTAATGCCAGCGATGGAGGGGCTGATGAGGGACGAGCGAAATACAGAGAGGTCCCTGAGCCAACGGTGGATGAAGATTGTGTAGACTGTTTCGATTGGGAATTCGTGGAAGAGGATTCTGGCCTTTTGGGCGGTTGTCATTAGGTTTAGAGGTGGGAACCATTAATTATTGACGATATTATTGCAAAACCCTTCTTGATTGTACACTCCGGAGACTGTGACTTGTACAACAAGGGTTTACGGTGCTGTGGATAAACCTCGGATAAACCCCTTGCTTCTCTAAGTCCGCGAAACTGGGGTTTACCCTGGCAGTAAGTTATCTACTTGTGCCCTAGGCATGGGGTAGGGAAAGAGCACGAGAAAGGGACAATGTATTCACAGGTGAGCCATTCTGAGGAATGTGTACGATCAGTAGGCCTACTTGTCTACCGAGGATTATCCGTGAGCTTCGCAGTATTAAATGACGCCAAATGAACAAGAAATGGACGCCTTGCCTCCCGTATTAGATTGTTCTAATGTCCATTCCTATCAAAGATATCCCTGCGTCTGACCCTCGCTTTGTCGCTATCAAGAAAGACATCGCTTCTTCGCACCCCGCGTTCGAGGAGCAGGTCACTAAGGCATGGGCCGAAATTATCGCAGAATTGGATCAAGTCACGAAAGCGATAATCTCTCAAGGATCCTCGGTAAGAGTCAACCTAACCTTCAATTTTATGCTGCTGGTTCCACCACGTAGTATATACCTGAGGTCAAATTCGCGGACCTAGCTGACCTCGACCCAAAACGTATCGAGGAAGTGCGGACGAAAGGATGTGTAGTCATCCGTGATCTCGTTGACGATGACGAGGCTATCAAGTGGAAGGACGACTTGAAAGATTTCGTCAAAATCAACCCCAGTGTTGAGGGTACGCGATCCATTATGAAGCTTTCTTTGGATCTCATCTATGGGCATAGTTCTTCCTCGTAATAGTCCTATCTTTTACGAGCTGTGGTAAGTGCGGAACTCACTTGATTCTATATCTTGTTGAATTCCGCCTAGTTGGACTAAGCCCTAGTTGGCCGCAAGGTCACATCCCAACATGCTTGCAACCAGCACCTGGTTTAACAGCCTCTTCCACTCTAAATCTGGCCAGAAGATCGACGGCGTCGACATGTCTGCGCCATTAACGTACGCCGATCGAGTACGGATCCGTCCCCCAGGTCGTTGGCCTGGCGCCCTTCCGCCGCATGTTGACGGTAAGCCGATGTCGTGAAATTGGAAGGATAATAGCATCCTGATATGTGTTATTTTACGTCTCCATACGCAGGAGCTACGCTTGAACGCTGGGAAGAACCAAACATGAGGGTATGTTTCAAGGACATTTTCTCTGGCGACTGGCGCTCCCATGATCCTTACGATCTTGATGGTCGTTTGGAGGCCATGACGTCGCTTTACAACCGCCCCAATCAAGTATATATCTGCTTGATGCTGACCCTATGCAGTGTCTAACATAATGTAGTGCAGTGTATTCAGAACATTCCAAGGATGGCTGTCGATGAGGTAGCCGCCACCTCACGTCCTCCATTAATGCGCGCTGATCTCTGTTTTTATCAGCAACACTGGGCCAAAGGAAGGGACCATCAAGGTGTTCCCTAGTGTCAAATTGGCCAATGCTTACACCATGCTTCGTCCCTTCTTCCGACCGCTCGTACCAGTAGATTCCCCGGACATCTGGGATGCAAAGAACTGGGTGTACGGTATGACAACTATTTTCAGCCCTCTTCCTTACATCCTCATCGACAACACATATAGATATCGAGTCCCCCGAGTTTCCTGGAATCATCGACCTCGACGGTGGATATTATCAGAGGCCGACCACCAAGGCTCACCCTCACTTGAGGCTTGAGCAGACCTTAACATCCGCCCCGACTGTCAAGCCTGGAGATGCCGTCTTTTGGCATTGCGATGTCATACATGCTGTGGAAGTGGAACACGAAGGCACGCAAGACTCTGCAGGTAATGTAGCCTCCACGGGCGCGCTTGATTTATCCCCCATGCTGACTTGGTGGCTAGTTATGTATATTCCCGCGGTTCCTACTACACCCAGGAATGAAGCCTATGTGAAGGCACAATACGAACGATTCCTCGAGGGAATCCGCCCGTCAGACTTTCCGCAGGGTCCTTCTGAACGAGGGTTCATCGGTTTCGGAACTTTTGAAGATATCGTTGGTTTAAGTGGACGCAGGGCAATGGCAGTTCCAGTATACTTGAGCACGAGCAAAGTTGTGTCCTCGATCTGATCCCTCTATTTGTATACAACTCAAAGAAACTATTCCCGTATTGACTTGAAAACTGGGGATGAAATTGGGGGTTGCGCCTTGGAGTAAGAGTTAACATTGTGTAAAATCACAGTAAATACATATATTATAACCGAGCATATATATAACAATACGCGAAGTTGGTCGGGTCGCGAGTTCCTTCAGCGATCAAGAACGAGCAGTGGAGAATGCATCGGTTGGATCATCTTCACCTCGATGGCGAGGCTTGCGGCAGCACCCAGGAGCCTGAGCATCTTCAGTACAGCAGCTCCAGAAATAGGCAGTTCGGCTGGCTACGGAGACGTTTGCCGCAAAACATCGCTTGTCGAATAACCACTCCTCTATGTGCCCTGTATATGTCTGAGTACGCGCACATCAACAGAGGAATACAGTATGGTTGACTTACCTGGGTGGAAATGACACTCCTCTTCGTTGTACAGAATGATGTCTTCATCAGCATTGTTAACATATCTCTTGAATCCCGTGCCGCATCGAGCGCAAGTCGAGTGCTTCGTCTTGGGTTGGGCTGCCGGTAATTTAGGGGGACGATCCAAAGCGGAAGGCGGCCGAAAGAGTTTTCGGAATGGCGAGAGAGCACGGGAAATGCTTGGAGTTCGACTGCGCGGCACCGCCAAGTTCGCTGTTGAGGTCTGACGTTCAAGTACGCGAAAATCTTGAGGTTGTCCGATGGAGGACAGGGAGATCCCAGGAGGTGAAACGCCAGCGTCGCGTAAAGAGATGCTGTTTTGCACAAGGTCGACGAATACCGCACGTAAGTTCTGTTCAACAGACTTCATAGACTTGAGGCTCCGAGACTTCTTGAGAGTCCGATTCCGAGGTGCTCGATGGGACGGCGTGACGGAAGGTGAGAATGTCATGGAAACCGGGGTGTTGGGAGGGTAGGGGCTCGATGTGTTTGAGGAAAGCCCCCCGTCAGACTCATAGTAGTCACTCTGTAGAGGGTCTGGTACACGAAGAAACGCGTGATGCATCTGTGGAGGCCTCTGTCGTGAACGATGGGGATAAGAAGTTGAGAGTAGAAGGGAAAGACCGCTGTGCAGCTGGCTTTATACACGGGCGCGTGGCGGAGTTTGCTTTGAATAATGGCCACAATGGAGTTGTGGCCATCTCGCTTTAAACAGGAAATTAAGTGGTTGTGGCTGGAGCGGGAGAAGCACGCGTGGCCCTCGTGGATGGTTTGGGTGGTTTCGTAAACGAAAGGGTAAAATTCTAGAATGGTAGCACTTGGATGGAAATTTGGGAGACAAGAAGATGAGCAAAACATAAGCTGCAGAGGACTCTTGCCATTCAGGAGCCTCTTGCGAAAAAACTGTCAAGGAGACATTCTTCTACGTTTATTGGGACTCTCGTTTGTATGATGGCCCTTCAAACAGCCGGGACTTGTGCCGTCTGCTTCGCAACATGTCCAGTTGAAGTTCTCGGGGTACTCTCGTTGATTGTCCTCGGTGTCCATCGGACCATGAACAGCTTCATCCCAATCTACAAACGCTCCTTCGTTGCATTCCAACTCGCCTGTAGACGTAGTTCAGTTCTGGCAGACTCGTAAGCGAGACCGTATCCCTCACCAGGATGAAATATACATTCCTCATCCAACCTCTCCGCTCGCGTGTCATATTCATCGAGACAATTTGCGCATAAGTCATAGCGGGGTATAGCTTTCTGCGCTCGTCCTTTACGCGTTACCAAATGTTTCGCAGCTGCCAGTTCGAAATCCGGACTGTTATCGACTAGTAATGCCACTACCTGACGCAGTCTAGGAGAAGGAGCTGTTGCGATCGCGACATGCAATGCCTTTCGCGTCGCGTCGTCTATGACAAGTTCCTCGACGTCTTCATCGCCTTCCTGCCCTGAAAGTTCTTCATTGGTGACTTCCTCATCATCCTCTGAGCCCGACGAATCCGACGAAAGGCCAGTTAAGTCGATGACCTCGACTTCAACTTCGGATGCGGCCGTTTCCATGGCTGAAAAATTGTCCTGGTTTTAGATTTCAACAAGAAATGACAGTGTCAGACTTACAGCTCGTTCCTTGTTAGTTATTTAGCGAGATTCTTCACCCAGCGAGATAGTTGGGCGTGAGAAAATAAATCGCGAGCAGAGTCGAGCACTAATTCAAACCCAGTCTTCCTTAAGGTTCAAAGGTTCAAAGGCCAACCAAAAGGCTAAAGCGTGTCAAGTGCGGGGAAAGCGTCCGCGCAGAGGCCAAAAGGTTGAGATGAAAGAGATGAAAGTTTGAGCGTTTATTTCAACGTCTGAGTCAAACCCCGAGTCTCCTGTGACTGCCCCCTGTCACAAAGGGGTCCCTACGATAGAGCATCCAAGTACCAACAGACCAACGAATGATGCACATTTTCACGATCAATGACCAATAAACCTAGTATTCACAAAATTTAGCTATCTACAAATTTCATCCCTTCACATGCATAGGCAATTTCGAAGAGGCATAGATGCCCGAAATGATGACAGCCCAAAGAATCCAATATACCATGTATCCGCCAGCCAACTGGCGTTCTAGCGAGAGGGAGAACATAGATGCTGTGAACCCGGGTCCCATTGAGCGCATGATGGAGGAAACAATCTGAGCTAGGCCGTTTGTTGTGGCGAGAGCGGCTGGAGAAGGTAAGGCATCTAGGATAAATAACTGATTGCAACCTATGGAACGAGGCAGATTGAATCAGCTCGCCTTGGTGAACACGAGAAACACTCACCATACACCATAAACGATAGACTATAACACATGAATTGCACCAACATTACGGCGTATACCTTACTGTCGACTATTCCGCCTGCTTGTTTCGTCAAGTAGCTCATGGCGGGGTATGCCCCGATACAAACGAGGTAACACGAGAACGACACTCGGAACATCGTTCGAGGACCAAATTTGCGTATCAACTTCGCGAAGAATAGCCATTGGAAGATCCCATTGCAGATTCCCCATACGCCCATGATGGCTCCTATACGGGCGGGCTGGAAGCCCAGTCCCCCGAGAGGAATCGAGGTAGAGTACATCAATGGAAGGAGAACTTGGTGAGATTGATCGACAAAGGAAAGGAAGGCGTGGGTCGTGAGGGATATGAGGATAGGCCGTGAGGAGAGAATTGAGGATACGGGAGGAGATTTGAACTCAATTTCTTCGCCACGAGCGGCGGTCTCCGGGCCCTCATTCGTACCATAGCTAGTGTAGTGGAAGTCCGATTCCAGAAGACCTGCCGATTCAATGGGGTCATTCAATCGACGGCGGGCTATCTTGGAGGGCAAGGTCTGGAGAAGGTGTAAATAATGAATAATGGGTAAGAACTCCCAAGATATAAGCTACTGACCTCATTTAGAAATATGCTTCCAAAAATATATACGAAAATAGCATAGAGACCAGGTATGGCACACGGAAGGAAATACGGGTATTTTTGAAAGAATAGAATCTTCCCAAAAGTGTCAGGCCACCGTACAGCAGGGCGTGCAAGTGAGCCCCCAATAATTGGACTGCAAGTATGCCGTGGCAGGTCAGGTGGTAACACAGACCCAAGGAAGGGTGTCACTCACCCTAGTGTTGAGCCCGTTGCCCATACGACTGGGTATACGGCAAACGCATCCGCGATGTTGGTTTTGTCCGTGATCTGGCGTAATCGCCTGTGAGCCGCTCTTCTTCTACGGGTCAGGACGTGTAGACATACCTCCATAATGGAATTTTTACCCACACCTATGCGATGATGAATAATGAGCATCGGAGTACAGGTAGGAAAAGCAATATGGGCGCATCGCTTACCGACATTGCCATTGAATACACCTTGTGCGCAGCGGCTCACGACGATCATTAGATATCTCGACGATAGCCCAAAGCTCAACATCGAGAACGATAGACCAAGCATCCCAAACAGCAGAATGGGGCGCCGTCCTATGCGATCAGAAATCCGTCCCCACCACAAGACGGTGAGGCATTCTGCCACAAAAAATATAGATTCCTGGAGGACATCAATCGCATATCAGTCAGCTCAAGTATCATCGCGTCGAATGTACTTACCACAATCCCAGCATAGTATCCCGTTTTTCGTTCATCACCATTAGTCACACCTGTCTCGCGCACAAATTGGTTGACGAATGGGAATATCACAGAGTTGCAGATCGGTTCTGCGCCCTGCATCATCATGAGGATGGCGAGCTGGAGTTTTGGCAACGGGGTGCGTGTCGCGGTCGACATCTCGTCTTTACTAGGGGGAACCGATGGATGTCCAAGAACTGGAGATAGCGAAATATTTCAAGTCCTTGAGCCCTGTCATGCGGGGCTTCTAGTCGCATAAATGGTGATTCTCCTCGCATCGAGGACGAGAAGAAGGCCAGGACCCATATCAGCTATTCCGGAAATTATGGGAAGAAACCAAGTTCGGATTCCGAACCGGGGCCTGCCTCAGACGTTCCAATGACGTTCCAAGAAGAATCAGGGTTTCTTCGCACACCACCACCACTATCAGGCCAACACTGGCCGTAGACGTCGTCGACGCCAACCACCATGCTGAGGAACGCGATACGAGCCCAAGGCCGAATTCTAACCCGCGGTGTCGCAACTGCCCCACTGAGCAGTGCTGAGCTCCTTGACATTGGCGATAGACATGTCACCAAGGGGTTGGGTCGGCTTGTGAAAGGAATCATGAAGAAGGGAGAGGGCTCGTACGTCTTCATGGATGATGGACGCCGACTCCTTGACTTCACATGTGGTATTGGTGTCGCGAACTTGGGTATGGTGGGCACCTCCGGCAGCTTCCAGTGCGCTGACTGAATTGCAGGGCATTGTCACCCGAAAATCAGTAAGGCGGCGGCAGACCAATGCATGTCGATAGTGCATGCTCAAGTACGATGAGCGCCCTTTGATGCTACTACCATGCATGCTGACAGGAGTCTTTTGATTACTTCAGTGTAGCATCGCGTTCCATGAACCATATTTGCGCCTCATTCAAAAGCTGCTTCCCATCATGCCGCATCCCTCTCTAGACTCGTTCTTTTTCTGGAACTCCGGCTCTGAAGCCGTAGAAGCAGCTCTCAAGATGGCTCGAACCTTCACTGGACGCCAAAACATCATAGCAATGCAAGGCTAGTACAATAATAATAATTGTTACGACCTTATTAACTCTAGATGTGCCAGGTGCGTACCACGGTAGAACATACGGTGCCATGGCTGTCACCAAGAGCAAGACAATTTACTCTCAAGGAACCATGCCCCTGATGGTCAGTACCCCCTCTTCCCCTGAGACCCACTTACAATAACAGAATAACCCTTCAGCCGGGCGTATTTACCACACCGTTCCCTTACTGGCATCATTACAATGTCCACCCCTCGACCCCGACCTCGGAGCTAACGCGAGACGCGTTATATCAACTTGATCTGCTTCTTTCTCAGCAGACACACCCTAAGGACACAGCTGCTATTTTGATCGAACCTGTCATGGGCGAGGGTGGATACGTGCCCGCCCCAGCTGAATATTTGCAGGGGCTTAGAGCTATATGCGACAAACACGGTATAATGCTGATCATCGATGAGGTTCAAAGTGGATTTGGACGTACGGCCGGAAGTGGATTCTTTGCCATTCAAGACGCGGGTGTAAGACCCGATATCCTTGTTATTGCAAAGGTATGTGCTGTGGATGGTTCCATTCCAATCGCGAATTTATATTCCTCAGGGTCTTGCAAACGGCTTCCCTCTCAGTGGTGTTGTAACTCAAAAGCAATGGACCGACAAGCTGCTTCCCGGTTCAATGGTCAGTAGATGCCGCATTTATTTTATATCGGATCCGTGTAACGCTATTATCACAGGGTGGCACTTACGCTGGGAATGCGGTGTCTTGCGCAGCTGCCTGCGCTGTAGCCGATGCTATGCTTGAGGAACGAACTCTGGACAACGTCAGAGTTAGGTGCATTCCCTTCCTCTCCGACATCGCCGTACACGAGTAACATTCCCACAACCAGATCTCCCCAGCTAGTCTCATTCCTCAACGGCGTCAAAGCAAAATATCCAGAATTCATCCTCGATGTACGCGGCAAAGGGCTCATGATCGCCATGGAGTTCGCATCTCCGACCGTGTCCAAACATGATGTCGCGAGGAATGAGAAGGCGCCAGAAAAAGTTGCGGCGAAGATAACTGCAAAATGCCTCGAAAAGGGAATGCTACTCCTCACGACAAGTGTCTACGAAACTATCCGGTTCATTCCGCCATTGAACATTACCGAGACAGACCTGCAGAAAGGGTGCGAGATATTCGAAGCAGCGGTGGAGGAAGTTCTGGGGAATTGACACAAGCCACTGTATCAAGGACTTGAAGGGAAGAATAACAATTGTACTGATATCTGTTAGCCGAACCATGTCCCGTTCGCCGCGATTGTATTGCCGGTACTACAAACCCTCGTCTAGCGGTGGTCTGAGGATCTTGGGCTATGGGAATTTCACGCTTGCCCCTATCGCACACAGATGCCAGCAACACCGCCGTGAACCACTCTGCCAATTTAGCTGTATACCCGAGGAGGCATTCTAGCCGCCGGTTGGTGATGAGCCAGTGTGGGTCCGACATCTCATCAGCGTCGCACGAGGTAAGTAGATGATTGCATATTGAATGGCCTTCAACCTATCGCGATCATCATGTAGAACATCTGTTGATCTGTTCGTCGGGTTCGTCTGGGCAAAGATTTGCTCTGATGGAAGGATGTGAAACCGTCCCCACATCGGCATTGTTCGAAGGGAACTTTGACGCGGTTTTTAATAGCGCGCCAATGTTAACAGCTTGGAGCCGAAACAGGTAGCCCCTAGATCGCTTGATCAACTGATCATATACAGCTTGCTTCAGACGGAGACCTAAACATAGGCAATATAGGTGGGCGTCACCATTTTCTATTTTTTAATTCAGTACTGCTGCGTCTCAAGTGCCATCCTATACCTTCGGCGTGTCACGCATCGAACCCATCAACCACGCGTATCACCCGATGCATGAACCCCTATTTTCTATGGCGCTTTGCCTATTCCAGATAGTTGAAGTATAAGGTGATCCTATCAGAACACTCATGGCGGAGCAGGAGCAGCTATGTATCTCCATTCTCTCGTCATTGCCAGCCGTGATGTCTTATTTTGGAATCTCAGCACGCGGCAAACCAAGTCATCTCTTGCTGGCGATGAAGGCCACGCCAGTATATGACGGGGTGATACGAGCAAAATAATAATGCATGCGATGACCCCCCGCTGCAGCTGTAATCCTGCCGCGCCGAATTTCCACATTACGAGTCCTCCGCAGGATTTCGTGCGCTTCACCTCTGCGAGCCACATTACATTGTCTACTACTATGGCTGGCCACCGATTCTGAGGAAGCCGAACAATCCCAATCCGGGATCACAGCCCGCGGATCGTCTACCACTTCGACACCACTCGCTTTGACCGCCCTCAAGGTAGTACTAATTCAGATCCTCCATGCTTACCTTCCACCATTATACCATTCAAACCCGACACACACCGCCCTCCCTCACATTCTCGTTCAGACGCCGTTCATGAAGGATATGCACGACGATAATGACCCCCAGTTCAGACGAGATGTCACGATGTACAGGCAACTCGCGTGTTCTTGGATCGCTCAGGAACGAGCAGCGCGACGGACACAGCTAGAACTCGGTGCCGCTCAATATCCCAACGACCCTCTTCCTCGCGCATTTCCCTTCGGACACTTCAGTATGACCGAAACCATAAGATGGCAGGATGGTATTCGTCGGCATAACCACCACGCGACGCTGGTGTTCCGTGGCTTGCCCAACGTGACGAATGGGACGGGCTGGGCACCATTCATATGGCAGCTATATTCTGGTAAGCAACGCGCGTGCGTTGTCAACATCCTTGCTCACGATGCGCGAGTAGGGGAAGTTATCCTCGGTCATGTTGAGTTGGACGCGAGGTTGTTCTTCGATCCTGAGCCTCTTTTATCTTGGGACGCGGATTTCGTCCTAGAATCGATGATGCAGTCGTTAAGCCAAGGCCGACAGCTCCGTGTATCAAGCAGGATAGAAGAAGGCAACCCTCAAAATGTCCAAGTATTCGAAATACGCACCTTTGATAATGGCTTGCTTCGAGAATTAGGCCGACGATATATCAATAAGCGCGTGTGCTGGATGTGCCATCAGGCCCTGCCACCGACGGGTCCGCAGCAATGCCTCCACCATTGAACATCTCTTCGTGTGTATGTCTCTATGAGTGTACAACTCTTATATCCCCCTCAACGCCTTCCATGTCCAAGATAGATGTGATTCACAATTAACCCGCCCAAGACGGTCGAGTGTCTCCCGCCTGGCAATACCCCTTCAATTTTCGGCCTCAGGCCTCAAGCGTCGATATTTAAGCGTTTTCATTCATATAGGTTGACTCCGAAACCCATTTCCCTAGATTTTTAATTCAGTATATATTTCATTTGTAGCCATACGTACGCACTGTCGATTCTGATTCTGACCGAAATCACCAATCCCAACTTGCATAGAGAGACCGTGAAGTGCTACTGATGGATTGCGGGGGAGTTACAAGCGCGTTTGGAAGGTCAACGGGCTGGGTAGTTAAATATTGCGGTATTGTGCTTATCAGGAACAAGGTTGCCAGAGGGAAAGTAGTAAGTACAAGGAGAAGTAACCTTCCAATTTTGGACTCCGCGAACAACGTCAAGAAATTCGATGCAAAGGCAATGACTTGCCAGTCAATCAGCAGAACTGTTACTATATCGCATTCATGGTATCCATGCAAATAAGTGCAACGTAATACATAGACAACGTAGAACAATGGGTCTTCGGTCTAAAGACGACGGGTGTGCATCGCTTCCCCTGTCTCTAAGCGCCCAGGACTGCGGCCCGAGTAGTCACAAGTTCACGTTCACCTCAAACCACAACGACACGTTCCTGATGGCCAAGTTGAGCGAAGGTGCAACTGAGCCAACAAAGTGCAGCATTGGACGGGTTCGGCAACCTGAAGATCGAGGTGTCAATGACGCCCTCCGAGGGAATCATATGGCTCCTTCGTTGCAATGTTGTGATCGAGCGGTCGCAAACAGAAACTTCCAAGCGGTTCGAGCAATCTTGCATGCCATGTCGTCGATCTACCAGGATCTGTGCGACGTCGATAGGTGAGTGAGCAAGGAATTAAACATCTCAGCGTGATTGACGCAAAGCAACCATTGCCATTTATTGACGACATGTTGATTTATCAATGTTTTCATTTTTGGGCCTGCCGTGCCCTATGGAATGATTTCAGGTCTTGTATCCGGGTCTGTTCCCAGTCTGCTTTCAGCTGCAAATGCCAGCTTGACGACTCACGCGCGCACGGTTGACTGAACTGTAGCAATACTACATTGGATGCCCCTGGTGGTTAAGGGCTGATTGAAGACCTGCCAGTTCCTCGACGTTTTCATGCAATGAGATGCAATGGCGATGTCTCTGGCGACTGGAATAACTTGAGGTTGGTCTTCAGATTATCCCATGTGATGATAGGGTCACTATAGGCCTCAGCTATATATAAGACAAGCATAATCCCTCTCATTTCCTCACAACACGACCTTCTCTTCTCTTTTTCTTCCCAGTCCTTTACGACCCCGGTTCACGAGTTTAATCCGTTTCGCGACTTTTTATTATCTTCTTCGCTAAACGACGTCTATCATGAAGTTTTCATTCGCCATCATCGCAGCTGTGCTTTGCATTCCCCAATCTATCGCCCTTCCTACAGGATACGAAGGGCAGCTATACAAGGTAAGATTATAATTTCATGTTTATATTTCATATAATTAAAAGGAACAACAGCGTACCAAACCCAAAGTTGTAACTACGACTGTCACCGAGGGTTGTGGTTGTCCCCCCACGTCAATCCCCGTCTTTAATACGATTCCGCCTGTGACGAGCTCTGTTCCCCCTCCCGCTACCAGCTCTGTCCCTCCGCCTGCCTCCTCTTACGTCGCACCCCCGGCTAGCACCCATGTTCCTCCTCCACCACCTGCCACGTCTTACATCCCACCATCTACTAGCACCCATGTTCCCCCTCCCCCAGCCACAACGAGCCACGTTCCTCCTCCCCCGGCCAATCAATGCCCCGAGCCTTCTAAATCGGTGTTCCTCCTCAGAGGGTTTAAGAGCCATGGCATGGATCACTTCTACACCACCAACGTCGAGGAGATGGACAACGCCGTCTCGAAGCTGGGCTTCACGAAGGAGTCGCACGCAGCAAAGGTGTATACCCACTCAGAAGTGAATACCATCCCCCTTCACCGCGTGTTCAATGGATACGCCAACGACCATTTCTACACTACGTCTTCGTACGAGCGCGATAATGCCATTCACAAGCTAGGCTACAAAGACGAGGGTGTTGCAGCCCACATCTTCGCGACTCAGATCTGTGGTAGCGTCCCTCTTCACAGACTGTATAACACACATGGAAAGAATCACTTCTACACCATCTCTGAGTCGGAGGCTGCGAACGCTGCTTACAATGGGTACACGAGGGAGGGTGTTGCCGGATTCGTACTCCCACCCCACTAAATTGTTAAATGGTGGATACTATTACAGGTGAGACACTTGTAGCTTTTTCCTTCCTAGAGCCAACACTTACCAACTCCCATACTACTCGTAGGCAATCGACGCAAACCAACAACCTTTATACACATTACGACTTTTTAATGTTCCTACTTTATTCATGACTTCACTCCTGACCGGATTACGCATTTTTAACGGACTGGGATTTCACGCTTCTTCATGACTGGCACCATTTATATTTTTACGACTTCTTGTGCCTTTCTCTCTTAGACTCTGGGTTGGACTTATGGTGATTGGTGTAGATACTTCACCTGTATCTCATTCGGCGTCTTCTTTCGTTCACCTTCGATCTACTATTTTTTTTGACGCCAAAGCCGACTTGTGAGATCCACCTCTCGTGTGTGCCCTCTTCGTTCCATTGAGATGGATATGCGAAACGGAGCATACACTCATTGGAATATTCAAAAGACAACGTTTGCTGACACAGGCGATTTTCTTACACACAGATGCATTCGCAAAGTCACTCATTATGTCGGGAGCTTGAGTCACTTGTGGGCCCTTTGCTTTATTTTCCTTTCAGAATTTGTAGAGTGATCGCAATTCTCTTTAAAAACCCTTCGATAATCCAATGAGCTTGTAAACTCTTTAGTTTTATTCACTTTATAGGGGAACTCGTGATAAGGATAAGGAAGGCCTCTCCTAATGGTACCCTCGGGAATCTTCGTATCTCGCTATCGATTGTCATACTCTTGAAGAGAGGTTGGTTTATTAGCCTAGTATTTCGCTTCGAGTTAGAATGACACCATGTTGATCCTCTAGTGCTTATTGCACACCCTCTGCACAAAGGAAATGGAAATGGAAATGGAAGACAATGCTCATGTGGCTCCAGTCCACCGTCAACTCGCCAAAATATTTCGCTACATCTTCGTCATCTTCGTTAGACGACTTTCTGGCCCGACCCCAATGGAATCTCGAAAGCCTTATATTTTGGGACACCCGAAATCAGTACTCTGTATTAGTCTTGCAGTCCTGCAATCCTTCAAGACCCTACGCCTTCTCCAACCGTCTGTCTCAGCGAAATTTCTTCGCTGCTCTGGCCGTGGCGTCCTTCCACAGTTGGAGCCGTTGAATTTGATGAATAAGGTTTCGAAAACATCTTTACATCTCGCCCTACACAATCTGGATTCTCTCCTGAAATACTTAGGAGTGGCCATCCCAGGAGTTAGGGGATAGGGAATGAAGGCAAACTATTGCAATAGTGACTAGCACATTCGCAAGACGGAAACAGGTCTCCGTACCGGGCTCCTGTTTAGTCCATCAGTATCCCACCAAATACTGGCAACACGGTCGGAAATGGTCTGTGAGGGACTTCTTTCGCTTCCGAGGTTGGGCGCCTGTGTTTCCATCGAGTCAATTTTGCCTAGCTCTCCGAGCTACACGGTTATATTATGCCGTCCCATAAAGTCTGTCTTTCAATTGTGAACCAAAATTTACTCTTGAGTCCCAGCGACAACAATGTCCCAAGGTGAAGCCAGGCTACCATTGCTCGCTGACGTAGATGGCGTCTATAGAGTCCACATCATTGGGAACAGCGGTCAGTAATGATTTGTCGTACACGTTCTAGTCGCTAATTTCCATCTTTACTATACTATCTGCTACCAGGCTCTGGCAAGGTAGGGTTCCTCGTTCTCCGCCCCCCATAATCCTAAATATGAGGCGGATGCAGAGTACCCTCGGGAGGGACCTTAGCAGTGTCCTTGAGCTTCCTCACATCCCCCTCGACTCGCTGTTTTGGAAGCCAGGATGGACGCGATCCACCAACGAAGAGTTCACTCAGAGAATCCGCGAGAAGCTAGATAGCTCTCCGAGAGGCTGGATCGTCGATGGGAACTTCACCGCCATGGGTGCAGGCTTCGTCACGGGGGAAGCAAACAACGTAATATGGTTGGACCCTCCGCTTTTGTTGTATTTCCCTCGTGTGATGTGGAGGACGCTCTTGCGTCTGCTGAGACTGCGCGAGCCGTGCAGTCCTGGGTGCTTAGAGCGCCCCGGGGAGGTGTTCTTCTCCAAGAACAGTATCTTGTGGTGGTGCCTCACGTACGTTAGCCAGACTGCAGTCAGAACCGGACCGCGATATATCGTTTACTGAATTGTTGTGCAGCAATCACTTCAGGTTCAAGAGCAAAGCTCAGGCCTTGATGTCGGATCCTTCGATCGCAAGGAAGACCGTACATCTTGGAGGATGGGGATCAGAATACAGGCGATGGTGGTTGTCGGTGGTTGATACGGTGAAGGGCCATCCCAAAAGTACCTGACAAGTCTGTATATATGATAGGTATCCACTTCTGAATATAAACTTGTTTCAATACGGTCTTGCCCTCGAAGCTCAAAGCATCATGACGTGAATTCACTGATACTACCAAACACAGCTACCTAATAATCCAACAGCTTCGCCAACATGGCAGTATCCATGTACGTGTGCGTCTATGTTCCTTGCGTTAGTACACTTCCAGTTTCCAATGGGGGAAGGAAGGGAGATCCGCGACTCACCTCAATGATCAAGCCAGTCGAGACGTCGAACTTGACGAGCCAGGCGTAGCGGTTGTCGTAGAGCATGCCGTTCTTACCACGGGGTAGGTTGACTCCGCCCGCGTCTCTCGACCGCATCTCGACGATGGCGCGGTTGCCCATGACTATGGGCTCCGAGATGACTTCGGTGGTGAGGGGGGTAGCTAGTGCGGCACCAACGGGACCTTCAGCGCGGACGATGAAGTCTAAACCCGCAAGTCTTGTGAGCATTGGTGCGCTGGGAGGACGTGGGAAAGATGGAATAGTTCCATACCTTGCTTCGAAGTGTACAGCCCAGCGAGCGAGAAGGATTTAAAGTTGGGATCTGGGTTGGCTACGGTCCACCTTCATTGAACAAACCTCGCTCGATATTGTTATTACTATATGACAAGTAAAAGACGCACTGGACGTTATCATCGACATAGTCCATGAACCGCATGCTTGTGTTCCTCGATTCCAAATTTTTGAAGATCTTCGTAACGTAGTCGACGTCAATCCTTCTTGGGGTACGAAGAGGGCCTGTCTGGGATGCGACCAGGCCAACAGCAGCAAGTACAGAGAGGACAGTGGCGGCGAAACGCATATTTGGTATACGGAGAATGTGGATGGGTCTCTGGTGCAAACTTGGGTTTTAGTTATTGGGTTTTGGATGAAGAAGGGGACCGGGAGAAGGTGGTCAAAGATGTTGAAGTGTGCTATATAGGCTCGTTGATGGTTCGTAAGCTACACCCGAGGTTGCTGCCCACGAGGAGATGGCGTGCGCTCTTCAAGAATCCATGATCGACGGGGATAGAAGTGGGCCAGCCTCTGAATTTCCTACCCGGGTCCATCCTTAACCAACATTCATGTCTTGTACAGATGCGCGAGGTACGGGGGCAGAAAGAGTCGCCATGAGCGTCTGGGATGAAGGCGGCGGGATCGGCGACGCGCCAATAAACCAGGAATTCTGAGAAATGATCTGCATAGTCGGGATGGCGCGCCGCGTCGGCGGGAGCATCAGCCTGGAGGAGTATTTGTATTTCCTTCATGCCGATGGCCTGTGGACCAAACATCGGACATCGGACCCACAGAACCACCAATAGGGCGTCACTTTGCCTTTTGTTCTTGCAACTCCCACTGGTATTTGGTTCTCGACAATTAGGTTTTTTAACAGGAACGACGGGCATTTCCTTACAATAACCCAGCTCGCGTCGCTAAGTGCAGCAAGGCAGCTCCGCATGATCACAAGGCAGATGGTCGTTATGGATCAACGGCGTTTCTCTAGTTCATTCGCGGACGGTCTCGCTTCGCTCCTCCGGCCTTGTCAGTGCCATCGTTTGTGGGCGCACAGTACAATTGCGCGTTTCCTTGCGTAGGCGCTATGGCATGGTAATTGTGTCTTCTGAGTCGTACTTAAACCTGTCGGGCTGGAAGAATGGAGAAGTACGCAAGCTCATACTCTAGTCGCCTCACGAACACGGGAACTCGTCCTCATAGATTGGCTGGCCAAACGTCCCCTCCCTAAACTAATCACGTCACTCCATCGGTGTAACGTTTACTCTACTGCCTAATCTATTGACATATCATAAAGTCGAGACTGACAGTAAGTCTCCGCGATCTTTGTGGGATGAGCGAAGCTGACGGATTGGGTGTAGATGTTCTCTAAAACTGCTGCACGGTCGAAGGGATATTTCTCTGGGCTACCAGCCGCCGCCATAGCCATGGGACACAGCACAGTGGTACAACCTTTCCGACGTATGCGAACGAAAGTACGAAAGACCACTGCAAAATTCCGTCGGCACGCTCCCCCAGCTCCCGTGGGCGATGAAAGTGCGCACAACGCAGCTGTATTATCACCCGTCCTCCCCCCTTTATCGCCTCTGGACACCGAAATGTGGTGGCGGCGCTCCCCACCCCCGCCCCGCCCCTCGTCCTTCGCGTCCTCAACTCAAAACCGATCACAATCTCCATTTCAACCACATGGCACCGAAGACATCGACGCCGGGTCTACCTCACAAGTGAGAAGGAACTCTCTATGGGACCAGAGGTTCCTCCCTGGGCTCAGAATCCCCAACGGCTTTGGTATGAACAACGATGCTAGCGGCCAATTATTATCCCCCATAACACCACTACACTCCCCTGTATCCCCTTCTCCGTTATACCCCTCAAACATGATTTCCCCGACGTCATTCTATTCCCAAGATTCTATACCCAATAACGACCACACCTACTCCTCTACGATTGATACGACGATATCATTGACGACGCCTGTTGCCGACATCTTCACGAATACGAATGCTAACGATGAAAACGAGACTAACGATGATTTTATGGCCTTCGGACGTGAATATACTAATGCCCAAATATTCAGCGAAAGCCTGTCCGCGGAGCATACAGCCGACGTCCAGACGAACGGCAACATCGTTCCTATACCCTACGAATTCGTGAATACGCAGATACTAAGCGGGAGTGAGTCAACCGGATGTACTGCACAAGGGCATTATGGCGCTTGGCTGAAGGAACTTCCTTCATCACACATATTCGACGACATCCCAACGTTTGATCTTGGTCCGCGTGCCAGTCTACAAAACCTTTCAGCTGAGGTATGCCCTGTACATTAGCCAGCGTTGGTTTGCTCACAGTCATCACTACTAGACCTCTTTACATTCTGTTCTTTCTGGACGCCAGTTAGCTATCGTCATCAGAGGCCCACGGCGCGTTGATTCTGCTTTCGATGATCAAGCAATTGACGACATTCTTCGTGAACTCGCATCCACCCCCGTCCTACTTGCCCAGATTGAAATCGAAGTCAATACTGGGTGTGAAGAATTACCCTACGCCGCGGAATTGGTCAATGATCTATTCTCCATCCTGCAATGTCATAAAGCGGCCCCTGTTGAAATCTCTGTACGACTACCCGTGGAGCAGTCTATAGCGCAACTTCAGCCGTTCAAGCCAAGTAACCAACTGCGCCTCTCCTTGCACGACCAAGATGCCACAGAGGCGAGATCGGTTGCAGACGATAGTCATATTCCTCCCTACTCTAGTCACGCTATGATGCAAACTTTCAAGCGCCTCCCACCCATTATGCCTTGGTGGAACTACGGTAGAATGGATGTATCAAATCTTCGATCTCTCTCACTATCCTACCCACTCGTCATCGACGACTTCATCCAACTTCTATCCCACTGTAACGACCTCGAGGTGGTCAACGCCGGGTGGTTGCTAGCTGCCGAATCCCACTCCGTCCAATCCATGTCAAAGGCTGTCATTCTGTGGAAACTTTCATCTCTCTCCCTGGTATCCACGATCGACTTAGGAGACTTCTTCAACGCCGTTGGAATGCCCAGTCTCGCGTCTATTTCCCTCGATATTGGTGTCCAGGCGAGCCCGTATGATTATGATGTTCCCTGGGAGGAGTTAAGTGAAGTAACCATATCCTGCGGGATGAGCCTTGACGGTCAAAATCATCTCCTCTCTCGATGTGTTGGGGCTACGCGAAGAAATGGGTTCCGATGCGATCGTAGGGGAAATTATTAGAACGAGAAAAATGCTGCGTTTGTTTCATAATTTGTATTTACTCAGTAGTAGTTAACTTGTACATCGGACGTTCGTAGAGAATCAAGATACGCTCGATCTAGTTTATGAGACTGATCAAGGCCGACTTCAACACATCGAAGGGTTGCTACCTGTTGTCCTCCTGAAGCAAGTCTCGCTGATAGTGCATTTTCCATTGCGCCGTCAGACGTGCCACATCGTCCAAGGTGAATATCCTGGAGGCTCGGTAAAGTCCACGGGCCAATTTGGGGCGAGAACAAGCGTAGTGTTGCTTCGGATATCCGAGGTTGCTGGATATGTATTTCGGTCAAGGAATTTAAGCCTGACAAACGAAGGTACTGCGCAAGTTCGCCATCATCGATGGCAACGTCCCAAATGACAAATTTTTCTAGTTGACAGCCTGAGCGATCAAGCATGCCCCCAAAAGACTCCGGATTCCTAGGCGTGCCAGCCCCGAAGCGATGATGCAAGGTAACGGACACTAAAGAGGGGAGGCTGATGACATCGAAGAGAAATTTGAGGTTGACGTATGAGTGGATCGAGAGGTGTTGCAGTTTCGCGAGGACCATAGTCGAGCGTGGTTGAGCTGAAACGTCACCATTGATGCAATTGATACTGAGTTCGCAAACACCATCGCATTCCCGCACAACATTGTATATGTCGTCAGGAGTATACATTCCATTCAACCGCAGCCGATAGAGTCGCCCCCAAGACACATTGGTGGGAATAATGTTGGCTGTCCTCCAAAATAAACATGAAATGCTGGCGCCAGTTTGAAAAACGTCGAGGAGCCTGTTTGCCAGGGTCGGAGAGCACCGGGAGACACTAGCATCGAGTGTTTTCAGAGCCTGGAATTGACATCCTGAGAAATAATCCACCAATTCATGCATTTCGTCGGATAAGGTAAGTTGGAGGGATTTGAGTTGGCGATGGCGGGACCGAATGATGGACCATAAACCCAGATGTTGTGAGGGGGATTCGTTTGTCTTGACAGACAAGGAGATGAGGCAGGACCCTGCGCGCCGGAAGAAAGTATTCGCTCTTTCGATCGTATTAGGAGTTGTGTTTGGGACGTCGATGCAGGACCAGAGCAGAGGCATGCAAAGTATGATAGTTCGCCATCGCCTACAAACGTGGCTTATCGTGACTTTCGGCCACTGTACCGGGCTTGTGGGTTCGGCGTCACAGTAAAAGAAGATGTCACAGAGGATCTCGACCGGGAGCTCTGCGACTGGTGACTGAGATTTAGCCTCCCTGAAACATAGAGGCCGATCGCCATCCGGGTTCTTGAGGGAGGCGAAGGAGGTCAACGGAAGAAGGGTAGGTGATAGTGGGATAGACGGGCGCCTCGAAGTCACAAACAAAGACGATTGTAGCTTGAGAGGGGATCCAAAAGGGGACCCCAAAGGCCCGGAGGAGCACCCCATAGTGGCGATCATGTCGAAGCTGCGACTGAAGTCAATCAGCCGAAATTCCTTCCTAGATAGCACTACTCACCGTGTAATTGCTGAGTACAGTATTTTAGTTGAGAATTGGGCTCGTCTCCACTACAACCTTTTATACAGTCCGTCTTGTATCTCACATCGCTCCGGAGGGTGATACGACATGGATACCTTGTGCGGCGAGCTAGCGACAGTAGATCATGCGTTTCCCCAAATACGGATTGTCTTGTACTTATATCGCACCGTCGGAGTGTTGCGGTCCTGCGGCTACGCCACTAGTGCCCTACCTCGTTTCATTACTGACCTTATACTCGTAAAAAATACTCGATGGGAAGAGTACAAGGAAGGATTAGTACAAGCGCCCATGCAACCAGTGGGCGTTGTACTTTCTCGCTCACAAGCGACACAAGGCAGTGTCCTCAGGGATAAACGAGAGAGAACGTGGAGCTACACATACAGCAGATCGAATGCGGTCGTTGATTTCAGTTATACAGTGTCGACGCCGGGCGTGGCCCTCAGGGATTTTCACTCCAACTTTTCAACTTCAATGATTTAGATACATGCGAAGAGTGGCTCGTCGGGTAAAATAGGTCCTTTAAGAAGCAAACGGAACGACTCCAGGTTGACGGTAGATCCCCCCCTCCCCCCTCTCCCCTCTCCCCCTATGTTGTTAGACATACGCTTGTCCCCGTCGCAGCGAGGGAGTCCAGATACATTGTGTCGGCGTGATTCGGTTTGGGCATTTTCAGTGTCAACGACTTCAGAGGTGCGTATCCTAGCTGAGGCAAGCGATATGCGAAAATCTTCTCCAAGGTACCGGGAGGTAAAGCACATTTAGCCCAGGCAAGCGATTCCATGAGGGGCACGACACCATACGCGCCCTCGGGGGCTGCGAAACAGCGGAGGACTTGTTTTGACAGTGTAGGCCCTCTGATCACCAGGGATGTCAGCGACTGCAAACATGGTAGTTGAAGATACTGGATGAGACTGCTGTCACTAATCGAATCGTCGATGAGTTCTAAGTGTTTCAATTTGCATTGAGATCGAACCAAGAACTTGTCCAATGCATCATGCCCTCTGGGTGTATGACGATATAAGGATTGCTGTATACGAAGTTTCTGCAGCGGCGGGGCCTCGAGCCGACGAAAAGTAGCCCCAGATTGAGACTCCTCAAGTTTCGACAACCTGACAACAGTGCTAGCAGAGGACTCGTTCAAGACATGGAAGCGCACCCTGACGACTCGAAGCTCCGGGGATTGCGACAGTATATCACAAATCGAGTCGGTGGAGATCCTGTTCCTTGGTTCGAGTTTGGTTAACGATGGCCAGGGGGAGGATATCGATACAGTAGGAGAATAACAGATGAGGCGTGTTATGCTTGAATTTCGGCGGAATAAATTGATCGTGTCTGCGGCCCCATTTTGCAGGGGGCATCCTAGGCATAAAGATGACAAGGATGTAAACTGGCATCCGGCGAGTGGAGCGAGCAATTTATCATTTCCATCAATGAGCGTCAGGGTGATATGCTCCAGCTGGCCGTGATAGCGACGGATGAGAGACGAAATCTCCTCGAACTCCAGCACGGCCTGTCCAAGGATCTTCAGAGAAATTGGGGATGAGCCAGATCTCTCGAAATATGTTGCAGCCTTGGTAACAGATGCCTCCTGGGGAAGTCGTACAAGGATGTGATTCCAAAGCGATGGTAAGTGCAGAGCGAGCGTCCTCCAATGTCGACAGGTGTGGCTGACTATGACTGGGACGAATGTATGCCAATTGCCGCAAAGCAGCGGAATATTTCGTATAAAATGTCGTCGGGCAATCCGTAAATTGAGGACGATAGGCGAGCCTTTAAAGGCGTAGTTGAAGTCCATATACTCAGACAAAATTTGATGCACTCACCGGCGTCCCTATCGATAGATTCTGATTCATCCTTGGCCCGCTGCCGGGCTCGAGCAGCAACGCCCTGCCTGGTATTTGCTCCAGGCGGGTTGATGAGCGGAAACGAGCTGATCGCCTTTTTCAAGTTGCGACCAAGTTCAAGATCTTGTGGTCTTGTGGTCTCGAGGTCTGGAGCAGGGTCGTCGCTGGGTCGATGGTGACCGTTTAGCGCGACGCATGTTGGCTGTTTCTTCCTCGACAATGTCCTTGTACAGGGAATTCTGCCCGAGTGGCGGAACGGGGCATGACAACACTGAGTTGAACAGGCGCGCATTGGAATACAAAGACTCTCCTGTACCTTGAGCTGAGAACAAGGTTGCGTTGAGCTCGGTCGTTGGCGACCACCAGTACATCGGATAAACGAAATGTCACGACTGGATTATTTACGGTACATAACGCAGTGGGTCTATGGTATGTAGATCCCACCGCCTCAGCGAACAATTAGATTCTTCGGAAAAGCGGTGCGTTTTACGTTATCTCAGTTAACCATAATACCCATCGAACTCCTCACTTTTTGCTTCAGTTCTTTGTGTCCATGGCCCTAGAGGCAACGTCCCTCATCGCCGGCTTCAGATCAACTCTCGCTGAGATCAGGAAACCCATCATCCCTCCGTCTGCATATGCCCGCGTGCCCTCGAGGCCCATCCCCACAAGACGATGCCTCAACATGAGCGGGAAATTGAACAACCCCGGAACGTACATCCATCCCTCGTGCCTCAAGCCCGTCCACCGCCTCCCGGCCGAACTCCTCTGTGCGATCTTCGACATCTACTGCGCGGACGCCACTTTGCCCAAGGACGCATCGGCGATCTTGCTTAGCCACGTCTGTCGAAGGTGGCGCGAAATCATCCTGCGGACGCCCGAGTTCTGGACGAACATCGTCGTGCGGCGCATAACTGAACACACTTCGGGCCGACTCCAGGCGTACCTCAGCCGCTCGTGCACGCGCGGAGACCCCCACATGCAGCCACTGACGCTAGAGCTCGAGCCGAATCAGGAGACGACGCTGCTGGACTCGATACTGAAGTCCGTGTTGCGCGATATCGGCCGCTGCAAGCACCTCAAGATCTCAACAGACTTGCCGCGGATAGACGCCTTCCTCGACCGTCTCCCGGGTTCGGGGGGCATGCCTCTGTTGCGATCCCTGGACTTCAAGGCGTACATGTGGCGCTTCCCAGAAAGAATACCATGGGCTCGGCTCACTAGCCTTGTCTTGGATTGCCCGATGACAGGCGACCGCATCCTAGAACTCCTGCCCCGCTGCCCAGGCCTGGTCTCGCTGGACCTCAAGAAGGTAGTAGACACCCCTGTTACTCCGCCTCCCTTCGAAGAGGAAGGCGTCTCCTGGGTCGTCGTCTTGACCGATCTCAAGACGCTCTCGGTGTCCAGCGATGACGCGCCGAATGCATTGTACGAGCGACTGTCATGTCCAGCACTGCAGAACATAGTTCTCGCTAACGTCTCATTCTCCATGGCCCCCATCGAGCCGACCGTTATCGATGCGTTCCTTCGTCACTCGGGATGCAATCTCTTGTCCTTCACCCTCTCCGATCCCGAGGCAGTGGATGACCACATGGTGCAATGGCTCCGCCTCCCTTCTCTCCAATCCATAACCCGCCTCACTCTCCAAAGCCCATCCATTTCCGCCCCCATCCTCGATACCCTTGCCGCAACTCCAACTCCACACCAGCCCGTACCTCTCCCCAGCCTCACGGACCTCGAGGTCGCCAAGTGCGTTGCGGCCGATTCGTACCTACTCAATATGGCCGCCTCGCGCTTAGGGAGTGCGGACAGGACCGTATCCAGCCTGCGCAATCTGAAGGCGACGGTGGATAGAGGCGTAGACCGCCAGCCGGCTGACTTCACGGCCCTGCGCAACGCTGGCGTGAACGTCGACGTGAGCTACGCTGACCTGGCGGGGCAGATCGATTTCCTGGGTTTCAATGCTCTGTCATTTGATTAGATTGTGCGTCCTCGCTGTTTCCTTGCTTTGACATTGCTCTCGGACTTGTAGTATACATCCCGTAATTAGTCTTCCTTTGCTCTTGGACTTGTAGTATACACTTGATAATTTGCTGTCCTTTGCTCTCACTGACCGAGATGTTATCGTGCTCTCCTCGTTGCTTTGTAACGCTGTCGGTGTCTATTGATATATTGCTTTTTCTCGCGTGGCCCATGAGTTGGAGGAAACTAAACAGCATTGAACGTCGAGCATTGAAGGATCGCTGTTGCCATGAACGGCGAAAGTCCGGAGTATCGAGGCATCTCGGGATCCCCGCAGCCACTGGCGCACTTCGGTGAGCTTGACGTGGCGACTGCTCTTGCGGCGACTCCTTCAATCACTGATTGGGAAGGCAGAGAGCGTATCCTTCACAAATATCCTGATTTATGACAGTTTGTGGGCCGGATTCAAGTCATCAGTGGGAAGACAGGCAGCGGGACATGGTGCAGTAGATTTGATGCCTGTCGCGCACACGTCTTGTCGTGAAGAAGGGAAGTACAACTATTGCGTAGGAACGATGAGAAAGTCTCTGGTCAATAACTTACTGTGCGCGGCGTGAATAAGACTGATTCCACGGCGAAAACTCGCCGCGTCGAGGACATATTCTACATGCTTATGATTGCGCGGACCTTCAGCCCTATGACACCCCCGCCGCGGCCATCCCAGCCAGGAATCGGTGCTCGACAAACAGGGCATCTGCATTTCGAGATGATTTACACACTGTGCCATTGATAAACAGAGAGAGGACGTACAATGGCTGCCCCTCGCCAATCATCATCGTTGCGTGCCGCTGAAGACCAGCTTTGACGGCTGCGAATAGGCACGCGCCACACATAATATGGCCACAAGGTGTCAGAGTGGCATTCGTCGGCGACGAGAAGCAGATGGGGCACGTATACGCGGTGAGAAGTGAGCTTGGGTCTAATGGCGATGGTTGCGGCTGCGACTGCGATTGCGGTTCCGACGGTCGTTTGCGCTTGTGATGCACATGCGTTGGGGGCGGCGACTGGTTTCTTGGATGCAGGAGTTTCGCGAGGCTGGGGCTCGACACTATCGGCGAAGCAGCTTCGAGCGAGGAGCCTGCCCACGAATCAGACGTCCCCCCCACACCAGCATCGTGCTCGTGCTCCCTCTGCGACATCGTCAGCTGGTCGACCTCCTCCTCCGAATCAACAATTTCCACGTCTATCATCTTCCCCTTCCCCTTCCCCTTCTCATGGGAAAGCTTGATCTTTTTCGTGGGGCGGTAGTCGGAGGACTCGCTGATTTCACGCATCTTTCCTTTCCCTTTGTCGACGTTTGCGATGACTGGCTCGGGAGAAACGGTGCTAGTAGATCGAGAGACGGAGGCGGCACTGGCGCGGCCTTGTGAACGAGGCCTGAGGTTTCTGCTGGTGGTCGGTACGGGTAACGGGTCCTCGCCGGGCCCACTGGGTCGGGATGCCATGATTCTGATGAAAGTGGAAGACAAGATGTAGTGTGTCACGTGCAGCAGGGTGCCACTTTGCTGCGCAGCCAGTAGTGACTAGCCTGGCAAGCACAGGCGAATCAGTAAATGACAGTCGATTACTGATATAACGCCTGGTCCCCAGTAATCTCGTCCCCAGATGTCAGGTCGGTGAGCTCCGAGCGGAGTGTGAGGCTGAGTCAAAATTTCTCGTGAAAACGGTTGTTGAGCTCTCTCCCTGACATCTGGTGTAGCTCGGTAGGAAGGGGGCGGTGAAGGTCACAATGTCACAGCGGGATACCAAATTAGGGTATTAGTAATACAGGAGACGACGGGATTCAGCGCGGAGCCCATGTTAATACACCTATGGACAATTTCTACGTTGCGGACGCGCTCGAAAACGACGAAAATCAAACATACGAGCCTTCCATTCACTCCGATGATGAACCAGACGACTGTGTGAATGATCTCTTAGACAACGAAGTTACAGAACCTTCCCTTCCTTCGGTTCCGCCTTCCCTCCGCCGCCAAAAAACTGCTGAGCTGCGCTCGAAAATCCAAACAACGAGTTTACTCCCCGCCGTTCTGGCGACTTTGGAGCTCTGGGCCTCGCTAGGAATAGACTTACCCATCTTCCTTGATGCACTGAGCTGGGGAGATCTAGCCTGCCGCCAGAATAAGAAGGTCCATCATGCGAGAACTACTCTAATGCATAGTGAAGAACTCCCCGGAATTATTCGACGTTGGCATCGCCCCCCTCGCCTTGAACGTAAAGGGAAGCGACCTGAAGCCGCACACGAAGTCCTGGATGCTTTTGTACTAGAGCAGGTGAAAGAGAGAGTCAGTGATGATATGAAGCGAAGCTCGTCCTCGTTTATATCACCTCCCGAAGAAGTCAATGAACACGCTCTCACGCACACGAATTACGATGACCTGATCTCCAAGACCAAGCAATCTGCCCCATTTGTATGGGAGGTGTTTCTATCTGCTGCGTATACAGAGAAGCAGCGTAAACGGAATACAAGCAAGAACCCAGACCTGGTAAGTGCGCCTTCTATGAACTGTTCCAAGGACTTACCTGGAGTTATTAGATTGTCTTGAATATGATATCCCAAGCACAATATAGCCGTTCGCAGCGGCGTGGACGACTCCCAAAGCTTCATGCGATCTATTTAAAGGCTTGCGGGATGTCCGCACGGGCGTTCGATTTTGTCCATATTTTGGGAATTGCCATGAGCCATAAATGGACGGCTAATGCGTACAAGGTTCTGTCGGCCTTGAAGTTAAAGGAAGCCCAGGCTGTTGTTCGTACAAGGCCATGGGTTATCTCTCACGATAATGTCAACTTTCCGCTTCGTGTCTTCTCGCAACGGCTACAAAATCAAAGTCACTTCATCAGCGCCACCGCAGCCACTGTTTGGGTGCTACCTGTGTCTGCCTTTGCCCTTAGTGCCAACGCCAATCGCGATCTTGTTGAATATCGAGCTGAGAAGTCGAAGGAGTTATTTGATCAGGATGCTCTGTTCAGTGGCGATGTACTGGCTGCGAAGCGGATCGAAGCTCAACATGTCCACCATGTCCTCCGCATTCTTCTTGATTGTCCTGAATTCACTGGATATGCACATCCGAAGGATCCGATGCTCCAGCCACCACCACCTGTCGATCCACTTCCAACTGGTCCCGCTGCAGTCATTCAACCTCTCATGCTTCCCACTGTTGATATTGAAGAGGCATCATATGAAGGGACGATGAAGGTTATGATGGCATTTTTGAAATATCTCGGCTTTCAGAGCGATGAAGACCACCAACAGATGAGCACCAGCAAGCTTATATGCTGGCTCGGAGATCAGCTTACTGTTGACCGGCTGCGTGGCATGTTCCGTTTGCGGGCAGAAGACTTTAACTCGATGGATCGGCTTGATTTCATGGTTCCAATTGCAGGATGGTTCCATGCACTGATGGCACTGGCAAACTCGCTGCATACTCAATATCTTGGAACTTCAGCTGGTGTTGGATGGTTGCGTCAAGGCATCGATCTTCTACAGCGCAAAGGCTTAATCAATCAGTCAACAAAAGGTCCCTTTTGGCATCATCTCGACGAGCTACTTCATCATGTCAGCGAAGCACATTTCCGCGCCTGCTGGAAGATAGTCGGCCAGGTGGATTCACTTACCGAACTTCAATCACAATCACCCAGTGAACTTTGATCTATTGCACATGACATTGTTGACCGATATGCATCTCGACGTGCTCTTGAACGAATTGATAACATGCCCGAGAATGAGAGGGATCAGATACTTCGGCAATCCATTCAGTGGAATAGCGACATTCTCATCTACATCGAGCTTCAATCAGCAATCAGAGCAGGAGACGTTGGCCGAATCGAAGATCTCTTGCCAACTTTACTTTTCCGTTTTTCTGGCGGTGGAAACTCAAAGTATGCTATTGAAGTCCTGGAGCTACTTCAAGGTTTACGGCAAGAATGGACTCTGGAAGTTAGGTAAGTTTGCAGTCTGCCTCGGGGATTACTTGTAGTCTCATGAAACTCTAGACAATATGTCAAACATTGTTGTTGGCTAATGACAACAACTGGCGATGAGAATAGCTTCCATCCTTATGATCTAGGACAAGAGCATAAGATTGCAGATGTTAAGGTAGTGAACACCTTACCGCACAAGTTTTTCCTCATTTTTGTTCAGGTCCACTTCCACTCGTTGGGTCCTGGCGCAAGCATGGAGCATTTAACACAGATCTCGCCGGCTATACCCACTCTGCGCATGGTGAAGGACCACATCACTAGTCAGTTTTCCATGCTAGAGGGCCGAGGCAAGCACCATCACATACCAAATAAGGAGGAGGATATACAAAAGTTAACCGCATCTTACAATGAGTCCCAATTATACATAGAAACCCCTGAACGTACGCACAAATCAATACAGGATCTGGCCGAAGATTACATCACCAAGGGATATACAACATTATCAGATTCACCGACCATTAGTGACTGGTTCAAACGCCGTACACGTGTACGATCAACAGAGGAAGACTGGTCAGAAGTTATATGATTATCGTCTTCACATAGTGACATAGAGTTATTTCATCACCGTTGAGTAGAATAAAAAAAAGAAGTAGCTAACGGCGTAAATGAAGATTCATATTGATGAGGTGAAAATTGAACGGGGGGAAAAGTATAGTAAGGTGCTGTCAATCCCATACTGTGGGATATAAAGGGAGTCGAAGGAGGGAGCATTATTGGTATCTGGGCATGGAGGTTACTGGTGGATGCCGGACAGCTCAGGTCACTGTCTTGGCGAATTGCGAGCAAAGGTGTTGATGGAGAAGGGGGGATGTTCTCTGAATCCATGGATGATGCAACGGCAGGCCGTGTCTTTGCGCGAGACGGACGCGGTGGCTTTGGTTGACTTAGTCGGCGCAAGCGCGCTGCCTCCCTACCCTTTTTCTTTTCGGCAGCCTTCACTGCATTGCGTTGTGCCGTCGCCTGCTTCTTCACCTCTCGTTTAGCAACCTTGGCCTCCTCATGGTCATGGTGCCATTTATTGTCGAAGCCGCGCAGCTGCTCTAGAAGTTCTGGCCCATGGCGACAAGCATGTACCGCACTCCATCCATCCTTGATTAGATCTTCGATCGTAGAAATACGTGCGTGCAGGGCGATGGTATGGAGGGTCTTGTCGGACATGAACGCACGGGTACCCCAAGCCTGGGATGAGTAGTTTGCTTGCCACGTAGTGTAGCGCCATTTGTGGATGAGTGTGTGTGTGTCTTCAAGATGTTGGCCTCGCCTGTTGGCCATGGTCTTTGGGGGTTCGGTAGACCCGGGATCCAATGGTCGTTTCCCATTGGCATTTGGCGAACCGTTCGTATCTGTCATCTCCTATTGCCAGGCGCGCATCTGTTAGCAGTCTCATCGGATTGGGGGTTATATGGTATTATACGCGCCTGTGGCATTTGGACATTCACACCAGGTGGAGAGTCTCCGCTGATGACTGATATAGATGCGAGCAAGGTGTCGGTAGCTGGTGTGTCGATGTTGCTGATGTGGGTTGTGTCTGTGGAGTCCTGTTGCGAAGATCGACGGAGGCAGTTGTCACAGCAGTCACCTGTGGGCGCTGTAAACCAAATTTAGCGCTGGTGATTTGCTTCCGTCGAAACACCCACCTTGTCTCACAACTTTGTCATCGAAGTAACTGGCAGCAGCGTCACGACGACAATCCTCAGTCTCGATCCATTCTCGCAATCCAGGTTCAACCTCCTTACGATATCTCATTTCACCATCCTCAACCCGGCTTCCGCTCCGCTCCTTCGCACTCCCTGCCTTTACTTCCTGGAATATGGATGGCTGAATGAGCAGCACCGCCCGTGCCTTGATGTCTGGATTCCTGCCTGCGCGACCCGCTCGTTGCATCCATGTTGAAAGCGATGAAGGAACCATGAATTGGACGACCTGTTCAATATCTGGAATGTCACATCCCTGGAGCGTCGTAAGTAAAGACTCGGCACCTGATAATGATTAGACTTACCATTCCAGCTGCCTCGGTGGATAGAAGCAAGTGGATTTTTCCTTTGCGAAAACTGGCAAGCACCTTAACCTTCGCCCTGGGCGAACGACGTGAGTGGTAAACATGTATCAGCCCTCGATCTTCAATGGGTAACTGATTCCGTAGATGTTCCAGAGCGTCAATAGCCACATTTATCTCGTCGAAGAATACGAAGCCCTGCGGGAGCGAAACCGGTGAAGAGACACTCGGCGGTATCAAGAAATCCAACGCTTTCAAGTCTTTCTTGCCGCCACTCATTTGCTGGACAGACCAAGCAATATTTGGACGATCAATGCCTAGGTGTGCATGGTATGACCTTCCCTCCGTTATTAACAGTGTACTACGTATTTGCGCCAGGACATGGGCTGGCATCGTTGCTGAGACGGCCAGAAAGGGCACTCGCGTCGGAACAAATGCACGCAAAGTACCGAGCTTCGCGTACGCTGGACGAAACTCATCCCCCCACTGTGAGATGCAGTGTGCTTCGTCGACGACCACACAACATATTTTGCTCGAAAATGTCGCCGAGTTTAATAGCTGTCGGAAGCGGTCGTGCTCAAGACACATCTCGGGCGAGGTTACAAGGACCTGAAGTTGACCTGCCGAGATTTTCTAAATGGTGAGCCTGGTTTTAGCGACATTCATTACTGCACAGCAATGATTACACTCACCTTGTGCAATTTATCGTTGTAGGTCTCGCCGTTTACTGCTGCGGCTGTCAATTTCATGCCTCTAAAGCGCGACGCCTTCGTTCTATCAGCGGGAATCCATAGCCGTAATTTAAACAGTGCGTACCTGGTCCTCTTCCAATGCATTCAATGGTGAGATGACAATGACCACCTTCCTAGCCTCAATGAACAACGGCATCACGAAGGGCATGGTCTTGCCCGCTCCCGTTCCCGCGATGACTGTGCAATCCAGGCCGAGTAATAGTGCCTCCGCAACGTTCAGTTGCCACTTGTATGGCTTCTTCCCTCCGTTCCGTTCTGCGAACTCATTTTGAATCTTCAGGCGCGTCACCGCTGTGCTATATTTGCGCTCCTTCGTTGCCACGGCTATGGTGTTCTTGAGAATGAGATCGGAGGCGGCGCATTCATTGGTAGATGCTCTCTCAGCATCTGTAGGCTTCCGCGACATGTTCTGTAGACTTCTTAATGTCGCGTGTCGCGTTTTCGGTGTAGATTTCGTGTACCACAAGGACAAGTGAGATTCTATTGGCTGGACACTACTGACTAAGCTATCACCTGATAGAAATGACGACATAGCGTGACACTCAGCGCCCCCTTCTCTACGAGGTACACCAGACGTTGTACAGCAGTCATCACCAAGAGTTTTCAACTCCGACGGTGTGAGCGCGAGAAAACAACGTCTGGAGCCGAGACTAGGTCCCCAGTGCGCACCTCTAGTAGGGAGCCAGCCAATCTGTCAAAATTTCGGACTCAGAAGGCATGCCGATGAGTGTTCCCGAGACGGCATGGCGCCGACCACGTGGGCCGCGTCCTTGTTTGTTGATTGCCCCTAAACGCGTCCTGTCCATCGTCGTAGATGGCTCCGCCCAACGCGCCTGATGCTCTCGGGGGTTTCAGTACACCAGAAGGCAAAGCATACGCGCGCGCAATACTTAATGAACGAATTCCGTCGCACGACATTCACGATCACATCCTCGAAGGCATCTGCAAAGCTGTGGATGCAGTGCATGTGCTCTCTGTGCTGAAGACAGGCGGCGGGAAGACGAGTTATTTCTATGGTTACATGCATTTGATGCAAGCTCTAGCTGAGACCTCTTCTCCTCCATCTTTTCTCCGCAGAAAACTCCCCAAATCTCCGGTCATGGTTATCATATTCCCAACAAAAGGTCTCCAGGAGGAAATGGTGCGTGACATCACCATTAAGTAGTAGTTACCCTAAGCTCAGTCTTAATAGGAATCAACATTTCACCGGTACTCGCTAACTGCTTTGGCCATCAACGAGGATACCCTCGCTGCTGCACGTCGGCGGGGTGACGATCTCTGGGCAGAAGCAGCATCAGGACGCGTATCCATGATCCTCGTCTCACCCGAGCAGCTCGTTTCGCGTAGCTTCGACCGCCTCCTTCATAACAAAAAATTCTCTGAATCTATATGTGCCTTGGGCCTCGATGAAATGCACTTAATCACGGACTGGGGCGACTCAAAGGTCGGCTCGGTGTACGCTTCAGGGTAATTGCCTGGTAAATAGGGCGGTATGGGAGAAAAATAATGCGGATAAAACTGTAATGCCCCATGAGGCCTTGGGGACTGAGTCTTCCTTGTAGCATCGAGCTTCTCGTCGCCCTCCATGAGGTGTGAGACGCGACGCACTTGGGCTTTGAAAAACTAGTTGCATTTAGGGGCTACTGTCTCTAAATAGAAACTACTGCTCAAAGGAGTATGTTGCCCTGACAAGTGCAGTGCTGTCCGCCGGCAAGGCTGTCGGACTTCGAAATCAGCGAGATTTGGGGGCTCCCTACTAGAGGCCCACACTGGGTCCCAGGCTAAGTAGTGACGTTCAGAGTAAAACTGAAACTGAAACTGAAAGTCGTAAGCGCTCGAAAGTCGCAACCGCCCGTAGCCAAACAGTGCGAAGCCGTGAGTCGTTGCCGGCGGAGATCAAATCATTAGTACCCCTGGGTACCCCTGTCTCCTGCCCAGTTATCGCTGCGCACCATCTGCTATGCCTCCGGAAACATATAAAGAGCAGATCTGGTGTACTTTTATAACTGATCTTGTGCTAACTCATCTTCTTGCTATTCCAAGCCTTTCTCCTGATTCAGAATTTGGTCCAGCAGGCAATGAGGCAGAGGCCAAATGCAATCACTTATGTCATCTATTTGGCTACGGGCGGTTGCGACTTTCGCGCGCTTACGACTTTCCCGACTTTCAGTTTCAGTTTCAGTTTCAGTTTCAGGTCTACTCTGAACGTCACTAGTGGCCACTTTTCGTGTTTACCGTATCAGTATGTATCTTATTTCACGAATCTTCGCCGTGGAATTACTAAGTGATTTGTCGTGTCTCCTGGTAGCTTGTCGTGTCTCCTGGTAAACACGTCGCCACCGTTGCCACGTCAAGTTCACCGACGTGCGCCAGTGGCCGCGGTGATCCCAAGATGCCTCGATACTCTGGACTTTCGCCGTTGATCCTTCAATGCTCAACGTTCAACGTTCAACGCTGTTTCGTTTCCTCCAACTCATGGGCCATGCGAGAAAAATCAATATATCAATCGACACTGGTGAGCTTGAGATCATTTGTTGTATCTTGACATCTTCTTCGGAGTCCTGAAGGGCACGCCAGTGCGACAGACCTTGGGTATGTTTATGATTTACGGAATGCTATTGCGCTGACCGTCAGGGTACTGTCAGGCCCCTCTATCCCATGGGGGCAAAGCCACGCCCTTTGATGCTTATTTTGGCACAGGCAACATCCGCTAATTCGACCCAGTCCAACACATGTGCTCTACATGACTACAACAATGACATTGGCGCCTTCAATCCAACACCACCCGGATAGGGCATCTTTCCCAAGCACCCTTGCATGAGGTCCCATGGGTCTGCACCAGAGAGTCCGTCCTGAGACGCATTGCACCCCAGTCATATAGTCGACTTATTGAAGTTCTCAACTGGCTTCCAAAAGCCGCAACGTGAGTGGGTCTTGCTTCTGGTGTAACCTAGTTGTGACCAGTCGCCATAGCGCACGAGCTTAGTGAGGTACTCATGGTCCCCCCGCCTCCTCCAGTTTCACTAAATATACAATTCTGCATTTAGTATCCGCCTTCCCGGCATTCCTATAGTGTGCCTCCCAGAAACTGTCATGGTAGATGGGGGTCAGACATATAATCAACTTCTCTTTGATGCATCGATGGTGGAGCAACCGTGATCACGCCATGTCTCCCTACTGTGCACTGTAAATACACACTGGCATTCCCGTAGCCTCGATCGAGTCTCGACAACAGGTATTGATGGCCTTGATCGGCCGTCGAGGCTGCTGGCTGGAAGAGCAACCTCCAAGGGGGATGGCGGGCAGCAGCACGTTTGCTACATTCGACACAGGGACTAACAGTACGTCGCCAACACCATGTGCAGCGCTATTAATAGCCAGGCTTCGACATGGGAACTTCTGTCCCATACTAAATGTGATGTACACACCCTCTCCCAGCGTCTTTTAAAAGCCTCGATGTTCTCTGTCAATACCTTTCACGACGCATCAACGATCTCGACGACCTCGAGATGCTAGCCATCGCCTTTCTGCTGCTCTCTCTGGGCATTGCTCCTTCTTTGGAAACGCGCCCCCCGGCCCCGAATGCTTGCAAGACTTTCCCCGGAGATCCTGACTGGCCTTCCACTGCAACGTGGCACGCTTTTAACGCTTCTGTCGACGGTCGCTTGATCCGCACTGTACCCATTGGTTCGCCCTGCCACAACCCGAGCTTCAACGCAACCGAATGTGACATCATCAAGACCAATTGGCATGACCCTGCTTTCCAGTCAGTCGTTTGTATAGGATTTTAGCATTTCTCCTCAACTGAATTTCTGCGTTATAGCGAACTGAGCCCTTCGTCGATCCAAGACTCCCTCTGGGCTAACAAGAGTTGCGATCCATTTAGCCCCCCTGATTCACAATGTATCATTGGCAACTATGTCCAATACACCGTCAACGTCTCCACCCAGGACCACATCAAGAAAACCCTCACTTTCGCCAAGCAGCACAATATCCGTTTCGTGCTTCGGAACACTGGCCACGAGTAAGCCACAGTAGTTACTTGTGACTTGCCGACACTAATAGACCAAAAACGATTCAGCTATATGGGGAAGTCGACTGGTGCTGGAGGTCTCGCCATTTGGACTGGAAACATGAAGAAAACCGAATGGATCCCGCATTTCAAGAGCGCAGGGTACTGTGGGCCTGCGGTGAAAGTGGCTGCTGGTGTTTCAGTGATCCAACTGTACGAAGAAGCCGATGCTCGTGGTTTCGCTGTGGTAGCCGGCGCTTGCCCAGTCAGTTGTTGTTCTTTCTCCGTGGGTGCTTTGCTGACGTTTCCTCATCTAGACTGTTGGATTCGCTGGTGGATACATTCAAGGAGGCGGACATTCAGCCTTGAGTTCAAAGCACGGTCTCGCGGCCGATAATACGCTTGAGTTCGAAGTGATCACTACAACGGGCCAACTCTTGACCGCATCACCAACCCAAAACTCTGACCTTTACTGGGCCATCAGCGGCGGGGTGAGACGTTCGCCTGTCTATCCGTAGTTTTTGTTTCTGATTCCGATTCAGGGTGGAGGCACCTACGGTATCGTCTGGAGTGCCACGGTCAAGGTCTTCCCAGATGAGGAAGTCTCAGGGGCTTCAGTCAGCTTCGCCGTAGGCCCAAATGTGACCAGGGATCTCTGGTGGGAAGGAATCAATTTCTACACGGCTCAGACCCCCAACTACACAGCTGCTGGGGCCGTCTCATACGCCTTCTACTCAGGGGACACGTTCAATCTCTCGCCCCTCTTCTTGCCAGGTGGCGGCAAAGATCAAGCACAGAAACTCGTGCAGCCGTTCCTTGACAAACTCGTCGAATTGGGAATCCCCCACAACGTCTCCATAGACAACTTCCCTGGATACCTCCCCGCTTACACAGCGCTCTTCCCTAGCGCTTTGTTTGGCGTTTCCACGCAATTGTTCGGGGGGCGATTGCTCCCCCGGTCATTGTGGGACAGCCCCCAGAAACTTGCGCCGCTCCAGGATTCTATCAGAAACATCGTGGATGCCGGCGCCCTTGCTTTCGATATTGCTATAAGACCGACTTTGGCAGTCGCAGGCAACCCAAAAAACGCCGTCCTGCCCGCATGGCGCGCGGCAGAGAGAACATTCAATCCTAACTTGTGCGTATCCCCTGGCGCGGTGTTCACTGTCAAAGTGTTCCTGACCATGCTTGCCCAGACCATGGGATGACACCGCGAACTTCGCAACTACTGTCGCTAATCAGCTGGATACCATCACCCACAACTTTGATGAACAACTTCGCAAACTCACTCCAGGTAGTGGAGCATATCTGAACGAGGTGCGATCAGCCGCTCTCTGCTTTCTAATCCATATGAACAATGATTGTTGTGACAGGCTGATCCGTTCGAACCCAACTTCAAAGAGGCGTTCTACGGGCCCAATTACAACAAGCTCCTTGCGATTAAAGACAAGTTTGATCCTGATCAACTATTATTTGGATCAACCGCTGTGGGCGGTGACAGATGGGTACAGCAGCCTGACGGTCGACTGTGTAGAGCATGAGTACGTCTGTCAAATACCACATTTTTCTCAAAGCTTCCGCGCGTGGCCTTGTGCCTTTTAGTCTACACTGTATAGGACAAACTAATGGGATGAGCATAATCATTATCAGTCCGCATCTTGAGTGAATTCCCTACAAGGATGAGGATGATTCGCTGTGGTGATAGTAACTGGCGTTGGCCACACGGTACGGCTTCATCCTTTCTGTTCTGCAAGACTATATTGACAACAGTCCATCAGTTATTACAGGCGTTTCTGCGCGTTTAAATTCTCATTTGGACTTTCCCTCCGGACGAACATACTCCATTGAGTACGAGCATGAGAATGGACGTGTTAGCGCCAGACTCGGCATTCTGACTACATCGGATAATACAGTATGGAAACCCTGTTTCTGGGGTTTTATCCGACTACATCCATTTGCCTCATGATCGTTCCACCCGGTAGGTCCACCTTACACGCTTCAAATTCAAGCCCTGTTAAATGAACAACGATACCTCGGACAGCCGCTTTACCGGGCCTGCCTGTGAGCCATCCGTCAATATCAAATTTCCAAGACGGAGCGCATCAAGCGTAGACCGGGTGTTCATTCATACCTTGGGAACGTCAACTGCTGTAGGTGTCCAGACCGGAGAGAAAGAAATGATCTACATCAACCTCGACCATTGAAAAGGACGGCCAGTCCACACAAGTAACTCCGCGCGGTTATAGCCATGCACTACGCCTTCTGTCTACTCGCCCTCTTGCCAACGGCATTAGCAACCCTGCGTCGATGTAAGACGTTTCCGGGTGACCGAGATTGGCCATCGCCTGGGGTGTGGGACGTCTTCAATGCCTCTGTGGATGGGAGACTGATCCGCACCGTGCCCATTGGTACACCATGTCATCACGGCGCAACTTTCTCAGAAGACGAATGTAGCATAATTCAATCGAATTGGCACAACTCTTCCTTTCAGTATGTCCATTTTCATCGATGTACCTTATGATGTCTCAATATATCCACAATAGCGAATTAAGTTCATCCTCTACTCAAGTCTCACTCTGGGCGAATCAGAGCTGCGATCCTTTCTCTGGACCAGATTCGCAATGCGTCATTGGGACTTACGTCCAGTACGCAGTCAACGTCTCCACACCGGCACACGTCATTAGCACCCTCAAGTTTGCAAAAAAGCATAATATTCGCTTCGTCGTGCGTAATACTGGACACGAGTCAGTACATCTGTCCTAGCACGTCCTTCACCAACATGCTAAACGTAGACAACCCTGCAGTTATTTCGGAAGGTCAACTGGTGCTGGCGGCCTGTCCATTTGGACGTTCCACCTCAAAGAAACGCAATGGATCGATCACTTTGTCTCTAGCACTTACAATGGCGTTGCAGTTAAAGCCCAAGCAGGAGTCTCCGGATTGCAGATATACCAGGAAGCCAATGCCAGAGGGAAAATTGTAGTCGCTGGAGCATGCCCAGTGCGTTCAAAGGCAAAGGTACCATATAGCGTCGCTCATATTTTGATAGACTGTTGGATGGGCGGGTGGATACATTCAAGGAGGCGGGCACAGCCCGATGGGCTCCAAGTTCGGGATGGGAGCCGACCAGCTGCTCTCCATGGAGGTTATCACCACCACTGGGAAGTTCGTCACAGCGTCTCCCACACAAAACCAGGACCTATTCTGGGCCATGAGCGGTGGTGTGGGTATTTGGAATTCACGTCAATCTGAAGCAATGTTGACTGTCAACACATTAGGGAGGTGGCACTTATGGCATCCTCTGGTCGCTGACGGTGAAGGCGTTCCCGGATATGCCATGTGCAGGAGCTCTCCTTAGCTTTAACACAGGCCCTACAGTTTCACTCGCAAAATGGTGGGAAGCCGTCGACTTCTACCAAGAGAATACCCCAAAAACAACCGATGCCGGAGGAGTATCGTATTCATTTTATTCAGAAGGGTCGTTCCAGATGGCTCCTCTTTTCTTGCCCAACAGTACTGCAGCAGATGTCAAGGAACACATCCAACCTTTGGTGAACAAACTCGAGTCCCTTGGCATCCCGCACAACCTCACCATCGCCGAATTCCCTGGATTCTTTGCTGCGCACGAAGGGTTGTTTCCCCCAGAATCATTTGCTGTCGGGGTAATGCAGTTTGGCGGCAGACTCCTACCTCGTTCACTTTGGGAATCCGAAGCCTCGTTGGCCAAGCTCAAATCCGTGGTGAGGACTATGGTTGAAGACGACGCCGTCATTTTCGATATTGCGGTCAGTCCAACCAAGGAAAGAGGCGGAAACCCGAAGAACGCAGTGCTCCCTGCATGGAGAGATGCCGAGCGCACGTTTTACCCGACACTGTATGACATCTTCCTCTCTCTACATACATTGTCCGTTTTCTCACTCAGTTTCAGTCCATGGATGGATCGTGCACCTTTGAGTGTAGCAGCACAGCAGGAGAATAAAATTACCCATGCCTACGATGCCGCGCTACGTGCGTTAGCACCAAAAAGCGGCGCGTATCTGAACGAGGTCCGTACTTTATCCTCTATGCTTCGTCGTTCTACTCACCATCTTTAGGGTGATCCATTTGAGCCAGACTTCAAAACAGCATTCTACGGCGTTAATTATCCAAGGCTCCTCGAAATCAAAGATAGGTGGGACCCAGATCAACTACTCTTCGGTGCGATAGCAGTCGGGGGCGACCGATGGAAAACGGCTCCGGATGGTCGACTTTGTCCTGTATAAACTAATTTGTCCGTTCGTAAAAGTCGTTATTGATCGTCACAATAGAATCCTAAGTATGTACATTATGGGTAAGAAAGTCAATAGATGAACGAGTGGTATGGGCGTGTGTGTTTGGCGATATAACAAGGAGCGTGGTAGCCAGCAAGACGGTATCAAGCAGCAATATGTGGGTAATGTAAATGTGTATACAAAGGAACAATGTCACGAAGCGATACAAAATCAAGATGCTCAGCCAAGATTGTATAAGAAGGGATATTAAGCAGGGAAGTGGTATACGGCATCGTCCAAACGAAAAGCCAGAGTGAAGTGATACATTGGCGCAACAAGATGGGCAAAAACGTCCGCGTTCCTTGACTAGTGTTTGAGTGAGCGTAACACGCGTCGAAGTTTCCGGAGTTGTTCGACTCTGCTGAGGAACTTTCTCCACCAGGGTGGCCCGGGTCGGTGAGAATAACGAGACATTGCGGTACTGGTGCTGGATGACGAAGAACAGGAAGAATGACGGCTGATAGAGGATGCGGGAGGGGATGCGCAAGGCGTTGGAGGTGCTGTAGAATAAACGGACGGTGACATTCGACCTGACGCATACTCGGGAGCGGGGAAGAGATTCGTATTGGGGCCTACGCTCAGGCTTAGGTCAAGCACGGTATTTGATCCCAGATCCATCTTGAGTTCGTCATCAGTCCCTTCCTCAGATGGCCTCGCCGTTGGAGTTTCTGTTGTATCTCCAGCATCTTGTTCACCCGACGAGGTTCCTTCTAGGTCTGCCCCCGCTGGAGTTTCTTCAATCACGAGACTACTAGTGGAGGCTTGTAATTGCGATAAGTCGATTTCCGATGAAGCCGAAGCCGCCGCAGTGGATTCAAGCAGCCCCTGCATGAAATCAGACCATTCTTTGGGCTTCGCTTCTAGGCGGTCAGAAATCCCCAGGTGATCGGTCGGTGGCCCACGGGCTTCTCCTTCTTCCTCCATCATTAATTGCATAGGAGGCAAATTCTGAGAGCGCTGAGATGATGTGACTGAGACTAGATTCCACTCTGGAGACACGGAGCGCGTAGACGATTGGGCAGCAGATTCGAAAGAGGACGAGCGAACGGTCGTCGAGTATAACACGCCGTCTTCGCCAACGTTGTCGTAGTCTATTGACCCTCCCCACTGACTTCTTCGAGTTCGGTCGATGGGGGTACCTCGTCCCACATACTTAATGAGAGGCCAAGAACTTCTCATCAGTGTCGCAGCCTTGACTGGGGATAATTGGGTCGAGGGAAGTTCTTTGGATGCTCGCTCGGGTGTGGTAGCCGAAGCGCCTGTGGATGGAATGGCGCTTGATGTTGAAGAGGGTGAATCAGGACGCGGGGGGTCAGATGACAGAGACGGTGTAGTCGACGATGTAGGCGACAACGTCAGATCAGCGCTAAAGTCGGAGAATTCGAACATAGGGATATCGAGACTTGGTTTGGGCGTGGCTTCGTCTGTCGAGTCAACTACAGGCTGTGCCACAAAGTCCAATATCATAGAAGACCGTTTGAATGGCAGAATGTCCACTGCAGAGTCATGTTCGCTAGGTGCGAATAGTAGACGGGTATCTTCGGAGACTGTGACGGCGTCGTAGTTGTCAAGCGGTACAGTAGCGGCTCTGTCTTGAGCAGCAGTTATTGCGCTTTGGATTTCAACAGAATTGTACGGTCGAGGGCTTTACACATGGTGTTAGTCAACGCTGTCGGGGGGAATCCTTGTGCGATTTCCGCACAGCGAGAGGCACTTACGTGTCATCCGCCATATGCATGATAGCCGGGAAAGAGATGTCTGTGCCACAAGCGATTAGGGAGACAAGGATGAGGTAGAGAAAAGAGGGCACCTTGCTTGGGAGTTTCTCGAGGGATGAAGAAGGTTGCGGCGCAAAAGGTAGAATAATCGAGGCAATACGCACCGTAAAGTCGCCGTCTCCCCACGGAGTGCTCGGCAGTTACGTGTCCCAAGAGGTTGTATCAGAAAGCGAGGAAGCGGATCGCGAGCTTGAATTGAACGGAAGAAGCATGCAAGTGGCGGTGGTGCAGCTCATACGATGATATCTGTATGTTGTGCAACACGTTGCGAGCGCAGATCAGCCGACGCCACGCCCGCGCCTCGAGTGTAGTACGTAGTGGGGATCGCAAGGTCGAGCATCAGGGGAGATTTCTGGTGAGTGTCTCCGTCTGGGTGCGATGCTCTGGAGAATGAAACTTCTGGCAGGCAAGTTCTGGAAAGCCTACCTTAAATTTGCGAAGGTGCCCAGCTTTGACCCTTGGGGGCATCGTTTTATGTAAACGGCGCCCCTTTACATAATGCTTTGGCCCCCGACGAAACTAGGTAGAGTGCGAAGTCAACGCAAAATTCATGCATACGTAGAAAAGTGAGCTACGCAGCTGCGTCCCAATAAGAGCTGGTGAATGGAAACTTTCAATAAGTTTGTACCCTGCCCCAAGTCGGATCCTTCAATAAAATGGTTGGTCCCAGTTTAAACTTTCTGCGGCCTAGTGTTGTACGCTTTATGCTCTTTTACGCACCATTAAAAAGAAGAGGCCGATGCTGGGGACATGCCTAACACTATAATACCACTCGGTTCACCTACATAATCAGACATGTCACGGCGTCAAGACGCGACCTTCTCTCCCTCGCCTGACCTTGGAAGTATTCTTCTAGTGGGTTAGCGCCAACCCTCACGATGATTACTTGTAGATTGGGCGGTGGGATATCCGAACGGGTATCGGAAGGCTTCAAAAGGGAGAAGAGACTTGCGGCGGCGACATCACCAGTTGTAACTCCGAAGTTTATCAGGGCCTCGGCTGCGAGCATAGTCAAATCGCAAGAAGGACATGAAGGGAATAAGGGTATGGAGAAAAAGATGATAGCGGACGAATATTTGCTCGACCAAAAAGTAATCGATGGGCGGACTCTCCAATGGGTGCTCTGAAGGAAGCTGAACATTGCGTCTGCGTTAGGTATGATTGGACTGCCCTGCGACTACAACGCGTGAGATTTTGTCTTCTGGTCATCATCTAGTCTTACCCTAAAGATCTCGCGAGTGAATGTAATGGAGCCTCTTGCAAGTACAACGCCATTTCCCCGCAAATAGAGCGTATTTGGGATATCACGTACGCAAGGGTGAGCCATACCGCCTCCTTTCCACTTACTGTAAGCAAATTTGTTCGAATATGAGCGTGAAGACCTCCACGGGAGTGGAAAGATGGCAAAACGGGTGTTCTAGATTCGCCTGAACGCTGAACATATGTTAGATGGTTGCTAATAGTTCCTTCCGACTCATCAAGCGTGTCGGAAGATAGAGAACATGCTTCAAGCATTCTGAGAAGGTGGTGGGTCTATAATCGTGACGATAATCGTGAAAACTTGGAAAAATTAGGCCCAGGGGAATTCTGGCGAATTGTGGCAATGGTCGCACGTGGCATGTTGTGACAATCCCTGTACAAGACCCCTTTTCGTTCGAATGGTTTCGCTCTCAGGTTTCGCCGTAAACTGCAGCCACAAAGCAAGGTACGGAAGCCTGAGTATCAACTTGCGGAACACGAGGAATACGAAGAACATTGCATGGATCTCTCTGTCACGCAGGGACACTCGCAAATCCCGGTCTCAGACTCTCCAAGGCATATTGAACTTAGATCCCACTGGTATCCGGTGAGACGTGAATCTACATATTCTGCTTCGAATGTATTTGATTCTTCTTGACGTCGCATTATCAGGACCATTTCGCATTCAATGTAAACACGATGAAGATTCGTGACTACGGGGCGATCTTTCATTTATACACTGGCAGTTTAAGAGCTATGACTTCCTTGGTCTAGGAGACATTCTATGGTTCACATTCAATCTTGGACGCTGAAAAGCGCGTTATACTACAGCGCGGGGTTTCCCAAGATGAACTTGAGTGTAAAGACGGCCTCGCAAAACCCCGACGCTTGACGGCGCCAAGCATTCAGTGCGTCGATCTGCTATTGTGATACTCCCATACAAATGACCGGTGGAAGAAAGCACGTCAATCAAAGTAGGAGTTAGCCACTCAGGTATGTGCGACTGTGTAGTAGCGTGATGTCTGTGGAACTTATTGATTCGCTCGGTCGCAGTTCCAGGTGACATCTTCTGGAAAGTAAGACATAGTAGGTATACGATGTGGGCCAAAATGAACATCTGATGGACGTGATACATGTAGGAATCCCCAATGGGTAAACAACATCGCGCGGTCCACCATCAATGGTGGCATAGTTCCAAACAAACCCGTATGTGGTTACAAACTTGTTCTACGCCACCTGAGCTGATACAATACAGCCACCACAGCGTGCTGTCAACAAATTGCTGCTAGCTTTACATAGAGATCGTGAAACGATATATATATGTCGCTTCACAAGCGATTAGTATCTCAATCCGATTCATCCCATTACTTCAAGGTTCGTATTATCTCCATGCTCTCAGCGTCCTCATGAACTAATCATCTACTCAGTGGAAAATATGGCTACAATCGGTCAATGGCCTTTTTTCAAACGAATCGATAGGCCGATATTTGACAAGAAGAAGAAAAAGTTCTTCATCGCTGGTTCTCCTGGATATGGCGGGGGCAGTGACCCCGAGCACAACTCGCACTTGACGAAGGAAAACGTCGATTTCCTCAGGAAAAAGGGCATTGACGGCGTCTACAGTTGGAATAACTGGCCCATCAAATATAATGAGCTGGCGCTCTTCGAACCCGACGTCGATTACGACCCCGGCAACACCAACATCGACAAACTCAACAACGGGCTCAGGTTCGAAATGTTTGAGCCGTTCTACAAGTTCTTCCTCAAGCACAACAAGACGCTCCTCACGTTCTCGAAGGGCGACGATTGGCGTAATGACATAGCAGTTGCTGTGTTGCAGCTGGGTCTTACGAAGGGCAAGAATCCGCCAGAGCCGCAGTGGAAAGTCATGGGGATAAAGGAGTCAGATAGAGACCTCCTGAGGAAATGGAAGAAAAAGGTGATTGCTGACGCGGCGGCGGCTGGTGATGACGATGACGACGGCGACGACGACGACGACGGGGATGACAATTGAATTAAACACAGTATTGTGGATGGGCAAGTGTCGGTATATGGGTTTGTTGTGATGACTTGAGAGCTATTTGGGCGTAAGATACACACTCGCGAGATTGGCAAATGTATTTACGTATGGATGTGTTCTCAACATATGTGCTACTTTTGATTTTGAACCATCTTGAACCAACCTTGGCCCCTTGAACTTGGAAGTAGATGATTCACGTGATGCGCCGAAACCGTTACTGTCTGAACGAGTCGTTGCCACAATGCTTGTTCACCGCCAACCATTACGATGATTCAATCGGCCTCGAGGCTCTGAATACCGCTGAAGAGATCGAAGGAACTATAAAAAACACGTCGCGCACATGCAGTGGATAAGGCGAACACGGGTTTCGTCGCCGGCGGCGGCCTGTGGACTTCCCCCGGAATTCCTCGCACTCGTATTGGAGCAGCTGGGCTTTTGTTCTACCGGAACTGCTGCTCATCCTTGCTTACACGTCTAACAGGTCTGTACTGCCTGGTAGGAAATAGCGTTGGGCCTGCCGAGAATCTGGGGCCATTGTTTATACAAATCCCTCCAAATGTTGGCTGGAATAAATGGAGCGACGCTAAGGGTCTTCCCCGCTTTTCTTCAGGAGCGGAGTGGGTATCCGGGGAGAGAATGATGCTAGCCTTTCGCTGATGACGGAGCAAACTTACCGTATCAAAGCTCTTCTTGATCTATGGGCGAACGACAAGGCTACCCAATCCTCGAGTCCCTAGCTATCCTCGGTGATAATCAACTGTACAAATACACCGGAAGTGCGCCCCTTCTTCGCTTGCTGCCACGAACTGCACCCCTTGCAAACTCTGGAACTATCCACTATCTGCTCTTCGCTCGATATACCGCCAATCATTCTCCCATTATCACTCCTGAAGCATTTGCCTACCATACGCCAAATTGAAGTGGGGCCAATCTCAGACACCACCGACCCAGAGGTTCAACTTCCTCACCTGGAGCGTCTCGACGGGGGGTTCATATCTTGGGGCTTTCTCCGCGTTTTCGAACGAATTTCGGCACCGTGTTCTTCGAACTCAATGCTAGATGTAGACGATATCTCAGTCCTCTCTGACCCGTCGACATCCTACTGGCGTGTCCGCTCGTCTATTCGGTTCTCCCATTCATCTCTCCAATTTCCGTCAGCGCATGAGCGCGTGGCTGGTATTGTTCTACATATATCGATGTACCCCTCACGCACAACAGCCAACTCTGACGGTGTACCCATGGTAAAGGCCAAAATAGAGTTCCACGCTGACCCTGGTGAGGGCTGCCACACTGCCGCGAACATCTTCTCGATGCTACCGGCGGGGCAACCAGAGATCGTGCAGATTCAATTGCTTCAATTGCTCTGATTTAGGCGGTACGATTTTCAAGCCCCTTGTCGGTGCCCTGGAGTGTGTCAGAGATTCGATCACCATTCTTCTGTGTCGTTACTTCTAGATGCCGGTGACGTACCTCAGATGGGTAGTCAACAGAGGCCCCTTCGGATTTCCCTTTGCTCGGTTTGAACACAAAACTCGCAAACATGTTGCCTGCTCTGCGAGAGATCTTGCGAATGCGCAAATAAGTACACCTCTTAGAAGTACAGAAGCTCGGAGGGGCTTAGAGTTGCCCGACAACGAGTTAGTATTATTTCGACGCTGAATAACGGTGCGTCAGTCTCTCTCGTTTATATGGGATTACTCACATGTACAGTAGATAAAATCAACCATTGGCAGAATATAATATACTTATGATCTCAGCGTGCGTGGTCCGGAGGTTGGGGAATTACCATATCCTCCTGTAGGCTCTATTATTTGTGACCGCACTCTTGAAAGTTGAGTCATTATTGAGTGGAAAGAAGATTGGATTTGAGGGATCAAAAGCAGTCAAGTCAGAAGGGGGACTCCTTCTGCATCGGTGCTCAACGCTCAGCTAGCAACGTTTGCGGTGCCACTGATCGCAGATGACCATGTTGAGAGCCAGCGGCTGTTGATGATCGATTCTAAGTCTCGGTCCTCGGAGGAAACACTGGTATGTCACGTGAGACGGCGAACTCTCGGAGTTTGTGAACACGTCGACGGACTGAGCTGGCAACATATACCTTCTCTTCTCTCCTCCACGTCCTGCTAGTCGCCTTATTGACCAAGCGACGTAGCTTGGCTCGTCAATGTCGATGGTAATGGAGTCAGAAACCTCGATTCTCGACAAACTCGACGCCGCAGTCCCTGCACCCATTGCCCAGTTCGATGCATTTCCAAAACTACCTTTGACTTACAAGGCCCGGTCTGAATCTCGAGGATTCATGACCCTTCTAATTGGATTAATGGCCTGGCTACTCATGCTCAACGATATTGGAGAATTTATTTGGGGCTGGCCAGAGTATCGGTTTAATGTTGACGGGGACAAGGCGAGCTTCATGGACGTGAATGTGGATCTCCTAGTGAATATGCCTTGTAAATGTGAGCAGTTAAACTGTCTTTCTCTCGTACTATACGCTCAACCACCTAGACATGAGTGTCGACCTTCGAGACGCAGTAGGGGATAGGTTATTCCTCAGTGGGGCCTTCCGTCGAGACGGTGTGAGTACCTTCCACCTCGCCACGAAGATGCTCTTTTGACGGGAGTAACAGACTCTATTTGATATCGGTCAAGCTACGACATTGCAGTACGGTACATCATTTTTGAATGCAACCTGAGGCTGATCTAGCTTCGCAGGGAGCATACCACCGCGCTCTCGGCCCAACAAGCAGTGTCCCAATCACGTTCTTCGCGTGGGCTGTTCGACACTGTATTGCGCCGATCGTCAGGCGGATTCCGTAAGACATTCAACCACCAAGCAGACGGCGGAGCGTGCCGCATATGGGGGTCACTGTCGGTGAAGAAGGTGACTGCCAACCTGCATATTACTACCCTGGGACACGGATATGCGAGTTACGAGCATGTCGATCACAGCTGTACGTCCATCTACTGCTCCACGTATGTGCTAATTCAGATCTAATTCAAACTGGCACAGTAATGAATTTATCGCATATCATCACGGAGTTCTCCTTTGGACCGTTCTTCCCTGATATCACCCAGCCGCTGGACATGACCTATGAGGTTACCCATGATCGTGAGTCGAGCCAGCTCGTAGCTGTCGCTTTTCGTTGACTGATAAATAAATATAGCTTTCGTCGCATACCAATACTTTTTGCACGTTGTTCCAACGACGTACATTGCCCCGCGAACTGCCCCTCTGCACACGAACCAATACAGCGTCACTCATTACACTCGTGTGCTGCAACATAACGTCGGAACTCCTGGAATATTCTTCAAATTCGATCTGGATCCTCTCGCTATAACCATCCATCAAAAACTACCACTTTCCTGCAGCTTATCATCAGGTTAGCATGATCACCGCGGTTCCCTATGTTTGACTGACGGCTTGATCCGTTTCTCAGATGTGTAGGCGTGCTAGGCGGGGTATTCGTCTGCATGGGCTACGCGATTCGCATTACTACACGCGCGGTTGAAGTTGTATCCGGTGCTGATCAATCCCCCGGCCTTGTCGCCGCGGAGGCATCCGGAGTAAAAGCTGGTTTGCGCAGCAAGTGGGGAGGCGGGCAGTTGCGTGCGCGCAACACTAGTTTAGGCAAAGTCGTTAGGCAGGGTAATGGGTGGACGGTGGAAGGCTCGCCGTACTCTTCGTACGCTGGGACGCCCATGTCTGCAGCGTTTAATTCGCCAAACGTCGCTGGTTCTCCGTACCTTAACTCTCCCGCCATGACAGGGCCACCCATGTCTCCTGCTCCGCACAGTTCTGTTGGTTTAGGATTCCCTTCAAGCTCATTTGGACCGCCACCGTCCTCTCCGATGTACCACGCCGGCTCTCAGCCACTCAGAACGCCAGCCTCGCCCGCTGCCTTTGGTCCGCCTCCCGTTTCACGCTCGCCGAGCAACGGATCCGCCCCGGGTCGTCTCGCTCCAACTCCAGTCAGCTCGTATGGCTTCCCCTCAACACCGAATCCGGCGAACGGCAACGGCAATGGGTTCCCCCATCACAATGGCGGACCGTCGCCCCCGCCTCCCAAGGCAGGCCCGAAGAAAGATGATTAAGCGCACCGAGTGCTTCGATGTACGTTATGTCTATAGGAAGACATCGCGTTCGCAAATAGTGTAGACGACATTGTGTAAAGTATAGTGGGCTAAGGCAATTCATCCAGGGAGTGCGAGGGATCCTACGAGCTTCTAATCAAGTCGTCTATCCAATACAGAGCTAGAGCAAGTTCTTCACTTCCTGGGAGTGCTCCTCAAACGAAGGGCCTGATGCATGGTATGGACAGATGCTAGGCGTTACGCGTAACTCAACGTTGAACAGCTAGTGTGATCCTCCTCAAGCACCTCTTATATTAGCGCGTACTTGTACTTTCCACTTCCTCAGGAGCTCCAAATTCTGATTGCCATGCACACCCTTCCACCTCCATGTATGTTCAGGGGGATTCACTCCACCCGAACAAGCCAGCTGCAAGGCGATGATCGCTATGTCTGTGCGCCAGTTGTCACCGTCCGCGACCACGAGCAACATTGTGTGGTGTGCACGAAAGAACTTCCACAATTTTTCCAGATGTTCAAGCTTGAGACCGAAAGCAGGCGGTGACGACTCGGAGTCCCAAACATACTGGATGTTCTTGGGCACGAAGAGCTGCAGCTCGCCGTAGAGGAGGGGCCATGTATTCCATGTGTACACGGCGTTGATTCCCTGGCCGACGAGGAAATCGACAGAGTTTGGTGTTAACTTTGCGATGGTATCAGGACTCAATCCTGGCGTGGGGTTGGGCGAACCAGAGATAAAGAACCTCTTGTTGCCGAACTCGTGTTTGTAAATCTGTCGGAATTTGGGCCATCCGCCGGTCTTGCTCATGGGTGCTACCAGCAGATTCTGAGCTAGCGAACAAAAGAGGCCTGAGGCCTGGAGAGACAACAAACCTTGACGAAGATACAACGAACGCTTCGTTGGTGACCCAGAGAGATTCCAGAGTATATATGCCTGGTTTGAAGCCAGAAGCATTATTAGCAGCGCGTTGGGGTGGAAATGACATTCACTAGATTGCATATGCATCCCATGCTAGGGCGTGGTATGGAATATGTTTCTCGATATAAATACACGTCCTTGATGAATCCTTGCATCGATTCTGAGTGTCCTTGTTCGTGCTTCCGAACGTACCGTTCGCATGCTGCATGCCCAAGAGATGCACTCTCGATACTTTGAGCTTCAACGCTCAGGAGAAAGAGATAGGAGGCCCCTAATGCTTATAATCCATCAAGGCCATCGACACGTACTTCCTGAACTATTTTTTCTAGGAAACTGGACAGGTAGCTGACCACTCTTATAATGTTTTCGATTTCAAAGCCTATCCTATCCTTCCTGAAGAAGGTGATTAATTAATCTACAAGTACACATCGGCGTGTCCTGGACATTCTGGCTCCGAAATCCTTCGTCTGCCCGCCAGGGACGGGGGTATGGGAAGTCGCCGTCACAGAAAGCCAGCCATTTGGGTTGCTCGTTTGGTGGGCACGGGCTTGGAGGCACCTTGAATTCCGCGAGACGCGAGACGTGCGCTTGGAAGTCAGCATCGAGGTAAAGCCGAAGTTGCGGGGCAGGAGCCCGGGCGCTTATAAATTTACGGACTCTCTATTGAGCGAATATCGTTACTGAGAGAATAATATGGATCCGCGGGGCGCGCCGGCGGTAGCTTGCTTCGAAGTGCTAGGGCAAGGATTCGGCGTAGATTCCTAGACAAAGTAGATGGATCAGCTAGCTGTTATTTGCTCGGCGGGCGACTGTGTCTATTACCTGCATAGTATCTATGAGCGCTCAGGCTATCGCGCATACTCGGAGTTCCAGCCAGTAAGTACGGACAATTAGGCGCGCGCCACGTCAGCATAATGGAATTTGAACGATGTTCACCAAATTATGGTCGTAAAACATCAAATCTCCACCGAAAGTGCCGTTTTCTCGGCGCAAATCAACTATGGCAAGTAAATTCTATACATCCCACGATTCAGAATTTTGACAAAGAGGCCAGTTCGTTCAGAAAAATAATTGACCCGGCCTCGAAAGAGCGAGAAATTTGTTTGTCCTTGTTTGCACGGGCCTTGAACCCCTTTAGAGCATGATTGCTCGCTACGCTCGCAACAAAGCCGCTCAAGTTGTCCTACGGTCGGACAGCATGTCGAAATAATACTGGATGTTCTTGAAGCCAGATAACTTCCGGACCTCTTGCGCTACCCGGATTCCAAGCTCCTACCCCAATCGCAGGCTACAGGAATGTCCAAAAATCTTTTGTATTGCTAGATAGTGAGTAAAATACATGCAGGAATCAGCGTACACAGCAGTTATACAACGGGTAACACAGTACACTATATAGATAGATATATTTGCATCTAATTTCACAGAGCATGGAGGAAAACCGAGAAATGCATGTAAACAAGCGTGAGTGGGGGAGGGGGGATTAAGATATTGAGAAGGAAAATGAAAGTGAATGAAATGCTTTAGGAAATGAATCCGATGGCCAGTGTCCACATATCCCAGAAGCCTAAGAGAAAGTACCGGGAGGAGAGTCGAGGGGTCGAGGGCTTCGCGATCTGCGACGCAGAACTTGGCCGTTCATTTGGAGATTGGAGGTTAGAGGGGCCATTAGGCCCGATCAATGGATGAGCAGTTATACACTTATACTCATCCCAATGCGAAAGTCAGCGTGCTGGTAGGTTCTCCGATATCCGAAGTCCTCCCGTCCTGGGATTGCTGTTGTTGCTGTTGCTGTTGTTGCGGCGGCAATTGCTCACCAGACCCCAGCCCGGGGAACGTCATCCCACCCATCCCACCACCACCACCACCCATATTCATCCCCCCACCCCCATTGAATACCCCCATCCCACCCATAGTCGCGCCGACAGCCATCCCGATCCCCATCCCAACCCCCAATCCCATACCGAACATGCCCATACCCATACCCAACCCCATATTCACGCCCATATTCATCCCGTTCATAGAACCGACATCTCCCCCATTGCCCAGAGTCATCCCTTCGCCATTCCGTCCGAAGTTCAGATCCAAAGCACTCTGGAAGGGGGCGGGCGAGACCGAAGGGACAGGCGGCACAAACAAGGTGTTCTGGTTCACGCCGTTAATAGGATTATTAGCAGGCGGGAACACCGAAGTCGGCGAAAGCAGCGTAGGCGACGGCGACGGCGAAGGGGGGAAAGAGGGCGGGGACGGTACATTGGGGGCAGGCGAGAAGGGCATCGACAGCTGTTGGGTAACGCCAGCGTCAAGACCGATATCCATACCATCCTGTCTCGGCGCACTCATAGCAGGCGAATTCCCCATATCCAAACTACGCAGAAACTCATTCCACGACTTCGGGTCCTCAAACGGCGGGCTCGCGTGGACACCCATCCCAGGGCCCACACCCATCGCGATGCTGAGGGCCCCAGGCATGCCGTCCATCCTGTCCATCTCCTCGCCTAGCCTGCCTTTCCCCTTCATACTCAGCGGGCTCCACGAATTCGCCCATTCCGCCCTACGCCGCCTGTCCACCGGCGTACCTCTGCCAATCCACCCAGGCCGCCTCCGTGCCCGCCCCGCGCTGCCTCTCTCGCCCGGGCCTCCAGACGACAGGGGCTCGTCCTCCCCGCCCCAGTCGTCGATATCCATGCTCCTCAACAATCCTACACGGATAGAGCTCAGACGCGGAGGCGGAAACGGCAAGTGCAATGCCGTAGGCGACGACGGGAATGAAGTGAAGGATGGGGAGAGTGAAGGCTGTGCAGGGGACGGCGCAGATGGGAAGGAAAGCTCAGATTCTTTTGGTGGCGATGTTGTGATCGGCGCGGGAGAAGGGAGTTGTGGAATTGCAATGGTCGTCAAAGGCTCCGGATATGATTGCGGGGAGAATGCGGGGGTGGACATGACTGCGTCGCTTGACAACACAGCGTCCGGCTGCGACTGGACTGGACTGGCGGACAACAACTCAATGGAGGGCGACATGAGCGACGAATCAACGGTAGATGGCTTCGCCTCTGCAACATCTCGCGCAAGATGTAAAGTCTGAATAATCGTTTTCTTCTCCCCACCCCCTGCCTCCTCAGTCTTTACAGCCTGACCATCTCTCTCAACCAACTCCCACTTCAACTCGTTCTCACTACAATCCCCAGCCTCCACCGGAGCACACTCCCCATCATCGTCCTCGTCGCTATCATCGCTATCCTCGTCTTCATCCTCGAAACTATAGCCCAGCATGTACGCCAGTCCATCATCTCCAAACGCGCCATTGCCGCCCCATTTGCCACCAGCGACAACGCCGTTCGCTGACTCCTTCTGAGACCGACTCTCATCCTGGGACGCGTCCTGGACACTGCTATCGCATTGAGAACCGTCCTTCCTCGTGATAGCGCTCCCCAGGATATTGTCCTCCTCACTGCGCTTCCTCCTGTGGCCGTTGACACCCGTGTTAGTAGTGTCCAACCCGCCATGCGTGGCGTAATAGTCGTTGGCCTGCTGCGCAACAACAGCTCTGATGGTGTCCGGTGTATACCGACGTTGTCTGCACGATCGCACGATCAACCGCTAGTCAGCGATGATCGGTGACGAAAAAGGGAACACTCACATCTCCCAAACTCGCCACGAGCAAGCTACCTTCCAAACACCATCGCCTTTCTCTATCCTCGGTTGCTGAGGGGCGCATGAGCCGCCATACCCACTGCAGTCGTATCCATCACTGTACCCTCTTGAGTCTCCACCATCGCAAATATGTGAGTAATCATCGTAATACGAGCCTCCCTCCATACTATCACTCGCGTCCATCTCAAATCCATAGCCAACGCTCGACGCGGGCGTCGATGTTGTGTTTGAATCCGAGCGGTAGATGTTCGAGTTTTCATCGCTACCGGGGGACTCATACAGCATTTCCACGCTGTTGGAAGATGTCTCTGGTTGCCCGACATGCTCCTCCAGCACAATGATTCGCGGAGGCTCCACATGCTGGATGATCTCCGTGTCGTCAAACTTGAGTTCCTGTAGTCGTGAAGGTGGTGATGTTGACGATCGGCTGCGTAGTTGTTGTGGTGGCGGTACCTGAGGGCAAGGGGTTGCCACCGAAGATGTTGGGGGTTCGGGTGATAAAGGCGACATCGTAGGGGAGGGTGTTGAAGATGTATCCTCAAGATTCGCGCTTGATGGCTCGCACTCCATACACTCATCGTTGTTGGTAGACATCTCGACCTCGCTTGGCCGCGAGTTCGGCACATCGACGTCCATGTCGTCATCTCTGACAGGAGATGTCGGGGGAGTTGAGAGCGGAGACGGGGGTGCAGACGAAAGAGGGGAGAGGGGGGACATGAGGTGGATTGACAGACTCGGCTTCAACCGTGGACTTGAAGGCGGGCTCGATCCAGATGAAACCGGTGAAGCGAGTCCCATCTCTCTCCTCCGACTCGCGCTCCTCGTAGCCATTCCCAGTCCGAGAGGTCGAGGCTCACCGAGCACCACGGGTGTGCTATTTTCCGATCGACGGGATCGTCTGCCGCCGGCTGCTGGGGTGGGTGGGGAGAGCTCCAAAGGTATCCAGTCCGTGACCTTCTCCTTCCCTTTCCGTTTCAAAGACATGGGCGTGGGTGCAGTGTTGATGGGCTCTAGTTTCGGCGTCGCCTTCTTCTTCTTCCCCTTTCTGCCGCTGCCCTTGCCGTCAGCTGCGTCTGCGGGTATCATCCTCCGCATACTCGGCGACGAAGGGGAGATGCGCTGTCGCTTCGTCGCTCTTATCGAGCGAGGGGTGAGCAGCTGGTGTTTGGATGTGCACGGCGATGGTGTCTCGGGATTCGATGCCGGGAACTGACTCGGGCGACGCTGGCGCTTGCGAGGGCCGACATTGGGTGTGGTGGGGGGTGTCGCTAACGATGAGGAAGATGACGCCACAGAGGATGAAGAAGGTGTTGGGGTATCAGCAAGTACAGGCTGTCGTTTCCTCACCTGAATCGACAATGCTGCCACGTCGGCCGCCACGCTAGTCAGACCAAGGCGGGGGTGTATCCTCGGCGACCTCCTCAGGCTTGGCGACGACGGTAGGCTCGGCATCGAGAGCGACGGACTCGGCGGGGAGGAAACGACCATACCGACTGCCATCTGGAGCTTCTGATTCCGGCTAAGTTGTAGGATAATCGATGGATTTGAAATTGTGCAATAAGGATCGCAGGGGCGGCGGCGGCGGCCACAACGAGCGGGCAGGGTAAGGATGAAATGCCGTCGGCCGCAATCTTCAATCTGGGCGGGCTTCGGCGGGAACGTATACGGCAACCGTCTGTAAATGAGAAGGAAGGCGCGAGGAAGGGGATGCTTTTGGTGATTTTCCCACGCCCCTCCCGTTCTACAGCTTCTTATGACAGTCGGCTTAGCCAAGCAGCCAATCAGAACCCAGTAAACCGAGTCACGTGCGCCATCAACAAGGGTCAACTGTGCACTGCTTGACGACCATGGGAGATGCGAAGGGGATGAGGGACGAGTGGGACGAAGGGATGAGGAGCATGAAGCCGATCGGAGTTGTGGGTAGCTATTTAAGCTACCAGATGGCACTTCCTGAATCCTGATGACAATTTGCGGAAATGGTGAAACTTTGTGGCGGCGGTCCGCCGGTATCTGTATATGCAGAACCATCGATCCCGGCAATCTAAGGCAATAATCATACGACAACGGACAACATGAATAGCAGTGAATAGCCTTGAATAGCCTGAGAGCCTTCTTGAGCAGGTTTGCTCACGTCAACACTGAAAACGAGTAGGCTTATGATACATCGTCTGAACACCACGTCAACGCTAATCGCAGATCATTGAAGTAACCATTGAAAGTTACTTCTTGATTCGCGGAAGCTTGTACAACGGCTGCATCTTCGACATGGTAGATACGTCCTCAAGATCTCAACACGAAAGCAGGAGACATTCAAGAATCGTCCAGGCTACATACTCGATCAGAAGGTCGCACTGGAAGTATGGTACAACGACGCTGGTAGGTGCATGCGGCCAACTATCTTCTTGAGATCTGGGTATTGAGATATTTGCGGCAGCCTACCTCGTGTAAGGCTGTCCATGGTCGTCAAAATGCTCGTGATCAAGCAGAGTTCTTTCGATGCGATCCTCCAAAGCAGTTTTGGGCGAGTTTGCCAAATGGGACGACTGGATAGCTGCTCGAAAGTGCTGGGTGGCGGTCCGTTTCCCTGTCAACAACGTAGTCGAAGCCTCGCGAACGAGGCTGCTTCCATGCACTGTACTTGATATCTCCTAAATTTTCGTTATGTACACGTATTATAGATTCATGGCATGGATACTGAAAGTGGGGTAGGACCGACAAAGATGTGTCCTTCCGCGCCGAGTGTATATATTCGCGTACGTAGTGAAAGGAGCTCCAGAGCCCCACGTCAGCCTCGGTGGGTTATCGAAAATTATATTCGTTAGTGGATCCTTCACCAAAGAACTACGGATCAGCGAGCTTCTAAAGAATAGTAGGGCCGGGACACACCAAACTGGAACTCCAAATCCACCAACTTGGCTAGAGCTTCCTTCTCCTTCGGGGTCAACTCGACGTTAACCAGCTTGAGGCGTTCTATCGGGGCGTTGATGTGCTTGCGGGCTTGCAGCATCCGCCGGAATCTGGGTAACATCCTGCTTTTGTACTTGATTCCCAATTCAGGGATGAGGACAATGCTTCGCAGGGCTGGTAAAGAAAAGAAAGGGGTTGGGGCGTTGGGTGTGTCGTCGAGAACAAGAAGTGCATCGCTGAGGGTGGATACATGGAGTTCATCGACACTGATCAAAGGACGGCATAGTCCCATGATATATTCGGGTGATACCGCGCCACAAGTTAAGGATAGGACTCTGGGCTGGCTAGATGGAAGACAGACGCACAAGTCCAAAATATACCTGAGGTCCCCTCGATGACCGAATTCGATGTCAAGCTCTAAAGGGGGAGATGCCACTTCGACCTTTAATGAGGCGTTATATTGTACGCCATCGATCCCGACATTGAGCTTCGCTGACCACGGTGAAGTGGAAGGAGGGGGAAGTACTGCGAACACCGGCGCAAGATTCGCGATGAGTGGGCCTGCGCCGATAGCGCAATCGCAAATTTGAACGGTCGTTAGATTGGGCATGACCATATTATTGAAAACAGAGAGGTTGGCAGCGTGCATCGTAGTCAATCGGAAGTGTGTTAAATGAGGAAGGTGGACGACGAGATTGGATGGCGTGGCGTCGGCGGTGAGAACATGAGATAGATAAAGGCTGCGCAGTTTGGGCATACACTGCAGGGCGACCAGAAGGCGCTGAACGGAGAGAAACATAGCTGCATCTATGTGGAAAAGGCCAAAATGGAGGACGAGTTCCTGCAATTGGCTGAAGGGGGAATCAAAGTCTGCTGAACAATTGAAAAGATGAAGGACTTGAATGCTGCATCTGGTGGCTTCATTTGCGAAGTGGTATGTTTTACCGCTGACGCTCGTACTTGGAAATAAACATATAGACAGCATAGTAAGGAGAGGAGTGGGCGAACTGAGTAGACGAGTGACGTGGTCGTGATCCTGTTCCGTCCCGACATTGACATCGATTTCCTTCAACCGTTCAGTGTATGGGGGTGCCAAGAGAGCGGCAGTCATTTGCAAGGAGTTGTGGATGTTCCCTCGTTGAATAATCAACGGAGCAGACCTCGAGCGTTTCAGCAGGAGATTCATCCAGCGTTCTGAGAAATCATTGCAAATCACTCCCCAGATGCGAGGCGTATTAAGGGCTATGTTCCTCCAGGAACGACATACTTGAGATGCCGCAAAGCAAGCATGGTAGTTTCTTGACGAATGCGGCCAACGAAGCAGAGAAAGATGCTCGAAGATCAGGGACAGAATCTCAGGAGGGAGGTTTGAAACGGCGAGAAAGCGGTCATTTCTGAGGGCCTTCAGCCTCAGTAGTTCCCCTTCCATTCGGGTGATTTCTTTCTCGACGTCGTGCAGTGTTTCGAGCATAGTGGACCAGGCCGGTGGGGAGCACGAAGGTTTGGCTCAAGTTGTTCCGGCTCATCCGCCGCTCCGTGAAGGGCGCTTACCGCTCTTGGCTACTTGCCACCACTATTGTGACTGCAGTCCCAACTTGGTCCTAACTCTCAAACTTTTGACCTCAATCCAACGCAACCGTACTGGGTTCAACCTGATTCGTCTATGAAGCTCAAGATAAAGGTTTCACCCATTTGACGAATCAATATGCGCTTCAGGACTTCCATTAGTAGTCCCCAAACCTTTTTTCGTGCGTACATCTTCTCAAAGGATAGCGGAATCTTACCAGCGGACCTAGGAATCATTCAAGCAATTGAGAAGCTGCAGAAGAAGTGTATCATCAAATTCTCAGATACGGAGATGCGAGTTATCTGCAACAACGATGCCAATGAAGGCGGCATCCAAGTCTGGTCGTATGTCGTTCTATCCACCTTTCACGCTGTCGCTGACGATTGCGACGAGAGTGATCAAAGTAGACTCAATTTTTACCAATTACCGCATCCAATCGAACGCCAATAATGAAATCACGATGCTGCTGACCGCCGAAGCACTGCTATCCGCGTTGAAATCAGCTTCTACTACGGCAGAGACTGCGGACGGCGACGATGTGGTGTTGAAGCTCGCTAAAAAGAATGATCAAGCAGTCCTGTGTTTTGAAATCAACGGTACAACGCGATTGGGCAAGTCAATGCGTGTCTCACATGATGTGAAGATAGAGGTGATGAAACCCACTGATGTTGCGTCGCTTAAAGAGCCTATGTGTCCTGACCCCGACGTAAGCACCTCTATATCGCTTCTACATATTCTAACGAGCGTTTGTTCAGGTTCATATTTTGCTGCCTCCTTTACAAAAGTTGAGGACAGTCGTTGAACGCCTGAAACCTATGTCGGACGTGCTTGCCGTTAGCGCCAGCCACAACGGATCACTCAAGCTTTCGATCAGTACCGACTCGGTCAAACTCGACACGGAATGGAGGAATTGTACAATTCCGAGAATGAGTATGATGTGCTGTACAATGTGGCGCGGCTCACACTGAACCCATTTTTCGCAGCTCGAGAACCCGCGGATAGGGACGAGGAAAATGAACACGACCCGGAGAAACATTTTCCTGTACTTGTGTCTACGCGCAGCTTTTTGAAATTCCTGAATAGCCATGTTGTTTCCACTACGACTATTGCGTGTAAGTAGAGCCGTAGTCCAATGGTGAGTCATAAGCTAACTTTGCTCCCCGTTGTATTAGGTATCTGTCAACGTCACTGTATGATCCTATATGTGTATGTTGGTGATTATGCCGACGCTGGCGGCGTATTGACCTTTTATATACCTGCAATCATTGACGGTGATGATTGAACCTTATACGATAACCTGTATACCCTACATACTCCGCATACCCCTGCCCACCGATCCAAGCCAGGAACCGTCTATGAAGCAAGCCATCTTATCAACAAACTTCTTGATCTACATGCTGTATCTCCCTGCCATTATACTCAGTGCGTGTAAGTGATATATTGGATTGCAGTGCCAAGCATGCACGCCACCAGGTATCAAATATTGATTCCATACAGCTCCCACTGCGACATCAATTCTTTGTTTGATCTTCGAATTCTTATATATACAACATCGCCCAGAAGTGTAGAGCGAAGCAAGCTACTCTCCTCCCCCTATACAAATCCTCTCGTCGTTACTTCTACCACACAATGCACGCCCAAGGACGTACCGAGATCAAGAGGCGGACAGTTGCAAAGGTGAACATGGCTCTTGATGTGTCTATGGACCGCGGCTGACTACTTGTTCTTTTCATAGAGACATGAGAGTTTCACCACTCCGAGTCGAAAGACGGCTTCTGTTTCTCAATTATCTCGATCGAGAAGATGCATGAATTGTGTAGCGAAAGCTATCTTCCCTCCATTCTGCCTGAATGCCCTTCGAATGATACAACCAACGCCAAGTCCGCATAATAACCCACCCTGGATAGCACCAGACGACCCGTTTGAAAGGTCCTTGAAGTAAGTCCAGGATAAAGTAGGTTCCCTGGGTACTAAACAAGATTTATAGGCGGTGTAGCTCTGTCTGGAATGTGGCAACAAGCAAGCCAGACCTACCGATCTGTATCGAAGTACGAATACAGATTGAAGAGTCATAAACTTGTTTCATCGTGATCTGCATTTCGCATGAAATCCTGTGAATGACTCTACTGTACTTTTAACATGTATTACTAAACCACGGAACACTTTGGGAAGTCTTGATATCGCTATCCACCACTTTCTTGGGGCAGTGTCACCCTATATTCCCTTGGATCGACTTTGATGAGCACAGGCATTAGCGTGATACTATACAACCGTATAATTGCGAGCCTCTAAAGGGTTCAAGCTAAGTCCCGTCCTCGCGGAAGGCAAGCTGCTCGAATACAAGCGCAAAGACTCTAGAGGGTTGAGAGACCGTGACGGCCACGAAATGCGAATTCCTTAATCGTTTGAATGTTTGGGCGTATCCGAAATGCGTTGACACATATCGTTCGGCGTCGTCAATTGTAGTCAGATCCAGCGCAGCTGAGTCAAGCATCCTGAGGAGATGGTGATGGAGATGGTCGAGAAGGAACTACGAAATTATAGCGCGGGTTTTCCTTTCACTGGCGCCAGAGTGTCTCCTGAGTCACGCGACTGTGTGATCTTCAAATTGAAATAGCGGCCCGAAACTCTGAGAACGTTTCAACCTGGCATGCTTTTGTAAAAACTTTCCTTCCGAGAACTGTTAGAACTTAGGCTAGCGGTGATCCAGGCTCCTAGAACCAGCCACTCGTACGATTTTTTCAAGCACGTGACGCGCGCTAAGGCGCGATGTAAACAAGTACATCGTCAAGCGAGCTTGAAACTCTCGACAGAGAGGCTGGCAAAATATGTCGCCGAGACCTCCGAATTCATTCCCATGCCCTTTGCCGAGAGCTTCGAGTCACTGTGACAGCTATGCCTCGGCAGGCTGCGGCAGACAACTTATGTCCTAATTGGGATAGATCATGCTTTGCTACCATATGCCTCCTAAGTCTGATTAGGGTATCTCAGCCGCCGAACTACAATAGATTTGCAATATAGATAGGCACCGTAGCAGTACGATAAGTGAAACGGAAGATGACCTTGACTACTCCCCAACTAAACACAGTGTTAACCATGTTAACAAGCCTTCATACGACACCAGGGGAATTGCTATTGTCGCTTCTGACCAGTGCCGTACACCACCAGGCACTCGACGAAATGATCGACCGTTTCCCGTTAATCCTCCAGGCGATGGAACAGCATCCGAGGCTGTCGGCAGCATATTCGCAAGGTGCGAACGAGTGGGTATTGCGTCAGTGCAAGAGAGAAGTGGTTGAACTGTCATCAAAAACAAATGAGTTCCATTTCACCGCAAGATCGATGACAGAGGAGCAACTGCGTGCCTATCAAGTAGAGGAGGCCGTTAAGAAGACCGAGAAGCTGGCGCCCACTCTGTGGGGAATATTGTCATCGTTACTCTCTGCGGATGATGATATCAATGTTCGATGATTGAACTTGATGCGACGACGGCATGAGAAGCAAAAAGCGAATAAGGTTAACGTCGATAACACCGATCGTGATGCCGATATGGATATCGAAGACGAGGATGAAATGGACGAGGACACCTTTCCTGAAGATAGCGACGATGAGCCTGAGGACGGGGTTGATCAGGCCATGGAACGACGGCAAAAACTAATGAATATAGTAAGTTGTTGTGGCTGCTGACAGTGTAACTAGTAGTTCTCACCTCTGGACTGTAGCGAGGCTTGCTCTGCGCTAGTGTGCTTATGAAAAGCTCGAACCAGCATTGTAATGCATTCCAGAGTGTTGTAGGGATGTTTCTTCATGCAACGAACACCCCCGAGACAGTCCGAGAGTTCCTTTCATCACTTGGCATCTCGATTACAACAACGACAATAAATCTAGCGGTCAAAAGCTTAGCAAAGAACTCACGAACGAAAATGAAAGAGCTGGGAAAGTCACTGCGAGTATTATTTGCGTACGACAATCTGGACCTGGAGATGAAGCCATTAGTCCCGACTGTGGAGACAGAGAAAGACCACCTTGTCCATTTGACTACGGGAACAATGCTACCGCTTCACCCGAGCACTGCTCTCGCCGACCTTGATTGCTCCGACATGCTATGGGAACGGTGCCCGCCAGGCCAGGCACCTGATGTACCAATAGCCAAGTTGCTACAGCTTCACCTGAAGCCACGCGATGCGAATGGATTGAACGGCCGTGCTTGTTTCAACCGCTGGCAGTTTCTATTCGATCTGGTGCATCATGGGCCAGAGTACTTTCGACGGTTCAAACGAGATCTCGGCGAGGCCGAGGCGTACAAGATTATCACACCTTACCAGACATTCCAAGTGCCAAATCAGACACTTGACGTGGCACCGAGTACGCCTGCATCTAACGCTCGGGCAATCGAAGAGCTTCTTGCGCAAGCTGGTATCACGGACCCTAGCAAGAACGAAGGCAACGGCGTCAACATTGGAAATCATGTACTATTAATATCTGGGGACCTACTCACCGGTGAACGGATACGTAGCTTGCTTTCTTCAAGGCTCGAAGAACGGACACCGTGGCGGCGGATGCAATATGTCGTCTATGTGATGGGGTTGTTCCATCTCAAGATGGCTGCTGCAGAGGCAATCTGGAGGATATTTATTCGGGATAAGAGCGCTCGAGAGGACCCTACAAGTCTGATGGAACTTTTGAGTCAAATCCGCCCACAAGAAACAGGGTGTAAGGGGACACTCCTATTTTCCCCTATTCCCCTGTCCATTTCCCTTTCCCCTCGCCCCCTCCCTCTCCCCTCTTTCCACGGACTCTTATTTACATCCCCTTTCGTTCCATCACTCATTCCATCCTTTCCACCCCACTCCCTCGCCTTCCAAAGCTTTCCGATGACTCCGAAGCGTTCCCGCAGTCCGGATTCACTCCGGACTCGCGTGCACGTCTCTGGACTCGTTGGGACGACTTCCCCTCACTTCTCCCACTGTTTCCCTTCCTATTCCCACTTCCCCAGGTCGCTGGCACGACTCCTGCATATTCCCCTCCACTTATTATCACATGCTCCTGCTCGTACCTTGTGATATTCATCGGACTTGTGGCGGGTGTACTATACAGTTCTTTCATTCTTCTCCCACGCTTCTACAGTATATACTTCGCATCCTAGCATGGAGGATCCTTATCTTGTTCTCTTTGGATTCTCCCTCTGCTAGGTGTGTATTCTCTCATGTATTGTAGGTAGCATTATTCATATCTTTGGATTCTCCCTCTGCTAGGCCTGCGCTGTGCGGCCATCTTGAGGTTGCCCTTACAGCAGAACAAGATCCCCCATCCTGGCACTAGAGCCCTACGGAAAACGTCCCGCGTCATCCCGGACCCGCTCCCGACGTCTTTCCGGTTTTGCGGACATTCCGGACGCTCTCCTGCTACTCCCACCCACCTCTGAGGACCCAAGGAACTCCATCCCTCGCTCCCCTGACGACTCCGAAATGACGGGCGCCTCCGGCCAGATCCCGTCATTCGAGCCAGTCGCTCCAGGATCGGACTCCGAGACTTTGCGGACCTTGTGGGCTCAGACGTACGAGCACGAAACCCAAATCAGCACCATCCATGACGCCCTAGCTCGAATTGAATCACTCCTTGCTACACCCCGACCCCTTACGCCCAAAACGACTCCGGACCCCGAACCGGAAGGCACAGCAGCCTCCCAACACGCCCCGGGTCGACACAATACCACTCCGCGGTCCCGTCTGAAGCCCGCCTCTCCCCCAATCTTCGACGGAAACCGCAAGGATGGTCGCGCATTCTTCAACGCTTGCACCATCTACTTCCAGCTCTGTCCGGACCACTTCCCGAACGAGCAAGCCAAAATCCTCTGGTGTCTCTCCTTCTTCCAGAAGGACCGAGCCAAGGAATATGCTGACATGGTTCTCCGGAGCACCCGGGATCCTTACTTCAAAACCTGGAGTGACTTCGCTTCAGAGTTCCGGACTCGCTTCCTTCCGGATCGGGAACGCGAGTCTGCCATGCTCAAGCTGGAGTCCACCCGCTACCACCAAGGACGCCGGACCTTCCAGGAATACCTCGACGAGTTCCAGGACCTCATTGACCAGTCCGGATACACTGAGGGCTCCAACATCACGATGAAGTTCCGACGCGGGCTCGACTCCGTCATCCAGAGCCGTGTCGCGGAGTCCGCGGACTGCCCCAGCGAAGAAGACTTCGAAGGATGGTACAGCGCTGCGCAACGGGTTGCAGACAATCGTGCTGCCAACCAGTCCTTCCACTTCGGCCAGCATTCCGCTCACTCCGGACCCTCTCCCCGACCTGCTGCGAACTCCGGAATCGCTCGGAACCCCGGAGGGATACTTCCTGCACCTCGGACCCAGCTCCCGCCTCTCCAACCCCGTTTCCAACCCCTGCCTCCTCCAAAGGCTCTCTCACCCGGCGTCCCAATGGACGTTGACCACACCCGCTCTCGGCCCCCTGCCCCTCAGTCGTGCTACCGATGCGGCAAACCCGGCCACATGGCCCGCGAGTGCCCGCTGCGGTTTGATGTCCGGTTCATGACAACCGAGGAGCGGATGTCCGCTATCGAGGATCTCTTGACCGCGGCCGACGTTGTAGAAAGTACTGGGACTCCGGGAGGAATAGACGACGAGGGAACGGCCCCGGTTGAGGAATCTGACACGGCGGATTTTCCCCGGACCAACGAGTGATCCGTGCGGCCTTGTTGGTGAACAACCGATTTGCTTGTCTTAACGTAGATGAAATACACGATGATCATTCCGACCTTTCCAATGATTCGTCCGACGTGAAGCAAGCAACTCCGGTTGCAATCCGCACACTCCGAAGGTTTCGCCCGCAGTGGGAACGGCGGCTACCCAGTAGCTATAAGATTTCTGCCTTGCCCGGCAAGCTTTCGTTAGACATACCCGTTGAAGTGCTGAGCACGGATACACAACACCGATGCACCCTGCAGGCCCTGGTGGACTGCGGAGCCACCGGAGTCTTCATGCATCCGCGATTCGCAGATGCCCATGGTTTCACCCGTCGCAAGCTTTCTGCTCCGATCCCAGTCTTCAATGTCGACGGTTCGCCAAACGAAAACGGATCCATCTCCGAAGTCGTGGACCTCGTACTCCGGTTCAAGGACCACACGGAACGGATGCTTTTCGCCGTTACAAACATCGGACGCCAGGACGTCATCCTCGGATACACTTGGCTCCGGAAGCACAACCCCGAGATTGACTGGCAAACGAAGGAGGTGACCATGAGCCGCTGCCCATCCGGATGCGATACCTGTCGCAAGGAGTTCCGCCATGACAAACTGACCAGACGCAAGGAGTCCGTGCGACTCCGGGAGTGTCGTACGGGTCCGATGCCAATGGTTGAGGAACTCCACTCGGATGACCCTCCGAAGCTCCTGGATTGTGACGAGGACGATGAGGACGACGAGGATGCAACTCCGGACGGGGGTAGTCTTGAGAAGGGTGACCGTATCTTTGCGGCCATTCCTCCTCCAACTCCGGAATACCTTTGGAGTCTTCGGGAAGAACACGTCCGAGCCACGGAAACTGTCTCGCAACGCCTGGCATTGGCTTTCCAGCGTAATAAGGCTCCGGACCCTCGTCACAGTGCAATTCCGGACTTCCTCCAGGAATTCGAGGATGTCTTCGCCAAGGAAGCCTTCGACGAGCTGCCTATGCCCCGTCCATGGGATCATGCAATCGAACTGGTGCCTGGAGCGGAACCTGTCAACACCAAGTGCTACCCGCTGTCCCCGGCGGAGCAGAAGCAGCTGGACGAGTTTTTGGAAGAAAACCTCCGGACTGGTCGCATCCGCCCCAGCAAGTCGCCCATGGCTGCTCCAGTATTCTTTGTCAAGAAGAAGGACGGATCGCTCCGCTTGGTTCAGGACTACCGGAAACTCAATGCCATGACTGTCAAGAATCGGTACCCGCTTCCGCTCATTTCCGACTTGGTGGACAAACTCCGGAACGCCCGTTACTTCTCCAAGCTCGACGTCCGGTGGGGCTTCAACAATGTCCGGATAAAAGAAGGCGATGAGTGGAAGGCCGCGTTCCGGACTACCCGCGGACTCTTCGAACCCTTGGTGATGTTCTTCGGACTGACGAATAGCCCGTCTACCTTCCAGACCATGATGAACGACCTGTTCCGAGAGCTCATCACGGAAGGTGTGGTCATTATCTATCTGGATGACATTCTGATCTACACCAAGACGCGTGAGGAGCACCGCCGGGTTCTCAAACGAGTCCTGGAAATCCTCCAGCGGAATAAGCTATTCCTGCGGGCGGACAAGTGCGATTTCGAACAAACCAAGGTGGAGTATCTCGGAGTTGTCATCTCCGAGGGTAAGATTGAGATGGACCCCGTCAAGGTCTCCGGAGTCCGCGACTGGCCAACGCCCCGTAACCGGACTGAACTCCAATCGTTCCTCGGGTTCGTCAACTTCTACCGCCGCTTCGTCAAGGACTACTCGCACATAGCTCGGCCCCTCTTCGACCTCACTTGCGCCAAAGAATGGCAGTGGAATGACTCCGCTCAGTCCGCCTTCCTCCGGATCAAGGAACTCATCACTTCGGAACCAGTCCTAGTGTTTCCGAAGGAGGACAGGCCTTACCGCGTCGAAGCGGACTCGTCAGACTACGCTACGGGCGCGGTCCTCTCTCAGCTCAACCCGGATGATGGTAAATGGCACCCTGTCGCGTTCTACTCTAAAAGTCTACAGCCGGCGGAGCGGAACTACGAAATACACGACAAGGAGATGCTTTCGATCATCCGGGCTCTCGAAGAGTGGCGGCACTACCTGGAAGGCGCGGAGACTCCGTTTGAGATCTGGACTGACCACAAAAACCTGGAGTACTTCATCAAGGCCCAGAAGCTCAACCGTCGCCAAGCCCGCTGGTCCCTCTACCTTTCCCGCTTTGATTTCACACTCCTGCATCGACCCGGACGCACTATGGGTAAGCCTGATGCTCTCTCGCGACGCTCGGATCACTCGGACGGTAAGGATGATAACAAGGATGTGGTTTTACTTAAACCGTCCTACTTCGCCGTTCGTGCCACGGGTGTCACTCTTGAAGGGGAGGAGAAGGATATCCTCACGGCTATCCGGACTGGAGTGCGGAACGCGAAGTTCGAGGATGCAGTGGCTAAGGCAGCGGAGGAGTTGAAGAAGGCACAGGGCAGTCGCAGGACAGTTCGGAGTGCGGAATGGTCTCAATCGGACGGACTCCTGATGTTCCGGGGTAAGGTCTACGTTCCGGACGTTCCGGACTTGCGTCGGACCATTGTAGCCCAGCACCACGATACCAAGGTCGCGGGACACGCAGGCAGGTGGAAGACTCTGGAACTCATCTCACGCAGCTACTGGTGGCCCAACATGTCCCGCTACATCGGATCCTACACCCGACACTGCGATCTCTGCCTCCGGACGAAAGCCCAAAGACATCCGCCCATGGGTGAGCTCCATCCGCTTCCCATTCCGGACGAACGCTGGGATCGCCTGAGTGTGGACTTCATTGTGGAGCTTCCGGAGTCCGACGGGTTCGACGCTGTTATGAATGTGGTTGACTCCGTAAGCAAACGCGCCCACTTCATCCCGACTCACACCACAGTGTCCGCCCTCGGCTCCGCCAACCTGTACCTGCAAAACGTCTGGAAGCTGCACGGACTCCCTCGCTCCGTCGTTTCCGACCGTGGGCCGCAGTTTGTTGCAGAGTTCACCCGAGAAGTCTACCGGATGCTTGGGATCAAGCTGGCTGCTTCCACTGCGTACCACCCTCAGTCCGACGGACAGACGGAGCGGACTAACCAAGAGCTCGAATCTTACCTCCGGATCTTCGTCGGAGAGCGCCAGAACGACTGGGCCCGACTTCTACCTATGGCGGAGTTTGCGTACAACAACCGTGTCCACGCTTCTACCCAGCAGTCCCCGTTCCTACTGGATACAGGTCGTCACCCCCGTCTTGGATTTGAGCCCCACCAGCCGCCGTCCCACATGGAGTCCGCAAACGAGTTCGTCGACCGGATGAAGTCTGCTGTCGACGAAGCTCAGTCCGCCTTGGTCAAAGCTCAGGACGACATGAAGCGTTACTACGACCAACGTCGTACTCCTGCTCCGGAGTACCAACCGGGTGACAAGGTTTGGCTAGACTCGTCGGACATCAACCTTGCTCGACCTTCCCGGAAGCTTGGACATGCACGCCTTGGTCCTTACAAGGTGGTCCGGAAGGTTGGCAAGGCGGCATACCGACTCCAGCTCCCTCCGGGCTTATCCCGCCTCCATCCTGTCTTCCCTGTGGTCAAACTCTCTCCCTTCGTTCCGGACCCCATCCCGGGTCGACGCCCTGTCGCCCCGCCGCCTCCGCAACTTGTAGACGGCGAAGAGGAACACGAGGTAGAGGAGGTTCGGAACAGCAGGCGTTTCGGTCGGGTGTTGAAGTATCTGGTACGTTGGCGAGGCTATGGCATCGAGCACGACTCCTGGGAACCCGCGAGCAACCTCCAACACGCTGCCCAGAAGGTCAAGGACTTCCATGATCGCCATCCCGACGCAGTCCGTGTACTCCGGATGACTCCTACGGCACTCGACCAGTCTTGGGAACGTTGGCGTAGTCAGAAGGCTCCGGGTTCTGTCCGGTCGTACTTCGACGTCTTCTCACAGCATTCTGGGGTTTCGGGATTGGTGAATACATGGCGTGGCAAGCAGGAATCTTCGCGTCGGGTCGCCGCGAGCTTGAAGGGGGGGTGATGTAAGGGGACACTCCTATTTTCCCCTATTCCCCTGTCCATTTCCCTTTCCCCTCGCCCCCTCCCTCTCCCCTCTTTCCACGGACTCTTATTTACATCCCCTTTCGTTCCATCACTCATTCCATCCTTTCCACCCCACTCCCTCGCCTTCCAAAGCTTTCCGATGACTCCGAAGCGTTCCCGCAGTCCGGATTCACTCCGGACTCGCGTGCACGTCTCTGGACTCGTTGGGACGACTTCCCCTCACTTCTCCCACTGTTTCCCTTCCTATTCCCACTTCCCCAGGTCGCTGGCACGACTCCTGCATATTCCCCTCCACTTATTATCACATGCTCCTGCTCGTACCTTGTGATATTCATCGGACTTGTGGCGGGTGTACTATACAGTTCTTTCATTCTTCTCCCACGCTTCTACAGTATATACTTCGCATCCTAGCATGGAGGATCCTTATCTTGTTCTCTTTGGATTCTCCCTCTGCTAGGTGTGTATTCTCTCATGTATTGTAGGTAGCATTATTCATATCTTTGGATTCTCCCTCTGCTAGGCCTGCGCTGTGCGGCCATCTTGAGGTTGCCCTTACACAGGGAAATTGGGTAGCAAACCGGGATTTCGAAGAATGCATGAAGCCATTCAACATGTCGGAATCGTTCTTCGCCTCGATTGTTGGCGTATCCTAGCCAACGAGCTATTTCCATCATGTAGTTCACTGGACGTCTTCGCTCAAAGGACGCCGACTTGGGAGGAGGTTGTTGATATGGCAACTAGGTTATGCAAAAGTCAGGTCGCGCCATCTGATATTGACTCGACTACACGCATCGCCGAAGAAAGTATACGGGACGCGCAGCATGAGAACAGTCTAATACGTCAGCAATGCTTTCTGTTATATGAAGAACTTTCGTACGCGATGAACCATGGCGATATCGACCGCACGGAAGCATGTTTCGTACCTTGGATGTCTATCTTCTCAGCTTGCGGTAAGCATAAATATGCCGCCGAGCTGAAACGCTACCTCGAAGATGTTCACTTTCGGTACCCTGAGGGCCTTAAGTGAGTATATGCAACTCCATCAATGTTCGACGAAGATCTAACTTACGATACCATCAGAAACGCCGTTCACGCGAATATTCTCTGTAATCCAACGGGGCAAGAGGGGAAGTTTCGGGGGATAGATTGGATTGTTGAACATAATAATCTATACATTAAGGTCAGTTAGAATTCTTATCATGTTCATGAGAACATACCTGACTATATTGCCAGAGAATATATGGCGGAAAGTACTTGAACCATTCTAAATCACACATCATCAGTCAGTCACAACTCATCGAGGTCTTTAAAGACACTCGAATCCAATTCGAGAAGATGTTCTGTTTGGATCACAAGACGACACGCCACTCGGGTGGTGTTGTTTAGTTTTATCAACAATACCCAAGCAAAGCCTGAATTCAAATTGTTCCACTTCCCACAGGCCCTTGTAGTTGATTGTAGTAGTTGATTGTAGTTGGTGTTGTAGTACATTGGCAGGGTGCTTGTAGGTGTGATTGTAGATGTGATTGTAGTTTGCGTTGTACTTCGCCAGTAGGGTAATTGTAGTTTGCGTTGTACTTCGCCAGTAGGGTGATTGTAGATGTGATTGTGCTTCACTAGTGGGCTGATTGTAGTTTGCATTGTACTTCGTCAGCAGGGTGATTGTAGATGTGATTGTACTTCACTAGTGGGCTAATTGTAGGCATGATTGTGCTTTGTTAGTAGGCTGATTGTAGGTGTGATTGTCTTGCTTATTAGGGCATTGATAAGATAAGATAACACCCAAAGCGTGGGAGATAGCTTCTTACTGTGGGAATATTATTATAATAGATAGTAGAATCACTATTAGAATGCTTTCCTTATTTGTCAGTGTGGGAATTTGAGCTGAACAGCCATTCAAAACACTTTAATAATGTTACTGACTGTGGGAACTGAAATTAGTGACTGTGGGAAAAATCAAAAAATCAAAAATGCGCCCATTAGAAAGCCAGGTATAGGTTTACTACAAAAAGTTCTAATAACATCAGTGAGATTTGTAGCCATTAAAAAGTTATAAGCAAAAGAAAGAATGTGATCAATAGCATTTGTGACCGTGGGAAAATTCTGAATCACCAAAAGTCGAAAATAGTGTCATTAGAAAGCCAGCTATAGGTTCATTACAAAAAGTTCTCATGTTATCAGGTGAGATTTGTAGCCATTAAAAAGTTGTAAGCAAAACAAAATGTAGTATCAGTAACATTAGTAACCGTGGGAAAGTTCAAAAAGTCGAAAATGCGCCCATTAGGTAGCCAAGTATAGGTTCATTACAAAAAGTTCTGATGTTATTAGTGAGATTTGTAGCAGTTCATGAGATATGAGCATATTCAATGATCATGGTTACTGATATTAGTGACTGTGGGAAAGTTCAAAAGTTGAAAAAGTCGCAAATGTGACCACCAGTTAGGCAGGTATAGGTTCATTACAAAAAGTTGTAATAATATCAATGAGTATTGACCTTGATTAACAGTTACTGACCAAAAACATCGGAAATGTAATACAAATCTGAAGGTGATCACTAATTTAGTGACTGTGGGAAAGTCCAAATTTCAAAAGTGCGCACCTTAGCTAGGCAGTTGGTAGCTAATACTGCTAGTTTGAGAGGTGGTAGACCATTCTAAAAGGTCAAAAACATCGGAGTATAGGTGTAGGTATGTAGTATTAATATAATTGGTGCATACTGGCACTTGTAGCAATGTCAAAGCATGTCACTCATATTGAGGATGTATTCAACACCTGAGTATGCACCCATGCCTATCCATGCCATTGGTGATGTCTGATGATAGCCACTCATTCAATACTACTTTATAATGATATTATCTTCAGTTATTGAGCATTGAGAACATGTCTCTGAATGTCAGCAAGTCAATACCTACTTGACCCATCTCAGTGCATCTGAATATCACCACACCTGAGTATCATGCTTTGGCATTGGTATAGGTGCAAGTATTCATCAATTATGTTACTACTATATACCTACACCTATACTCCGATGTTTTTGACCTTTTAGAATGGTCTACTACCTCCCAAACCAACAGTATTAGCCACCAACTACCTGGCTAATGTTCGCACTTTTGAAATTTGGACTTTCCCACAGTCACTAAATTAGTGATCACCTTCAGATTTGTATTACATTTCCGATGTTTTTGGTCAGTAACTGTTAATCAAGGTCAATACTCATTGATATTATTACAACTTTTTGTAATGAACCTATACCTGCCTAACTGGTGGTCACATTTGCGACTTTTTCAACTTTTGAACTTTCCCACAGTCACTAATATCAGTAACCATGATCATTGAATATGCTCATATCTCATGAACTGCTACAAATCTCACTAATAACATCAGAACTTTTTGTAATGAACCTATACCTGGCTACCTAATGGGCGCATTTTCGACTTTTTAACTTTCCCACGGTCACTAATGTTACTGATACTACATTTTGTTTTGCTTACAACTTTTTAATGGCTACAGATCTCACTAATAACATTACAACTTTTTGTAATGAACCTATATCTGGCTTTCTAATGGTATCATTTACGACTTTTTGACTATAAATATTTTCCCACGGTCACTAATGCTATTGATCACATTCTTTCTTTTGCTTACAACTTTTTAATGGCTACAAATCCCACTAATAACATTACAACTTTTTGTAGTGAACCTATACCTGGCTTTCTAATGGGCGCATTTTTGATTTTTTGATTTTTCCCACAGTCACTAATTTTAGTTCCCACAGTCAGTAACATTATTAAAGTGTTTTGAATGGCTGTTCAGCTCAAATTCCCACACTGACAAATAAGGAAAGCATTCTAATAGTGATTCTACTATCTATTACAATAATATTCCCACAGTAAGAAGCTATCTCCCACGCTTTAGGTGTTATCTTATCTTATCAATGCCCTAATAAGCAAGACAATCACACCTACAATCAGCCTACTAACGAAGCACAATCATGCCTACAATCAGCCTACTAGTGAAGTACAATCACAACTACAATCACCCTACTGGTGAAGTACAATCACATCTACAATCACCCTACTGGCGAAGTACAACGCAAACTACAATCAGCCTGCCAGCAAAATACAATCCCCCCTGTAGCAAAGTACAATCCCCCTGCTAATGAAGGACAATTGTAGCTACAATCAGCCTACCAGCGAAGAACAATCATAGCTACAATCACCCTAGTAGTGAAGTACAATCCCCCCTCTAGCGAAGTACAATGGCTACTACAATCAACTACAAGGGCATATTACAATCAACTACAAGGGCCTGAGGGAAGTGGAACAATTTGAATTGAGGGTTTGCTTGGGTATTGTTGATAATAGATAAACAACACTAGTGGCCACTCGCCGCCGAAGATGGTGAGAACTTTCAAGGTATTAGCAAAGTATATGGAGAGAGAAAAGGTAAACGAAAATGTTCCCGGGCGAAAGACTAAGTATTGGATCCCAAACGTCGTGGGGGAGGGCCTAGCTATAGTGTATCGAAGGCATGTGCAGGGGTCGCAAGCTGGCATAGATAATGGTGACGAAGAGGAACTTATCGAGCTTCAAGACGATGGCGGTATAGATGTGTAAGGATTAGTAGATGGGTTGGTGGTATTATGAAGGGATGTTGAAGGTACGGTAGACGATGAATAATATGCGTAATAGTCTTGCGGTCGTAGATACAGATGGCGGTAAGGGTTATCGTAGCCGATGGGCTGTGGTGTATACTGTGGCGTGAATGCGGGGGCTGGAATTTGACTCGGCTGCGCCTGCATGGGTGGTTTGTATCCGTAAGATTCGTTTGCTGTTGCGGAAGATGGCATAGCTCGGTAGTATGACATCGGTTGAACTGGTGGGGCAATGGGTTCGCAGGAGGAAGTTGGTTCGGATGGAGCAAGGTTCTCCTTGTTCGTTGACGCCGCCTCGCCAGCCGATTCCATGAACCGCTCTTGTCGGTACATGGGACACTTCCGATTGGTTTCTAGAACGTTCGTGTTAGTATATACTTGTTGTTATAGTTTGGCACGTACTCATATGCCCTGAACCCCCACATCGGCTGCAATGAAGCCCTCGACGTTTCAACAATGGTTGGGCAAGGTCTGGCTGAGTGAGGGTAGGCGGAAGAAGTGACGACGCCGGCTCGCTAGGTAGACTGGGTTCTAGAGATGCTTCGGTGAGACGAGCTGGTGGGGGGAAGTAATCGTGGACCAGTCTGAGGAGATCGGACTTATAACGAGCTGCCCAATCAATATCCCACCCAATCTCCCTCTCAAGGAGCTCGAGCGTCTTCAGTTTCCCCATGGTTGCGCAAGCAATGACCCGTAACACAATGTCGTCCGTCATGAATGAGTTCGCGCCGTATTCGGCGACAACATCTTCGTTTAACTCCCTCACAGCTTGCACACTGCGCCACTGAAGTAAACCTGCGCGGAATGCCGCTGCCTCGTCTGACATCTTGAATTTTCTAATCGACGACTTCTGTGGGGCGCGTTTGGGTTTGGCGTATGCAACGGTGTACTGGGTGAAGGCGTCAGGTGTACAGATGGAACAGCAGCTGCCTTTAGGACGAGGCGCGCAACGCTCACAGCCAGTAACACGTTCAGGGTTGCATGTGAGGTGAGTGTTACTACCTTTTTAGGAACAAAGTTACTTCCTTATTGGCTCGGCAATTGTAGCAAGTGACTTACTTCTGTCATCATTGCCGAAGAATGTGGATGGAATGATACGCTGGCAAGCAAGGCCCCTTGCGTGGGAGTTAATGAAATCGTCCATTGGTGTGCCCACGTCGTTGGTTCTTCCCTTTCCCCTCCCTCCTTGCGTCTCTCCGTTCCTCGCCTGTCTCTGATATCGTTTTGCGCACTCAGTAGGATCCATCGACACAGGACTTGCCCCATTAACGCCAGTGTCATCGACGATTACTTTGGCCTCCATGCCGACATCTTCATTCGCCTGCTGGGGAACGGGGACTGCATTGCGAACACTGCCACTGCCGGTAAGTACAACCTGTTTACGAGGCAAATCGTTCTCGGCCTCTGTCGCCTTCCGCTTGGACCCCCGATGGCTGCGTGTCTCATCCATATCCTTTTTATCAACAAGCAAGATTGCTACCGCTGTCCTTCCTCGTTCTCGCGCGGCACGGCCAAACCGTTGAAAGAGTGTATTTAATCCACAGGTGGGGCGCCATTGGACAACTACCTGGATATCAGGTAAGTCCATTCCCTAGTAAATCAAACATATCAATAATGTTCCCTTACAGATGTTACGAAAATGTGCTCACCATTCCAAAGGCATCGGTCGAGCATATTCCCCATACCTCACCTCGTCGAAAGCGCTCGTATTCCTCTTGACGATACTCTTGAGTCATCGTTGAGTGGAAGTGCTTCACACGTTGTCATGAACCATGTTTGTAACATGGTAATCATGTCAGAAATATGGGGTTATGCTCAATCAAACACTCAAGCTCCCTATTCCCCCCCCCGCGATACCTCTTCTATCCTCCCTAACTATCCGGCTCTATGGAATCAACCCCTATCCTACCCCTCACCCCTATCCCTAATACATCACACAGGATCTTACCCCTGTTCGCCTCTCCACCCCTCCTGAGTCCTTAGGAGTGCCCCTATTCCCTTCTCATTTCCATCGGAATTCTGTTTCTTTCCCCAACCGTTTCTTTCCCCATCAGATATTCTGTTGAGAAGCTCCTTCCCATCAGAATAATCTGTATTCCTCCATTCCTTTCATTCGCACAGCTGGGCTGTTCTATTCGGACCTCGGCTGTGCAAATCGCACAGCCCAGCACAGCCCAGCATAGCCTTGCACAGCCTTGCACAGCCTTATGCATCCATCGGAACATAAGCAGTGCAGCTATGCATTTCCTTTCTTTTCTTCTGCATTTCCTTTTATCTTCCGTATAGAATTATGTGACCATTCTTTCTACCGGACTTTCTGATTCTTGTAACGGCCTAACAACCATCCTTTCTACTTTTCCGTGCACAGCCTAGACATTTTACATATAAATCCAGCAGTGTAGCTAAGTAGAAAATCTAATCTTTCCCCCCCCAGTAAAAGGTTCACTCCTCAAGTCTCAGTCATTCAGCCGTATTAGTCAAGTCTCAGTCACCCAGTCGTTTTAGTCAAGTTTTAGTCAAGTTTAGTCATCCAGTCAAGTCGTAGTCGATCTCAGTTTCAGTCCTCAAGATCATCAAACAGTCAGTCACCCGGTCATACCAGTTGAATTCTGGTCTTCTAGTCATCCACTCGATTCAACTTCAAGTACTGCGTACTTGAAGAAGTTCGTCACGGTAGTTTTTCACTCTCTAATCTTTTGTCACCTTCCCCTATCTTTTTTTTCAAATTCTTTACCCAGTATCCCTTTTCTTTTCTTTCTTTCGCTCTCTATTCCGTTTATACTAACCCTTCCTGTTCTACCGCGTAACTGCACTTTTTGTTTATTTTCCCTCTTCCACGTCACTGTGGCCGCTCGCGCTCGTGACCACTCACGCTCGCATCCCCTATCCAAAAGAAGCAGTCATTGGACCTTTCCGTAAAGGCCCCTGAGCTATTACGGTACCACCCCTGTACTACTCCTGTACTACCCCTGTAGCTCTGTTTCACTATTGGCATACCTTGGCGAGGCAAATCATACACCCCTCTCAGAGTTACTAGGTGTTCGAACAACCGGGCTCTCACTTGATCTACTAGCAAGACCCAGTGCTCCCCGGACACTCCCCTATCTCAGGAGAGTGTGACATAATCTTTGGTGACCACTGCAGGACACCTCTGTCTCTGTATTCATCGTCTACTGTTCTCGCCAAAACATGTCATTTCACGAAACAACTCCTCCTCAATCAGTACATCAGTCTGATCTGTTATCATTATCGCCAGAACCTCAGGCACAGACATTTGAGTTTCCAGATCCTGTGCCTCCTCCACCGACCCCCAGTCACGATCTTCCTCCTCACATGACAGCTATGCGCACACCCTCTCGTGGACATTCTAGTCCTGAGCTTCCCACTCAGATCTTCCGCTCATTCCGTTACACCCCAGACATGATGCCCATGTTGGGTGAGCGCGGTGCACCCCCTGTATTCAAGGGGAGCCATGAGAAAGTCAAATCGTTCCTCAAGAAATTCAACACTCTATGCGCTCGGTATTCGGTGACGGACTCTGCCGACAAATGCGAGCGAGTCCTTGAATACTGTAGTGACAAGGTTGTTCAACTCATAGAGGCACTTCCAGGATATCGGAGCTCAGAATGGGACACTCTGGAGACGGAGATGAAACAGCACTTTGATGCTGACCGGAAGGAGACCCGCAATACTATCTGCCGACTCTCAAAGTTCACTGCTCGACAGGGTGCCAAGAAAATCAGGTCTCTCACACAGTGGAAACGGTATGAACGAAAGTTCATAACCATCTCCGGATGGCTGCGCAAGGCCGATAAAATAACCGAGAACCTTGAGGCCACCTATTTCTGGTTGGGTATCCACCTCGATACTCGCCAGAAAATCGAAAATCGGCTCTACGCTCGTCACCCCAACATCTCCGCCAAGACAGCATTTCCCATGAAGCTAGTCTCCGAAATTGCCCTTGAACTGTTTGAAAGAGACCGCTTCGAGTTCAACCTAGTCAGCGCCGGATATGACTCGGAAGATGAATCCTCTGACAGTGATTCTGACTCCGATGACGATGAATCAGAGGAAGATGAAGACAAAGTCAAAGCCCAGCTCAAGGCCTTAAGATCTCAGAAGACCCGCAAAGCTAGAGCTAGGAAGTCGAAGGCTCATGATAGTGCCATTGATCCTGTCATGGAGGAAGTCCAGGCTATTTCCCCTACATATTCCTCACATAGAACTTCTTCACACCGAAAGTCTTTGTCAGGCGATTCAGAAGTTGAAGACCTCATTAAGAAGATGTCCCAGATGAACATCAAGGATCCAGACTATGCCGTCACATATTATCGGGCATTCTGTTTGGATGAGCGAATTGCAAGAATCTTTCCTGAGCCAGCTAAGCAAGCTATTCAAGCATCAAACCGGGAGTTCTCTCGACAGGCTTCTACCACACCTCGCTCAAGTCTTCCTCCGCCAGCCAATCAGAATGTCAACCCTTCCACCTCCCAGAATTTTCCGCCACGACCTCCTCTTAAGTGCTATGGATGTGGAGGCCAGGGACACGGGCTTAGACGATGCCCTCCGTTGAATGACCTTGTAGATCAGGGAGTCATCTCCAGGGACTCAGAAGGGCGTTACACATGGCCTAATGGGGAGCTGATCAGGCGCAACTTTGGTGAGGACTACCTTCCAGCCATTCAACGCATTCGCAGCCAGGCATCCCCGGTAGTGTCCAACTTTATCACATCATTTGACCCTGAGGATTATGTGTCCGAAGGAGAGGAAGAGGAAGAGGAGGCAGAAGAGTTCCTAGCTGAACTAGACCCTATGGATGTTCTAGCGGCAGAACGTGCGCCTAAGACAGTCACCATGACTAGGAAGGATGTGCTAGGCAAGCCATCTAGCTCAAAGGCGCGCCCAACGGTCAATGAAGAAACGGGACGGCATACACGTTCTAAAGGGGCTGCCCCTGAACCTAGGGCAGGCCCTAATGTACGGGGAAAACCGTCTACTTCCAAGGTTCCTGCCTTGACAAACCCGGTTCCTGCCGATATTCGTCCCAGGCACGAGTTTACGGCGGAGGACATTGCTATGGCCGATGATGAGACGCCAGAGCCCAGAAAAAGAAATGCCGCGGAAGCAAAACCTAATGATCGTGTTGCTAGGACACCCAGGGCATCTGCACGTCAGGCTGAGATTCTAGATCCAGAGGAGCAGGAAGCTCTTTTCCGCCGAGGGCTGGAATCTACCTTCCAGATCTCCCTTCAAGAATATCTTGCGGTTTCAAAGTACGCTCGGGAACAAGTGATGTCAATGCTCAAGGGAAGATCCATGAAGATAGCCAATGAAAACGCAGTGCCTGAACCAGTGAAGAATACCACTGGGTCAATTCCCCAGAGCTTCGAAGTCCAGATTGAAAATGAGGATACAACCAGAGGACCCCTCATAGTGGTCCCCATGCGCTTCGGAAAGGAAATCATCCATGCGGTTGTAGACTCTGGATCCCAACTCAATATAATTCACGCCGAAGTCTACAAGAAATGTATTCGCCTACCGGTGGACACATCTAAAGTCCTCACAATGAATGACGCAAATGGTGGATCGGGGGAACTACGAGGCTACGTAGCCGACGTTCACCTAACTTGCGGAAGTGTGGACACAGTCGCAAGTCTCTACCTCGGACACAAGGCCCCCTTCAACCTCCTTTTGGGAAGACCCTGGCAACGTGCTAACCGAGTTTCGATCGAGGAACGAGATGAAGGGACATACTTGGTTTTCCGTCCAAGAAACGAAACCACGAAGTATGAACTCTTAGTCCTAGAAACTGTGAACCGCCCAGAGCAAGTCCTACGCAGTGTTTTCCGTAAGGAGGACTTTGCTGTGAACATGGTCAAACCCTCTGTCCTGGCCGCGGCGCATAGTTTCGCGTCATTCATTACCACTGAACCCTTCTCAGAAACTCAGTTGTCACATGATTACTCAGAAGACGGTGACATAGATTCAGTACATTCAGCACGTATCTCCTTTCCGACATCTACTACTACATTGGCTAGGCTTTCCTCAGAGGAAGCACCAAACCCCACTCAGAAAACGGTGGGGTCGTCGGTCAACTCAACCAGTTCAGAAGTTTGTGAAGGGCCAAGCGAGCTGGAGACAATGGATCAGGGAGGGCCAGCAGACTCAAACATCGACCTACAAGAACTCTCCTATATTGCCCCACCGCGTTATTGTCTCCACAGTGAGGGAGAGGGCCCATTCCTTGGTGCGGATGGATTTTTCTGTATTAAATGCTGGGGCGACTACTTGGACGAGCGTCTCCTGCTTGACGAGACCCAGGGAAACGCTGAACCAGAAGATAAGAAGGAATCAGTCACACATGTACAAACACTTGAGAGCACTGTCCTACCTGACAGACTTGGTGGACATGATGGTTTTACTATAGATTCAGGAGGTTCTCAAGGGGGGGATTCTACTGGCTATGATACCCCCAGTGGCTTTAATAGCACCTCCCCAGCTCCTGGGAATGTCCTGGAGAATACAGAGGATTTGCACGCACACCCTTCACCCGCGATCCATCAGAAAAACTCTCAAGAAGTGCTGGCAGGTTCCCGTAGTCTGCCCCCATCGCCTAAGATACATCCATCAGAAAAGCAAACTCTCGAGCCTATACTGGAAGTCCCTCACAGGAATCTGGAAGTGGGAACTCCACCCGGAACTTTGCAATTTTTCGACCGTTGGATTCGGTGGAATACTCAAGAGTACTCTGAGGATCGGATACCCTCCTGGGAATCGGAGCCCTTATTTGAGGAAACCGTATACGCAGATGCAGAAACACAGACAGGGCCGTCAGGCTCCTCAGAACATACTAATTGTTCTACTCTATGTACAGTGCACCCTGATTCTAATCGCGAAGGGAACAGAGTCGAAGCGGCGCGGGAGCATGAATGTGCCCTATCTGCCTCCCTAGATCTCCCCAGAAACCTAGCGCCCAGACACAGTGTTGAAAACGGGGGCCCAATACTTCTAAGAGACGAGGATATGTCAGTAAAGTTGCAGACTAGTGATTTCAACTTACCACTGTCCGCGATCAACTCCCGGGAAGTGCCCTATCTTTGTGAAAAACCGAATTCCCAGTTCGATGAGCCGCCCCGATCCTCGAGATTCCCGTACGACACGCTGACACGAAATTCGTCGCAGGAATGGGAGGATCTAGGATTTGGAAGATTCTTGGAAAGCGTCCGTAATGTGTCGCAACTCGGGGATCCCTGGCGTAACCCGCAACCAACGGGGGCGAGCACGGTAGGAGGTATTCGGTTCGTGCGGAAACGCGGAGGTGGTGGGACATCCCATGACTCTTCACCCACGAGTGCCCCGAGTAATTTGTCTTCTCCGTTATCTGAAATAGGGATCCTGCGAAGTACAACCCCGCCAACGAATCCTAACACTACACCCGAAAGAGGCCGTGCACAGCAGTTGCGCTCACTCCGTTCAATTCTGAGTGACCCATCAGAAGAGAGACCATCTGCCCAGAGTGACGAGAGGCGAGGGTCTCAAGCCGACGCAAGCCTAGACAAGAGAACAGCCGGCCCCGAGACGAGGGCAAGGCCACTTGACGACAGCAACGCCTACGAGAATGTAAATGGAACAAGTTCTAGAAGACAGAGCTATGGAAACCCACCTGACCTGGAGCTCATGACCAGAGCCACTGTGGACTGCGCCCGACGCAACGGGAAAGCAAAAGAGATGAGGCGCGGGCTGAGAAGCCCGGTAGGTAACCAAGAGGTAAGTTTGCAAGAAACGTCGGCAGAGCCAGGGTGGTGCAGCAACAAGGGGCTGGCAGCCCCAAAAGGGACATGCGATAACTCGCAGGTCGCCGTCGCTGAGCGCCACACAGGACGCGCAAGTGCAGGAAACGCCTGGGCGAGTCCAGGAGCCGTCTTGCCTGAGTATCAGCCCGATCGAAACCGCGAAAGTATGTTGCCAGAGGTGAGGCCCAGCGAGAGCCCGCCGAAATTCCCTACAGAAGAAAGAGCCAGGTCATTGCGGCGTCTCGTCACCCCTGCCAACCAAGAAGATTGTCTCCCGCCAGAAAATCACCATGGAATAGCGAGAGACGGACAGCGTGTCGGCGAATACAAAACCCCGGCGCAACAGGGCTCAGAGGTTGGCGATTCCGCCAAATCGCGCCGACCAAATGTGAGCGTGTGGATTAGGATGGCATGCGACAGACGGCGGGACGAGCCCGCCGTGGAGTCGTTCGGTTTTACCAGTGGAACACATGCCGTCCCAGTGGATCCGTCCCCACTGGCAGCAGAACAATGTCAATGCCCACACAGCCGCGCAGAAATGCCTGAACGTCATGGGCTGAGTAAGCCAGCAACCTTGGACGATGCGCAAAGCCCTGGCCAGCAGTCGAAAATAGGCCCAGGAGGGCCGCCAAGGACAAGGGAACGCCTCGAAGCAAGCATAGACCGGGGAAAATCCCAGCAGGTCTCGAGGCGAACGAGTTTCGAAAGGGACCAAGCAGGAATTGGAAAAGGGACGGCGACGAACGAACCGGCTCGAAAAGACCTATGCTCCAAGTCAGAGTGTTCGCCGGCTAATGAGGAAATAAGCCAGCGCACGAGTAAGTATGAGGAAGTGCACTTACCTGAGCTAGGAATTCCCCCGCCGTCTCCTACTGCGCCTGCTCGGGAATGGCCTAGCGAAGCCGGTGAAACGCGTACTAGCGCTATTGAATTCGCCACACCGTCAGAAGATTCCCTAGAACACAATTTGAGCACCCTGGTAGTAAAGGAATCGTCGAAACTTGACGCCCTCCAGAAGGTTGACCCACCAACTGAGGAAACCCCGCGTCTGTCCCCACTTCACACCAAGCCCAGCTGGGCGATCCCCCTGGCGCAAGATCCTGAGCAGCTCAATGTCGTTGCACTAGATCTTGAAGCACTGCCCCCGCGAATTCGACGAAGCTGGTTTGCCAGTGTAAGGGGAAGTTGTACGACCGAATCTCCCAGACCGCGCGATGTCGAAGACAAAGGTACGAAAGAGAGTCCCCATGCACGGTGGGGAGATGAGAGAGGGCGAAATGAGAGCAGAACGGTGGACGAGGCTGTGGGGAGCGTTAGCGGTCGAACTTCGGCAATAGAACGACGCGAAGAGACGCGCTCACGTGCTCTCCAAGAACGCGCACTCACTGCGAGCCTGCCTTGGAAAGACCGTTCGCCCCAGTGTCTCAACGAGGATATCGACGCAAACCAGCTCCAAAACAAACGAGCGCATCCAGCGCAGACCTCCCTGGCAATCCAATCGGCCGCGTTCTTGCTGAACGAGTTGGATCTCGACGCACGGGGAAGACGCTCTCCCCGCGCCCTCGCACATCGTCATGGCGCGAATCCAGAGATTCGTTGTTGGCGGCACTACGCATCAGAACCATACTGGGTTCCAGAACAACGAGTCAAGGAATTCCAGACGACGAACCTGTCAGTTCCGAACTCCGCGACGAATGATGCACGCAACTACGTCTTGGAACCGCCGCCCCTCCAGCTATTTAATGCACCGTTGGATACGGTCGATGCCCCATCCTCAAAACTCATTCTCAACTCGCCTACCAGCACACCCAGCTTACCAGCACATCTTTCCCAAAGTCATATCGTGAGCGACATGTCTTCCAACAACTACACCGCTGTTCCCGACGCCGTCAACGTTCCTGCGCACCCCCAGGCCACGATTGGGCGTGTCATCCAGACGCTCATTCGCACTGGAATGCCCCCTGCGTACCCCGTCGATCGCGTCCCTCAGCCCCATATCTCCCTTCCCATCCAGTTCCCCAGCGGGGGACAGGACCAGGCGTTGCTCACGGCGCAGCGTCTGCAACGCTACGGTCTAGTCCAGGCGGCTATGACCCAGGCTCAACCCCAGCAAGTTGCGGGGGTTATGTCGTCCAACAATTTCGTCGAACATCAGTCCCACATGGTGAACAACGGCAAGATCAGGATTTACCTTGCCAACGACGCAGAAGTTAGTCGGCGAAGTTCCATCGTTCCCCACTTGGTGGAGCGAAACCGCGGTACCGCCTATCTCATTCTCCTCGAACCCTTTGACGCTCCAGCCGTTGATTCCCCTCCCACTCCTTCCCATCGTCTTCTAGATGCGTTCACTTTCTCCCTCGCGGACTCCCAGTATCCCTACAACATGATCGTACCTCCCGGCGTCTTTTCCCCCCGTCCTGTACCAGCTGTCGTGGAGCCCGTCGTCCAGAGAGCAGCGCCTACCATCAGGATTCCGCCTCGTCGTCATTCGTTTGGAGAAATCGACCAGAACCGTGATGAGGAAAATCAGAGGCCTCCTCGAGCACAAAGTACATCTACTTCGCCTGAGTCTCCATCGTCGCCGCTCATCCTCTTCATTCCTCTTCTAGATGCTCGCACACGTGGAACTCGACGTGGAGGAGCTCCTCGTCAGGTTCCTCGCCGCCGCTCAGCAAGACTCAGAGGTATTCCAGCGCCAACTGTAGACGTTGACCATGCATCAGAGACTGTACCTGAGCGTCAGGAGACTGTCCCTCGATCCTCAGAGGGTGATTCCCCTCCCACTCCTTTTCCTGCTGAAAGTATTTCGTCTCATCCATTCCCAGCCAACCAACAGTCCTTTCGGTCCACCGTTCGCACCGCAAGTCCTCCCGGACTCCCCATTCCCAATGACGCCATCCGTCGCAAGAATATTGAAGACCTTAGGAATGTTCAGCGGCGTGTCCGCCTTGGAGCTCCCTCCGATTCCCCTTCTCCTCCCTCCGATTCCACCTCCCACCGAACCTCGAGCCATGCGTCGGACGATCAGGAACCCACTCAACCCTCGCTTGAGCCCGTCATTAAGGAGGAATATCAGAGCGACCCACCTTTCACTTCGCTCACGCTGGAGGACCCCAAACCTTCGTCGGAATTCGTAGAACGTTCACCCCCCAGGAATCAGCTAGCTCTTAACCAGGAACTTAATGGTGCGAAGTCTTCTGGTGTTCTCACCACCCGCTACTATAGGTCGCCGTCTCCCATGGAATCGTCCGAATTCACCCAGCCCAGCTCAGGAACCGAAGGACGTCCCCCTTCCCCAGTTCTGGGTGACGTTACCATGAAAGACGACACCAGCTCATTCCACCTCCCGTCTCCAGCCACCTCTCTTCCCACTCCCAATGCAGACAGTCCCAGCATTTCGGACAATGAAGGGAGAGCTAAGGAAGGGAATTCTGAGCCCCACAGCATGACTGTCTCTTCCCCCAGTGAGTCTGACATCAATCGGGCCTACGCCTCCGTCAATATTCAGGACCACATCACTCAACTCCTTCGCCAAGTAGCTTCGGAAATTGCAGCGGAAGAAGGGGAGGTACTTATGCCTTCCTCCAGCCCTACTCAAGACACTCTACCCATGGGTCCATCTACTGCTAAAGGAGCCAAGAAGCCTCGCTTTGGTTCTCCCATTGGATCCAGGATGGACAGGAGGAAAGCCATTCGATCTCGTCCTCCACCATCCAAAGGCAAGGGTTCCACTTCATCCACTGCACTCAACCAGCCTCCTTTGCAGCATGCCTTTGACGTCTGGAGGCCTGAGTCTGGGGAAGGCCCTGTCCTCATCATGCCAGATTCTGATTCAGAAGAGGCAACAGAATTCTTCAAGAATGCAGTTGTAGTAGAGGAATCTGAGGACAGCTTTGTTGTCCAAGTTCCTCAGGGTTCTCATGGCCTTGCAGCTGCTATGAATTCTGCCTTCCAGCACAATCACCAAATGTTGCAGGAACTTCTGGATGAGGAGAAAGAGAATGTTCCCCCTGGCAGTAAAGTAGTTGTGGGTATGGAAACCACCAGCAGTATGTCAACTCAAACTCCTCCTCCCACTCCTTGTCATTCTGCTCCCACCCCTTCCCCCAGAATACTACAACAAGAATCCCAACAAGTCCAAGGAGACAGAAGCCCTGTAGCTTCTCTCCATCCCACCTCTCCTCCAGAAATCAGTCCAACTCCAGAGTCACTCCCTTGCCCAACCCCCACTCCAGTAATCTCGAAGTTTTCAGTATCAGAGGATGGCATAGAAGGACAGGTCCAGGAAGGAAGTGAAGCAGAAAGAAATGGTTATACCCCTAGTACCAGCTCACCATCATCTCATGTACACCATTCCTTCAGTCCAAAACCAACCTCGTTTTCACTCGTTCAAGGATGTCTCGTCTCGCCAGTTCCACTCTGCATGATCCATGCCTTCACCAACTTAGCAGACCTATTCATTAAGGACTCCTACCTTGAAATTCGCCATGACCAACCTGATCTTTGGGGATTCAGCCATGCCTACTCTACTCTGTTCATGACGGAAGGGATGGCCATACCGGTGGCATCTGACACCATAACCGAAGACTATCCTCCTTTTGGACATCCATATGTCAACCCCGAAGGCCAGCTCGTCATACCTGCCTCGTCCTCATTCTTTGACTACGAAACTCAGTCCTATCCATATGACGGATTTACCAATGTTCTAATGCCCAGGGGAGACTCTCGCTTTGGACGTTGGCAAGATGACGGAGATTACATGATCGCAAGGATCGCATTACTGTGCAAGGAATACATCACTCGGGAATACGTTACTCCGGAAATGTGGGGACGGCCTGAGCCTACCCAAGAAGAAAAGAAAGTGCAGCAGGCACTTGTTCAAGCCAGACTAGACCCACCCCGCTCCTTCGACTACGTTCATCACAATTTCATTCTTGACAGTCATAGGTTCAGCATGGATTGGTCCCAAGACAAACTCAAACTTAAAATTCCCCGCACTCCCAGCACATATGAGAATACTGCTGCTCTCTTCCTCAAAAACTATTCCAATCCATGGGCCTCGCAAAAAGATGAAATACGGTACAATCTATGGAACCCCAAAATATCCGCACTCCGACACCTCCGTCTTCTTCATATTGCCTTCCTTCGCATCGTTACAAGATACCTCCTAAAGCCAGGATTCACTTTCCATTTAATGACCTCGCCACTTCTCACTGATGCAACACGCCACTACTTCACCCATCATTGCCATATCTTTCGGGTCCTATTCTACGACAGGCCACTGGTCTCCCAAGGTTTTTCTCACACCTGTTTTCATTCCCGTTCGCCACACGAACCCCCTGTTGAACCCATTCTCACCACTTATAAGGGCAACCCCTTACTCACCCCTGAAGAGGATGAATACTTGGCCAATGTGGCAAAAGTCTTTGACTCTATGGGACGGGGGTGCATTGGAAATGCTGCCCGCACCATGCGTGGACTTGTGCCAGACTTACCCATCAGTATCGATATTCTTTTTCAGGCCGAATACTTGGACCCCTATGCTATGTTTGACTTTGCTGGACATCGCCGTGCTATGTCATGGCGTATCCCCTTATAATTTTGTCACCAGTGCCCAATCGTCGTACCACACTCTTTTCCCTTTCAAAACCCATCGCTCATTTTCACACTCGAATCCTACACACTCCCTTCCCCATCTTTCATTCCACCAAAGCCACTCTTTTCTTCTGAGCAGATTTAGAAACAGCTCTTCCGTTCAAATAAGCAAACTCCTTATGTCATATACATTCCTTTACCCCAACTTTATCTACCTTCCTTCCCACACTACCTACCAACTCCTCTGTGAGGATCCCAAGTCCCCTAGCCCCTTATGGTCTTACTCCGTGACAGTAGCCAGTACCTCTACCTCCAGCAGCGACACCTCAATGCCATATCTTTGGGCGTATTATGTTGAAGGTTCAGAAATTGACACAATTGACTCCCCTATCGACATCTATACACCACCACCTGTGGAATGTCTTTACACAGAAAGCCATCTCACAAAAGATTTGGATCGCATCTCAGCTCTGCTCACCGATGTGGATTGGGAAGAAGACTCCATCTTAATTCCAACACCGGAAGACAGTACTTTTGGTTTCCAGTTCAAAGCATTTGGTGCATACAAACGGGTAGCTCAAAAGGTTCATCCTATCTCGGGAACTTACCCCGAAGACGCCAAAGTCAGTCGGTCCATGCCAGAAAATCCACTGGACTCACTTCCACCACTACCTAAGGACCCACCAGAATTTATTCCCACTGAGAAGCTCACCGAGGAACGCATAGAAGCCATGGAAATCAACAGAGACAACTTCCTACTCCCAGAAGAAGAAAAGCTATTCAAGCACATCCTCCGGCTTAACCAAGATGCACTCGCCTTCGAGGAAAGTGACCGTGGAACCCTACGAAAAGATTACTTCTCTGACTACAAGATGGCCACTATACCTCATACTCCCTGGGAGTTCCGCAACATCCCAATTCCACCTGGAATTCGGGACAAAGTCATCGAAATGCTCAAAAGCAAGATAGACGCTGGAGTATATGAGCCCTGCCAATCCTCATATAGAGGAAGGTGGTTCTGTGTCCTGAAGAAAAATGGGTCCCTCCGGATTGTCCATGACCTTCAACCATTGAATGCTGTCTCCATCCGAGACGCGGGACTACTACCTATCATTGACGACTTCGTTGAGCCCTATGCTGGGTGTCAGTGCATTACAACTCATGACCTCTATTGGGGATTTGACGCACGAATAGTGGACCCAACGTCCCGAGATATGACCGCATTTTGGAGTCCCTTAGGATTGTTACGATTAACGGCGCTCCCCATGGGGTACACAAACTCACCAACGGAGTTTCAGAAGTGCATGGTGCACATACTTCAGCCGGAGATTCCCCATGTTGCCAACATATTCGTAGACGATCTGCCTATCAAAGGCCCCAAAACCCAGTACTTGGACAAGAATGGAAAGCCTGAGATGATTCCAGAAAATCCAGGGATTCGCCGATTCATTTGGGAACATGCCGTCGATGTACACCGGGTTATGCACCGGGTCAAGTGTGCAGGTGCTACCTTCTCTGCCAAGAAAGCCCAAATCTGTAGAAAAGAGGCAGTAATCGTCGGACAGAAATGTGGCCCAGAAGGGCGAAGCCCCGACGATGACAGAATTTCCAAGATCCTCAAATGGCCCATCCTCACCACTCCAAAAGAAGTCCGAGGTTTCCTGGGGCTTTGTGGAACCGTCCGCATATGGATTCCCAATTACTCTCAGCTTGCCCGACCCCTTACCGAACTTGTACAAAAAGGGGCAGACTTCATATGGGATGAAAGAAGACAGGAGGCATTCGACACACTCAAGAGTAAAGTATCCAGTGCTCCCGCTCTGCGACCTATTGATTATAGGTCTGACAACCCCTTGATCATGTCGGTAGACACAAGCCTCATTGCCGTTGGATTCATTCTTTCCCAGAATGATGAGAATGGAAAAAGGCGACCAGCACGTTATGGCTCTCTACCCATGAACGAAGTCCAGTCCAGATACTCCCAGTCCAAGCTGGAACTCTATGGACTATATCGAGCACTTCGGCATTGGCGTATCTACCTCATCGGAGCCCCAAAACTTGTTGTGGAGGTGGATGCCCAATACATCAAGGGGATGTTGAAGGAACCAGACTTACAGCCCACCAATGCCATGAACAGATGGATCCAAGGAATTCTCATGTTTGACTTCCAGCTAGTACATGTCCCAGGAGCCAACTTCAAGGGACCAGATGGACTGTCAAGGAGAAAGCATCTTCCAGAAGAATACATTGAAGACGATGACTCCTGGCTAGATGAGATAGCTCTCTACATATTCCTAGTCTCCACCACACTCCCTGCTCCTACTCCAGAAGGGTACAAGGTTTTTGCCTTGCCATCTGTCAAGAAATCCGGCAAAATGACAAAGTTACTACAAGACATTCATGACTATCTCACCTCCAACTCCCTTCCTACACTCCCTACTGCTCTGCATAAGAAACGTTTCCTACAGCAAGCCAAGAGATATTTCGTTCATCAAGATCACATGTACCTCCGGAACTCAGCAGAAATTCCCCAGCTAGTTGTCACTTCAGCTGACCGGAGGTTGTCCATCCTTCAACAGGCACATGAATCCTTAGGCCATAAAGGAGAACACTCTGTCCTAAAGCTGCTTCGCTTCCGATTCTATTGGCCTCGACTCAAAGAGGATGTCCATTACCATGTGTCCACATGCCATGACTGTCAGATCCGAAACACCGCACAAATGCAAATGCCTTACGAGATCTCTGCCCCTGTTCGAATCTTCCAGAAAGTCTATCTGGACGTCATGGCCATGCGGCCCGCCTCTGGAGGATACGAATGGATAGTAGCAGCCAAGGATGATCTAACGGGTGTCTCCGAAGCTAAACCCATGAGGACAAATGACTCTCACAACCTGTCCCAGTTCTTATGGGATAACCTTTATTGTCGATATGGGGCGCCTGAGCAAATTGTCACCGACAATGGGTCTGAAGTGAAAGGAGCTTTCTCTTCGCTAGCGGAAAGGTTGGGAATACCCCAGATAAAAATCACAGCATATAACAAGCATGCCAATGGAGTCGTTGAACGTGGCCACTACATCCTTCGAGAAGCTATTGTTCGTTCCTGCAAAAAGAGCTCCAACGGACTGCCCCTCAACTGGCACAAGGCAGTTGGGCTGGCAGTATTTGCTGACCGGGTCACCGTCAGTTCAGTAACAGGATATTCCCCATATTATTTGCTACATGGGACTCATCCTGCCCTGCCCTTTGACTATGCAGAAGCAAGCTTCTTGGTGACAGGATTTCGGAGCGGCATGTCTACGGCGGAACTTGTCGCCTTACGAATGCGACAGTTAGAAAGGAGAGAAGAGGACTTAGCTGCTGCAGCTGAAACCCTCAAACGAGCCAGATGCACATCCCGAGACCAGTTCATGCGACGTTTTCATCATAGAATTCAACGAAACACCTTTGAGCCTGGAGAACTTGTGCTAGTCAGACATAGCCAAATTCAAGAGTCTGTCTCAATGATAAAAACCTCACCACGATACCTAGGCCCATATGAAGTGGTTAAAAGAACCAAGAAGGGAAACTATGTGCTTAAGGAGCTCGACGGAACTCTTCTACGAGACGCGATTGCCGGCTTCAGGGTTATTGGGTATCTTTCAAGGGATGACCCTGAATTCTCTTTAGAAGATTCGCCAGACACTTCGGAGGAAATAGACGGAGCCGATGGGCAGCCAGAACAGGAAACCGACGAGGAGGGTTACAACCCTGAGGAACCTACTTATTAACGCTCGTTACGCGAGAAATCCCCACTTCTTTCCTCCCTTCACTACCTACCTCATCCTTTCAACAATGCGCACTACCTTGTCCCCTGTCCCCAGCACAACCCTACCCAGACCACCCATCGCCATCAGGGTAGAGAAAGAGGAGATACAGATTTCGGACGTCCAGGGGAGCCCTGAGACTATACTTGGTCCGCCATCAAAACGATCCCGTGAAGCGCCCATACTGACGCTTCAAAGTCCATGATTTCAATCAACTTCTAGATGCCGAGATCGAGGAAGCAGACCCTTTACCACCAGTCATGGCGCCTGGCATGCCCTTGCGAAGCGACATAGGCAGCCTCCCCACAGCCCAGATCCGTTGGGTTATTTCCCCGGATTCTGGAGAGGCTGAGCGTCTCCTTGAGCTCGACTCACCTACGCTTGCTCTACGCACATGGATGCATTTCCAACCCAACGACATGGCCTTCGTCCTCGACATCACCAGATTCCGGGGTCGATATGCGCAGCTCAAGCTGCAAATCTTCCCTGACGGCTCTGTCCCTCGTATGCCGCTATTCCGGTCGATGTGGGTGAAATCATGGGATGTGCAGATGAGTTGGAGGGACAGGTTGAGGGCGCTGTTCGCCATGTATAGGGACCCTCGCTATCATCTTCCACTTGAAAAGTCCCTCAAGGTGCCCATTCCTATCGTTTTCCCTTAAATCATCCTCCCTGCTCTGTATCTTCGCTACCTCGGCCCCCCCCCCTTCCTTTTGTGTCTTATCATCTCTCTATCCTTTTCGCCTATTGTTTACATGAGGTCCTATACCATTCCCTTCCTTTAAACTTGTTAGCACATTCTCCCAGCACCCCGGTCGTTTCATTTCCATCCAGCTTCTTTCGCCTTTGAAGACAACTTTGAATACATGTAAACATTCGACAGAGTACCTCTATATTCAGCCTCCCTCTCATTCCCAATTCTACCAAAATACTCGATCCTTCCTGCAAGCTCTGTCCTTCCTCAAAACATTAGAAGCACCCCCTAATCCTCACCAACGATAGGAGCCTGTGATATTTGATCGAGCATGCAACCGAGGACGGTTGAATTCTAATGCCGCCCGCAGATGTCATGAACCATGTTTGTAACATGGTAATCATGTCAGAAATATGGGGTTATGCTCAATCAAACACTCAAGCTCCCTATTCCCCCCCCCGCGATACCTCTTCTATCCTCCCTAACTATCCGGCTCTATGGAATCAACCCCTATCCTACCCCTCACCCCTATCCCTAATACATCACACAGGATCTTACCCCTGTTCGCCTCTCCACCCCTCCTGAGTCCTTAGGAGTGCCCCTATTCCCTTCTCATTTCCATCGGAATTCTGTTTCTTTCCCCAACCGTTTCTTTCCCCATCAGATATTCTGTTGAGAAGCTCCTTCCCATCAGAATAATCTGTATTCCTCCATTCCTTTCATTCGCACAGCTGGGCTGTTCTATTCGGACCTCGGCTGTGCAAATCGCACAGCCCAGCACAGCCCAGCATAGCCTTGCACAGCCTTGCACAGCCTTATGCATCCATCGGAACATAAGCAGTGCAGCTATGCATTTCCTTTCTTTTCTTCTGCATTTCCTTTTATCTTCCGTATAGAATTATGTGACCATTCTTTCTACCGGACTTTCTGATTCTTGTAACGGCCTAACAACCATCCTTTCTACTTTTCCGTGCACAGCCTAGACATTTTACATATAAATCCAGCAGTGTAGCTAAGTAGAAAATCTAATCTTTCCCCCCCCAGTAAAAGGTTCACTCCTCAAGTCTCAGTCATTCAGCCGTATTAGTCAAGTCTCAGTCACCCAGTCGTTTTAGTCAAGTTTTAGTCAAGTTTAGTCATCCAGTCAAGTCGTAGTCGATCTCAGTTTCAGTCCTCAAGATCATCAAACAGTCAGTCACCCGGTCATACCAGTTGAATTCTGGTCTTCTAGTCATCCACTCGATTCAACTTCAAGTACTGCGTACTTGAAGAAGTTCGTCACGGTAGTTTTTCACTCTCTAATCTTTTGTCACCTTCCCCTATCTTTTTTTTCAAATTCTTTACCCAGTATCCCTTTTCTTTTCTTTCTTTCGCTCTCTATTCCGTTTATACTAACCCTTCCTGTTCTACCGCGTAACTGCACTTTTTGTTTATTTTCCCTCTTCCACGTCACTGTGGCCGCTCGCGCTCGTGACCACTCACGCTCGCATCCCCTATCCAAAAGAAGCAGTCATTGGACCTTTCCGTAAAGGCCCCTGAGCTATTACGGTACCACCCCTGTACTACTCCTGTACTACCCCTGTAGCTCTGTTTCACTATTGGCATACCTTGGCGAGGCAAATCATACACCCCTCTCAGAGTTACTAGGTGTTCGAACAACCGGGCTCTCACTTGATCTACTAGCAAGACCCAGTGCTCCCCGGACACTCCCCTATCTCAGGAGAGTGTGACAACGTTTCTTATTGGCGGTACTGAGTCGTTTTCGTAGGACGTCTCTCGCTGCCTCTGCTTCCTTCGTATTATCGAAGAAGACGATAAACTTGTCCGGCGGATCGTCGCAATACTGTTCACCTGGCAACAGAAACTCAAGATCCTTGTAGCCGTTGGCAGGATAAACCAACGCTCGGACTAGAAGCGCCACCTCCGGACGATCGTTCGACTGCAGAATGTACCGCGTTCGCTCGTCTCTCAGCTGGAGCGTATTCGCAATACTGACGAGAATCGATTTCGGCAGTGTAGCAGACGCAACGTAAAGCGGTATCCTTTCGATCGATTGGATTGTGTGACGCAGGGCACCCAGGCGAGTGTAATCCTTCCGGAATTTCCCCCACTCGCTGATACAATGGCCTTCATCAAAGACAATATGTAGAATTGATGACGCAAACTTCTCGTCTTCGAGAAGAGCCGTCGCCTCGCTGCTACTCATCAAGATCTCGGGATTAATGATAAGGACATCGAAGCGGTGGTTCTTCACGTCCTGTTCACTGCCGTTTTGTCTCAGTTTATAAATTGGTAAGTAAAGTCTCGCACCTTCCATAAGGATACTGAATTGTTCTCGCTATTGATTGCTATAGCTCGAATACGCACTGACGCCAAGTCGTCGACATTCTGCTGGCCCAGCAAATTCAACGGCGTCACAACGATCATCAATCTCTTTAATCCGTCCGCTTGCGCCATGATCAGAGGAATCCAGAACGACAAAGTCTTCCCAGACCCCGTTGGTGCGCAGGCAACAACATCCTTCCGGTCGCAATAGATAGCCATTGCTACCTGGATTTGAAACAGACATGGCCGTTTGCCGAAGTGCTTCAACGTGAGCTCGCGTATGGCTTCGACACTCCAGACGCGTCGCGAGTCGGACATGTACTATATTATTTGATTAATTTCGATCTCATCAAATTACTACATTCAGTTTTATTGAGTGTGAGAATTACAAATTAAATAAGCAAATAAGCAACAACTCGGGTCACTCTCGGCAAAGGGCATGGGAATGAATTCGGAGGTCTCGGCGACATATTTTGCCAGCCTCTCTGTCGAGAGTTTCAAGCTCGCTTGACGATGTACTTGTTTACATCGCGCCTTAGCGCGCGTCACGTGCTTGAAAAAATCGTACGAGTGGCTGGTTCTAGGAGCCTGGCGGTGATCCTGCTGGATTCCAACGAGCACCCACCGTATTGCTTCGACGTGACGTCCCTGTGGCGGCTGATTCCAACAAAAGCCTATCTGGCGGTGAGATATTCATTTGTATTCGTCGCTGACGCCACATTCAAGTCGAATCACCCCATGAGCCAGACGACACAACAAAACCTAAGTAACGATCTATACAAAGTATTTGTCACATATTGGCTTAACTCTGGGGTCCAACTTGGTGACTATCTCCAACGTCTCGCGCTGCTCGCAGAGTTCTTCAGCAACGCTCATGTGCTTGGTCGAAAGGACGTACTCACCCAGAGTCTCTCGCGAAACGTAGCCCCTTCATTGCTGAGCACGAAATCGCTAGGTTCTCCCACCGACATGTAGCTTACAAAAGCGCCTTTCATGCAATCCACTTTTTCTTCCGGGATCGCTCCAGAGTTCAACGCCGCCCAGACGATCTGGCGGCTCCCTTCTTCGGCGGTGAAGGCCAGCACCCGCTCAAGTGCCCAAATAACGAGCGTTCGTGTTTCACGACGTAGATCTGAGCAACAGAACCCTGGGTTCACGGCGACAGTGGTTGCACGGGGGATGTGCTTGGTCAAGGAGAGGGTGAGGAAGACGTTGAACACTGTTCAGCGCGGTCAGTCACTCAGTAGGTCACTCGCTCGATGGGACATTGGTTGCGTACGCTTTGCTAAGTAGTATCTGGGCATTGCTTCGCTACTGTAAGTTAGGGGGGGATAAAGGAGTCGGCGACCGAAGTACAGCTTACAATGGGGAGCTGAGACTTTTGTCCGAGAGTACCTGAAGAGGCGTAGAAGATTCGAATACGTTGTCGGGTATTTTGGCGTGGTGGTGGAGTGAACTAGATACGATTACGATTCTGGGCGACTTTGTGGACTCATCCAATGACGCGAACATCTTTGGCATCAGGAGAATGATGAGCAATGTCGGTGCTATGTGATTCACTTGAATCCTGGAGCATTCAAGTGAGTTTACACAATTAAACTGTTCTCGACGTTGGCAACAAACTGACGAGGTTTCCCAGTGGTCTTCCGTTTCCTCAAATTGGTTTGGCACGACGGCTGCGTTGGCAATCAAGATGTCGAGTCGTTGGACCTCTAGCTCGATTCGATCCGCAAATGCCCTCACGGATTCGAAGCTGCTAAGGTCCAGGAGCCACAGTTCAGCCGTCTTACAACCCGTAGTGGCTTTCAATTCTACGAAGGTAAACAAGAATTAGCCTCGATTACACTGAAAATGATATTGACTCACTGTCCAATGCAGCGGAGCCCCTCGACAAACTCCTGCACGCAAGGATCAACCTTCCTGGTCCCATCTTAGCGAAATGTATCGCTGCTTCAAAGCCGATGCCTGTATTTGCCCCAACGATCACGACCGTCTGTCCATCAAGGTCGACCTTGGGCGCAGAGGGCACTGGTGTCCACTGTGATTTGATAAAATTCAGGACGGAAAACTGGACCATGATGGTGGGATAATACTTAACAGCTTTGCGATTTATAGAGGTAGTGTCATTCTTCTAGAAGATAACGGCCACCTACGGCATTGAGAGTTTGCTTCTCATACTACCCTTTGTTGCATTCAAGGGGTTACATGCCCGCCAGCCGGCCATCTAAGAAACAGCATCGACATTCGATATTTATAACTCGTACAGTTGCTGTGCGTCCCAGTCATACTGTAGTATGGGGAGCTTCACGATACCATCGAAACTTGAACTTAACAATGTTGGACATCCCGGGTCTCAGCGCGCGGACTGACAAGTATGTGTAACACTCAACTCAAGAGAACTTCATCAGATGATAACTGATATGTCCCTGGGGTTGTTACACCACAAATGCTTCGCATAATTGGTTCCTTAAAGCCCCACAATCAAGACAAGTGATACAGTTCTGAGCTATGTGGTCCTTACACGGGGCCAAGATCACAATCAACATCTATAATTACTCAAGAGCACGCTATTTTTGTTACGGCCTCTCATGGTAATTATTTACCCCAGCTCCAGTTCAAATTCTCTTGCTGCTTGGAGGTAGAGTAGGCAAGCTGTAAACTCGCTGTGTCAAACAATGTCCAAACTGAGGGGCCTTTGGCCTGGTACAGGGATTCTCCAGGGGCTCTCAGGAGTCCGTTGAAAGGTCACATGATCTGTGGTCGAGTCCCTTCGTTAAAGGTCAATAACTTTCACTGAGGCCTCCTTCATCATGCCCGAGAAACACATACTCGACCACGCTCTCAAGATCCCTGCCATCACAAAACTTGCTGGAAAAAGAGTGGTGCTGGCTTCAAGCAGTCCAAGAAGAAAAGAGATACTGCAAACATTCGTGAGTAACCTGAACATCGTGTCCTTACTCGTCCTCATCAACTAGGGTCTAGCACCAGATGTCGTGCCGTCCAAATTCAAGGAGGACTTACCGATAAGTTCATTTGAGGATATACACGAGTATCCAGTTTCTACAGCAACATATAAGGCTGTGGATGTATACGAACGGCTTGTGGTGAGTAGGTACCCTTCCTAACAGAATCTGTTTGTCTGATTTATGACGCAGCGTGAGGATCCTGAAAATGCACCAGATCTGGTCATCGGTGGTGAGTAGACCCATCGACAGATTCGCAGATTCATCAATGGTTTAACAGCGGATACGGTGGTGCTGACCCATGCCCTGCCATCGACTTCCCAGACTTCTTGGTCCGACCTCCCACAAATAAACCAGGAGCTTCTAGAGAAACCGACGTCCAAAGATGACAATTTACGGATGCTCCTTGACCTCAACGGGGGAGTTTGTGAGGTGGTCACTGGCGTCACTGTCGTGTACCCAATTTTGACTGCACCTGGCTATGCGCTGAAGTAGGTGGCAGCGCTCAGACCTATATTCATAACCCTTGTTAATGTTGATGAATGTGCAAAAGGTCCATCGATGAGCGATCGCTTGTGTACTTCGCAGATAGTCCTAAACACATCCTCAAGGCGTACGCAGAAAACGGAGAAGGACTCGATCGAGCCGGGGGATTCGCAATCCAGGTATCTCCCTCAACCTGTCTCGTGCTCGTTGTGCACTAACGCTACGAACATCAAGGGTCTTGGGGGACTGTTGATTCGCAAGGTCGAGGGTGATTATCATAACATCGTTGGATTTCCCGCTGCCTCGTTCTTCAAGTTACTCGAATTGCTTATCGAAGAAGAACCTGATTTCTTAGAGGTGTAACGCTGATATAATATAGATAATTTGATGTCCGTCGATGTCCCGAATCGTGCTCAGGTGAGGTGATTGAACTTGTTACCCGCTTACATCTACCACGTGGGTGTGTGAGGCGGTTGATGGTGATGGTATTAGCGAAGCGTGTGTTCTATAGATGACAACGTTAGACGCTGTAACAGCTTGTCCTATAACGAAGGTGAGAAAGCTATTGGAGTCCATCATCGTCCAGCTTGATCATCACACTCTGCACCCTCAGTGACCAGGCATCACAGAACTTGCCGCATGCCCTACCTGAGAACCATTCTAGATCTCCCCTCCTCACTCTCGCTACTCTCCTTCGAGACTCGTAGTGCGGATGACCTCTCAAGCATCCATTCACACAGCGGTACCATCTCCACTGTCACGTCTGCGAGTACTGTTGGAATAGGAACGACGAGTGCCAAAGTTCTAACGGCCCTTGGGCAGCTTACTATCCGATATGCGGAGTACATGGAACTTCTAGTTGTAAGCCGGAAATTCCCTCATCGCGACGATCAGCATATCAGAAATATCGGAGCAACGTACCACACACTACTTGAGCTATCTCGGTAATATACTTCCCTCGTCGACGATCTTCTCACTTACACGAGTTGACATGATTAAAACAGGCCTTGTATAGGACATCCTGTGGCGACTAGACGACGCGCTCTCAGCTTGCTTCTGTCGCAAATTATGTCAAGGCAGACGAAATATCTCCTGCAGGCCCTGATCAAATGGCCTGCGGTTGATATCAAGATCTTCCTAGCGGAAATTATGGAAGATGGACGGCAGGACTTAGATCAACTCGCTCTATGTATTATCGACCTACTCGTATCTGCCGCCCGCCAAAGTTCTGAGGGATATTCAATCTTCCTACAAGCGGGCATGCTCGACATCCTGCTCTACTTCTACCTAGGTGGAGATCTCAATCCAAACACCCAAAGAGCTGCCCAAAAAGCTTGCTTCGACTTAGCTAAACTTCACATCCCTGTTGAAGGACGTGATCTCGATCTTGTCAATCACCATATCCTTCCTCTGATCGCTCCTCGACCTACAAAGCACTATTCTTACGTCAGTGCATTTGCTCTGCGTGGACAGGCGTGGCGTCTTACTCATCTCGCCCTGGTCCGCCGTCGTTTCCTGGCGATTTCTTCTGCGGTGAGGGAAGGTCAATGGGTAATATGGGGTTCAGAATGGATCGTCGACCTTGTCGAATTCATGAGGTGAGGTATCAATTCAAACTTCAAGGAAGTCACGTTGTCTAACAAGGTATCAACCCAAGTGAGCACTTCGGGAATGAAATTCCCTTCCTAGCATTCAATACCTTTGCAAACGTTATCCACCAAAGGGAGCAGCTCGTTGAGCATGTCTTGACGCAACATTTCAAGGAATCATCGAAGACAAGAGATACGGTATTCCGCTCGATCGTGCACATGTGTACCTCTCTGTTGTAAGTTTCTTGGCGTCTGGAACCGCGTTGCAGTACTTACAGTCTCATAACTGCAGTCAAGACCCCATCATTATTCCCCTAGCTGTGGATCGCCACCGACTCCGCCATGTAGTCATATGTTACATTGTCCCACTCCTTTGCGCGATTGCCCGAGCAGGTAGTGTGTGCCTAGATGCACTCTTGGACGCAGGGATTGTAGAGCTTTTGTGGGCTATCGCCCTTCTTCAAGATACATCCTACCTACATTTTAAAGAAGATAATCTGGTGGTCGGCCCGAGGGAGTACGAGATTATATGCCGCGAGATTATGGACGAGGCCAGTCAGACATTCATGCCTGGTGCCTCGGATGCGTTACTTGCTAGGTACATATCACGGAGCCACATAGCATACAAACTTGTTATATGAGTTTATTACTTAGCTCTGACTACCCCGCTTTGTTGATTCAGAACGGCAAACAACGTCAATTATCACTGGGCGCAAACCTTGGTCCAGTATATGCGGATTGATGTGACTGTGTGTACAATTGTTCCGATGCCAAAAGCCCTACAAAAAGAGAGACAAGGGTGTATACAGACGTTTACATAAGTTCGCAAGTTCAAGTAGCAATGGACCCCCCTTCGGTGTATACGAAGGGTCGAACGTCTTACGAACGTGAACGAGGGGTCGCATATCATTCTATATCTATCCATTTTACACGAGTTCTATACAATACAAGGCCCAGAACGTTTTCAATGCCTTAAGCTGGCACGAATTCCGTGACACTAGTTTCCGCCAAATCCCACACTCTGACGAACTTCAGATCAGCAGCAGAGCTGTAACAGATAAGATTAAGCTAAGTTGATAATGGGTGTTCACTGAATTACTTACCAGAGTTCGATAAAATCTTCGAGAGACCGCTCTCGTGAGTTGCAAACGACGAGCATAGTGTAGTCGCCGGTGTAGGTTCTAGCCATACCACGACCAAAGCCAGGGCTCAACGGGTATGGTGCCTGTTATGTGAATACCTTGTCGGCATTTTATATAGAATGAGAATGAGATGGACATTACGCACCCTTGGGAGAGAGGGGTGTTGGTTAGCGATAGAGGTCTTATCAAGATGCGAGGCGAGGTAGTCGTCTGGAGCGTCATTGCATCATCAGAAGGGACGTTCGCAGCGATGGATAGAAGCACTCACTGATAAGCAAGCGACTCTTTGGGGACATAGCGCTGCGAATATTTTTCAATAGTGTGATGCAGTCTTCGTCTCCCCAGTTGTGCACAATTTGGCTGATCTAGGAACACATGCGTTAGGCGACGCTAGGGAAAACCTGGTGCGACGATAGAACCACGAACATAGTAGATGTCCTGATCAGGAACAGGTGCTTGCTTGAAGAAGTCTATGGGCGTAAATGCGACTCGGCTGTCCTTGATTGCATCCGGGTACTCCTCTTTCCAGAACTGATGCAAGCGTTCGTGTCAATCAGTATATCAAAGATTACTACGGTAGCCGTACGTACCACTTTCGCTTCTTCAATGGTATCAGGAAGATCCTGTAGGTGGACTTTGAGATGTGGGAATTTCTTTGCTATCTCTATCGAGGTGTTGCCGTTTCCACCGCCCAAGTCGCAGACGGTGCTTCCCGGTGCAAGTTCCTGCCAAGGGAATACTGTTTGATGTGAGATAAAGGGCACATAGGTGGGAGCCTTGACTAACCACATACCATTGAGTAGGTTCATTAAGCCTCTTGATACCGAAAATCCGAGCATTGCCCGAGCGAAGCGCTAGGGGAATATTCAGTCAAGCAGAACTCCGCAGTTAGAGAAGCGTCCTTACCGCGACAGCCCCTGGCTAATGAAAAAAGAGAAGGAGGTCAGCACGACGCCATTGATCTCGTGCTACACAACTTACTTGTGTTTGCAGGTAGTCGTAAAGGGAGCCGTCGAAGCCTTCCCTCCTTAGTGCGTACACGAGGGGGGACTTATTCCCATCGTACGTTGGCCCAAAGTCAGGGTCAACGAGTGCGTCGTACACCCACAGCGTTGCCTTGCGGTGCATCTCGCCAGTCTTCAGATCGAGAATATCGACGACGGACGTTTCGGGCAATAGCGTCAAGGAAAGGCGATTATTTGCGAAGACATTTGATTCCACTACGTCGTGCGCACACAGGCAAGTCAGCTACGGGATCCTGCAACCTGCAGGCGCCATTCTTACCTTCCTGGAAGCAGTAATTGAGGATGAGGAGACGCAGTATGGTGGCAAGCTTTTGGGGGTGGATGCCAGTTTCCTTCGAGAGGACATCGATGTGAAGACCCTTGGGGTGCTTCGCCAAGAGTGGCGCAACACCTGCTTGAATGACGGTGCTGATGCAAGAAGGTACAAGAACATCCATGCTGTACTATTCGGCGCGTTAGGGGGAGTAAGTAATCACTACGAGGACCTCTACACATACGTTTAACATCGTATGCGCGGGTGGGGCGAGCGTCACGCAAAGCTGCGCGCATGCACCTTCAAGTATACGGAGGGTGTTCTTGAGCTCTAGAGACGGGAGTCGATCATCCATAGGATGCGGCTCGCCGCTGGTCAGAGACGGAATGTCGCATTCTTGTTTATCGTATTCAGCGATGGCCTGCTCCGCAGAGGTGTTGATCAGATTGAGGAGGGCACGTATTTGCGCCTTTCCTTCGGAAGGACTCAGAGTAGTCATGGATTGGTGGGTGTATGTATGGAAGTGGGCTTGGGAGCTAGGTTGAGAGTATACGACCTGGAATACCGTCGACCTTTTTATTCTGCTGAGTCGAGAGTACCAATCTGGATTTGATTGAATGACTCAAGATATCGATGGTACTTCTATCGGCCGCCTTCTATTGAGACTGTTCTCCATGCTGCAGCGGAGGAGTCGTGAGACGAGTGAGAAGGGGTTTACCCATCACTGCAGTTCTTCTCAATTGATGGTGTTAACCGCCCTCTTCGACGCGATTGACCCGAGAATCACCTATCACAACTTCAGCTACATGCTATGATTACACTGCCAGACCCAGGGTACTCACTAGGGAAATACTCCCTCCATCAGCGATCTATGTGAGCCGATGGCGACGCGCTCGATACAAAAATAACATCGTGCAGTGATTTTAGTGATTGACCACTGCAATGTGGGAGACGTAGTCTAGGCACACCATAGAACAAACGCGAATCCTTCGATTGTCGCTATCCTTAGCCCACATCGAAAGCGATATGAGCGCTCGAAGGACACGTCCTCGCAGCTCGGGGGTACGATGGTTGATTCGCGGACAGGAACTCACCCGTGCGTGGCCGCCTTCACAGCTTCGCTGAAGGTTGTGCTCCTGATCCATGGCCTTGGGTATTTTGGCGACCAGTATGGAATCGTGTTTGAGAGTCGATCAAGTCGGCTAGCGAACGATTATAACTAAGCAGTTGCTCGGGAATCATATGTCGCCTGTAGCCTTCTATTCGCACAGATGCGGCCTCGCCGCTTCTGGCCGACTTGATTAATGTCATTGTCTTTTCCAGAGGTGGAGGAAGAAATACCAAAATAGAACACGACGAAAATCTGAGGCCCCGCATTACGCCGATCTCAACCCTATACCATGTGCGACTTCGCATAAGTATCTGTTGTAATCTCGGCCCGATCGAGAGCCTGATAAGTACAAACGCGCGAACCGTCGACTCACACTGTGTGTCGAGATCTGAGCAAGTTCTAATTTCTAGGGGTAAGGCATAATTAATTAGGCTTAGCTGACATGTTGAATTAAGAAAAGACGAACACGCGCCTCGCTTTGTAGCCATATTGACAGCTCCGCATCACTGATTCTATCAGCTTTGAAGGGATCTCGACGCAGTGGTCCGCTTGTCAAACGTTCGTCCTTACCGTCACCATTCATGCATGATAGCTCAATCTTGCTGATGGAAACTGTTTAAATAGGATGTACGAGTGCCGGGTTCTCGGTCGTTATCGCCATGGACTGAGCTCGGGAGACCTTCGTTACTTATTAAGTCCGCAAGCGGCAAGGCCTCACATGGGAGTTTGACCTCGTCTTCTCAGATATGCTTGAGTCTGGAGAGCACGCAGCAGTTTGGCGTTACCCGGAGTCGCATTCTAGGTCGCCAGAGCAATTCAACGCGTGTTGGGTCAACGAGGCTGAAGGCTCATTGGATTCTACAGGCCTATCTCCCTGGTCCAATTAACAATTGCTTTAGTCACACATAAGCGGTGGAAATGATGGATATGCCAGCTATCTTACTACTGAGAAGGCTTCTCGACGACTGCTCCCAAGCAGGATTCCCTCAGTCATCGTCGTCACGATATGAAGTGCTCTGATTCCTGAAGGACTTATATCCGAGATGTACCGTTGAAGTTGGGCAAGCGATGGATGGGCGCTAAAGTGCTAAAAGACTCGACGCGAATACTATTCTTCATATCATCATCTTGAACCTGCTGTACAATCTGAAGTCCACTATGCCGTTTCCCTATTTAAATTTGGGACTGTTGATGAAGGAGCCGAGGGGCACATCGTTAACTGTGTTATCAATGGTTCTCTCGGAGCAAGATCATTATGAATATATATCAGTACAGAGATGAGGATTTCTTTCCACTAAATTATATGTATATGGTTCCGCCTAAATCACTCCAAGTCGAACAACAGTATTTCGGTGGCCTTGTCGCCAAGGTTCTCGATGACCAATTCCTTTCCGCTTTCCCCTAGCATGTACGCCCCGTCGCCTTCCCCCAGGACGACCTCTTCACCGCCTTTGATCCCCCTCTCTGAGATCTTAACTGCCCCGCCGGTTTTGGAGTGAGGTGGCTGGTAACCTGACGTCTGAACGACATGGATGTAGCTTTTACGACGTTCGAAAGTATGGGAGACAGATTTGGAGGGTGAGAGCAGCGTGGCGAAGAGTGTGAGAGGAGATTGGACAGGTGCGGGGCCTGCGCCCTCGCGCGATGCGAGTACCCCTTCAGCGTCAACGGGTGCAACTACACGCACGAACACATCTTTCTTTTCCTCGTCAGAGAAGTGCCGAGTGAAGTACTTGGGCGTAAGACTCCTGATGGTGGGTAGGCTCCATATTTGCAGGAAATGAACCTCTTTGGGCCCATGTGCCTTTTCGCTGTGGGAGATACCTTTGCCAGCAGACGTGAGCTGGATATCGCCCCGTTTGAGGATCTCGGTGTTTCCCATCGAGTCTTTGCTGTTTATCTGTGAGACTAGCGCCATGTGAGGCGAGAGGTAGAGTACTTACTGCTCAAGCTCGCCCGCGACAATGTACGAAAATATTTCGAATTCCCTATGACTGTGTGTTCCAAAGCCCGTACCTGGAGCAACGCGATCTTCGTTGATGACACGGAGTGAGCCGAACTGGTTATGTTCGCTGCTCTGGTACCTATGTAAAGTAGCCGGGTTAGGGTAAGGTCCCCGTCCATCCCGTATTATAGACTCACATAGCAAACGAAAAAGTGTGGAAGGTCTTCAACCATCCGTGATCTGCGTGACCACGCTCACCGCTCCTTCGGGGGACAAACTTGATTGGTGCAAGGCTGCTCGACATGGCGCGACTGTTTCTCAACACGGTTGGTGGTGACTTCGATAAGAACTGTTTTATCTGGGAAGCCAGGTTACTGGAGTACTGGTGGAGATAAGGATGCTGGAAACTGCTGAACGCTGATGAAGAAGCGAGGAAGTAGGATGCGAGGTATATATACGCAGGAAGAAAGGCGACGATGAGAAGGTAATTTCTGTAAGTGGAGGGCATGAGCAAGCCATGGTGTGCTTGATAATTCGTTATCAAGGTGGTCAGCAGCGGAGGCGCATTTCCTAAAAAGGTGTACCGACGCTCACGCATACCCACGAACGCCTGACTCATTCAAGTTGAAAGTCAACGACCACCGTGACTTCGCGTCAAGACGATGACAGTGCGCCAACGACATATGAGCATCAAGCTCAGGCCCTCCCGGCTGGACCAATGTACTCGTTTCAGCATTGAAATTCCCCGCGTCCTTCGCGCAAGTACTACTTCCTTCGATCTTATTTCGACAGGTCGAATGCTGCGTGCTTGCTTTCTGGTCCTTCTTTGCCAGTACAGCATGAGGGATGGGGTTGGGGGGTTGAGAAAGGAACCTTCAGAACAGTCTTGGTATTTCGAGCCCGCGGCTGGCTGAGGGACATCCGCTGACCTGGTTTCCTCTATTGGCAGGTCGCAGCAAGTAATTCAGCGAAATTTCTTGAATAATAAATGGTCTTATTGTCGGCACAATCGCAGATTGCTGGGGGCGCGGGGGCCCTTAAGTTTACGGCTCGTGCGATGTCACCTGAAGACGGGGACTGGTTTCTCAGTGCGCTTCTGCAGGCCCCGGGGCACCCGTTGCATGTCTCGCCCGACCGATGGTTATCACTGCGTGTTGAAGAGCTGTTCCCTCAAGATTCTACCTACAGCAGCCCTTCTGTCAATTCTGTCAGTCTAGCGTCTTCCCGACCATTGCCCTCGGACGTCTTCTCTGTACCCGTGCCATCTCCATGAAGCCTTTCAGTAGCCTGTGCAAGACTGGGCCTCCCCCCTCGCTGCGCATCGCGCTACAAAGCTATTGTAAGTAGTTTCAACTCGATCATTCCAATATGTTGAATAGAAAATTACCCCCAAGAGGGCTCCATTTGATGCGACGGCTGCGAACGTCTGCGGAAAGTCACAGGTGGGCATCGCCTGCATACCCTGTCTGGTGCAAATCCAGTCCATACGTCTGGGTTGCTCCGAATGCTCCCAGGATCCCACCGCCGGGCGCAACCTCGACTAAAGGGTACCGCCGCCGGATTGTCGAGTCAAGCCATCGGTAGGCACGCTGTCCCGGTCTAAATTTCGTCAGGGACACGAAAATCGTTCAATGACACTCAGCATGCTTCGACCGCCCATTACGCCGGCGGCCCAGGTCCTATAGTCTCGTCATTCAGTCCCTTGTTCTCACAGTAGATGGTAGCCCCGTCTTTCATACGCCTTTTGGCGGTATACGACGTTGATGTGACACTGAAGAGTTTGGTGATTCCCGGTGCTTGTGGGTCGCGCTTTACTCCTTCGGACAACGGCTAAAGTGCTTATATAGCTCGCTAAACCATTAGTTTTCGTCACTGCACTCTTCGGTGCTATCCCTTGGCAATGGCGTTTGGTGCACTTCGTCAACTTCTCTTCATCGCTTGCTTGGCTCTGCCATCACTGGCGGCCGCTAACCTCCCAACCGCCGATTTTGACTACATCGTCGTCGGGGGTGCGTGTCTTTCTCCTTGTAATTCGGACATCATGCCAATCCATAATTAACAGCGGGGAACGCGGGGAATGTTGTCGCTGCACGACTCACGGAGGATCCCAACGTGTCTGTCTTGGTCCTCGAAGCGGGTGTATCGTAAGCATATTTCAGCGCGTCGCCACCTGATAACAACCAACGAATATTGCTCTCAGAGATGAGAATGTAGTAGGGGCAGAGGCTCCACTTCTTGCGCCCGGACTTGTTCCTAACTCTATCTTCGACTGGAATTACACGACAACAGCTCAAGCTGGGTACAATGGACGGTCCATTGCGTACCCTCGTGGCCGTATGCTAGGAGGGTCTAGCTCTGTTCGTGCGTAGAACTCACGAAGTGGGTTAAATGCTACTCTTAATGCATCCTTTTGACAGATTACATGGTTATGATGCGCGGTTCGATAGAGGACTTCGATCGCTATGCGGCCGTCACTGGCGATGATGGATGGAACTGGGACAACATCCAGCAGTTCGTCAGGAAGGTACTTACATTGAATCTTTCACAATTCATGACACATATACTCATTCTGATTCTATCAGAACGAAATGGTCGTGCCCCCTGCTGACAGTGAGCAAGATATTGATGACGCTTGGTCTTTGTCTAATCTCGTGCCTCAGACCATAATACTTCCGGCGAATTTATCCCAGCGGTACATGGGACTAACGGCTCTGTCTCTATTAGCTTGCCAGGCTTCCCTACCCCACTTGATGATCGCGTCTTAGCCACAACTCAGGAGCAAAGCGAAGAGTTCTTTTTTAATCCTGACATGGGAACAGGTCATCCTCTCGGAATCAGTAGGTGTTCTTAGTATGCTTTGGCTGTGGGTTTAATGTTATTCTATGCAGGTTGGTCAATCGCATCAGTCGGCAACGGTCAACGTAGCAGTTCTTCTACTGCCTACTTACGGCCTGCCCAGTCACGGCCTAATCTCAGCGTGTTGATAAATGCTCAAGTGACTAAGCTCGTTAACAGCGGAACGACGAACGGCCTACCTGCGTTCCGATGTGTAGAGTACGCAGAGCGTGAAGGAGGTCAGCATCAATCATGGTACCTCGAATCCGTGCATCTTTTACACATTCTTATACAGCACCAACAACGACTGTTTGTGCTAAAAAAGAAGTCGTTCTTTCCGCGGGATCCGTTGGTACCCCCATCCTTCTGCAATTGTCAGGTTGGTCAGATGCATCCACCCGAGAAGCTCGAAGTCATTATATTTCAACTAGGCATCGGTGATCAGAGTGACCTGTCAGCCGTTGGTATCGATACCATCGTCAACAATCCTAGCGTAGGCCGAAACCTGTCCGGTGAGTGAAGAGCGCCTGAGAAGCATGCGTCCGTGTGTTCACTGACATCATCTGTGAAGACCACTTGCTCCTTCCTGCTACGTTCTTCGTCAACAACAATCAATCATTCGATAACCTCTTCAGAGACTCGTCCGAGTTCAACGCTGATTTAGATCAGTGGACAAACACTAGAACGGGCCCTCTCACCGCGCTGATTGCTAACCACCTGGCCTGGCTGCGGTTGCCATCGAATTCAAGCATCTTCCAGTCCGTCCCGGACCCAGCTGCGGGCCCCAACTCGGCTCATTGGGAGACCATCTTCTCGGTAAGTCTATGGCTTGTATTCCCATTCTTGCACACCATGGCTTATTGTGCGAATTCTGGTAGAACCAATGGTTCCATCCAGCTCTCCCTCGTCCTGATACTGGTAACTTTATGAGCGTTACAAACGCATTAATTGCTCCCGTGGCCCGTCAGTGCAGTCAACCTTGATCAGTCTGCCGTCCTTAAACCCTGTTATTCTAGGTGGGGACATCAAGCTTGCTACGTCCAACCCATTCGACAAGCCACTCATCAACCCGCAGTATCTCTCAACGGAATTCGACATCTTCACCATGATCCAAGCAGTCAAATCCAACCTCCGTTTCCTTTCTGGCCAAGCATGGGCAGATTTCGTTATACGCCCATTCGATGCCCGTTTGAGCGACCCGACGAACGACGCTGCTATCGAGTCATACATCCGAGACAACGCCAACACAATTTTCCACCCAGTAGGAACGGCCAGCATGTCCCCACGCGGAGCTTCTTGGGGCGTCGTAGATCCCGATCTCAAGGTCAAAGGTGTGGACGGCCTCAGAATCGTCGATGGGTCTATTTTGGTGCGTGTTTCCTTTCCTGGGCGTTGGCGACGGTTGAAGGGAATGCTAATTTATTGAATCATTCATAGCCCTTCGCGCCAAACGCGCACACCCAAGGACCGATATACCTTGTAGGCGAACGAGGAGCTGATCTAATTAAGGCTGATCAGTAGTCGACTTCGTGCGCAGTTTGCGATAATTCGAATACCTCTGCTCCGTGTATTCGGTTCAAGTGTAGTCTTTCAATTCAATATGATTTCCAGAATGGGCCCGCAGTGTATCTTGCGCAGCATCGCGTGCCCTCCCTCAAGTTCTATGCTAGTTGTCACCAGGCTTCGAAGACGAGAGGGATGGGCTGCGACGCTCTTCTCCCGCGAGACATCTAGAGAATCATCGGTACGTATCAGATTTCCAGAAGGGAAGAAGACGAGACGCATTGCGGTCAGTGGGCTTTCTTTGGACAATGGTTATATAAATAAAGAAGGTACATATGCATCTTTACATACAGTATGATCTGGCGAGCAGGAAAACACGTACAACAGAGCAATAAATCATCGACATCAACAATCGGGGACGCGAGCCTCGAGGCACCTGGCTATTAAGGGAGGGGGACGCGGTGGAGTAGAGATACATGCGAATGATGGAAGCTTCTAGTCAGGAAGCAATAATCAAGAGTCAGCGAACTTATTTAACGTTAAATGCAAGCAGCGACGATCCGTGTTTGTGGCTGGATGTGGATGTGGATGATAGAGTAAATATTGAGTGTAAATGCCGATGGACGTAAAAGTAAAAAGTACGGCGATTGGATGATGGTTGATGCTGCCGTGGGGTCGTCTAAACATTGCAAGAAGTGAATCGGAAAGCGAGAAAGAGAACAAGGGGTACTTTTCTGCCTGGGGGCTAACCAGACTCTAGAGAGGAGAATCCAGCGAATCCAGCAAAGGGACGGAGATTGGTGCCGATAGAGGACCAAGGTGTTAGTTGAAACTAACGACCCGTGAAGAGTTCCTTCAGATCCTTCATATCCAATAACACCACGCCCGCATCCTCAAGCTCCGTCTCGACCTCAGCCTCAATTCTATGCGCCGGCGTCACACTCCCTCCGTACCACGCCTCGATCCTATTGTACGTCCCATGAGCCTCCTTGATCAAAAGAACTTCATTTCCCCTGCCCAGCGCCGCCCAACACGTTGCTCTCACGCAGAAATCGCTCTGCAAACCCACTACTACCAACTCTGCATCGTGCCTGATCAGCGAACCCAGTTCCGTTCCAGCGAATGCGTTGTTCTTCCGTTTATCAATAACTGGTTCGTGTGGGAGGGGTGGGAAGACTAGTCCGAACCCTGGGGAGACGGGGTCATCCGGATCGCCTGGGTCTCCGCAGTTGCGGACGTGTATTATTAGAGGGGGCGGCGAAGCAGCGCGGGCATGATGCAGAATGAGAGATATGTTGTGACGGAGGGCAGAGGACGAGGGCACCCCCAATGGCGGAGAAGATAACAACCCGGCTTGAACATCAAGAAGGAGAAGGACGTGCTGAGTTGCGATTTGTGGGGTTTTAAGAGGATGAGGTGAGTAAGGTATTAGAGGGGAGTGAGGAACTGAACGGGAACCACCAGGTATCGAGCTTATCGTGCCGTTGACGACCCCATTTACACCACCACCAGCCGCAGAGTCTCCATTAACGCCAATCGCTCCGTTCATGGTATTGATCCCGCTGACAATTGGACGCGAGGATGTTGACGGCGTAGGGCGTATGGGCAATACTGACATCGACGATACAACAGATGGAGACATGATGTAGAGTTTCCTTGTTGCATGCAATCGAGGCGACGAATGGCGGTTCCGGTTGCGTTACTGGATTGATTTCGTGGGCGAAGAGCGCAGGCACGCGGGGGCCTGGGAAATTGAATACGCTTTTCGAGGTCAAGTGCCTTACCCCTGGAGTTGGGGTTGAACACAGCGAAGATGGGAGGGGAAAGGAACGGGATAACGGAGGAATCTACTTATATATGGATATTCTGATGTATATTACTGTATGGCAGCGGGTTCTCTGATGAAGTACACGCGCTGTTACTTTCGCCGATGATCAGAGTTTTAGCTTGCCTTGAGGCGCGCCGTCAGTTCCATGTCACGGAACAATGGCATGGGCACGGAGGAAGGCATCGAGGTGGAGGTGAAGCATCGTTTGACGAATTGGGCTCAAGTGAACCGTGAATATGGTTAGTGAGGGCTGTTTCGAGCTAGGTTGCTGATGCGAATCATCCGGCTAACTAACTTCCTCCTCAAGGCCTCATGACGGACCGTCTGGACTATCTAATTCCTGGAAGATATTCACTTGCTTGATCCGTTTGCGTTCTCAGGTTCTTACTCTTCAACTTGCAAACACTTGAAAGGGATGATCCAATGCCGGACAGGGCGGAAAGGCTTAGGCAGTGTTAGCGAAGGTTGGTACAAATCGTAGACGTACCAAGAGTCTCATGTGACATCCACGACCTCGCTACGAGTGGGGTACCAGACGTTGCAATGGGGACGTTCATGCTTCATCCGTGCTCAAGCAGCGCGCTAGCCGTAGGCGACCAGCTCCGATAGTCCGAAATGTCGGCATTATTACTCCTCACAGCAGGCATGAAGAATACGGAAGGTTGTTCCGATCCTTGCGCACACCTAGCCAAGTATTCTGGAGGAGTTGCTGATGAGGAGTTGCAGCCCCATGTGCTCTTTGCGGGATTACTGCGATATGAATGCCTTGGAGGAATGATAACCCATGGCGTTTGGATTTCCTATCAAAGAACATCTGCATAGCAAAGCAGTCAGCAGCTGGCGGTCAGAAGTGCCCGGTAGGCAACGGAAGGTCGAAAACTGGAGAAAGGACGTACCACAGGCCCAGGCAATGTGCCATTTCAACCTTAATGATAAATAGCCTTTTGACATATAACCTTGATTAATCGCGGGCTGTATTATTGGCTACGTAGTTAGTAGTGACTTCATCGCATCGTCATCCATTTAGGACGGCGTCTGTGGTCAAGCGCCCAACCCAAGGTGAATATACGTCGACCAGAATCGTTGTCGAGCGACAGAGTGAGTGGCGTTGAGATAGGAACAAGCATAAGGCGCGACACTTACAAGCCACGTTCGGCGATTTCCACACAAGAAGGAAGGGTTGAGATTCGGTATCCCATTCTTGCCGCATATATGCGTCCTTTATAGTCCGTAGGCGTACCTTCAAATTGTATTTGGCTGACATCCGTCCAGGAGTGTCGTATGAACTGTACCGTCCGCCTCCAAGTATTATCAACGCATATATGCGTCTTATTGACGCGCCCTGATGCGACACGAGAGTTCAATGTTCAAAGATCGTGTCATTTCGTACGCTAGCTCTTGATTCGAGCTCTTGATGGATTACTGCGAATATATGGCGCGACGCAATATACGGCTAGTGAAACGAATAGCTACTCTGAGGGAACCATACTGAGTTACGGGCTGATGGAAGTGTGGAAGTGTGGATGAAAGAGATACTTACGTGTAGATTGTGAGCAGATTTCGCGGCGGTAACAAATATGTGATGAGATGGGATCACGGAGATGTCGTGAAGTTGTGGTACTAGTTAGAGAGTGAGTTCTGGCGGAAAGGTTCTGAACTGGGATGGAATAGAGGAGGTGGATAATTCACATCACGTGATGTATACTTAGGAGCTTTATAGGAGTTCAAGGAGCCCACAACTAGAGCGGGCGAGCGAGAGTCCCAATATGGCGGACTATACTTAGTTAGGCAATGAATATTACTCCCTCTTGATTAGAGGTATTACGAGGAGTAGACGTGGAAGCTAACTCAAGGCCGTCGAAATCTAGAAAGGCAATAAGTACGAATTGAACGTACCCAATTCTTCGTAAAGGCGATACGAACTCTGAGGTACATCCTCTTTTGTGGTGGAAGGCCGTCGTAGAGCACGACCAGTTGCATGATGTACGCATAGGTCAGCCTCCAGTTAGTACCCGCTTCTAGGTTCTGTGTTGGTTTTGATTCCCGCTAACCATAAATTATATTATAAACCTGGATGCCTCGCGCTCCTTCTCAACTACTCTGGCCCAAGGGGAGGAGGAGAGAATATCTGACATGCTCTAGTGCGGAGGCTCACAGGGATCGAGCACACTGGTCACAGATGATTGCATTGCCCCCTCTGGGAATCTGACTCGGGGTGGGGCTTCAAAGCTCGAGCAATCGCCTCCCGCCTCTGGGAGTGCCCGGGCCTCGGTTCGTCTAATCTACTATGTGGTGGGCTCCTCGGCCTGCGCTAGTCGTCTGACTACTGCTTTCCTCAGGTCGGAAGAAGCGACGCTGTTGCCACCCCCATCGTTTCGCCTATTGCCTGTCGTATCCTCAGGACATGAGGCGGCCCCCGTGTGTCGCCAGGCGCGTTCCAGCAGTGGGCGTGACCGGCCTTATGCACTTCATTTGGCTCGGTGCGCATTTAGGATAGGCTATAATTGGGATAGGCACGGGACGTTGGAGGATTGCGCGAGGTCTCTGTGAATGATTCCTGTGCCATGTAGGTTAGCCTCAAGGCCACGGATTCAAGATACGAGACGCGGGGCAAGGTGTGGAGCGATGGAGCGTCGAAATACGCCAATTCTGCCCATCTGGGTCTCGCTTGTCGGTACCAGCTTCCCCCGCACCGATCATAACCCCCCCACATCGGCTAGGCCTCTACTACTAGTCCTCCCTTAGACGGGCACGGGGAAATGCATTATTCCTCGTTCGAGGTTTCCCACAAGCGAGGGCGAGTCGCACTCGAGCACTGAGTTCGACGGGAGAGGACTTGGGCTTACGGTTCACTAGCCTCGATCTTGAGGTGCTGGGGACATTGTAGAGCCTCTCAACCTGTGACTGGCCAGATACTCATCTACGAGATGGTCTCGTGCTAAGTTGAGGGCAGGGATGAGGGGTGTTTCGACTGTATCATGCCACTGTGACTAGGCTAGAACGATATTCCTACCCAATGCGTTGTCGGTCGTCGTTTATATAGATTCCCGCACATGGGGAGGGAGAGACTCACGTATGTTACAGGATCAGAGCTACGCCCAACTTCTGTAGGGAGGTATGACCAGGGTAAGACAATCAAAGCCCTCTACGATGCTGACGACCTAGTTACCGATCCCAGAGGTTGATATATGACACGGCAAACAAAGCGTATCATCGCAAAACCATGAAGCGCAGGGGACAGGAAGGCAAGAGAAAGAATCTGCATAAACTGGAGATCGTGGCAGAAGCGGCAATCGACCCACGGAGAGTGTTACATCCCGTTAGGTAGCATTTCGCCATGTCCGCAGAGCGTCACGGTGGAGTTACCAAAAAACAGTGTAAGCAATATTGAAGACGAAGTACAACAACACTTATCGTTACATATTACATGCGGATTCTGCACTCCAAAGCACTGAAAATTGAATAACGAACGTTCGAACAGCCGAGCGCGGTACGCTCAGCTGGCAAGCGTTTCCGCAAACTCTCCGTTCTCCACCATCTCCTTCACGATATCCAATCCCCCCACGAATTCGCCGTTGATTATCAGCTGCGGGAACGTCGGCCACTCATTCAGCTTTTTGAGGCCTGCATGACTAAATGAGCAACTCTAAGTAGAAACGACAGGATACGATAACCCACCGCTTCTGACGCTCTCGTCCTCCAGAATATCAAAGTGGCCAAAGTCAGGCACTCCCTGCTCCCTCAGTAGCTCCACCATCTTCCTCGAGAACCCGCACCTCGGCGCGTCCGGCGACCCCTTCATAAACAACACCACCTTATTCGCGTTCATCAAGCTCCTCAACCGCTCGTTGAGCTCTTCCTCCGTCTCGAGCTTTTCGTTGAGTGCTGCGCGTGCGGCGGGGGGTTGTGGCTGCTGATCGGTTTTGGAGTGCGGGATTGGTGGGCCAGAGCGCAGGTGGGTGGCGATGGACGTTGTGAGGCCTGCCGCGTCGGCGCCGGAGACTCGCGCAAGCAGTGTATGTCCCTGTGCGCGCGAATTTCAGTATGTAGTGCATACCTCCAGCGGAGGGGTTGGCTTACTCGGAGGATGATGAACGCAGGAACGGCCTCGATATCGAAGGATTCGGCGATATCAGACTGTTCTTCGGCTTCCACCTGTGTGTATATGTATGTCAGCCATTGTTCAACCAATTACTGGGGTCTCCGTTCCCCTACGTTGCAAATGCTCGTCGCTCACCTGCAGAACCAACAGCTGCGAGTACTTCTTCGCCAGCTCCAAAACCACTTCGTTCATTTGATGACAAGGCTCCGCCCATGGTGCCCAGAAATTTATCAGTGATACACGGTTGAGATCTGCGGAGAGTAGTTCTTGGAATTGAGTCGGTGATTCTACTACCTTGAAATTGGCGAGAGCAGCTTCCGCTGACATGGTTGTACGAAGCAAAGCGAAATTTGAAGTTATGAGGAGACATCGCGCAATACTCTCTTATCGGATAAGATAACAAATTATTGTCCGAATATGGAAACGCCCCTGTCGACATGGGCAGACAGCAAGTTTCGACTCTCACAGAAAGTCCCAATATTAGATGTTACATAGCGTATGGTCATGCGGTTGTAATCTGTAGTTAAAGAAATCACAGAACCTCGTGGAGCAGCGCACGTTGGACGCATGGGACTGGCAAGGTATCGGACCTGCCGCACTGGTGACTAGATCCAATGTCCATAGTGTACGTACATGAAGGATGAGGAAGTGTGCCGTCTACGATGACCATTTCATTATGTACGAAATGCGATTTGATCGTAACAACTCGTGGCTTGCGTGTATCCAGTGGCGTCCATTAATGATTGATGAACTAAGATGTAAATTAGGAAGAAGTAGGCACCGCCACCTACCGCCACACGGACAGATGATAGTCAGCGAGACAAGTCACTAGTGGGATTCCATCCACTCAGAGATACGTTGTATGAGATCGTCCTTCTTGCCTGAAACAGCAAGACTTTTGCTCTTCAAGAATTCCTGTCATTGAACCGCCCATCAGTATTCAACGGCTATACAGAGAACAAAGGCATGAAGGAATGCATACCTTGAGCTGATCAACTCGTAGCTATACCAATTAGGATCAGCAGTTTAAACAAATCACAGGGCAAATAGCACTGGCCGAACCTTGGATAACGTCCCAGACTCCCATTTGCTCCGAATTTCAGCCTCAGCGACGTTGACATCCTACAGAGTTACATCCCTGAATATCAATATGAAAGGGAGAGAACCATCTTCAACGACTTACCGCCTTCCTCTTCGATCCCGTGGTAGCAGGCACAATTGACGCGGAATCGTCTTCCAGTAACGCTTGCTTCCATGCCACTAGGAGCTTTCCCGCCCGCTGAGAATTATCGTTGTACATTAGAACAAATCACGAAAAGAACGAACGAAGCTCACCCTATGCATGACATCTACCTTAGGCTCAGTCAAATCCTCGAACGACTCTGCGTCAAACTCTTCGCGAAAAGCACTAGCTTGGAGCTGCGCATTGTGGTACGCAAGCGCTGAACATGGGATTGTCAACAACGGTGAGAGGAGGGGAGTGACAATGCACTCACCTGGATTTGGATACGAGTCAGGGGGATATGCGCCGTTCTTCACAGCAAGCTTTTCGACCCATGCCTTTGCGAGATCCTTCAACTCGTCGGATGCTACGCGAAGTCAGGTTCAATTATGTGAGGATGTCCGAGTCATCTGTAGAGTCGAGAGCCTACCTCTACAAGCCTCCTCGATGGGAGCCGCGCGAATATCGTCGGCGAACGGCAGGGGAACCAGGTGGAAACCAGGGGGATCTGTCCACCCTGCGTCGTCTTCCTTTTCCTCCTAGAGTAAAGCAATCATGAATACGGGCTCGCGACAAGAACGGTTAGAATGGAGATTATTATAGAAATACTTACCTGAGGTAGGAGCGCACAAAAGGTCGGTGTGGCATTCCGGCGCGTAAGGGTGAGCACCAGTCCTATTTTATTTTTCGAGACCATGCTTTTGATGAGCGCGCTGAAAGTCCGTTTGCTTCCTGCGTATGTCTATTTCATTGTGGACCAGAGCCCGTATCATTTCACTTGTCCATGGTACTCAGGCAAAGAACGCACGAGCTCGTCGGGGTATATGAAATTTGAGTGCTTGATGTTATCTTCGAAAAGCAGCGTTTCCCTATCTTTGAACCCCAGGAGCTTGATCGCTGAATGCAAGAACCCGGACGTCAGCTAATTATATGGTACAAAAGGGAGAGCCGAACCCCGACGTACTTGGCTCAAGTCCTAACGTCCTGAATGAGCGGATTTCCTCAGCTGTGTAAAACGGCTGTGCGTGGGATGAGCTACAAGGTTACACTGAAATGGGATCGGAAGTGTAAGCGTACCCGCCTGCCCGCTTGGACTGCCCTAGTCCCAATTGCACTCATATCGTCGTCGTCGTCTCCTATGGTCGCACCGACAGACATCCCATAAACAATCTTGGACTTGTCCATCTCCGTTTCCGTGCCCTGAGAACAGATTGAGAGATCGTTATTCAGGTGCGTCGAGAGTTAACGAACCTCGTCAACGTATCTCGTCTTCGAGTTCACCAACTCCATTCTGTCGCCCAGATCCACAAAATACTTGTAGCTGCCCTTCTTCTGCTCTGTCACTAAACCGTACCTGTGCGTACCATTACGAACAGCGTGTTGCAAGAGTAGGAAGTAATTCTCACCCTTTCACCCCAATCGTGAGCCCCGGCGCAAGCTCGAAGGGGATGCTGAACAAGGCTCGCTTGGGCACCTCGTGAAACCGCATTTGCGCGAGTAGGTCGTCGATGCGGGTGATAGAAATGGACTCGGGCAGTGTCGAGGACTCTTCATCTTCTTCGCCATCAGTCGTGCCGCTTGGGAGCACTTGCTGTGGCACAGGTATTGCAATAAATAAAGCTGGTTAACGTGAAGAAAGATACCCACGGAATAAAACTTGGACACATCAAACAACTGTTCGTCAGTACTGATGAAGAATGGCTCGACGGTCACCCCAGTTTGCACGAGGTCCTGATGCAAGTGAGATTGAGAACAGGCCGTCGTGACAATATACTTACTTCCAGGGTAGTTTTCGCAGATCTGAGGAGTTGTTCGCTTCCAGCGCCAGAGTGTGGATCGTCGTCATCGGTGATGAGGAAGATACGCTTCGACGCAGTTTTCGGAGCCCTGGAGGCTACGTGAGTCAGAAAGCTCAAACCCGGGGGTAAGTAAGAATACCCGTCACGCAAGACCCAGTTGCAGCTCGTGAAGACATCTCCCATTGGCACCTTCTTCCCTGTCAATGGAGGAAACGCCTCCCGCAGCTCGTCCGGATTCTCTCTAGCAGCTGCATGATATCAGTATATGAGCTCGTAATCGACAGACTACCAACCATCCAATAACTGCATCACTTCTTGGATTTTAGGAGCGCTGATGGGCTCGAGGGGCTGGTAAATGTACGTGTGCCTCTTGATTTCCGTAGTGTCGGACCGCTTCACTTCAGTTTTCCTTGTCTAATCGCAAGTTAGACAGACAAGCTACATAGTTCCGTTAACTCACCGTATTGAATAGCAATATCCCGACAGAGTCATTTGGGCCGACAATGACTTTCTTCTTCTGAATTTCGACGGCGGCTTCGAGCGCTGTTTGCAAATGACATGTCTTGACCTCACCTGGCTCGTAGCGGGGATCATCTCTCTGCGCAAACATTGACTCTGAGCAGTCAATGCAGAAGAGGATTACGTCGCGTTTGGCCTCGAGATACTTGGGGCACATGTCAGAATTGTTCGATGATGGACAAAGATGATACGCACGTCATCTTGTAGTTCGTCGTCTTCCTCGTCGTCGATTCGATTCCAATCATCGTAAGGTGGCATTGTGGTTCAGAGTCGGCTTGGACGCGACGAGTCAGAATCTTTTGTTCGCGTTCCGTGGGGCACGTGAGCACGGCGGGATCGTGGCCCGCCGTGTAACTAAATATGGAGATTGTGTCGGCCTCAGAATCACGTGGGTTCGAGTTTCAGAGTGCACTCGAATTTCGACGAACTTTCTAACTTTCATTCCCCTTTTTGCCTTCTACCACCAACCCAATACGAGGAGGCGCTGTGCATTCAAAGCGACGGTATTTGCACGTCTTTGAGACCATCTGAACATCGGAAAGTAACCAATTCCTCGGAGGTGGATCGCTCGAAGGCTTCCATTTGAACATACTTTCGAGCTAGTAGCAACCCTCGCAGACTAGCACATTATGGCATCCCAAGCTGCACTTCCCGACCTTCGTCGCATTGATATAGCCTCTCTCAAAGGGATGCCCAAACCAGTGCAGAAGATCCGCTTTGACAGTGATGTTGAAGTCTGGCGTACAACTAGAAGCTATCAAGATTATTCTCTATTTTTACACCGTTTGACGGAGGCCGTCGTCGGCCAATACCTTCCTCTAACGAATCCAACTCAGAGTTCGGCACGTCATCCCGTAGCCTCTGGTCTCTTTTGTACCAGCTCTGAAGCCGTTTGTAGGCTATCTTGGGTATACTTGGCGTTTTGGATCGCTTGGATCGCTGGATAGACGATATTCCGCCTCTCGATAGCCCCCAGAGATTTGGTAACCTCGCCTTTCGCGCATGGGGAAAGCGACTCGAAGAGGTCCGTACTATATTTCATGGGACAGAGGGACAGATGTCAACGTCAATACATTCTATAGGAAGCCGACAGTGTGTTAGGCACATTGTTACCCAGCGATTACGCAGCGGCGATACCTCATTTGAAGCCCTATTTCCTTGGTTCATTTGGTTCATTCACTCGAATGGACTACGGGACTGGTCATGAAGCATGCTTTGCGCTCTTTCTCTGCTGCCTGACTTTACTACGGTTTTTTCACCCTACGGTAGCTGAAGAAAGAGACCTCGTGCTCCATGTCTTCGTCCGGTATTTGGAACTTTGCTGGCGACTTCAAGATGTCTACCGCCTCGAGCCGGCGGGCAGCCACGGAGTCTGGGGACTGGATGATTCATCCTTTCTCGGCTATATTTTCGGGAGTGGTCAACTCCGAGGTTAAATCCCTCCGTTACTCGTTATTTTCGCAATGCATTAATCAGGGCGCTCGCAGATCAGAATGAAATACCCGTTGCCGCAGTTCTGCATCCACCGTTACCAGCCACCAATTTATATTTTATGTCCATCATGCGCATCCATGAGGTTAAGCGAGGGCCTTTCCACGAACATTCTTCCCAGCTTTATGCCATTGCAACGGGCGTGCCGAACTGGAGAAAGGTCAATTCAGGGCTGTTCAAGATGTATGAGGTAGGCCAACTGTTGCCTCCCGATTTGTTGCGATTAAATAATAACGTCCTCAGGCCGAGGTTCTCGCGAAGCGCGTTGTCGTCCAGCATATCCCCTTGGGCGGAATCCTCGAGTGGGACCACATACCTCCTTCAGCCATGGTTCCAAACAGCAGCACAAGGGCGCCGTGGTTATCTCCGGGAGCTGAACCACTGAATCTACCAATGTCGACTGGGTGGTTGACTCCCACTCCTCATGGTTCCAGTGGGGGTGTGGACTCTGCCTTGAATGCTGGATCTGATGACCCCCGCAATAGAGCCGCTCGATCGACACCTCGCACACAATTCCCGGCCCCACCTTAGTGGGACTGGACATATACGACCGTGTAATTTCCATGTATCGTCAATGATATCTCCTTGTGTCAATCAACACGACAGACTCGTCAGAACACCACGTAACACGGGGCAAAACAAAAGGGCAAGAATGGTAAGTAGCATGGTTGATGTTCTGATTGCGTAACAGGTGATCCCGAGAGCTCGCGCGAATTCGAAGGCGCTTCGAGTCCCTGATTCCCATTTCCGTGGCAAGACAACAAAAGAATTCACCTAAATTGATGCTTCCCGCGCTGTCTATACATTTGTCGCAAAAAGGTCTACACGTCGACAAGCAATGCTCGGAATTTCTTTCCCCGTCGGTAGAATGCAGGTATCCGTCTATTGAGAGTGGTGCCTTGTCGCAATGCAATTCGCCCTAGAAGTTCGCGCAAGAGGGTTGCATTATATGTGGCTGGTTGAGATAAGGCTCCTCCGGCGGATCACGATTGTAAGCTGGGCGTCGAACGTCGAACGCCCTCGAGAACACGCTAACCTCGAGTAGAACAGTTCAGCCCGTTCTGTATAACCTATCAAGGCTTGTGGAGTGTCACCACTTTACTGGCATTGGATGATATCAAGACAATCAATGATGTATGTTCCGATAGGTCCGGTGACTTATATCGAGAGCATTAAGGGTAAAAATAAATAGGTGTCGTGTGAAGGCCTAACCATCAATAGGATACATACAGGCCTCGACAACAGGGTCATTGTCGAGAAACGTCCACCCCAATCGACCGGTCCCTCAGCAACAAGGGCCCGGAACGCCCCCCGACTCCACGCCCTCGAGTAAGCTCTTTGAATAAGGAACAAATGGATCGAAGCTAAACGGCTTCGAGGTTAAGACATACCTGGATTCGAAATGGACGTAGAGATCCACAGCCAAGCATAATCTATCGCGATCTACTGCCCAGAGGTTTGGGGAGGTGAAGAGCACTTATAATGTATGCAGTGGGAACTGTTAAGGGACTACTCGGAGATTGAGAGATGCTAGGGTTCCAATGGAGTTCCCTTCTGCAATACACCTGTGAGAAAAGCTGAACAGCTTCAGCCATTAACGCAACACATTACGATACGATGGATAGAATGAATCTAGCCACTAGGCTGTAGAGAGGCAGAAATTAAGCCGTCCAAGCACCCTTTGCGTGCAATTCCATTTTCCGTCAAAGTTAGACTTGGAAATTGGAATGTTCGAGGACGAGCATATTTAGACGTTAGGCGCTTGTTAAGCGCTGTGACGTGTGTGGCGGAGTCTGCCGGAAATTTGCTATCGATCATCAAGTTTTCAACGTCAACTTTCAAGGGTACACCGCCAATTCAAGCATCTAACAGCTTTTCAAAGCAAAAGAATCCAAAACGACCTTCAACGGACACCCTCTGTCGTCGTCAGGACCTGCGCGACATCAGAGGCCCAGTACGCCACAATTTCTGCCGAACAAAGAAACGAAGATCTTCGTTTGCTGACCATCGAGTGAGCTTCACATCATTTCTTTGCTTGTTTAACACAAAATAATCGTGGAATTCGCGACAGGTGGTCTTCTGTTCGAGGTTTGGATCTTGAAATCCTCTTTTCCACTTGGATTACTGATGCTTTTGTAGGTGAACCTCCCTGACAGGACTAGAATCAGCCGCAGCTTGCAGAAAAGCAGACCGTCCTCTCGTCTACGTCGATCTCATTGCTCTTACAATCTCCCTTCAAGCTTTTTCCTCGCTGAACAGGGAGCGAGGAACCCCCACTAACTGATAGACACCTCGTCGTTGCCGTCCTTCCGCCCGGCTCGTCACTGACCGTGGCGGTTCAGGCTCGGTAATTCGGGTTCACGAATTCATATCCAATCGCGTCTACGTTATCTCGAATTTTCGTCCCAATCCACGCCACTTTAGAATTATATCGCTTCCAACTGACATAGACCCGTGAGTCAAATCTACTAGAGTTCGGCTTCGTTGACTCATTGAACACAGCCTTGGTAGACGTCGCTCATCCCCTGACCCGGCTGATCGAATGTCACCAGTGGAAATCCTACCCGCCTTCTCGCCTGTCGACTTCTCCTTCTCTACTGATTCGTTTAACGAACAAAAATACTCATGCAAGGGAAACGACGCCGTTAATGATATCTTACCTCCATCTACCTATTTCAAACACGACGATTCCAGCTCGTCCGAAGACGACGACCCAAAACTTCTTTTCCCCGACTTACCACCGCTTTTCACCGGGCATCCGGATGTTCACCTTCGAAATGGCGTTATGCAAGCTCAACGAATGAGCGCAGATCACGTACCTGACGCCGAGCGAGCCTTCTTTGTTGCTGATCTTGGACAAATCTACCGACAACATCAGCGTTGGGTCAAGTGCCTACCCGACATTCAGCCTTTCTATGGTGAAGTGGTTGCACCAGCGCGGCCGTTCTCCCTACTGACGTAGTTCCTTCCAGCTATCAAATGCAACCCTGACCCTTATGTCCTTCGTCTCCTCGCGGCTCTTGGAGCTGGGTTTGACTGCGCTTCCAACGGAGAAATCAGCCAAGTTCTCAGCCTGGGTGGCGTCGACCCTTCAAGGATCATATTTGCTAATCCATGCAAGGCGACATCGTTCATTCGAAACGCCGGAAAAGTGGGCGTTGACTTAATGACCTTTGATAACATGGACGAACTCTACAAAATTTCACGCGCCCATCCGGGTGCCAAGCTAGTCGTCCGCATCTTAGCCGACGATTCAAAGAGCTTATGCGCTTTTAACATCAAATTTGGCGCTGCGCTTGAAGTTGTTCCGAGCCTTCTGGCCAAAGCCCGCGATCTTCGCCTGGACGTAGTTGGGGTGAGTTTCCACGTCGGCAGCGGATGCTACGATCCTTCTGTCTATACCGACGCCATCATGCGTGCTCGCGCCGTTTTCGACATGGCCCAAGAAGTTGGATATGAAATGAATCTCTTGGACGTTGGTGGAGGATTCGAAGATTCTTCTTTCGAACGCGCGGCAACCTTTTTGAGCGAAGCTATTGATCAATACTTCCCTGATCGACATGGGATACGTGTCATTGCAGAGCCAGGGAGGTTTTACGTTTCCAAGGCGTTCAGTCTTGCCGCAAATATCATAGCGCGTAGGGTTCCTCCGACCGAGGTTGCGTCGGAAAAGCCTGTCCCCGATCACCCAATGGTCATGTGTCAGTTACCCATCTGATCGCATATTCCATTCGCATCTAATGAATGTTCATTCAATACAGACTACATCAATGACGGCGTGTACGGAGCTTTCAATTGCATTCTGTTCGACCACCAAGTGGTGCATCCATATGTGCTGTCGCTCAATGGCTCCTTCCATGTCCCATCATCGGAGCCCTTGCAGACCAGTAGCGTATGGGGCCCGACGTGCGATTCCATCGATTGCGTCTGTCCATCGACACAGCTACCTGGCGCTCTGCAAGTTGGGGATTGGTTGGGGTTCCACAACATGGGAGCGTACACCATATGCGCTGCGAGCCAGTTCAATGGCTTCGAGGTTAGCAACGTTATCTATACGACGGGAAGTGTGGGAGTGTCTAAAGAGGTGTGGGGCGCCCTAGCTGGCTTCGCGGCTGAGGGTCACGGACTTTGACAGCGGCGGAACCATATATTAGTTTTTCTGATTTATGTCATTTTCCACTTCCCATCTAGAAAAGACAGGCGACCGCGCAATTCTCGTGCCTCACGAAGAACATAAAGTTCATCACCGCATGGAGTGCGCGCGGGTTCTCACCAGACTTTCGGTACCGACTTCTTAGGCGGGCCGCCGACTGGCCAGCTCGACAGATGTCTACATTTGGAGCGTGAGTAGCTGCGAGCCTCGGACACGTTCTCAGGGTCACTTCGACTCGTGACGTCCAGTTACGATCGAGGATCCCAAGCTTTTCAGGAACTTGAGATATTCGTCATGATCGAGGACTTGTTCGGATTAGGTCTCCTAGCCGACGAGGTTCGTGTCCTGATATTTGTTTTGCGGTGCATATTTGGGTGTGCACTTGCCACGCCTAAGAATTCCTGAGTGGAGTCGACCGGATGACTGATAGCTTTGTCTATTTAGATGCGACCCGAAGGCATTGAGTTGCCGTAATAGCAAAAAAGCAAGTTGAAAGAACGACAAATAAGGTAAAGGCTCCCGCTTGATTTGATTTTCCGGGCATAACAGGGCATACCCTCCAAGGACAATCGAGCGGAGTCCGCGTAAGACACCCTGCGCTAAACATTAAAAGTAAGATTGAAGGGGGGAGGAGGTTGTTAAGAGCAATGAAATCGAAGTCTCTCCTTTGTTTCCCAACGGTCTGATTGATCTCAATTTTAGGACCGGGGCCTGACCTAGCGGCCGAAGCGGAGAGGTTAACCTCCAGGAATGGACAAGCGCGTTAGGACAGAAATAAAATCTCCGCGAAACCAGATGAGATCTCCCTGAGGTTTGTAAGGAGGTACTAATTCTGGAAATCTCTACCAATCTTTGCCGGGGCCGAGGCTGCCACCGTTTCGAGCGTTGGAATATCTGCTTTCCTTTTGCAGGGTGCCATGGCTGCTTGTTTACGCGTGCACCACCTTTTCGGGGTTTTGCACCTTTTATGCAGTTTATTTCGTTGTGAGGTTATCGGAGAACGAACAGCAACTGTTGGCTGTCACCATCAAGTCCTCCAGAACATACTCCTCAATCTTCACTCTCTGTTCCCTTTGTCGTTCCGTCCGTCGGTGTCACCAAGCACCGCCACTCTTCCTCCGGATATACCATAACGACTCGTTGGCCACAGCATAATTGACTGCGCCTTGAATTTAATACTATCTCCGTGTTAATGGCCTCGAGTTCTGTCGGACAAGTAAGTCTTCCTGACGGCTTTGGTCGCCTTGTCACTGAAGCCTTTTATTCAAGGAATCTATGCAGCCCACCGTCGCTTCGGTTGGACCGCGATTCAGACCATACGCAAGCCCAAGCCACCAAGTGACCAAAGGCCGATATATCACTAGCAATGACCCGAGAGGCTATATGTTAGTTTCTTTCTAGTCCGGATACGCAAAAGGTTTGGCTCACGCTGAATGACAGTCCGGTCTATGAATACCCTCTCAACGGGCAATGGATTATGATGGACATTGACGACGGATACGTGCTCTGGACCGGGATATGGAAAGGCAGGTTCATGTCTTGTTTTTCGCCGAGACTGCCTAACTAACGGGACCTGAACAGCACTGGGAAATTCAAAAGGTATACCCGTGTCCGACGTTCAGCCATTCGAGGCCACTAATGCTTCATGCAGCCGATATAGTTAAGATGATTGACTCACAACCGGACTTAGCAAATCACATTCGACGAGTACGAGGCGGTTACCTGAAAATACAGGGAACATGGATGCCTTACGAGGTAGGGTGCTTCTTCATGGCCAAGCACATACGATACTAATACTATAGAGTCTAGGTAGCACTTCGTTTGGCACGTCGGTAAGTTGCTTTCTCTTACGCAATAAGCTTGCCTCAATAGTCTCCAGTGTTGCTTGGACCATTCGCGACGATCTGATACCTTTATTTGGGTAAGCATCCTCTCAACACCTTACAGACCGTGGTTTTGAGCGCCGGGCAAATATTGTGTAGACCTACATTTCCGAGCACTTGCCTCTCACCCGACCAGCCTGGTTATGGTCAAGTTGTGGCCTCTGGAACTGGCCGTCGCCGCACACGCCGGGTGAACAACTCTGCAACAGCGCCCGTCACTCTCCCCCGGGAATCTCAGAGCAACTGGACGGTTGTGACGCCGACCACTGGAGCTAGCCAAGGCATCCCTCTCCAGCCGCAGCATCAACAACAACAATATCCTCACGCAGCGATGACAATGCACTCCTTGTCACGGAGACCATCAGATCCTCACAGCCGGAGTGAAGGGCCCTCTTCCTACCGGGGTGTACAGCCCGAGTACTACGAGGCGCCGGGGCCTCCGTCCCCTTCGACTAACGGCGACAACACGCCATCGAAAGACCGTAATTATAGTCGATATTCTCCGTACCCAGGTACGAGCTCGACGTCTCATTTGAGCCGCCGACCGTCAAGCTCCGGCAGAAGCACACTTCACTTAGATATTCCTGCCTTGTCGCTGCGGGATGACCAGCGCATGGTTGAGGATAATCCACCGCTTGGTGAACGAATCACGCTGCCACCCATCCGACATCATGGGTATGGTGATTTTTCCGGCGGCGCATCGTATTCTCTCCCTCCAATATCTGCCTTGGAGGATCTTCGTGGAGTCCACGCTCATGATTCAGCGGCGGTCCTACGAAGACTCATGGAGGACGACTCTCAGGACATAAGGCGATCGTCTCAGGACTCGTCATGGGGAAGGCATCGGTCTTTGTCCGCGCCTCCTTATAAGTGAGTTGGCGGGTTACACAAGATGCTTTAGCATCTGTCTCATTGGCTTGTACATCTGGTTGAACCCATAGACCTGCCTATGAAGCCCCATCTACCCAGCCAATGCGAAGGTCTGATAGCGGAAGCGTCCCCCAATCGTTTGGCGAAACCACCATACAACGACCATACCATTTATCATCCGAGCTGTATTCTTCTCAGTCAAGTCGAAGGCTGAGCGATGCGTCGCACAACTCATACAGGAACAGTCCTACCTACGAAGCTTCCCCAATTTCGCCTTCCCCGTCGACGCCCCTCTCAGCTTCGTCTTCTCGAGATTATAGTATGCCTTGTGACAGATCCATAGATGCTCATCGCAAGTCAGATGTGCACCTGCGGGTGGCCGTCCCTCCTACAAATGACCATGAGCACCCCCCTGCCTTATCTGGATCACAACCTATTCCGTATGCCAGTCGAACTTGGTCAAATATCCTCAACTGACTTGAAATCATCTGCTGTCTTCGTGGCCCGCGGTTCCGCACGTCCGTCGACGCCGGTTACCCCTTACCTGGTTGGGGCTGCATCTAATAATTCCAAGCCTACCATTCGATACGACTTTGGCTGTTGATGCATCATGTCCATGTGATGCACTTGGTCCCAATACCATGTCTTTCTTATTGTAGGCACCACCCATTTGCTCCGACATGTATTATTTATGTTGGGACAGTTCTTTTCTTATTCGCACGGAAATCCTTTCTTGATCCTTCTGTAATATATTATGCTCGATTGCTGGAGTGGGAAATAATACATAGGAACACGAGGTCGGAGGAAACTGATCGAACCCATCTGGAATCCACGAAACCTGTCTGTCACACCAAGGTGTTAAGCTGGCGTTGATCGATTTCTGAGGACAATGTGAACTTAAATGCCTAAGATGGTAAGCAGGTATCGGAAAATTCGACGCCTCCTTGCATGGTAGCCTGCACCTAACGGTCTTCCCTATGAAGACCCTAGCCTCAGCTTGGGGCCTTATTTGCTGGCAAAAAATCATCAGGTGCAGTGCTTTGACAAATGGATCTCTAACGGGGCTTCTACACCTCCTCTGGGAAAGTTCGCGATGAAACTTAGTCGAACGGTGCCGCCAATGGAGAATCCAAGCAAACTATTAGTAGCCTTCACGACCTAGCGATCTTCGTGGTGAAGGGGCACGAACAAAATACACCCCTGGGACCTTTGTATTGGCAAGTGGGGAGAGACAAAAACATCGACCCAGACTCATAATCTAAACGGTCAAAATGAGTCAGGCGCCGTTTATAATCTAGACGTAAAACTGACCCAATCAAGCCCATTAGAAGGTACCCAACGGTAGAGACCACCTTCGAAAACGTTCAGTTCTATCCGTTAGGCAAATAAAGGGAGTGCCACTTACGAAAGCGGCGATTATGCTGGCTGGAACTCCATTCTTTAGGAAATCGGTATTTGATAAATACAATTCTCCTAGTTCGTTCTCCTGGGTGGCACTGCGGGCAAACGTGGAAACAATTAAATCATGCTCCCCCTTATGTCCAATATGCAACGACTCACGCTGTCTGATTAGGGAATCCAGACACTGGCATGCCCATGCCGGCTGAGCAGATCAGGCCGGTAATGAAGACGAGCAGATTTGCATGGTTTCCATCAAGATTTTTGCCCACCTCTTGAGCTATAGGCACAAGCAGCACGCTTGCTATCGTATGACTGATGAACGTGGAGACCACCTATTGAGAGGGGTCAACGGTAAACAAATAGGTAGATATAGGAGACCCACTAGCACAATCGGGGTGAGAACCATGACCACGGTGTAGATCTCGAGGCCCTCAACAAGATCGCGGATATGTGTATCCATGACCCCAAGCAGCCCACTGGATTCTACTCCCTTGCCAAGAGCAATGCCGCCCATAGCAAGGAACACTATCGTCCACATGAATTGTTCAAAGTCGTCCTGGGTTGGCCTGAGTCAATGTTCGAGCACCGCGCAATCTATTACTCACCTTCTTCAAGACGCCAGTAGAGAAAAACGCGACGATAGGAATGATGGCTATCACACCCATGTCTCCCACAATATCTTCTATTGAGTGGGCTATACACCATAGAAAGATGGTGGCCAAGCAAACAAAGGATACCCATATCTGCTTCCAGGTGAAAGGCTCCTTCGTGGGCCGTACCGTCCTGATCTCAATCTCGCCTTCACCGTCGGGAGATCGGGCAGGTCGATAGGAAGCCAATAGCAGTAACCAGATCAAAAGTATTGATACGGCTGACACTGGAATAGCGACCGCAAACCAGCTACCCCAATCAAGGGGTGGGTTCATGTGTTCCAAAGCGATTATATTCTGCGGCGAGGAGATCGGTGAACTCTGACCACCTATATTCGCTGCGAGGGCTATCGCCAGCTGTAAGAAAGATATAATTAATACTCCTCGGGTGTCGGCGAATGGAGACTTGCATACAATTAGACAGGGTCCGAACGATGCTTTGGGAGGTAATGTCCGAAGGATCGGCTTAACGCAAGTCGCGTGAATCGAGGCCTGGATATGAGAATCTGAGAGGACTTACTCGAATCAGGGTAAAGCAAAGTGTCGGAGCGGCGACGTTACTAAGCGAGAGAGTGAGCATATCAAACAACCACATTTGCACCCCATGACGAACCTAATCCACATGCTTGCGAAACAAGAGACCCCCATAAAAGCTAATATGACAGTGCTTGGACGAGAACCAGCAAGGCTAAGCACGCGAGTAACGAGTATTCGGTCGATATTCGTCTTGCTTAATGCCGAAGATATCGTGAACCCACCGATCAGGAGCATGATGGTTGGGGAGAACATGGATCCAAACACGAATCTACCGACGATGTGAGCTACCGAGTAAATGAGTGTCTTCTGAGCTTACTTGGTAGCAGCTTGCGGTGTCAAGGGTGAGCAGTCCGGAAGCTCCGAGGGATTTGCACAATCTGCGCTCCGTATTACGCGCAGACATACCATCAACAACGGAATAAACATCGATGTTACAAAGAGTGGAATAGCCTGTAATACCTTCAGAAGGATTCTTGCGGCAGAAAATGATTACGTACTTCCGTTGCCCATAAAACGGTGCTAAACATGAGTATTGCGAAGCATTTGTTAGCTTCCGAACCTTCAACGGTCTGGACATTGAGAAGGACGACAAATACGGCGACTGCAACAGCTGCGTATATGTGCTTTCGCTTTATCCTAATTCTTCCCACGGGCGTGGGGACAGCGAGGACCCCTGCATCCGATTCTTGCAATAGGACAGAGCCAATGCCTTTGGGCTCGCCATCTAACTCTCCTCGTCGTTCACGGCCGATCATTTGTCGCCAAACCGTATCCCGTTCCCAGGCGATGTTCTCGCGTTGATGTAATCTGAGCTGCTGCTTAGCGATCGTCTTGTCACCTTGTGTAACGCATTTAGCGTAAAGGTCAAGCAGTCGGGAGATGGCATCGTTCAATCTGTCCTTCGAGGCTTGCGTAAAGGGGAGCGCACGCTCCACAACTTCATGCAAATAGCGGTCTTTGAGCTAACCCTTGAATGAGTTCCAAAATGGAAGACTGAAAGAGCACACTGACGTTGCTGTATGTGACCTTATCGTATCTGGAGCCGCCCGGGGTCAATAGAACTCAACCAAGGTTAGAAAAGTTGACCCTACTTTTTCAAGATCTTGCGAAAGCCAGAATAGTTGACTTCGACGTATGCCTTGAGTGAAGTCAATGCGATGTATTGGGTCGTGATTCTCCGCTTGTACAATAGCCGAGTGTCGTATGCGTAGTTCGATTGTGATGTCCATATATTCTCGGGACCGAGAGATGCGATGCTATCCTTCAACATGCTATCTCCCATGAACGGTAATTTACGCGCGAGCCTTCGCACTGTTGACACGGGGGACTTGCTTGTGATCTCCGGTGGACGGAGCGAAACGATACTTGCTTCAAGGTCATTTGCTTCTTCGCTGCCTGAGGAAATACTGTGCCGGTTCTGAGGGTTCTCACTTGAGGATCCTGTAACTCGTTGAGCACGTTCATCGCAGCATGGAATGAATAAACCATACGTCCATGCAATTCCGGCACTCGACCAAAACCAGCTGAGCTTAGGGTCCTCCGCCTTCTCCTCCTTCGAGATGTGGAGCCAGTGGGTTCTCGACTGTGGATAGGACTTTGTGGGTCAAAATGTTCCTCGTCGTCATCATCATCATCCTCTTCATCATCATCCCCAACCTCTTCAAGATAGGGATGTCCAGCCAAGCCGGCAACCTCCTGCTGTTCGACCATCTTCTCCAGCTCAGTTACCTCCTGGAGAAAATCCTTCTCTTGTTGCTCGTAAAAGTATACGATTTTCTGGAGCTCCCCGTCGAGCGCTGGCTTGAATAGAACGTCGGTGTCCCCAATGTCTTGCGAAATCAATGCCGAGTGTTCATTAGATTCAATATCATGATATTGGGAGTCCAAGTTGTGTTTCTTCTTCTCCAGCTGGTATATCAACTTCTTCAGCGCGTCGTACCTACATGCAATACACCCTGATGAGAAGCAAGCGTCACAGAGATTCGGCAAATACGCACGCTATGTAGTCCTCCCACCATTCAGCGACGGCATTGAATTTCAACGAAGAACTTCCTCATGTCATCAATACACCTCCGTATCCTAGGAATACACCGTTCATTCACCTGAATTTCATAGCTAGCCTGGCTTCAAAATTAAAAGAGTTTAGACGACCGAGTGGCCTGAGTGGAATGGATTCGTCCGTGGTTCTTGATATTAGATGAAGCAGGACGAGGTTATTTGTTCGGCAAGAGCTTTGTCTGGACTCTGGCCCTACCAGGAGCTGAAGGCGTTCCCAACGTATCAGAAGTGACTGTGAAGTTAAGGGTTTCCTTATTAGGTTGTGTGCATCCAGCGTACGGCGCTAGTCGAGCTCAAGCGCCTGTTTCACACCGTAGTTGACATTGAACAACGTAGGTCTACTACGACCGCTCGCTTCGTCTCGCAGCGATTGCGCTGGGCGGTCACTGACCATACCACAGGATGACGTTCTCATTTTAGAACCGCCAACTGAAGCATTGAGACGGCCATCGAATCGGCTCGTTGACTCTCAGGATTGCACTGATAAAATTATCAAGCGGCTGGAACTGTAGACATTGGGTAGTAAAAATATCATTATCAATATATCACTTCACCAAGGGAGAGGGTTCAGTTATTTGTGGAGGAAGATAAGTAGATGCTAGGGATATTCCTGGTGAGTTCTTCGAGGCTACGAACTTCAGGAATCACTGGTACCAAGAATAAACGGGGTCAGAAGAGGGGTGACGGTAGTATAATAAGTTCTGGGAATCCTCGACCGGGGGCCGAGGAATACGAAGATAATGTCACGGTTTCGAAATTCGCATGAGCAGAGGACGGAGCTTCTGATAGTGCGACGTCCTCGTGTTCTCCCTCGAGCCTTTGAGGCAACGGACCGTCGCCTCGACGGGATAGGATCTTTTGGATCTCCAGGCTAACCGGACTTCATCCACGCTTGATATATGTACGTTCCAGGACCACCGGTGCCCACGCTGGCTCAGACCTTTGATGGACGCATTGATTGCGCCGTGAAACGCAGAGGATCTGAGGAATTAGAACGGAATTTGTAGAATCAAGGCAGAATGGAGGACGAGGGAAGAAAAATTTTCAGCGCTATCATCTTCGTGAGGTATGTACAACATCCTCTGGATTCAAGCTGTAAATGGGGTGAGATTTGACAGCGCGAATGATGTGGCTGAGGCCGGAACCCTGCATGTCTATCAGTATGGTATCGTCGCCGATGATCAGATAAAATGATGGAATAATGGTAATGGTTATACAATGTTCCGCAGATTTAAGAGCTACAGAGTCCCAAACTCCCTGAGGCATCCCAGATCCATCCCAAAGAGTAATACAAAAGTCGAATGTAATGGCGAGTATAGTGAACGAAGTGTACTTGTACTTGTTGTTCATATCACGAAATGTTAATGAGGGTGTGAGCTTAGCAGTAACGTGCTGCAAGCGACGTGGCACTTGGGGGTATCGCGTGTAGAATATCCGCTGGCAGATATGGTGATTGATGGATGGAGATTCTGTTGATATGATGGTTGGTTGACGCAGTGATGATGCTGGAGAAAGCAATCGCCCGTCAGAATTTGATCGGAGAGGTGGTAAAAAGGTGACTGACTGATGAAAGAAATACTGGTACAAATGGACGTCTGAAATTTGCTCAGGCGATAACACAGTACGCTCCTCCGCCGCTTCCGTTCTTTTCCTCATCAGCGGGTGGTAGGGAGGGAGCGGAGTCTTCAGTAGAGACGGTAGTGAAGAAGGCGACGATCGATGCAAAAGAGTCCATTGCAGAGTAGTTGTATGAACGGAGGATGATTCAAGTTTAGAGAAGGGGGACTCGAGAGCAGAGCGCTAGAGAAGGTCGCTTAAGTTGCACGATGTGAACCTGGGGTTTGACTGAGAACTTGCGCATGCCATTTATACGCACCAACGTTATCCACGTCCTTGTTGTACAGTCGCTACCGAGCGCATGAGCTACTGTTTCAATTGTTCATCGTCGATCGGAGTTGTGGCGGCTTCCCAAAAAGGAAGGTAAACCCAACGGAAGAGACAATAAGAGTAAGGTCGAGCTTGAGGAACCTAAGAGTGTCCTGTGAATTGGCTCGCTGTTAACAATAAGAAAACCCCGCATACTCCCCGACTAGTGCACAAAAAGAATTCTTCGGCCTCGGACAAACAGTAAAGCACCATACCAGCTAATTTGAGTCCACCGATGCAAAGAGCTCCTTAGCCTCGATAACCGGTAAGCAATCCGAGGGTAGAGAGCGGCCGGGGCTTCATTTAGTGCTGTCTTGAATCAATTTAGGTGTTAATGAGGAACAGAATGGATGGTGAGCGTCCTCATGGACGACAGATGACGCGCTCAGACTACAATTACACGGCAAAGCAACCGACGTGCCTGTGGGACATAATTTCAGCGTGGTGATGGTCTTGAGTGCCGGAATGCTTGCTGCTAAGCTGAAAACATACCCTAACTTAGAAACGGAGTCAACAAAGTAAGCTTATTGCGTACCTTAGTGCCTTTCTACCCCTGCTGAGGAAACCGTTAATAGCCTTTGATTTCAGTGGGACACAATATGACGAAGGCACACAGGCGGGCACCCGGGCCACTCTCGAGACGAGTTTATTGTTCAGGGGTTCGTGACGAAGGTTATACAAGCGTGCGCCAGGTGGCTTTGGCCCATATGCATTGTGGTGGACACCGGGAGGTCCGGGTTTGGTCAATGCCTATAAAAACGTGCGGCCGGGATGAGCCTCTTATTGTCCTAACGAAGCTGTCGCGAATATTAGGGGATTAGCGGCAGGCGCAGGAAGCATAAAACCCATATAGAATCCATGTATCTGAAGTGAACACAAAGCGATGGCGATATAGAGAATAAATCAAAAAGAGCCGGTGGTATATCTTCATCACGTTCAAGTTAAGGTACATGAGCATGGAGGAGGTACGCACCAAAACATTGCCCTAAAACTTTGGAGGTAAGTTACATGATGATGCACGTTTTGCCCTTCTTGGCAGCCTTGTGCTCGGCATACTGGCGCCGCTCCTGCTGACGTTTGTAGTACATGGTTCTCCGCGCGCGAAACGTGTTATCCTCTTCGAATTGCAATTGCATCGCGAGTTCCTTGCTAGTGCCTTCGTTAGCTTGTCACTGCAAGAGCAAGCGAAGCGACGTACTCTACTTGAGCCTGAGGATCAGACATATACTGCGTAGCGAGCAGGACTTCCTCTGCAGTCTGACCCAACACATCCCCTCCGGCTGGGCTCGATGGCTTGAAGTCAGAGTCGGCGTAGGGCGCGGATGACACGTCCACGTCATCCATGCGCCTCCATACCACAGTCGGTTCACGAAGAAACGAGTGCTCTGTGACTAGGCTATACAATGCGTCGTCGTTTGGGGGTTTGTACACCACAGACAAGTGGGAGCTGCGGTATAGCGCCACTAGCTGTCCCGGCTCTATGATTCGTGCAAGTTCAAACAGACCATGGTATGTCAATTCTGCCCGTGTCGCCGCTAGAAACTGGCCAATAAGAATAGCTTGAGAGAATATCAGGACCTTGGTGCGATGAAAGCCTAATTCTGACTCACCATCTTCTACTTTCGCTCGGTCTTCATCGCTCAACATGCTGTTGTCGGCTTTCGACGAGCTGGCAACTTGGGTGTTGTCTCGGCCTACCATAGATTGCTTCATTGTAATATGGTCTGCAGCAGCGAGTAAATCGACAGCGGCATCGTAGTCTTCTACTTTCATCACCGCTGGTGCTTCGGGACTCTGCGGATCCACGAGCCAACCATGCACAAGTTCGATTTTTGCGAGCTTGAAGAGCTCTAACTCCCCGCCGTGACTACTTGGCCTGAATAATGTAGGCCCAGTAAATATTGGGTTAAGGTCCATCCCCCCTGATATTTAATAAGCGAGAAATAACATGGTTGCGGACAGAGTAAACTCACTTTGGGTGGAGGGCATGGCCGACAAGGCAGCAGAGATGTCGACATTGCCTGCGACCGAAAGGAGATCCTCTCCAAGTAGCTGGGACAGATATTCGTACGACACTTTTTCGCGATTTGGAGGCAATATTTCGATTTGGCCTCTGAGGATTAGGATATTGCCTGGCAAGCCGATCTTCTTAAGATTAAGCAGCGAGGGGACCTCACTTGAACCTACAAATAGCAATGAAGGAGCATGGGCTACGTCGTTGAGATTGACTATCCACTTGAAGCAGTGACAGGCCACTAACCCGTTCGAGTTTTGGGTTATGATTCGACGAGAACCATATCGAAAAGTAATCTCTTTGAGATCCCAGACTTCCGCGCGACTAGATTGCACCGTTGGGGCCGGCAATTGACTTGGCATTGTTCAGTAAAATGCAACACTGTTTGAACCTGGAAAAACTGACCATGTAGCTTCCAGCCGCCCGTCTCACGGTCAGAGTTGAAAATTGATGTGTTGATACATAGAAATTTGATGATCATTCGGCGGCATTAACAGGTCGTCTCGGTGAAACCTTGTTGAGCCGTACGGCGCGACCATGTTCGCCCCGACTAGTGTGTGGGGGGGAAAGAACCGCACGCCCTCTGGAGGACGTCTTTGACTTGGATTCTGGCCATTGGTCACTGCGTGTCTAGCCTTGTATGTTCGTTGAAAACAGTCACAAAGACAGATGGAGTAAGAAGTCGCATAAAGAGATATTGATCCCTTGCCATTTACACAAGTCAAAGAAAATAATTGCTTGCTTGAAGGACTCAGTGGGAGAGCCTGCGGGATTCCAAAAATGGAAACTCACACTTACATCGGCACCGTCACACTCTTCTTACTTCTACTATCACGCGCCAAGCGGAATCGCTCTCTACACGATGTCAGGCGCCCCCGAAGATGCACCAACCGTCCACTCAAGCCAGGCAGAGGTCTGGTACCTGAAACAGATAACATATGGCGACCGCAACTGTAAAATCATAACCCAGAACTTCAACGGGTCAGTGGGCTTCAGCCGCTCGTACATGTTGATGTTCATGTAACATAGGCCATGCTCCTTCATTGCTATCTGTAGGCCCAAAGACCTATATCTATCGCATACCGAATCTCATCATTTACCCAGGCAATATACTCATACTGCGCGGCCAGATTGAAATACTGCCGCCGGATCGCGAAACGGCTTCTTATGAATTTCTCTCTCAGTTGGTCGGGGAGTATCTCCTGACCTGCTCGGCCGACATGGACATATCTGCTGCGTTATCTGCCCTGCCCTATACCCAAAGTAAGTGCGGGCAATCAGCGTCGCGTACCCGTGCATACTAATCGAATTTTAGAGGGCATGGACCTCAATCCATTATTCACTGGCCCCACATTGTTTAGACCAGGAGGAAAAGGCGGAGAACTGGACCTCTTCAAGCACGCTGGCATCGATCTTGTACATGGCTGGCTGGTGGACCCGCATAGTCCCGAGGCCCCGGCGGTCACGAAAGTGGAGGATTACGACTCTGCCGTCGATTTGGTCGCTACTGCGGACCACATCACCAAGGGCCAACTTCTGGGCACTGACGCGACAACCGGTCCGTCGAGCCCGACTAGCCCTCTGGACGCTGAAGACCGAACGAAAGTTGAAGATGGTAGGTTGCCGTCATCGCGATGATACATCAAACTCATCGTATCATCCTCGCCAGCTATACTCGTTCGCCATTTCCTCGACGCAAGCTGGTCGCAGCTGACGTACACCGGCCTATTCGAGCTCTCCCGGATAATAGAGCCAGGGAAACTGGTCGCGCTGTTTCGTAGCTCCCATCTTTCCGTTGTGTATAAACCCATAGGCCGTGACAATGCTTTGTACACTTTGATCACTGACCACGCGTTTCTTCACGAACCGACGGTGGTTTGGCAACGGATGGATGATGTAGAAGGGGTCTCTACCTCCTACGTTGATGCAGACTTCAATCCAGCCAACCCAGCAGGAGGGGATATAATGGGTCAGACTGCGGAGCAGGCCCTCATGGCTGCGGAATATTTAGCAGACCCTCAGGCACAAGCTGAGTTCGTGACTTTCTATACAACCAACCTACAATCCACTAATGAAGCCTCCAGCAAACAACTAGCGATCCAGTTGCAACAAGAGGAAGAGCACCAATATCGCGAACTCAGAGCCCAGCACGATAGGCGTTTGCAAGAACAGCACGAGTTTGAAGAGAGAAAGAAAGAGAAAAAGCGCTTGAAGAAGGAGAAGTCGTGCGTCATTATGTAGATTGATATATATCGGTTTGTGGGGAGATGACGCGGGTGCGTAGCAAATTATTACGGTTTCCTTTCTACTAATGGTATCATAGATACCCCTCTTTGTTCTGATGATGGATTAGGATTATTTATCCCATATTTGTTGTACGCTGACCGCATATCTAGGTCAATGTTGCAGTCTATCTCTTTATTTCTGTGGATTTCCATATGCCTTGACCAGTGACTAGTGACTACTCGTAGACTTGCGACAAGTCCGCGATTGTTGACAAGCATCGGCAAACACGGAACACTGGCATCAATCTTAGTCGGAGCCGGATTGTGCTTTCCTCGCCCCTATTCAGCGTCTCAACTCTAAATTAAGATCTCTTGAGTCAGTTTAACCGTTGGCTGACTCGCTGACTCACGGTCTTACCATCGCCGACCCCAGCTCTGTTCTGGTTCATCGGCGGCACCGAATCATAGCTCAGGTGAGCTTCTCCGAGTAGGTCAATGAGTCGACATTCACCACCGAATAGCTTCTCCGGAGCCGTGAATCCTTAGTTTTAAGAGAATGGAGCCCAATAGTCTGAGCCAGAACTTAGGACCTTTTCAAGCTACAAATTCCTTCTCTGAGCGAGCGAACGGTTTCAAAGCACAGAACTCATGGTGTAAGCGCTCTCCTTTTTTGAAGAGATAAGTGTCTTTCTAAACTACCAACGCCAGTAACTTCACAATAGGTGATTATTCCAGCAGTATCCACCCGTCATTCATTGATCCTTTACTCCCTCTCTTTGTCAGAGCAAATTCGGGCCCTCATGGACAAGCCCAATAACATACGTAACATGAGCGTAATCGCTCATGGTGAGTGACCCGATTCCTGGACTCGTTGAGGGTCAATGTGCTGAATAACTGTTTCTAGTTGATCATGGAAAGTCGACTCTGACCGATTCCCTGGTCTCAAAGGCTGGTATTATTGCCGCCGAGGACGTCGGGGTCAAGCGGCATACGCACAGCAGGGAAGACGAGAAGGAGCGTGGTATCACCATAAAGTCAACAGCAATCTCGATGTACTTCGAAGTGGACGAAGACGAATTATCCGCGATTAAACAGAAGACTCAAGGTGAATGGTTTACTACCTGGCATGGGTCCCCTATAGCCTAACGGTCACGTACCTGCAGGCAATGGTTTCTTGATTAACCTCATCGATTCGCCCGGTCACGTCGACTTCTCGTCCGAGGTCACCGCTGCTCTCCGTGTAACCGACGGAGCTCTCGTCGTCGTCGACACTGTCGAAGGGGTTTGTACGCAAACGGAGACAGTACTCCGGCAGGCCCTTACAGAACGGATCAAGCCTGTTGTAATCATCAATAAAGTCGATCGCGCCCTGCTCGAGTTGCAAGTCACGAAGGAAGATTTATACCAATCCTTCCAACGCACCATCGAGTCTGTCAATGTTATCATCTCGACTTACAATGAGCCTGCTCTCGGGGATGCTCAGGTTTACCCTGACCAGGGCACCGTCGCCTTCGGCGCTGGCCTCCAAGGATGGGCCTTTACCCTTCGGCAATTCGCTGCGCGATACGCTAAAAAGTTCGGTGTCGACAAGGAGAAGATGTTGACCAAGCTTTGGGGCGACAACTTCTTCAACCCGACTACTCGCAAGTGGACCACACAGCCTATCGATGGAGACGGCAAACCCCTCGAGCGCGCCTTCAATATGTTTATCCTTGACCCCATTTTCCGTATATTCGACGCAACGATCCACTCGAAAACGGATTCGATTGACCAAATGCTAGAGAAGCTTGACATCAAGCTGTCGGCGAATGAGCGCGAGGCTAGTGGTAAACCGCTACTTAAAACCATCATGCGCAAGTTCCTGCCCGCTGGCGACGCTCTGTTGGAGATGATAGTCGTCCACCTTCCTTCCCCTGTCACCGCCCAGCGATACCGTGCAGAGACCCTATACGAAGGCCCCATGGATGACGCATGTGCTGTGGGCATTCGCGACTGCGACCCTAAGGCGCCTCTCATGCTCTACGTCTCGAAAATGGTCCCAGCATCGGATAAAGGCCGATTTTATGCCTTTGGACGTGTCTTCTCTGGTACCGCACGAGCTGGTCTCAATGTTCGAATTCAGGGACCCAATTATGTACCAGGCGGGAAGACGGATCTATTCCTCAAGTCCATTCAACGCACCGTCCTCATGATGGGCAGGTATATCGAACCTATCGACTCTTGTCCCGCCGGTAACATTGTCGGCCTCGTCGGCATCGACCAATTCTTGTTGAAGAGCGGTACTATTACTACCTCGGAGACCGCCCACAATTTGAAGGTGATGAAGTTTTCAGTATCCCCTGTCGTGCAAGTGGCCGTTGAAGTTAAGAACGCGTTGGACCTTCCGAAATTGGTCGAGGGTCTTAAACGGCTTTCAAAATCCGATCCTTGCGTACAAGCTTGGATATCCGAAACCGGCGAGCATATCGTTGCTGGTGCCGGAGAATTGCATTTGGAGATCTGCCTGAAGGTGTGTTTCATCAGCGTTTGTGGGCTTGCGTGATTGAATATGGCCACGTTCTAGGATCTGGAGGAAGACCACGCCGGAGTACCCCTCAAGGTCTCAGCTCCAATTGTCCCATATCGCGAGACAGTCAAGACAGAATCTTCCATTGTCGCTCTTTCGAAGTCGCAGAACAAGCACAACCGTATCTACATGAAGGCCATGCCCCTGGGCGAGGAGTTAACAAATGCCATTGAAGAAGGCAAAGTCAACCCTCGGGACGACTTCAAGGCCCGTGCTCGCATCCTCGCCGATGAGTATAGCTGGGACGTCACTGATGCTCGCAAGATCTGGTGCTTCGGCCCGGGAACTACAGGCCCCAACTTGCTCGTGGATGTTACTAAGGGCGTCCAATATCTGAACGAGATCAAAGACTCGTGCATTGCGGGCCTTCAATGGGCTACTAAGGATGGCGTGTGCTGCGAGGAGAACATGCGTGGAGTACGGTTCAATATAATGGACGTCACGGTATGAGCCCACCTCTCTGTCCTTTTGCTGAGTTCTAACTTTTCCTACGAAAGCTCCATGCCGATGCTATCCATCGTGGCGGAGGACAAATCATGCCCACCGTCCGACGTGTTTGCTACGCTGCTTGCTTACTTGCTAACCCGGGTCTTCAAGAACCTATTTATATGGGTGAGTTACTCACCATGTCCCCGTTGAGTTTCGGCTTTAATTTTTTTCAAGTGGAAATCCAATGCCCTGAGGCCGCCATTGGCGGCGTCTACAGCTGCTTGAGTAAACGCCGTGGACAGGTGTTCAGCGAAGAACAACGCCCTGGAACACCTATGTTCTCCGTCAAGGCATATCTCCCTGTGGCAGAATCATTTGGTTTCAACGGAGAGCTTCGTTCACATACTGCAGGACAGGCATTCGCTCAAACTGTTTTGGATCATTGGGAAGTTATGTCTGAATGTACGCCTTCGTCGGTTTATTGTGATTATCACGATCTCATACCCCCGCCCTATCGTCGTAACAGCTCCGCTCGAGAAAGGTAGTCGTGTCGAGGAAATCGTGACTAAGATTCGAGTTCGCAAGGGACTTAAGGTTCGTCATAGGTCATATTGTTATCTTTGACACCAACATATTTGTTTCTTCAAAGCCGGAGATTCCCTCCCTCGATACCTACTACGACAAACTCTAGCCCCAGGTTTCCCAGATGCCGATATACTGAACTTTCATCACGACATAGCCATGCTATTTGACGGGCTCGGCTAGACCGGGACCCGGGTACCTCATATCGTATCTCATCGTTCGGCTCGTATCATTCATGGTGAGTTCACTCCGTAACTACCATTTCCTGCAAAACTGAATTGCATCTAGTGTTGTATTATTACAGATCTGGAAAAATATTTCCTCATCTAAGATATCCCAGTGTGATGCGACCCCGTCGGTAGGACGCTGCATAACAAACCTCCCGAATTAAGTGGGGTTGAGGTCAACGCTCATCACATACCGCTTGAAACGAATGCATATCAGTAAGTTATTTCTGGGGACAATAACAACATGATCAACGATCGTGTTGAATAGTTCAGCCTTCTGTAGCGTGTGATTCATTACAGCATGTAACAACAAATGCAGTCCTTCTCCACGTTCACTATCTTGTTCATCAACCTATAAACGTCAAACGTGCGCGCAGCTTCACATTTACGACCGTACATCGCAACAGGGATTTCTCCATGCCAGAAATTCCATCGTTGCGATAAACAACCCCTCGCAGCCTGATGAAACGCCTTGACAGCAACTGCCGTAGTGTGGATGGTCGAGTACGTAGAAACCCCAGCGGCGTGAGCACGAATTTGTTGGACGGATTTGATGATCAGCTGGCACCACTTCGTAAGTAGCGCTATGATGGAGATATGTAGCGACGCCAGTCTAGTCACAATCTCCTGTGGTAGACGAACAGCGTAATCAATCAAGAAGGTGAAGTTGCTATTCTCTTTTAGCGTGTCGTGATGCATTCAAGGTTCTATACGTCGAGTGCATAGCGTGTAGCAAGTAAAAGAACAATGCAACAATGCAAAATGCAGTCCCTGTTTCGACAACAGCAAGATGAGAGGTCGAACCAATGGGAATACGGAGGGTGTCGGGCGTATGGGCAGAGGAGCCAGCAGGAGCCAATTTGATGAATGTCGAAGCTTCGAGGTCATATAAAGCAGTGAACTGTGGGCTCATCTCTGGGAGATTATCGCTAGAAACAGGTGCATCTGTGATGTTCCCTCAGTACGCGCCGCGTCAAAAGAAAAAATACTGACGAGTGTCTCGGGAGCAAGCAATGAATCCCCCTGGCTTTGGTACAGTTGCAACAACAAATGGGCTTTCCCCCTCCGCGGCTGGCTCTCCGTATCGAGCGTGCAAGGGTACTTCGATTTCCACGGTGACTATCCCACTGGGCACTCTGGCGTAATGGACATTGAGAAGTAGCTCTGAGTTTTCTCTAGGTAGAGCCGCTACTGGTAGTTCAAGGTTGTTGATGCCGTGGTGTAGGAACGAATAAGACGCATTCCGTTGCTGTAGCTCGTACAGGTCGACGAACACGAGAGGTGGAAGCACGAAATGAAGATTGAGAGAACAGTGGTGAAGTTCGGGAGCGCTGGATATCTGGACCACGGATTTCGAGCAAGTGTGGAACCCGGAATCGGGCTGAAGACTCGACGAAATGGTGAACATCTGGTTTCAGACCAAGGAGGAGTCGCAACAGTATCATAAGATAGTACTAATTCACACGGTCAGCGAGTACTAGGAAAGGGAACCTTATGTCGCTGATTTCTCGTTATTTATCGTTGCGAGTCATTTTAGCGCGGCTTATTGAATAGAGTGTCAAGATGAAGAGACTTTGCACTTGCGGTACGAGTGTCAAATCTCGCTGCCAAATAGTCGACGGTTACAATCCCAGTAGATCATGACATTGAATACAGTCCAAGCCCCGCCGGCGCCTGATGCATTTCCTCCGTCTTAGTTGTGCTTGAGCATAGACTACTCCATCATTTGTCTTGTTTTTAATTCTACTGAGCGGTGAGGTGGCCAACGCTCTCCCAAAAACCGATGTGACATCAAGTGGCTGAGAGACGAGAAGCAAAAAAAAACACGCACGGCTTGCCGGCCATCATAGTGCGATTAAACAGCATTTCGCTATAACCTATGAGGTGCCACAACGACAATGGCGTGATGTTTCCGCTGTCGATTTTGTGATTCGGGTCTAGCGATGTCGCAAAATCCATGAAGGCCCCCGAAAAAGAGGTTCTGAACGCCATGCTCCCAGAGGAGGAATTCAGAAGTGCAGTTAAAGCTCAACAATGGGCGAATCAATTACGGAAGTAAATTTAAAAGCCGACGTCATCTCCGGAGTGGTGGCGGCCACAGACCGCAACCAACGTCTGAGGGATAGTCGGACCTCTGAGGTAAACCAGCCCTTGCGCCGGGGGAGGGGGAGGGGGAGGGGGGGGGGGGGGGTGGTGTTGGTGGCAAGTTCCGCGTTCTTACTGTTTGCTTAGCTCCGTTGGTGCTCGTTCCCCAACATCTTGAACGGCAACGGAGGAGCTATTTCAGTAGTTCAGAACTTCACATTTTACGGCAGACGCCTCAGAATTCCGCATCATCCGTTCCCCGCCCAAATTTAGATTCGACGGTTGTCCATGTTTACACATGAGTCTGGGGAACGCCAATTGAACAAAGCACTTAGCGCTAGCACTGGCACACTTGAAGGATGAAAGGAAGATCTTCTTAGTGAGTTCGAAACACTGGAAATTCGACCGTGCTGTGTATAGGTTCCCTCATGAATGGTTTCTGAAAGATTTTGCGTACGTGAGCGCGCTCTTCCCTGGATGTAGGCTTAGGACTCACCAGTTTCTTGAAAGAATTTGAGTGGTGGCCAGTGGCGCTCTAGTAGGCGATGCAAACGAGGCCAAACAAAATCTCTTTCGACTTGGCAACTAGCCTCTTTCCTGCATTTCTGAATCATGCGTTGTGAGGAATGTGTTGGCCTTCGCTGGTATGCGAGGAAACCCGACACATTTGCTGATTTTTTAATGTTTCAATCAGTGAAGAACGGCGCCGTTGACGTGACAGTTACCACGGTTACTTCCTCGAACCACCTTCACTTGACGTCCAGAGACGCAACTCTGTGCTGGCGCACTATTTACGCTGTATCTTGAGGAACCATGATTTCCCACACCGTGCGATACTTTGCCATACAGGCCCCTTCCAGGTTTATATATAGTTCGCTACTTATCTTCAACTGGCAAGGTCTACTTTTTTCAATCATAGTAACTCGTCCCATTGAAAGATGACAGACAAGAAAGAGGCAGAATCGAAGTGCCATGGACATAGATGCTTGAAAAGAATGTATTATCGCCCTTTGACCCAGGTAAGATGCCTTTTCTCTCGAACGTAGACCTATTTTGCATTGGCAATAGGTCGCTCTACTTGGCTTTGTATGCTTCATGTGCCCAGGTACCGCATCCACTCTTCTTATCAATACCATATCTCACCTGCGTTCAGGTCTGTTCAACGCTTTGAATGGTTTGGGTGCCGGAGGTCAAGGTGATAGCACAATCAGTGCCAACGCCAACGCAGCCCACTACGCCACATTCTCATTTGCAGCCTTCTTTGCAGGGTGCGTGCAGTGTTGCTGACCTCAGATTATTTCCGAGCCCTGAATGGTACCAGGTCCATCAACAACGTACTGGGCTCTAAGCTGACCTTGCTCATTGGGAGCGCGGGCTACGCACTGTACATCGGCTCGTTTCTGTATGTTTCCTTGCTTTGAGAGTGCAGAATGTGACCCCAGATAATTCTAGGGCTATTAACATCCATCCGAACGCAGGTAGTTTCGTTATTGCCTCTGGTGCCATCTTGGGCATATGTGCAGGTTCGCGCGCATGTCATCAAATGACAGAGCTGTGGTTGATGATAATAGGACTGCTATGGACCGCCCAGGGATCACTCATGCTGGCGTACCCAACCGAGAGTCAAAAAGGCTGCTACATCGGCGTTTTCTGGACCATATTCAATCTGGGAGGTGTCGTCGGGGCATCGGTCTCGTTAGGCCAAAACTTCCACTCGGAATCGAACTCTGGTGAGTGCTTTTGACCGTCCTACAGCCCCAATCGTTGAAGCCCCGTTTATCAGTTGTCAATGGTACCTACGTAGGTGTATTTGTAAACTTGCATGCATGCCTTCCAGCTCAGCGCATTGGCAGATTGTGTTCCTTGTCCTTACGCTCATTGGTGCCCTCATTCCGTTATTGATGGCGAACCCAGATAATATGGTTCGTACTGACGGCACCAAAGTCGCCTCTTCTCAGCATCCCTCTTGGAAGACCAGCATTGTCGGCCTGTGGACAACCCTGCGTGACGACCCCATGATCCTCCTCCTCTTCCCTATGTTCTTTGCGAGCAATTGGTTCTACACCTGGCGTATGGCGCCCTCTTCACCGTCTCTCACTATCGCGCTGACTCCCTGCCCACCCCTGTACAGAATTCAACGACTATAACGCCGCCGTGTTCAACATCCGCGCGCGGTCACTCAACAACCTTGTGTACGCAAATCGTAGGGTCACTGCTCATGGGCGTGCTGCTCGATGCGCACACTCTCCGGCGCCGCATCCGCGCGTTCGTGGGCTGGAGCGTCCTATTCGCTATGGTCTTCGTCGTGCACATATGGGCGTACTTCTACCAAAGGTTTGTTCGTGATTGTTGACATCCCACCCTTCCCGCCCATATGTAGCGACAGTATGAACAAAAACCTCTAGGAACTATACCCGCCAATCCCTGCCCCCAGATGCCGTCAAAATGGACATCCACGACCAGGGGTTTGCGAGCCGCATCTGGTTATACATCTTCTGCGGTGTCCTGGATGCTATGTGGCAGACCTCCGCTTACTGGGTGAGTGCATTTGATTTGAATTCTGTGAGATACGAACAGGGGTTTGACTTTGAGGCGACGCGTTTTAGATGATGGGCGCATTGTCGAACGATCCTGCGAAGCTCGCGTATGTCACTGGATTCTGTGAGTGTTTTCGAGTTGGGCCATGACGATTCGCCTCCCCCTGAGCATTAAGAAAACTATTAGACAAGTCTCTGCAATCTGCTGGTGCTGCCGGTGTCTGGCGCGCAGATGGTGTAAAACGACCGTAGGAACCCTTCGCAAATGTTGTTGAAAACGAATATCAACCAACTATTCGACGCATTGCGTGTAGGTTCATGGAGATATTCATTTCAACTTGGGTTCTCCTCGTTGTTGGATTGGTGCTTCTGTTGCCTATGATCTATCGACGCGTTACGGATTATACAGAGAAAGAGACTTTGTAAGCACTCCTTTCTGTAGACCCCTATAGGTATTTCTCATGTATCCGCAGGACCCGTACCAACAAGGATAGCGAGGATGCAGCCAGAGCATAGCCATGTTGTCCCTACATCGCTGCGATAAATTGGTTCATACGTCCGTAAACCATGTAGTGTAGCAATGAACAACAACCTCACCAAGCGTTGACTGCCCTCAACTTGAGACCCAGAGCTTACGGCCAGTAAGCTATCCGTATCGTACGCCGAGTCATTCATTTCAAGAGGGAGACTACGATCATTCGGTCGCAGTATGTATCTGACTCTAGACATCCTACCCATATAGAGTCAGCTCTGGCAAGGATGCAGGGTACGCAGGCACTGCGCAGTTCAACCCACTGATCATCCTCAATTTATGGAATATTTGACTTGCAGAACAGACAGGATCTTGTCAACGGTTCTGACCTCCTTTTCCCGACGCAGCCCACAGAACTGGGAAAAGTCGACCTAAAATGCGGTCCCAGCCTGGCGTTGAGCTCCATCCGTGATGATGCATGCAAGCATACTCCCAAAAGCTCGAGTAGAAGCCAGATTGCAACCCAACAAAATCCAAAGCGGCACACTTGTAGCTTTATAACATACACGAATTATATCGCTGTTTCTGCTGCCGTTCCACAATCAGTGATACAATGAGAGATGCGATGCGATGAGATGGGTCAACCGTGGGAAAACTAGAGATGGTGATGATCTCTCAGAGTGACTGCATTCTCGTTGACTCTAGCATCATGGCAGGTGCTGAATCCTTGCGCCCTGCAGTCCGGGGAGGCCTTAGGTACCAGCTTACCCACCGAACTGATCATCAAGATTCTCGGCATTGTTGGGGCCTCCCTCCCTGATTGTGCTCTAGTCTCTCATACTTGGAACACTTTGTGCCGGCCACATATCTTCCACACAGTCACACTGTACAACAATACTGTCCTCCGCCGGCTCTCCTTCCTCCACTTCCAAGCCCCCCACCTCTGTCACTACATACGTGCGGTTTACTTCGAGGCCGCTGCAGCAGAAATAATCGTCGCCGAAGCAGAGTGGTTTCCAGAGTGCTTCGCGCGGCTGACCAACTTGCATAAGCTAAGGTTTTCCTTTTGTATGGATGGTCCGCTTCCCGCAGCATCCTTGGCTGTGTTTGCCGCGCCTCAGCTCCGCAGGCTCTACATCCAAGGGTGGCAATTTGCTAGTGTCTATGATCTGCTCAGCATGTTTCCGCCCTCCCTCGAGGAATTGCAACTGCGGGACATCATATTCGACCACTCACCCAACAATGTCGCTAGTAGGGCCCTGGAATCCAAGGCACTGAGGATTCCTGGCGTACGGCTGGAAGCCCTTCGAAACCTAGAAATCATGGATAGTGACGAATCGATATTCGCAACCCCGCACTTCATCAAGTGTCCCAACCTTGCCCGCCTCTTCATCTGCTGGTTGAGCGGCCCAATGCACCTGCCGCCGTGGCTCCCCGCCAACCTCCCCGAGCTCGTGCTGTCCGGTACGCCAGTTTGCATCTCATCGACTCGAATCCGCTTATCTCTTGCAAAGGTGGCCCTGACAGCGCCATTCCCCATTTCGGGGCCCTCCGGCCAGCGTTGGTGACACTTTCGATATCCTTATGCAACTCCACATACCTCGACACCTTCACCTGGGTCAGGGATTGCATCAACCGCCTACCTGACCCCCGCGCTATACGGGCACTGACCATAAACATTACCAACTACAAGGGCATCGCCGAGCGACTCTACCCCGCGCTCTCAGACTACGAGATGTTCTCTCAATTCCTTTGCCGCCTCCGGGAAAGTGAGTGGGGCGGTCGAAGCTGCCTGCAGTCCATCACCCTGCGCATCAAGTTGCCAGCAAGAACCCTGAACGCAAGTGATACACCGGATGGTGTTGCAGCGCGGGAATTGGCAAAGTTGGAGAAGGGATTTGCGCCGCTGGTTGAGGATAATGTTCTCGATGCGGACCTCATCGCGCTGAGTCGGAATGACGAACCTGAAGACTCTGCACCACTCTGTAGTATACGTAGGAGGGTGTGATGTGCGTGGAATGTGGGCTGCCGATTCATTCGACCTAATTCTTCGCTTCCACCGATTTCAGCTATAGGAGATCATGTGTACACTAGCAGTGGTGGGGACGTCAAAATACACACGGGCTCTCCGCCTATATAAGCCCATGTCACAAACAAGGACTCGACCAGACTCAGTCCCCCAATCCCTCAGTCAAATTTTTACTCCTACGATCCTGTCACTGCTACGATGGGCGACGCAGAAACTCTGGATTTGTCCACGGGAATATATCAATTAATTCTCTGGTGTTTCTCATTTCCCTAAGCGCGTCCACTTACATTCTGTGAGTTCAGGAAACCCAAGCGCCCCCTTCACATACGCTTACATCGTGTGTACGCGTTTATGGAATTTATGTTACCGAAAGTACGTCCACTGTTCCGTCACGGCGGCTCGTCACGGTCGCGTCGCGATCGCGTGACGTGGTGTCAGGCTCTAAATTGCTGATCATCTGATCGCTTACAAGGCCTACCCCCATACATCTCTCTTCCTCCTACCAAAGTTCTTGGAAATCGGCGTCGAATCTACCGTAATCTGGTCTTGTGAATGAGTACAAGCAGCGAAGAGGCTGAGCAAACCTAAGTAAACTTAACTTAGACTTCATCTTTGTTCTTTGTGAATTCCACCAGGATGCCGCCACTGCCTGTGGAACTCGTTCAGCTGGTGATTGCACTGATCAAAGTCTCAGACCGTCGCACCCTCCATACGCTACTATTTGTCTCCCACCAGTTTCACCTAATCGTCGAACCCATCTTCTATGCCGGGGTATCCTTCCTTTCATGTCCGGACAAGTTTCTGCTACCAAGGGGAATGCGTTTTCTGTATACGATAACCGCGGCCACTGGAGGACGCTGCGGACTTCATGTGCAACAGCTTGCTTTGCCTGCCCGGGCCTTTCGGCCTCGGTTCTACTGGCCTGTCTTCAGGCCAATGCTTCAGCACCTTCCGTCCTTGCAGCATCTACGCGTCGATGAAGATGGACTTGAGACGATTGTGCCCACAGTAGACCTCCACGATCTTGTTGAATTCTCTCCTACACCATTTTCTCTTAGATGCCTCTCGTGGCTTTCCTACGGTCTGTCACTCGATGCTCAAAAATTCGCTCGATTCATCGATGATCAACCCTTGCTCGAGCAATTATTTATCCCAAATCTCCACATACCTTCCGTGCGAAGCGGCGCACAACCTATTGGAATTCGCCGAAGTAGCTTAGAGCTCAGGGTGCTCCACATTTCTACCACGATGGCACCGAGCTTCTTCTTTGGGAGGCACATCACACACTTGAAAATCGACTCCGCCACGGATGTCAGCTATTCCACTTGCCAAGTGTTGGACACAGATTGGAACCACGCTGGTGTGGAACACTCAATGAAACCAAAGTGAGAGGATCAGTGGATGTGATTCGAGATCGTGGTCCGAAGATAAGATACAAGCTTGCGTATGTACCAAATATATAGTAAGTCTCATGTCACGTGAAGTAAGGAGTCAGGGGAAAAGGGAAACAACGTGTAACTTGTTTACACTCGCCCACCCTCCAGAGAAGAGGCGGGTGACCGAAAGAAACAGGACGTCAAATGAAACAAGAGGAGTCGTCCCAACAATCTTCGAGGCTCTCGGCGAACGACTTGAGTAAGGGCAGTAGAATAGCTGCCGAGATCTTCTTCGTCCGCTTTCTAGGTTTTCGTCTACTCGTGCTCGCATCCGGCCTTTCCAACCACCTATCCAACGCTTCCAAGTCCTCAACTTCGCTTCTACTCATCCAACGGTTATCTTCCGCCCCATAGCCTCGAAAGGTCACCAAATACTCCATTCCTCTGCGCCCTCGCTTCTCGTCTATGATCGAATCCACGTAGTATTCATCATCACCCGAATCGCCTGTGACTGCAGCAGGACGCTCCAGCTCACGAGACGGGAACAGGTTACCGTCGTTCGGCACAAAGGGGCGCAGGTGGCTAGAATGAAAGGTGGGGAAGACATTGTCAGCGTTAGGCATATTCAAAGTGTACGACGACTTCTCTGGATTTGCATGGATGACTTCGTAAGGGCCGTCGAATCGAGGCATGAACTTCGCCACTCGATTGTCGCCGGTGTGCATATATTCTTTCCGTCTATTAGAAGTTGACAAGAAAACGAGATCCCCTTCCGCAAAGTTGCGATCCGGTCGTCGGTGCACGTTGGCCTGAATAGTCTGCGAAATCTTCGCCGCAAGAAGGTTGTCTCTAGCTTCCAATTCCAAGTCATGGAGCTGCCGGACAAGATCTACAGCGGACGTCGGAAGGTCAGTAGAAGGGGCGTCGACCAGTGGCGGAACAACCCTGGGTGAAACGCCCAAGCGAAGCATGAATGGCGAGAAGCCTGTGGAACTGTTAACGGTGTTCATAATGGCGAAACGCATGCGAGGCAGAGCCTGAACCCAGCCCTTCTGATTGCGGTCGACATAGAACCGCAGACATTGAATCACAGTTTTGTTTGTTCTCTTGCTCGCGCTGTCAGTCTCGGGATGGAATGCGCTGGACAACCTAAGTTTAACGCCTGTGAGCTCGTGCAAGGCGCTCCAGAAGCGGGAAACGAAAAGCTTATCGCGATCGCTAATGATGGTCGTCGGGAGGCCGTTCTCGCAGTACCAATGATCGAAAAACAGGGCAGCGACACGCTCTGCGGTGATATCCTTTTTGCAGGGAATCAGTCTGATGTCGGCCCCAAGCCTATCTGTGATGGTAAGTAAATAGTCAAACCCGTCGTCTTCGGGGAGAGGTCCAACAAAATCCAAGGCGATGTCCGTGAATCTTCCATCAGGAACGGGCAACGAGTGAAGGGGGCCAGCTGGTCTGGATGTAGGAGCCTTATTGCGCTGGCAGTCCACGCAACCCGGAATATAAGCATTCTCCAGATCCCGACGCATGTTCGGCCAATAAAACGAGTCCCGCAAGGCCTCGTAAGATTTACCGGACCCAAAGTGACCTAGGCAATCGTGAGCGAGACGGAAAAGTGACTCCCTCACGGAGGGAACACGGGGAATGACAAGGCGCTCAGCAACATATAACAACCCAGCACGCCGACTGACGCCCGCGACGCCAATGCCGTCTTTCAAGAGCCTCGCACACCAACTGTCGACCTTGTAGCCTTCCTTGATAGAATGGAGTAGCTTCGAATCTGAGGAGACAGTGAGCACGGGAGCAACGATGGGAGAGTCAGAAGGGAATTGTCGACTCAGCGCATCAGCAACGGTATTATCCTCGCCTCGAACGTATTTGATAGTGAAATTGAAGTCTGCCAAAAACTCCTGCCAACGAAGTTGTTTCTTAGACAGATCACGTTGCTTATTGAAGAATTCCAGTGTGCGGTGGTCCGTGTGCACCTCAAATTCCGCTCCAAGCAGATCGTTTCGCCACTTGTGCAGCGCTCGCACGATCGCGAGCATCTCTTTATCGTGAGTCGGATAGTTCTTCTCCGCCGGCGACAATTGCTTCGAGTCGAATGCCACTGGACGGGCGGAAGCCCAGTCCTTTCCAAAAGACAACACGGCACCTGTTCCTAAGTCGGAAGCATCAGTCGTTACAAAAATCTTGTTATCCCCCGGGTTTTCGTGATCGATCACTGTCAGACAATCCCGCGAAGCGACAAGGGCTTTAATACCATCGAAGGCTGCTTGGTGATGTTCGCTCCAAGGTATATGTTCGCTGCCAGCCACCTTATTCGTGAGGGGCGTAAGGATCGCCGTAAGCTCAGCCAAACAAGGGAGGAAGGCGGCAAGGTACCGAACAAGCCCGAGGAATTGTCGAACATCGGATGCCGTCCGGGGAGTAGGCCAAGCCGAGATCTTCGCGGCCTTGGTGGAGTCTGCCTGGATACCGTCCGCCGAAATGCGGTGCCCGAGAAAATCAATGGATGTACAGAAAAGGGAGGTCTTCTTCAAGGAGCAGTAGAGGCTAGTGGCGCGCAAAGCCTGTAAGATAGTCTCGACGTTACGAATGTGCTCTGCGAGACTAGAACTCCAGATGATGATGTCGTCCAGGTAGACATGACAGATCTTGCCGATCCAAGGCCGCAACGCGGCGACCATGCGTCGTTGGTGAGTCGAGGGGGCGTTACGGCATCCTTGGGGCATAACCACCCACTCGTATAGTCCGAACGGTGTGCGCACCGCCGTATATTTAATGTGGTCGGGGTGCACCTTGGTCTGAAAGAATGCGTTGGTCATATCCAACTTACCCCAGATCTTGCCGCGGCCGCAGTCAGCAAGGATATCTGCGATACGTGGTAGGGGAAACCTATCTGCGACCGTATTGTCGTTCAATTCACGATAGTCGTTGACCCATCTGGGTAACGCCGTAGGGTCCGCCTTAGGAACCAAGAACGCGGGACTGGAATATTCGGAGTCGGAAGGGCGCATACGCCCGGCCGCCAAGTGACCGTCGAGCAATGTTCGCCAGGCGTCCTGCCATTGACGAGGACAAGAGTATTCGCGCTTGCGCACAATGCGATGAGCGTCCTTAAGAATGAAGCGGTGGTAAGTGGTGTCTGGAAGGTGGTGGACGGGGGGGATGTCGTCGGGGAAGAGATCAGCGTATTTGCGCTTCATTTCGCCGTCCATCCGCTTGAGCTGTGCTTCGAACGTCTCTATTGCGTTAAGGTCTTCAATGCGCTCCTTGATAGCGGCGACAATGTTATTTCCGCGAGCTCCACGCTGTCCGCGAGCAGGGTGCGCGTGCAGTCTCGGGCGCAAACGCGCACTCATCTCCGCCCCCAATAGGACGTCGCGAACTGCAGGACGTGCCCGCCGTCGGGCGGCACGGATCTCACTAGCACGGATGTGATTGGCCTTCCACAAGGGCACGGCCTTGGACACAATGTTCGCAGAAGGATGGAGGAGGTCGTAAGAAACTGCATTGTCCAATCTAGCGATACAGGAGTTTGAACCATGGTCGATGATCAAGGAGTTGGAAGAAAGGAAAGGCAGTCCGAAAATGAGATCCGTAACAAGGGAAGGGGCGACAAAAGCGCGTAAAGTATGCGAAGTAAACCGTCCATCCAAAGACCGCGGCTGAATCTTGACGAAGGAAGAGAGAGAGGTGGCGATGTTGTTCGAGGAGAAGGCAGCTTGACAAGTGAAAGGCTCGGAGGCTTGAAGAATAGGCAACTTGAGGCGAAAGGCGAGTTCCTCCCTAATAAGTACTACAGAGGAACCGTCATCAATCAGCCCTTTAACAGCAATAGGACGGTCGAGGGAAGGGGAGGGAAGGTGGCAGGACCAAAAAAGATTAGAGCACGAGAATGGTGCGCACTCATCATCTGAATAATCCGGGGAACCCGTGTCAACGACCGAGGATACTACGTTCGGCAACACAGCAGCAACAGTTTCAATGCGGCTGTCGAAGTTGATGAGCTCCTCCTCAGGAGGAGACGCGTCCTGTGAGTTGCTGATAACCGCGGCGACTTTGCCAGCAGCTGCGCCACGGGAGGAAGTGGAAGCAGGGCGTTTGGGAACGTCGAGCGCCGTGAGGGTTTTGTAAGTCGCACCGTCAATGGGAGGGTTCGGGCATCTGGAGCCAATGTGGCCCGCGAAGAATTTCCTGCACTTGAAACATCCTCCGTTCTCTTTCAACAATACTCGCTCTTCATCAGTCAGCCTTGGAATGGGAATGAAGGAAGTAGAAGAAGAAGAAGACGAAGCTTGGTTGGAAGAAACCTTGTTCGCGTTGGCCATAACCAACATCTTGGGCGGCACTCGTCCGGGCACTGTAGTCCGCACACTGAGGCGCGCGAACTCCTTCGCGATTTCGTCAAAGCGTTGGCGTCGTCGTTCGTCGAGCCGTTTAATTTCGTCGAGCCATGGGCGGAAATCGGCGATAGCGTTCGTGTTCTCCCTATGACATTCAATCGCCAAGTCGGGTTCCATTCCGGCTTCCAAGACGTCGCGCAAGAAGTCATCGTTCATGAAGGAGACTGTGCCAGCGAGGAGGTTGTTACGCGCCATGGCGTCCAACGCAAAATCCATAAAGGGTCTGGCACCCTGTTTGAGGCGTAGTACGGCCATTCTACTGGTGTATTCCCAGTCAGTGGGGAGGAACAGAGCACGCATCTGATCTTTATATGTATCCCAATCCATCGAACCCAATGCTGGGCCGTTAGCAGCAAGCCATCGGATAGCGTGCACGCTCGTCATCCCGTATGCTACTGTCTTCACCATATCGGCGCGCGGGGTTCCTTTGTGACGGAGGAAATTTTCTGACTTGATGAACCAATCCCAGAGGATGCTGGCATCAACATCGCCTTCGCCCATGGTAGGGGGTCGGTTTGGAGCGGACTGTTCGACCTTTGCGCGTATTCCCATAGCTACGTATGGTTGAAACGGCAGTGCGAGTCTGTGGGAGAAAAGGCAAGATGTATGCGGCGTAGGAGGGGATGTATGCGCTTGAGAGGAGCCGGGCAGTGCGTCCGATTGGTGAATACATGGCGTGGCAAGCAGGAATCTTCGCGTCGGGTCGCCGCGAGCTTGAAGGGGGGGTGATGTAAGGGGACACTCCTATTTTCCCCTATTCCCCTGTCCATTTCCCTTTCCCCTCGTCCCCTCCCTCTCTCTTTCTTTCCACGGACTCTTATTTACATTCCTTTTCGTCCCTTCCTTTGCTCCATCCTTCCACCCCACTCCCTCGCCTTCCAAAGCGTTCCGATGACTCCGAAGCGTTCCCGCAGTCCGGATTCACTCCGGACTCGCGTGCACGTCTCTGGACTCGTTGGGACGACTTCCCCTCACTTCTCCCACCCTTTCCCTTCCTATTCCCACTTTCCCAGGTCTCTGGCACGACTCCTGTATGTTCCCCTCCACTTATTATCACATGCTCCTGTTCGTACCTTGTGATATTCATCGGACTTGTGGCGGGTGTACTATACAGTTCTTTCATTCTTCTCCCACGCTTCTACAGTATACACTTCGCATCCTAGCATGGAGGATCCTTATCTTGTTCTCTTTGGATTCTCCCTCTGTTAGGTGCGCATTCTCTCATGTATTGTAGGTAGCATTATTCATATCTTTGGATTCTCCCTCTGTTAGGCCTGCGCTGTGCGGCCATCTTGAGGTTGCCCTTACAGCAGAACAAGATCCCCCATCCTGGCACTAGAGCCCTACGGAAAACGTCCCGCGTCAGCCCGGACTCGCTCCCGACGTCTTTCCGGTTTTGCGGACATTCCGGACGCTCTCCTGCTACTCCCACCCACCTCTGAGGACCCAAGGAACTCCATCCCTTGCTCCCCTGACGACTCCGAAATGACGGGCGCCTCCGGCCAGATCCCGTCATTCGAGCCAGTCGCTCCAGGATCGGACTCCGAGACTTTGCGGACCTTGTGGGCTCAGACGTACGAGCACGAAACCCAAATCAGCACCATCCATGACGCCCTAGCTCGAATTGAATCACTCCTTACTACACCCCGACCCCCTACGCCCAAAACGACTCCGGACCCCGAACCGGAAGGCACAGCAGCCTCCCAACACGCCCCGGGTCGACACAATACCACTCCGCGGTCCCGTCTGAAGCCCGCCTCTCCCCCAATCTTCGACGGAAACCGCAAGGATGGCCGCGCATTCTTCAACGCTTGCACCATCTACTTCCAGCTCTGTCCGGACCACTTCCCAAACGAGCAAGCCAAAATCCTCTGGTGTCTCTCCTTCTTCCAGAAGGACCGAGCCAAGGAATATGCGGACATGGTTCTCCGGAGCACCCGGGATCCTTACTTCAAATCCTGGAACGACTTCGCCTCGGAATTCCGGACTCGCTTCCTTCCGGATCGGGAACGCGAGTCTGCCATGCTCAAGTTGGAGTCCACCCGCTACCACCAAGGACGCCGGACGTTCCAGGAATACCTCGACGAGTTCCAGGACCTCATTGACCAATCCGGATACACCGAGGGCTCCAACATCACGATGAAGTTCCGACGCGGGCTCGACTCCGTCATCCAGAGCCGTGTCGCGGAGTCCGCGGACTGCCCCAGCGAAGAAGACTTCGAAGGATGGTACAGCGCTGCGCAACGGGTTGCGGACAATCGTGCTGCCAACCAGTCCTTTCACTTCGGCCAGCATTCCGCTCACTCCGGACCTTCTCCCCGACCTGCTGCGAACTCCGGAGTCGCTCGGAACCCCGGAGGGATACTTCCTGCACCTCGGACCCAGCTCCCGCCTCTCCAACCCCGTTTCCAACCCCTGCCTCCTCCAAAGGCTCTCTCACCCGGCGTCCCAATGGACGTTGACCACACCCGCTCTCGGCCCCCTGCCCCTCAGTCGTGCTACCGATGCGGCAAACCCGGCCACATGGCCCGCGAGTGCCCGCTGCGGTTTGATGTCCGGTTCATGACAACCGAGGAGCGGATGTCCGCTATCGAGGATCTCTTGACCGCGGCCGACGTTGTAGAAAGTGCTGGGACTCCGGGAGGAATAGACGATGAGGGAACGGCCCCGGTTGAGGAATCTGACACGGCGGATTTTCCCCGGACCAACGAGTGATCCGTGCGGCCTCGTTGGTGAACAACCGATTTGCTTGTCTTAACGTAGATGAAATACACGATGATCATTCCGACATTTCCGATAATTCATCCAACGCTAAGCAAACGACTCCGGTTGCAATCCGCACACTCCGAAGGTTTCGCCCGCAGTGGGAACGGCGGCTACCCAGTAGCTATAAGATTTCCGCTTTGCCCGGCAAGCTTTCGTTAGACATACCCGTTGAAGTGCTGAGCACGGATACACAACACCGATGCACCCTGCAGGCCCTGGTGGACTGCGGAGCCACCGGAGTCTTCATGCATCCACGATTCGCAGATGCCCATGGTTTCACCCGTCGCAAGCTTTCTGCTCCGATCCCAGTCTTCAATGTCGACGGTTCGCCAAACGAAAACGGATCCATCTCCGAAGTCGTGGACCTCGTACTCCGGTTCAAGGACCACACGGAACGGATGCTTTTCGCCGTTACAAACATCGGACGCCAGGACGTCATCCTCGGATACACTTGGCTCCGGAAGCACAACCCCGAGATTGACTGGCAAACGAAGGAGGTGACCATGAGCCGCTGCCCATCCGGATGCGATACCTGTCGCAAGGAGTTCCGCCATGACAAGCTGACCAGACGCAAGGAGTCCGTGCGACTCCGGGAGTGTCGTACGGGTCCGATGCCAATGGTCGAGGAACTCCACTCGGATGACCCTCCGAAGCTCCTGGATTGCGACGATGAGGACGACGAGGATGCAACTCCGGACGGCGATAGTCTTGAGAAGGGTGACCGTATCTTTGCGGCCGTTCCTCCTCCAACTCCGGAATACCTTCGGAGTCTCCGGGAAGAACACGTCCGAGCCACGGAAACTGTCTCGCAACGCCTGGCATTGGCTTTCCAGCGTAACAAGGCTCCGGACCCTCGTCACAGCGCAATTCCGGACTTCCTTCAGGAATTCGAGGATGTCTTCGCCAAGGAAGCCTTCGACGAGCTGCCTATGCCCCGTCCATGGGATCACGCGATTGAACTAGTGCCTGGAGCGGAGCCTGTCAACACCAAGTGCTACCCGCTGTCCCCGGCGGAGCAGAAGCAGCTGGACGAGTTTTTGGAAGAAAACCTCCGGACGGGTCGCATCCGCCCCAGCAAGTCGCCCATGGCTGCTCCAGTATTCTTTGTCAAGAAGAAGGACGGATCGCTCCGCTTGGTTCAGGACTACCGGAAACTCAATGCCATGACTGTCAAGAATCGGTACCCGCTTCCGCTCATTTCTGACTTGGTGGACAAACTCCGGAACGCCCGCTACTTCTCCAAGCTCGACGTCCGGTGGGGTTTCAACAACGTCCGGATAAAAGAAGGTGATGAGTGGAAGGCCGCGTTCCGGACTACCCGCGGACTCTTTGAACCCTTGGTGATGTTCTTCGGACTGACGAACAGCCCGTCCACCTTCCAGACCATGATGAACGACCTGTTCCGAGAGCTCATCACGGAAGGTGTGGTCATTATCTATCTGGATGACATTCTGATCTACACCAAGACACGCGAGGAGCACCGCCGGGTTCTCAAACGAGTCCTGGAAATCCTCCAGCGGAATAAGCTATTCCTGCGGGCGGACAAGTGCGATTTCGAACAAACCAAGGTGGAGTATCTCGGAGTCGTCATCTCCGAGGGTAAGATCGAGATGGACCCCGTAAAGGTATCCGGAGTCCGGGACTGGCCAACGCCCCGTAACCGGACTGAACTCCAATCATTCCTCGGGTTCGTCAACTTCTACCGCCGCTTCGTCAAGGACTACTCGCACATCGCTCGACCCCTCTTCGACCTCACCTGCGCTAAGGAATGGCAGTGGAACGACTCCGCTCAGTCCGCATTCCTTCGGATCAAAGAGCTGATCACTTCAGAACCTGTTCTGGTCTTTCCGAAGGAGGATCGGCCATACCGGGTTGAAGCGGACTCGTCGGACTACGCTACGGGTGCAGTCTTGTCGCAGCTGGATCCGGGTGATGGTAAATGGCACCCTGTCGCATTCTACTCTAAAAGTCTACAGGCTGCGGAGCGGAATTACGAAATACACGACAAGGAGATGCTTTCAATCATCCGGGCGCTCGAAGAGTGGCGGCATTACCTGGAAGGCGCGGAGACTCCGTTTGAGATCTGGACTGACCACAAAAACCTGGAGTACTTCATCAAGGCCCAGAAGCTCAACCGTCGCCAAGCCCGCTGGTCCCTCTACCTTTCCCGCTTCGACTTCACACTCCTACATCGTCCCGGACGCACTATGGGTAAGCCTGATGCTCTCTCGCGACGCTCGGATCACTCGGACGGTAAGGATGATAACAAGGATGTGGTTTTACTTAAACCGTCCTACTTTGCCGTTCGTGCCACGGGTGTCACTCTTGAAGGGGAGGAGAAGGATATCCTCACGGCTATCCGGACTGGAGTGCGGAACGCGAAGTTCGAGGATGCAGTGGCTAAGGCAGCAGAGGAGTTGAAGAAGGCGCAGAGCAGTCGCAAGACAGTTCGGAGCGCGGAATGGTCTCAATCGGACGGACTCCTGATGTTCCGGGGTAAGATCTACGTTCCGGACGTTCCGGACTTGCGTCGGACCATTGTAGCCCAGCACCACGATACCAAGGTCGCGGGGCACGCAGGCAGGTGGAAGACTCTGGAACTTGTCTCACGCAGCTACTGGTGGCCCAACATGTCCCGCTACATCGGATCCTACACCCGACACTGCGATCTCTGCCTCCGGACGAAAGCCCAAAGGCATCCGCCCATGGGTGAGCTCCATCCGCTTCCCATTCCGGACGAACGCTGGGATCGCCTGAGTGTGGACTTCATTGTGGAGCTTCCGGAGTCCGACGGGTTCGACGCTGTTATGAATGTGGTTGACTCCGTAAGCAAACGCGCCCACTTCATCCCGACTCACACCACAGTGTCCGCCCTCGGCTCCGCCAACCTGTACCTGCAAAACGTCTGGAAGCTGCACGGACTCCCTCGCTCCGTCGTTTCCGACCGTGGGCCGCAGTTTGTTGCAGAGTTCACCCGGGAAGTCTACCGGATGCTCGGGATCAAGCTGGCTGCTTCCACTGCGTACCACCCCCAGTCCGACGGACAGACGGAGCGGACTAACCAAGAGCTCGAGTCTTACCTCCGGATCTTCGTCGGGGAGCGCCAGAACGATTGGGCTCGGCTTCTACCTATGGCGGAGTTCGCGTACAACAACCGTGTCCACGCTTCTACCCAGCAGTCCCCGTTCCTACTGGATACAGGTCGTCACCCCCGTCTTGGATTTGAGCCCCACCAGCCGCCGTCCCGCATGGAGTCCGCAAACGAGTTTGTCGACCGGATGAAGTCTGCTGTCGATGAAGCTCACTCCGCCTTGGTCAAAGCTCAGGACGACATGAAGCGTTACTACGACCAACGTCGGACTCCTGCCCCGGAGTACCAACCGGGTGACAAGGTTTGGCTAGACTCGTCGGACATCAACCTTGCTCGACCTTCCCGGAAGCTTGGACATGCACGCCTTGGTCCTTACAAGGTGGTCCGGAAGGTTGGCAAGGCGGCATACCGACTCCAGCTCCCTCCGGGCTTAGCCCGCCTCCATCCGGTCTTCCCTGTGGTCAAACTCTCTCCCTTCGTTCCGGACCCCATCCCGGGTCGACGCCCTGTCGCCCCGCCACCCCCGCAACTTGTAGATGGTGAAGAGGAACATGAGGTAGAGGAGGTCCGGAACAGCAGACGGTTTGGTCGAGTCCTGAAGTATCTGGTACGTTGGCGAGGCTATGGCATCGAGCACGACTCCTGGGAACCCGCGAGCAACCTCCAACACGCTGCCCAGAAGGTCAAGGACTTCCATGATCGCCATCCCGATGCAGTTCGTGTACTCCGGACGACTCCGACGACTCCTGCGACACTCCGGATGACTCCTACGGCACTCGACCAGTCTTGGGAACGTTGGCGTAGTCGGAAGGCTCCGGGGTCTGTCCAGTCGTACTTCGACGTCTTCTCGCAGCATTCCGGGGTTTCGGGATTGGTGAATACATGGCGTGGCAAGCAGGAATCTTCGCGTCGGGTCGCCGCGAGCTTGAAGGGGGGGTGATGTAAGGGGACACTCCTATTTTCCCCTATTCCCCTGTCCATTTCCCTTTCCCCTCGTCCCCTCCCTCTCTCTTTCTTTCCACGGACTCTTATTTACATTCCTTTTCGTCCCTTCCTTTGCTCCATCCTTCCACCCCACTCCCTCGCCTTCCAAAGCGTTCCGATGACTCCGAAGCGTTCCCGCAGTCCGGATTCACTCCGGACTCGCGTGCACGTCTCTGGACTCGTTGGGACGACTTCCCCTCACTTCTCCCACCCTTTCCCTTCCTATTCCCACTTTCCCAGGTCTCTGGCACGACTCCTGTATGTTCCCCTCCACTTATTATCACATGCTCCTGTTCGTACCTTGTGATATTCATCGGACTTGTGGCGGGTGTACTATACAGTTCTTTCATTCTTCTCCCACGCTTCTACAGTATACACTTCGCATCCTAGCATGGAGGATCCTTATCTTGTTCTCTTTGGATTCTCCCTCTGTTAGGTGCGCATTCTCTCATGTATTGTAGGTAGCATTATTCATATCTTTGGATTCTCCCTCTGTTAGGCCTGCGCTGTGCGGCCATCTTGAGGTTGCCCTTACAACGACCGGGCCAGCGACTAGAAGCGTGGCGTGAGGCGACAGGCGAATCCGCTTGCTCGCAGGTAGGCGAATAGGCACTGATTTTGTTCGCGCGCGTGAGCTGCGTGCGAGGGAATTGGGTGTTGCAGAAGATGGGATTGTGAGCGAGCTGGAACTGGTACGACTACGTGTCGTTAAGGGTACAGATATCGAGGGTTGGGTTCTGGGAGACAGCGTGAAATAATAAACCCTGGGCGGGGAGATGAGACGGGGATGACAAGGTCGGGGAGGCGGGGAAAGGCTGGGAAAAGCGGGGCTGGGAAAAAGCGGTTCTTCAGGGTCGTTACTTCCTGTGTCCTGAGTTGTATGAAGTCGGTTTTGGCGGGGAGGCCGAAGCCTGATCGTTCTCAAAAAAAAAGTGGAACCACGCTGGTGTGGAACACTCAATGAAACCAAAGTGAGAGGATCAGTGGATGTGATTCGAGATCGTGGTCCGAAGATAAGATACAAGCTTGCGTATGTACCAAATATATAGTAAGTCTCATGTCACGTGAAGTAAGGAGTCAGGGGAAAAGGGAAACAACGTGTAACTTGTTTACACAGATGCGCTTCGCAGTGTAGTGGTTTGCGTCCTGGAATGCATTCAGTTCGAATACTTCACCTCGTCCCTCGCCCCGCGCATGCCTAACTTAGAGCGCCTACAACTGGCCCCCCTCTATGTGAGAGCGTTTCGAAATTTCAGACATTGAATGCACTGACATTTAGCCCAAGGTGCCCATAGTAACGATGTTGTGCCGTAGCGCCGAGATGGGAACAACGAAGCTTCGGCACCTACGTTTCACTGACCCATGGCATCGTGACGGTCGTGCCCAGAACACTCTCACCGAAGGGGTCGCAATCGCATTCGCAGCTATACCAAGCCTCTGCTGCATCAGCTTATATACTGGATACGCCACAGACTCGACCTCCAACTTCTATCCTACGTACGACTTCTTCTTTGGAACAACAACACCAGTCAGACTTCGAGCCCGAGACTTTCCGCCGCCCCAATGGTGGCAAGACTGGGAGGAAGGTTTAGATCCAGTCACTGGTAGTGAGGAACTCCCATCCACGTCCGCGTTGTCGCGCTTGACCCCGGCACAGTCTCTGATGTTTAACCCGCCATCGTAGTAGTACGAGTGAAATTTTATAACGATATCTAAAGAAACATAGACAGTAGATCGGGGTTAATATCAATGGGCGGCTGAGTATCCATGTTCCACTACCATCTTCCAGTCATGCAGCCATTCCTCGTTGCGCCCACAGTCCCACGACACGATGCGAGCCCTCGATACCACCTCACAGAAACTCGACCCGCTGGCAGCTTGCAAATTGGGCTGAATCTCGATGCACTGCAGCGTTGGGACAACAGAGAAAAACTGCAAGAGGGAAAATGGTCTCCGTAGTTTACGCAAGCCGGAAGAAATTTAATGTTCGTAAAACGCAGCGTCATGCTTGTGATCACTGTTTCATCCTAAATTGAGCGCAAGATCACGATCAGAAGCACAGCATCAGATGCTGCACGTCGTGTGACCTGCCTGTATCTCGAGGAATTCGAGACAACCCAGCTGTTGAATAAGGGATTCGTGCATTTCTACACCCTCAGCACCTCCAGGAGACAGTCGAAGAGAAAGTCGTGATCTTCTCCATGTCTATACAGCTCATACCCATCCACGTGGGAGATGTTTTGTCGTTTATCATCGTCTTGACGCGCCGAATTTGTCTGCCAGGGAGCAATCGGAGCACAGTCGCCATAGGCGCGCGAAGAACTTCTATATTAGGCAATATATCTATGCCTATTTTCGGTATTTCAAAGTAGTCGTTGAATTCTAGATGATGTAGGCCACGGTGGAAACGAAGGAAGGGCAGAAGACTTCGTCCGTCAAGAGCGTCGGCGTTGAACCATATGAAACGGCGGAGTGAAGATTTCGGTGACATGGAGTCGATGAGGCGACGTCGAAGGTCTATTTGTTTAACATTACTCGAGTCGGTAGAGGGAAACTCGAACTTGAAGCTGTCGAGACAAGGGAGCATGCGCATTATAGCAGAGAGCCCCGCAAGCTCTCTTGATGTAGGAGGACGAAAGAGAGTGACGGAGAAACTGCGAACCCACTCGCATCTCGGTTCGAACGAGGTCAGACAGCGGTACAACATTTCCACCCGGTTCTCTACAGCCACATCGTGCTTCAAGCGAAGCATTACATTAGAGTAAAGCTGTTGTTCGCCGACGATTTGGAGCTCGCGGCAAGTTAGGGACAGCGCCAGGCAATCTGATTGCTTGGTTAAATACCCAGCGATGTGTAGTAAGACCTTGGGTGGTAACTTGAGCAACTCCAGCATTGGTGGTACGCAATAGCTTCCTGTGGTTCGGAGCGCCCTTGTGGTAATGGAATAATTGGCAGAAACGGTGCAAAGTGCAATAAATAGTACCATGTGACACAACTATAGCTTTTCTTGCCACTGTCTGTCGCCATATTCAGTTAAGACTCTAGCGCAATGGTATTCATCATTAAGTTTTGGGGTACTCCGGCGTCGGACTTTGGCGCACACAGATAAGTTGACGGTTTACCAGGCCTTGGACTCACTGAACTCATTCAAGTCAGCTCGGAGCGAAGGGTTCGAGAAAACTCTAATGAAGGCTAGTACCCACTTTAGTCACGTCCAGCGCACAGGTATCCCGAGACAGGCTTAGTGGTTAGCGTGCGGTTCGTCCAAGAAACCTGGCATCGCTCCCGAGGCCGATTCTTGCACCAAATGAATTTGACCGACAAGATAAATCATGGAAGGCTCTACGTTCAAGTCGGCGCTAGCGTCCACCAGAGTTGTTTATATTATGTTGAGTGGTAACAGCTGCATGATCAATCAAACCGCTCACCTACTACTAGTAGGATGAAAGGAGGCAAGAGCGGACTCAAGCTGACATACAGTCGACTTCTATCTCAGGAATACGGTACCAGGCTGGAACCGGTCCCAAGACTATTTGATTACGACGCGTATTTGCCATTGTCCTATGGCAATTGAAGACTTCAACTTGCAATGAAGATAATCCTGGAAACGAAGCATCTCTTCTGGCGAACTACTCCGTCGCTGTCGTCGATATTAGAACATGCTAGACTGGCAGATATATGATCATTGTCACTCACTTCTTGCCCTATGGCATTTTAAGACGCTGCGGCACAAATTTGACCGTCACGCGAGGTTGGTTTTATTGGATCCTTGAACTTGAAAAAGGCTGTGGGCGCTAAATAGCTTTGCCTCACCATGAAACAAGGACAACAGCCATTTTATCCGACAAGTTGATTCCTCCAACCAGCTGCCTTACACCCATTATCTACTCAAGAAACTTCTGCGTGTGCGACAAAGATTGCGGACACTCTTTTATCGCTGTTCGAGGCATGCCTAGCAGACCGGCATCCTTAGCGCTTGATTTTCAAGACGAAGAAAGGGATATTGGCGATGCTCTGCTGTCGTCCGAGAGCATCCCGAGCAGTAGCAGGACTTTCGTCGGGTTTCAAAGTGGTAGGACGCCGCGTACGACTGGTTTGACACCAGCACATGCTTCCTCCCCCGACGTCTCGACACGCAGAACACCAAGTCCTAATAACATTACGACGCTCCCTCAAGGTCTCAAGATATCAGGACCATCGCTGCCTGCATCCTTGTCGCGTTCAAGCTCACTGCCTCGTCGCGTATCGGAACGATCTACTACAGACATCAGCGAAATCCAACACGAACGCGATCCCCAACCTGCTTTTTCGAAGTTGAACGTGCTTCCAATTGGCCTTGATTCTGCCGCGGTAGACAAAGTACAGCGGTGGATTACTGGAATTGCATTAGGTAAGTATTTGCGCCTCCTTTGAATAGTTTCAGCTCATCAATGGGACCAAGTGGATTTTGACATCGACCAAGGGCCAGTGTTGTGTGCTGTCTATCCGTCGATGGATTTGACCGCATCAGATGTATCGAATATGTGCGGTTCTTTCTCTTCTCGCACTCCAACGTTGACACAGCGGTCCTCATTCAGAGCCTTTTCATCTTTTCCCGATTCTCCCCAGTTCGAGGAGGGAAGTCAGATGCATAGCTTCCGGCTTCGCCTCACGTGTTCAACATCGACACCATCCCCTCGAATTCCCTCTTCCTCTGCTTCCTCTTTATCTACCCCTGTGGCGATACCCAGCTCAGCAATTATACCAAACTACCATACTACATCGCAGCCTCTATTCATCAACGGATTCTCTTATTTTACTCAATCTAAGGACTCAAACAGCAGGAGGGGATACAGGCAGGTGTGTACGTATCGCACACTCGTCTTCTGTGGGATAGCAAACTAATCAAGCGGCTCCTCGGACTATAAGCAAGCCCTTGTACTTCTCACCCTTCATAGCTACCCTGCATTGTTTTCCCTTGTATTATCTCTCTTAGGACCTACATACGCCCAAAGCGGCGGCGGCGGCGAATCGACGGACATCGGAGCGCTGAAACACGCGTTCTCGAGTTGGGAAAATTGGTATGTAGATCATCGAGACAAAAGGCGTTTCTAATCAGCTCTACTGATACAGGCCTGATCATATCCCCGGTGAAAGCGTCATTCTGACATTTCTGGATACCGAAATCAAGGTTGACATACCTCATGGTATCGATGAACAGCTCTTCTGGTCGAACTCTCCCGCCGCCCAGGGATCGTCGCGTATCTACGTATGTATCTGTGATGGCGATGCTATACTTCGTTTTACTTCGGGCTTATGAACACAACCAATAGATTCCAGCGTCAGCGCCGCCAGTCCACCTCCCTTCTATAGCCGCGTTAAACGGTGGCCCGCTCGGCTCACAGACTTCTCGCGTCCCCCATCTGCTAAACGCCATTCCACTATTCGCCGCCTCTTCCCTTCTTCCGAATTTGTGGGCGATATGGGAAAATCTTGTTTTGTGCGAACCTATCTTGGTCTGCGGGGACTCGCCTACCCTCGTCAGTAGTGTTATATGGTGGATAGTGGAGCTGGGTCGAGGGGTGAGTCTCGGCTTCCGCTCTTCCGCCGTGCTCGGTTGACCGTTGAACCTATCTCATCCTGGTGGTGGCGGTAGCTCCCTCTTTCCCACTCGCATGACATTCGACCCTATATGACTATAAACGATACTGACTGTTCAGCGCTGATCAATGCCAAGCATCCGGGCAAGGCAGGCCTGGTTCTCGGTGTTACAAACCCTTGGTTGGAGAAACAATGCATGCACTGGGGGTGCGCTATCAGTTTGAGAGGATCTGCCTTCGGCTGTCAAACACCTGTTATTGGGTAAGTGGTATGAAAGGGATGTCCGAATGGGATATGGCTAACGGGTTAATACACCACTGTAGGTCCCAGGGGCATAATACGCCAATCGCAAATAGCCCCATAGGCACTCCCTCGTCTATTGGGTCGCCTATTACTTTTCAGTCGGGCCTAAAGTCAACACCAGCGTCTTCATCGAAGGCTAGGTTTATGTTTGGCATAGGCTCCGGCTCGGATCCGGCTAATGGGAGGCTCGGAACGCATGGATGGAAGAGCCGTTCCTACAAGCGTTATATTTCCAAGGATCGTTCGCTTCTCAAGAAGCTAGAAGATGCATGGAAAGGTGACAACGAGCGTGAACGTGAGTTCACTTCTCTCAAAAACATACAGATGTGCTTCCATACTTACATCCCTTGCTCCATTTGACTTGACTTGGACGCCCACAGAGGTGGAAGCGACACTGTTGCTGAGACAGCACTTCAACGCCCGCACTCGTGAATTATTGCTTCCACTCACGCGGTACCTGAACACCCTTATACCATCCCCGGCAGAGCTAGCAGCATCTTCTCGCTTGCGAGGAAGCCCCCATCTGACGCCCACATTCACGCCCACATTCACGCCCTCTATGGCTTCGTTGGTGACACCACTAGAATCACAATCACCGGCGTCTTCTAGGTCCTCTCTTGGAACATCCATTTCAGCCGCCGTGCCACGTCTCAAGCCATTCTCCCGCACCGCGTTCTTTGCCTCGCTGAAGGACCACGGATGCCCGCTACCCTTCCGATCGGCTAAACAGCGGATACAATTCTACGAGCGATGGCTTAAGTGCAAAGCTTTTGGCATTTGGCTTGCGAAGCAAGAAGAAATTGTAGGGTTCGTCTTGCAAAAGGAAAAAGAAGGTGGATACAGTACGGCTCCTTGATTATCAGAATATCATCGTCGTCATCAACATCACCCACCCCGATTGCTCGCGTGAAATCTTCTTCCAAGGAGAATGGGAATCAAGCTATCGTCGGCATTGGGAAACGCTCGGAATAGGTACAATGCAACGTGTGTGTCTGACAGATAATACGCTCCCGACTCGGATTCTCAGCAACCGGATTGCAGAAAGCAACTATCATAATCGAAGGTGACTAATCAACGCAAGCCACAAGCGCTCAGTTGTTCTTCATTTCCAGGATGCTGGTGATATCATTCATCTGCTTAGCAAGGCCGACCGCCCATGTGTCTTGCGTGGTGACAACGTTTTGAGAGTACACGCGTGTATCGATCTACCCCGCGCAGATCCATCTGATGCTACGTCAAGACTTGGCCAGGCTAGAGGAAGCGTCGTGGGGTAATCAATTATCACGACGATATCTTGAAGGTGGAATGATCACAAAAACCATTTGATGAGGCGATGGTCTATTCCTTACATCGAGGGTATATCAGTAATCGTCAAGCAACCCAAAGAGTAACGAATTCGAGCTCAGTGGGGACCGGGCCTCCGAGGTTCGGTGTATTGCCAAGTCAAGACTAGAAGCTGACGATGGGGCTACACGGCTACGATGTGGGCCTGGGCGAGGGATTACGGATGGACCGCAATCGGATAGTGGTGAAGTGCTGTATAATGAGCAGGCAGTATGTAACCTGCAGTAGGAAGGTCAGCGGTTTGGGACGGAGGAGGTATTACCCTTGATGGTGGCAATCAACCTAGCAAATTGTCAACGACCATGAGGCTGTCCCAGTTCCTAGGACCGGATGGTAAGATGCCGACATATTATCTTATAGAGGATTCCACGCGGAGTAGCGAGTAGCGGCAAAAGGCAAATGTGGCCTTTCAAGGAGTAATCGGAGGATCAGTTGCTCTCTTGAAATTTAGCGATTGAAAACACTAGCCAGTTTGAGGGGTTTCCGAGCCTCATGGTCTTCCATGTTTTTCAGCATCTACCTACAGACCCTCACCTTCGTGGGGCCTTCGAAGGGTCAGACACCACGAAGAAGATAGGATTTACTCTGGAGTACCCATGTAGCGCCGTAAGTATAGGTTGTCAATTTATCAGAGCGAACATTGATTTCAAGTGTTTATCAGAATTCAACACTTGGGCCACAAATCGCACAACTTGATCTATGTAGCCTATTGGAACAATGCCTGCCCGATTTTGATTCCATCTACTCAGTAAACCCTACAGGGTCATCCTGAATATGTACAATGAGTGCCGTAAGTTTGATAGGTGAATCGATGGCAAGTACTCACAGTTCCTGATTTTGCAGCCAGGTTGGGTACTCTTCAAGATTGGGACAAGACACGTGCAACCAGAATCTTGAAACTCAAATCACCGTGCGGTTGTTTGGCCTTGGAACTAACCATGTCGCATGCGCCGACGACGTAGAAGCAAACAAAATCACGCAAACGGAAGAAACGGTTGCCATTGACATCTGGGGCAGTATACCTCGGCGTAAGCATCGGGTTCAAATAAGGGATGTTGCCTGATCTGATATTTGCCTTATGCAGATAATGAGGTCTCTCGCGCTCGGCATGGCGTGGCTGAACGTTATCAATTATGCCTCGAGGTGCTGGGTGCTGTATCCTCGGTTCAAGATTGACTTTTCAGGACAAGGTCACATGAAAGGCTCCTTGGGTTACTGGATGCGATCGGCGGTGGCTGCTAATACTTACCCTAGCATCATGATTCTGCTATAAAGAGTTTTACTTCAAAGCACTGATTCTCCAGTTCAGCTCCACCATGGTTGTCGACGTCGGTTCAGAGGCCTCTCGCAATGCTACATTCAAGACCACTGGTCTCTCCTTCATCGCTCTGCCTAGCAAGGAGGAGGTGCAGGCATGCTGGGAGCTCTGCCGATTGCACAACAACATCGGCTTTTGGGTGGTGTACATCCCAACTGGTACGTCTGAGGTTCCTTCTCCCTTGCGAATCGGGGTGATGACTTCTCCAAATATAGCGTGGTCAATAGCCATGGCATACCGTGCACAGGACCATCTGTCAATAGCTGACGCACTTGTGAGAGCTGCTATCTATGTACCTCTTTGCTTCGGCGTGAAGTCTCTCGTGAGTAGCCTGACCATCGTTTACCAAACCACTCGTGACCAACAGATACTAGATCATGACTATTGACGACATCTTGGACTACGATATTGACGGAATGGTGGAGCGAACGAAAGGCCGCCCACTTCCTCGCGGTTCGATCTCGCTTCAACGAGCATGGCTCTTCTTTGCCATTCAGACGGTCATCGGCGTCCGTTCGGCCTTCTACTTCCTGAGTACAACTGCGTATGCCCCCCGTTTCAATTTGTCAGCGGTTCGAAATTCTTATCCATGCGATTTCGTTTCCAGCCTACACGTTTCAATGTTCGCATGGCCCCTGTATATTATCTATCCGACCTGTAAAGTGAGTTCTCGTGTCTACTTCGTCCCTGTCAATGTGCCTAAGCAAAACAGCGCTGGATGGGATTGGCGCCTATACCCTTGGTGAGTCCTAACACCATCCAGTCCATTGGTCGTAAATCTGACCTCATGGTCACCACTGCAGGGTCTGATGTTCAACGTCGGGATATTCATGGGTTGGGGCGACTTGAGCATCAACGGCTCATTACCTTGGCATGTCCTGGTTCCGATATACATCGGTACCTGCATGTGGACATTCACATACGAAACTGTGTATCAACATCAGGTCAGCTGCCATCCCACACTCCCTCGAATTTTTCCACTGAACCGAAGTTTTCCAGGATAAGATTGATGATGTCAAGATTGGTATCCATTCGCCGGCTCTCTTCTGCGGGCGTTACACCATCCCCATATGCACTGCTACCGCCATCGGGTTCCTTGGGCTCCTCTCTTATGGCGCCTTCTTGAATGGTCAAGGCGCGCCGGTTTATATCGCCATTGCCGTCACTTCGTACCTTCTATTGAATCGGCTCCTCCAAACAGACATTGACCGCCCTGATGACTGTAAGGCGCTGTTCCTTGGAACTGTTGCCATCGGTCAAATAATTCTCGGCGGATTCATCATCGATGCCATTTCGCACAGACTGTTAAACGGAATCCCGTTGTAAATGTATCTCATTAATGTCCCTTGAACGCTTTGTAATGTCTTCTCCCTGTATGTACATTGTCCATTGTATAATGTGGTATCATCTGGAGCTTAATTGATCCCTCGCTGTAATGTTTGATTACAATGTATATACGCACGATGAATAAAGTTTCTTACTTATTCTGAATGGCTAGCTCCTTCGGGGTCACTTACGACCAAGGGCCGCCCTAGGTGGCGCTACCAACCAGCCACATTACCGTATGGTTACACATGGAGTATATAGTTCATATCGGAAGGGTTCATTCAGTTCTTAGATTCAAAGGTAGATAAAATTTGGCATTACTTTCATTACATGTCGTGAAATCGATACAACAGTCGTGTGGTATGAGTAAGTATGTGTGAGTAACTACAATCTCCGAGGAGGGTCTTACGATACAAGAAGGGAGAAAAACGAGGCGATGGAAACGTACTTGTGCGAGTGTTGAGGGATATAAATAATTGAGATAATTGAGAACCAGAATGAACAATGCATATACACCAAGAGAGGAAGGCATGTCGTATATGTTACGTTGACTGACCTTGATATTTACGAATTAAATCTCTAAGACGCGCCTGACCAAATGCAAGGTCGGTCTTTGTGCCTGAAGGAGCCCGGGCGGGAAGACCCTGGTGTGGTACGCTGACCCGAGGGGTGCTTGTTTCGAACAGGGTCGGGGGCGGCTTGATCGGGGTCTTGGCTTTCGTCACAGGTCGCGCGAGCGATGCAGTGGACGAGAGCATGGGTATAGCGAGAGAGGATGAAACCAATGCTGGGACTGACGAAGACTTCGTGACGTGCTTGGTCTTATTATCAACCGTGGAATCAGTACGCGCGGCGGCTGTGCTGCCGTCGCTGCTTGCAGCGGAGGAGGGGGACTTCTTCCTCGAGGCGGCGAGCAGCAGCGGAGGTTTCGAGCTGATCGATGGAGGGGCGCGGGCAGCAGGCTTCTTGGAGGCGAACGGAGGAGGGACAACTTTCTTGGGCTTCGGTGCGACTACTGGTTTATCAGGCGGGGGACTATCAGCCTTCTTGAAGGCACCAGCCGCCCATATGGCCGCCACAGCGGTAACCTTGCCGCCACGACCTCCTCTAGCAGAGCGGATGTCGTACTTGACTTCTGGGTCCAGAGGTTGTGGAGGATATCCCGGCATTCTATGCGCTGAATTGCTTGATGTAAGGCTGGGCGAGTTGGGGTGGTGCACATTGAATCTTAGACGGTGCTTCACAGTCACACTATCCTTCACAGAAGAGGCCGATGGTGGGGAGGCGCTTTTATCTGTGCGTATCGATTGCATAGCCATCGGCGGATTTACACGGAGTGCGAATGGCTTGGACTTCAGAATGTCGTCGCCTTTGCTGGACCACAAATTAGCTATCCCCTCTGCTTCTTCGGCGGCTGGATTAACGATGGGGCCACCGCGACCTGTGGCATAGCGTCGGAACGTATCCCGCTTGAATGTACCGATTGGAACGAAGCCTGAGGACCGTGGGTTCGGCGCAGAAGATACATCATCCGCTAGCTGCGATTCCTGTGCGTTCCTTTCGGGCGCCCCTTCCTTCGCATCAGTAGCAGCAGGGGCAGGAGCAGGAGGGGCGAAATCTTGTTTGACCAGCACATCACCGTCGTCAAAGGGCCCGGAGTCCTGATCACCGTCAACTGGAGTGCTTTCGGCGGGCGACGGCTCCGGGGGGACAGTAGGCTCGATGGCACCCAACCATGCTGCCACCCTCCCCTTCGCCGCCTTCCTCTTATTCGATTCCGTATTCCGAACTTTCTTCTTCCCGTTTCCGCCATCTCTCGTCCTCCCAGAATCGCCCTTCCCTTTGCTCGCCCCCGACCCCCGAACTCGCGCGCCCCCTTCCGGCTCCCTTTCAGCATCCCCATCCCTTTCTCTGTCTCTATCATCACCGGAAAGACTCGACCTCGCCGCTTTATGCGTCCTATCATCCCAATCATCGGGGTCCAGCCCAAGATCGCCCCCCAGGTCTCCCCCGTGATCCGCCAACGTCAGACTCGAGATCGCAGAATCATTCAGCGGCTCAGCCTTCGTATTCGGCGGGGGAATAGCAATGGGCAGCACCGTTCGCACATCAGGACGTGTATTGGACTCGATCTTCCGAGTGCCCACCGCAGCGAGGAGCCGGCGCTCCAGAGCATCGAGTCCGCTCTCACTCTCGCTCGGGCCGCTCAGGCTGAGGAGGTTGTGGTTTGACTTCGGGCGGGCGGTGGGATGGACGGCGGTTAGCGTTGGGGTGGGCGGTGCCTGTTCAGATGGTACCGGGTCCGGAGGTGAAAGAGCATCGGACACAGGAGCAACGAATAGTTGATCTACAAGTGGACGAGATGCAGAGAGCGGCGAGAAGAACGAGGCTTTCTTGACACTGCGCGCCGGAGGCGTTGGCAGGGTTTTGCCAACAACATTCGCATTCGTATACGAGGACGGACCGTCGTGCGAGGCCTGATCTGCTGTAGCGGGCTTGGGAATGTCCGATGAGAGGTCGCGCGTCTCTTCATTTACGGCTTCCGCCATCTTCTCCAACGCCTCCACCCTCTCGCTCCGGCTGACTGAATTCTTTGTGATTGGATCAATGCTGAACGAGTGCTTCGGCGAGAGAAGCGGTCGGGGCGAATATACAACCTTGGACACGTCAGGCGGGGAAAGTGAGGGCGCATGTGCCTCGTTAGCCGGCGGCGGCGGAAGGTTCGCTAGCGTTCGTATCGTTTGTGTCTCGGGCTGTGGTTGCGGGCCTGGCACTGATACCGGGGGCACCTCGGGAATGACGCTTTCGACGATCGCGGATGGCGGTAGGGGAAACCGATGAGATGTCGGTGAAACCGAGCGATTTCGCGAAGAGAGCCTGAGATGTTGCGTAATCCTGGATGCCCGCTCGCCCTTGCCTTCCTCCGGGCCGGCGTAGTGCTCTACGCTATTATCGAGCGGGTGGAGGACGGGATTCTGATTCGATGTGATGGGGAGACCAGAGGTGACGACTTGAGAAGCCATTCGTGCGCCGGCGCTGGACGGCCTTGTGGGGATGACGTATGGGACATTGAGAGGAGCAGGTGACGCAGCCATATACGGAGGCATAGCCAATCCAGCAACCGGGTAGAAGGGAGAAGGATAATGAGTGTAGGCTTGGTTGTAGCTTGCTGGCGGTGCGAGAGGAGGCAGCCACACATGGCCTTGGTCCATGTAAGCTGGGATGGGAGGTGACATGGGCAGCTGAACGGGATAGCCATACGGCGTGTGGGGGTCGACGTAGGGAACTTGGGGCGGCACGTTTGATGCCGCGAGAGGTAGCTGCTCGATAGGAGTATATGTGTAGGGATACGGTGTGGGATCAGGTAACGCAGGCAGGGCGGCGGAGTGCGCCACAGTGACGGGGATATCTAGGTTGATGTCCTTACTGTTAGACCAACGGTTGAGGGAAATTCGTTGCGGTATCAGAGTATGAGTCACACCTTCCTAGGCCCATATTGAGCTTCACCCCGACGACGCAACGGATTTCGAAGAGAGCCTCGGACGTGCGCCCGTCATCGTCCTCTCTCGAACCTCCTTTGACGGACTTGGCGGACTTTGGCACGTCAAAGACGAGACTGGCCTCGCCTTCAACGCCAGGGGGGATAATGTATTCCTGACCGCGGTATGGTATAACGGCGAGTGTATCGGATAGCTGCAACGGTGGCTTCTCGCCAGGAGCAGCGCCGAGCAACAGCAGATGTCTGGAGAGAGTGATAGTTAACCCAGTGTTCTGTCAAATAATTCAGCGGAGGCGGCACGAAGGATGGAAGCAAACGCACCTTCTTGCTGGAGTGGTTTTTCACCTGAAGCTCCACGCACCCACTTTCTCCTGCTATCAGCACGCCACCAACCACTCTTCCCTGCACGAATATCTTCCCATTCTCTCCTACGACCACCCCTTCCGGCTCAGACCTCCCAAAGTCCTGCTCGAAACTCTCCACCACGTCCAGCTCCTTCTTGTCGATCACAAGCGTCTTCTCGCCTTTCCACGCTACCTGCACGCTTGCCTTTGCCTCGTACTTCACCCGTGCAATCCCTGATCCGAAACTGATTGAAGCCGGCGAGCTGGAGGGCAGGGGGATGCGGAATAAGAAGGTGGTGAGGCCCCGCCGGGCCTGATGATAGTGTGGGGGCAACGGTGGGTCCCCTGGCAGTGGGTGCGCTTGCACTGCATTCGAGGGGGGAAGACCAGGTCCTTGAAATAGGCGTCGAGATCGCAGAAATGTCGATGTCGCAGAGTGATCCCGAGATGTGAGTTCTGCGCGCCAAGGTTGGTTACTGTAAGAAATGTAAGAAATTGGAGACATGACCATACCTTGAACTGCAGTAAGCTCAACCATCATAGTCCCAATCCCAAGCCCTTTGTCCGCGCGACACTCCATCTCCATCTTCCCGCTCACGTAGCCTCCAGCAACATAAAGAGTGTTGCCCATGGTAAGTGTGACTTTGACTTTCGAGTGGTGAGGGGAGGCATTCATCGCCTCCGGCCTCGTTTGCCGGTCCATATCGGTAGGCCTTCAATGTCGAACAGATCGCGCAGAACGTCGACCGTCTATGGACGATTCATGGCAGCGCGAAGCAAAGCCTCGACGCCTTCCTGATTCACTAATGTCACTCTATTTGGCAAGCCATTCTCACCATGGATCTAAGCGCCATGTAGCGCCCAAAAACCGCGGCCCTAAAGTGAAGAACCATATTTTTTCGCGATAAATACTCTCATAGATAACATACAGATACTCTCTCGCGATCATTCCATCATATTCTCAAGTAAGTTGTGTGTCATTCTTGATATATGCAGGTGCTGAGGCCAGTCAAAACAGATGACCGATTTCCCATCAGTTGGGCACTCCTTGTTCACGAGGGCATCGCGCAGGCACGGCCCAGATCACACATATCTGTAACCTCAGTACTGAGCGTGGAATCCTGATGTCCCTCCATGCCGAATATCAAGGATTCAGCATGCAATCTTCTTCGACTCCTGGATGTGATGACCGCTAAGCAACGAGTGCGCACGCCTGATCCCCAAACTAATGATGATGGGCCCGAGCATGGAAAGTGTAAATGGTGCACTAATCACTATATTGGCCGCGAGGTATGTAACGTTTGGTGAGTTACAGCAAGCTTGAGCACTGGACAGACCTGAAACACTTCCGTATGATATTCACCCTTCCGATGCAGTAGACTATAATCCTGTCGAAGGGTTTAGTTTGGAAGGGCGTACACTCGCATCAAAGACATCATTAGTAAAATCTTTCAGCTCTCGTCGTGACCTGATAAATTTTACAGCATCATCTTTGACGCAGTAAAGATATCCTTTCATGCAAGTTAATTCTCTAAAAGACGGAGGATATGCGGAACCGACACCCCGCTAGCTTGACAGGTATGCAAATCAATGACCGATTGACCAACAACTCCTATAGTCGTGCCTTGCAACCACCGGGGGCCTCGACATCGACACATCCTCATGGTGCTGTCTCCTTCAAACACAGTGGCATAAATTGATAAAATTTGCGGTGTACATATGTCGAATCCTCCGAGCACCTCGGGTACGCTGGTCGGTCTTTCTGATCCGCTGTCACCCTCGAATGCCTTAATGAAGAAGGGGGCACTAGGGGACAATGCCGATGATGGCGCCATAGTCTGATGCGCAGGAGACTGCCACCTTCAGCCACCCGCTCGCCCTGTAGAAGCGGCCTCTAAGTCGGATGCCTAAAAGAACAAACGATTATTCCCCGCTCCGGAATACTCGCCGACTCGCTGGTCCTGAAATGACCTTTTACTTCCCATCAAAATCGAGAGCCACCGAGGTGCTTGGTGCAGGGTCTATGAATGACTTGTGTTGTTTGTACCCTGTATAACACTCAGCCACTGCCCGGCGACCATATGGACACCAACACCACAACGTCGCAGTGGTGTCGCCTGGTGTCGCCAAGAGACAAGGTGTAATGCAATTTTATGGTGATTTTGATACTTTGGGCGTTGTACCTGCGGTACTGTACAGCTTACAGTGCGAGTGCACGGCAGATGAAATTGCCCAGTAGCATCTGGATTCAAAGCACAGAGAGCAGATACGCATGGATCATGTAGATAGTATACATTGCCAGAGACACTCTAATAAGGAATTAAATATGCAATACCTAATATGCATGCGAGTCGTATGTTTCCATAATTTATACGAAAATGGATGAGTCGATTACCAAGAGCCCAAGAGACGGCAAATTACTCGAACCCATGCTCCAGCACTGAACGCCAACCAGTTCCTGTCACCTTCCGATCAAGCGGCTACATCCCCTTGCAGCAAGTCGATATGAAATTGTCGCCAGTCCAGCTGCGCCGGGTCGAACTCATCAGCTTCTTCGACCTGTTCCAACTCTTCCCCACCTTTCTGCGTGAAGATTGGGGTGGTTTCATCAAGCATCCATGCCAAATCATATTTCTCCTGCGCTGGCGGTGGATACTGCAAGGAAGAACGCCGAGATCGAGGCGGCAAAGGCATGGTTTGAACGGATGTTGGACGCTCTCTGCGTGGGAGATGGAGCAGGGAACTACTTTTGGAGGATGTGGAGAATGATATGAAGGATTCACGATTGGGAGTCGATACCGGCGTATCCGTATCAAAGAAGTCGATAAACACAGACTTCGTATCTGGTGACGAGGCGAAAGGATCAAGAGGGAGTAATTTTGGACTCGTTTCCAATCTGAGTTGATTGATAGTTGATACGGGCGGCGAGCAAATGAATGAATGCTTGTTACTCACAATTTAGAAGAAACAATAGGACCGCCTTCCGTAATCCATACTACGTCCGTTGTTTCTATAGCCTGCTCGTGGCGTAGCCCAGAAGACGTTTGGGGTCTTGAGCTAGTTGATCTTCGTGGAGAACGAGGCTCAATCGGGAATGACGCCGACATCCGATTGATCACCTTCCCTGGAAAGGAGAAAAGCGACGAACGTCGAGACCTTGGAGTTGTGGTAGGTTGCGAGTTCGTGGTAGGTTGCGAGTTCGACGTAGATGCTGTGGAGGACATGGTGAAGTGGAAGGAAGAATGATGCCGATGCTTCCGGATATAAGGTGGGGCGCTGGATGTGGAATTTGAACTCTGCGTCGCGCTCGGCTGAATACCCGGTTGGGACGAAGATGGAGTGTCGTCGAAAGGTTTCAGACCTGAGCCAGTGGGAAAAGCGAACATAGAAGTGGGTCTATTACGGGCTGGCTGTTTGATGGAGAATAGCCCAGAAGAGAAGAAGTTCGAATACAAGCCTTGGGTCTTCATCGTCGTGGAGGGAAGGAGGATACGCAGAAAGCGAGTGGCACAGATATGTGGACGCGCCAGGTATGCAGGAGAGGCCGGTGGGTAAGACAACCTTATATATAAAGGAGATGATCAGATCAAGATGCGGGAGCAAAGGCTGCATGGGGACCCTGAGATGTAGGAACAAAGCGAATTGGAGGCTGTGATAGCTGTCGTTTATACCTAGATTGATCACAGGGGCTAGTCAGTTCGGTTATCCGCCCGCACTAAGCTGTCCAACGTGTCTTGATAATTTGACAATCATGTTTGAAATCACCTCAGGCAGACAATAGGTCGGCGGAAATCCATATTCTGACCGGGGCAACCAGCGCTACTCGTCGCTGGGCCGCATGCATCTCTCCCAGGGAACTGAGGTGTTACCAATCCATCAAGTGGTATATTGGAGTGATGTCATTGCCTCATCCAAGTGATGTTCTTCAGACAATGATTGACCGCTTTACCCGTAGGTATCGATGCGGAAGCGTGATGCCTATGCAAAACCCGGTTATGAATGAAATATGATTCGATGGCGAACTTACTGCGACACTACAATACCAACTCATCACTGATCAAGAAGACGTGCGAGATAAGGAACCTGCATTTCTCCGTTTATTTGCCGATGAATGGTGACGAGGAACGTTGCCATGCCCCCAAGCACTTCCATAACATAAACACTCGTAGAAACCAATGCCCAGTAGCTCGTCGTCGTACCCGGCGGCCGACACGCCGGGGCATGAGGCACACAAAACTGAGATGAGCGGGGTGGTTGTCATTCAAATCTTCCACATATTCCCAGAGCACCCTAGAGCACCATCGATCCAGACTAGACAGGATGCACTGCATCGGAGGTGTAAATAATAGTTTCAGATTGCATTATTGTCCCATGTAGAATGATCTACCCGGCATTGATGCTCATCAACATTGAACCGAGGCTAGTCGAGAACCGTGAACTTGCCTCGGTATAGTGGCTCACAAACGTTTGGCGTCCTGGGCTTGATTACTTGCCTGCGCCAATCGATTCTTTTGCTGCTCCGCGATTATGCGGCGTTGATTAAAGTACTCAATCTTCCGCACTTGATTTTAGCGTAGATTGTTGGAAAGAACAAAGGCCACAAACCCAGCTTTTCGCGCAATTCGCCTCATACTTGTCATTTTCGTCCTTGCAGGCCTTTCCTTCGTCGCCTGCCTTGAGGACACCAGCCCGGTCCAAACACGCGAAGTAGGAATCTCTTGCCTCCCAGCACTTCTGTCGGTCTTGTCGAGTTGGAGCGGCGTCTGCCACCTTCGAGGAGCTAGAACCCATGATGGAGGAAAAGTTGAACGTGACGGTCGCGTGGTGGGAGAACGCGCCGTTGTGTGCCGTTGTTACACGGTCAGAAAGGAATTCTCACAGTCAGAAATGAGATTACATTTCCATAACTTTAAACCTGATTGTGCCTCCTCATCCCTGCTAGCGTTCATCAGGCATGAAACTTGGCGGAGACAATGTCCAATCACACAAAGACGCCAGTTCACCTCCATCCCCTCTCCTCCGACGATACTGGCACCACCAGCAGTGGACGGAGTCGACGCACACCTCGGAGTTTGGACGCCGAATCTGGGAAACCTACGAATAATTACTTCACTCTGAAAACGCAACTTGAACAGGAGAATGTAGGCGACAAGGCCACCTGGGATGGGAGCGTGCGAGGATACGGAAAGCGGTCGAAGAGGACTTCGCTGGATGCTAGCTCTGTTGGTAAGCGATCATCGACCTCCCTGGCGGCTATGTGGGACAAATCTTCCGCTCCTTCCTTCGCTGTCGGCGCTTTCGAGGACCCAGAAGACGACAATGACACTCTGGAAGGGTTGCTGCATGTCCAATCTGTTCCTTTGGAGTCTCAAATCCTCAATACAAGGTGGCACGAGTATCCGGACAGTGCCATACACGCTGCAATATCAGATATCAACTCTAATTCAAACGAAGGTGATCCATATCATACAACCATACGCGTCCTTTCATCAGCCGTCTCGAAGTTGGCGGAGATTCGAAGGGATTTGGAGACGGCGAAGCGCGTTCTTGAAGAGAAGGAGGTCGCACGACGATATAGGACTGACGAACTAGTCAGGGAGCTACAACCGTCTGAACGGGAGATCGCGCGACGCGTCATTCAGTCTATATTCACCGACGATGATGAAGTCCGACATCACGTTCGACGCCAGGCAAGCTCAGTAGTAAGTGAAATTGAGAATTAATCTTGAAAATTAACTGATAGCGCCAAGTCACTGAAGAATACATTGTCCGAAGCCTTGGAGGACGATTATCATTTCCAAGCCACCGACACCGTCACGCCTATTCCTAACTCACCGGCGCCCGTCTCTAACGACGTTTCCCCCCCTGTGGAGGAGCCCGACATCGCCAGTCTTCTCACTTCGGGTACCACACCTTCTGACCCAGCTTCTGAACCCGAGGTTCCAACCATTGTACCGAACAGACCGGGTAGACCTGATCGGCCAGGCATCGGAGATTGGATGGGTACCTGGTGGGCGAAAGGCAAACCACGGAATGACAAGACCAAGGAACCATCTGCCACATCTGCAGTGCGTAGTAACAACCGTCGCAAATCCGCGAAAAGCGTCTTCGGGACGATAGGTATTTCCATCCTCAACCCCGTGACTGTCCCCAGCAATGGGAAGAAGTCAAAGGAGCCTGAAGTCCCCCCTCTACCCAAGCCGGACGTTCTTATCCCATCCGATGTCGCCTCCGAAGTCGAGTCGAAGATGTCGAGCGGATCCGTCATTTCATCACCTGTTCATACCACCTTCGCGTTACCAGCTGCGCCCCAATTGACCACTATGTTAGAAGACCCAATGTTTTCTGCTCTTCCTCCCCCAAGCACCGAGGCCAGCACCGAGCTCCCAGGACCTCTTGTGCAAGGTTCTTCGCTACGGGCAATAGCGAATGCAACTCGTGTTATGACTTCAGACGCTGCCAGCATCCTTGCTGATCAAGGTCGCGAAACGGGCCCCCTCATCGCACGACTGGCTTTCGAGCTAGTTCAGAACGCCCGTGACGGAGGTGTTGTCTTCAGGGATAAACCCAAGGAGAAGAAAGAGAAGGGTAAATTAGAGAGAGTGGATACGTTCGATTCGCCCGTAGCAACTCTTAGCTCTGCACACGGAGCTGATGTCGCTTTGAGCTTGAGCAAGGCGCTTGCCAGTGCCCCAGCTGAACGAGGAAAATCAAGGAGTGGCTCACTTCTCCCTGTGTCGCCTCCGTTTGCTTCTCCATTGTTTGGTTCATTCATGCCTCAACCTTCGCGGAAACCACTGGCCAGTGGGACTCGAACGAATGGTTCCAACCAAGGTCCTTCTACGGGCAATAACAAGTCCGACGTTGGCTCGCCTAACGCAGTTTCTACGGTTCAGAGAGTGGCATCCGTGCCATTGGAATCCATCATTCCTGCCATGTCCAAACCACCAACCCAATACCTTTCTCGTGAATACACTTCACTCACCTCGCGTGACTTCCATTTCACCATCCCTCTCCCACATACTGCTTCTCGGTTTAGTGTCTACAACAACGACCATACTCAAACCCCACTTACCGACCGTTATGGGTTCATGTACGACGTTTCCCAGTACGACTTACTCCTTCTCATTCGCGCCAAGGAATGTGGAAATACTGCTCCAGCGTGCCTAACGGGCGTCAAGATAGCGGATAGGGAGGAAGACAATAGTTGGTCTGACAACGAGGACGATGATGTGAAAGATGAAATTGATGTCGTCAAGGACAACTGTACGTGCGACCTTGACCATGATCAACGGAGCGTACGTAGCGTCGGCGCTGGCTCACATGGGTCTCCTGCCGAAGAGTCGAATGCAACCAGCGTCAAGTCCAGATCGTCGTCAAAGAGTAGAAAACGTTCATCCACCGTAGCATCTTCCGTGCCTCAGTCCTCAACATATACTTCCCCATCCTCAATTCTTTCCATCACCTCTGAGACGCCAAGACACGCTTGTGCACACACGATCCGAAAGCTGCTTGACGAGCTGACTGAAATACACGACCAACAGCAAGCATCGCAGAGGAAGGAGTGGGATGCTTTTGTCAAGCAGCGTAGCAAGATGAAGAATCAGGGGAGCAAGACTCATGGGATAACGTCTCCTTCAATTCCTTCTGGCGCAGCCGCTATTCTTGGCTTGGGAACTGATGTTGCAGAGGACGAGTTGGCTCATACGGACGGCCTCATTGGCTTTGCGCAGTTGGGATTATCGTCAAATCGAGATGAGAGGAGGGAGTTTGACCGGCTCGTCCGAAGCGGTATACCGCTTGTATATCGTTCGAAGGTTTGGTTGGAATGTAGCGGAGGGTTAGAAATGAAGGAACCAGGACTGTTTAGGGATTACCTGGCCGAAGCGGAGGCTGAGGGACCCAAAGGTGTGGATGGGGATATTGAGAAAGATGTTGGACGGACGATGCCATTGAACGTATTTTTCGGAGGGGATGGCGCTGGGGTAGACAAACTGCGTCGCGTTCTCACTGCTTATAGCCGGTACGTGGAAACTCAACATTTTTATGAAATGGAGCTTATACTTCCTCAGCCGCAATCCCTCCGTAGGTTATTGTCAAGGCATGAACCTAGTAGCTTCCACTCTCCTCCTCGTCCATGCTGACGAGGAAGAGGCATTTTGGGTCCTTTCAGCGATCATTGAGAAGCTGTTGCCGCAGGACTTCTTTTCTCCTTCCCTTCTTCCTTCGCGCGCCTGCCCCCTTGTGCTGCTTGACTATGTTCAAGAATTGGCCCCGAAGTTGTATTCGCACCTTAATGAGCTTGGCGTAGATTTACCGGCAATATGCTTCTCTTGGTTCCTCTCTCTTTTCACCGATTGTCTACCTGTCGAGGTATGTACTTGTTTCCAGCGTCACGAGACTGCGCTCAACTTGTCCTGCTTCAGACATTATTCCGTGTTTGGGACGTATTCTTGATGGACGGTCTCGACGTACTGTTTCGAATTGCTCTCGCCATTCTTCGGAGCAACGAGCAAGAGCTCCTGCGCTGTGACTCCATCCCCGCCGTATACGTGGCATTGGAGAATCTGCCAACTCGAATGTGGGAACCAGACCGCCTACTGCAGGTACGCATCGCGTCCAAATCATTGGCACTTATCAAGCTCAATGACGTTATGCAGCTCGAGGTCGAATTGCGCGTGTCCGTCACTCGCAGCGACTTGGCCGCTAAGCGAGAACTTCATGTCACGACCCTTCAAATGCTCGTGTCGTAATTTCAATGTAGAGTTCATAAGAACTTCGTAACATTGTAGATCGAATAACTGTAATCTAGCTACAATACCTCAAGGTAATCGAATGGACGCATCTTGCCCTGGAATCAATGCGAACCTCAATTGATGGGCAAGACGAAAGCCCATCACTGGGCACATCGTTCGAGCTGACTTGCATGAGTTCAGTGAGTCTAGGGCTAGGTAAGCCGTCAACTTATCTGTGTGCGGTACAGTCCGACTCCAGAATACCCCAAAACTTATGGATTTCCGTGTGCTAGGATCATTACTATGTATGTCCAGTGTGGTGGCAGGACGGTGGCAAGAAAAGCTATAGTTGGGTCACGGGGTACTATTTATTGCACTTTGCACCGTTTCTGCCACTTATTCCACTACCACAAGACCGCTCGGAACCGCAGGAAGCTATTGCGTACCACCGATGCCGGAGTTGCTCAAGTTACCACCCAAGGTCTTACTACACGTCGCTGGGTATTTAACCAAGCAATCAGATTGCCTGGCGCTGTCCCTAACTTGCCGCGAGCTCCAAATCGTTGGCGAACAACAGCTTTACTCTAATGTAATGCTTCGCTTGAAGGACAATGTGGCTGCAGACAACCGAGTGGAAATGTTGTACCGCTGTTTGACTTCGTTTGAACCGAGATGCGAGTGGGTTCGCAGTTTCTCCGTCACTCTCTTTCGTCCTCCTACATCAAGGGAGCTTGCGGGGCTCTCTGCTATAATGCGCATGCTCCCTTGTCTCGACAGCTTCAAGTTCGAGTTTCCCTCTACCGACTCGAGTAATGTTAAACAAATAGACCTTCGACGTCGCCTCATCGACTCCATGTCACCGAAATCTTCACTCCGCCGTTTCATATGGTTCAACGCCGACGCTCTTGACGGACGAAGTCTTCTGCCCTTCCTTCGTTTCCACCGTGGCCTACATCATCTAGAATTCAACGACTACTTTGAAATACCGAAAATAGGCATAGATATATTGCCTAATATAGAAGTTCTTCGCGCGCCTATTGCGACTGTGCTCCGATTGCTCCCTGGAAGACAAATTCGGCGCGTCAAGACGATGATAAACGACAAAACATCTCCCATGTGGATGGGTATGAGCTGTATAGACATGGAGAAGATAACGACTGTCTCTTCGACTGTCTCTGGAGGTGCTGAGGGTATAGAAATGCACGAATCCCTTATTCAACAACTGGGTTGTCTCGAGTTCCTCGAAATACAGGCAGGTCACACGACGTGCAATATCTGATCTGTGATTCTGATCATGATCTTGCGATCACTTTAGGATGAAACAGTGATCACAAGCATGACACTGCGTTTTACGAACATCAAATTTCTTCGGCTGCGTAAACTACGGGGACCATTTTCCCTCCTGCAGTTTTTCTCTGTTGTCCCAACGCTGGAGTGCATCGAGATTCAGCCCAATTTGCAATTGCCAGCGGGTCGAGTGTCTGTGAGGTGGTATCGAGGGGAGAGGCGACCTCGCATCGTCTCGTGGGACTGTGGGCGCAACGAGGAATGGCTGCATGACTGGAAGATGGTAGTGGAACATGAATACTCAGCCGCCCATTGATATTAACCCCGATCTCCTGTATATTTTTCTTTAGATATCGTTATACATTTTACTCGTACTACTACGATGGCGGGTTAAACATCAGAGACTGTGCCGGGGTCAAGCGCGACAACGCGGACGTGGATGGGAGTTCCTCACTACCAGTGACTGGATCTAAACCTTCCTCCCAGTCTTGCCACCATTGGGCGGCGGAAAGTCTCGGGCTCGAAGTCTGACTGGTGTTGTTGTTCCAAAGAAGAAGTCGTACGTAGGATAGAAGTTGGAGGTCGAGTCTGTGGCGTATCCAGTATATAAGCTGATGCAGCAGAGGCTTGGTATAGCTGCGAATGCGATTGCGACCCCTTCGGTGAGAGTGTTCTGGGCACGACCGTCACGATGCCATGGGTCAGTGAAACGTAGGTGCCGAAGCTTCGTTGTTCCCATCTCGGCGCTGCGGCACAACATCGTTACTATGGGCACCTTGGGCTAAATGTCAGTGCATTCAATGTCTGAAATTTCGAAACACTCTCACATAGAGGGGGGCCAGTTGTAGGCGCTCTAGGTTAGGCATGCGCGGGGCGAGGGACGAGGTGAAGTATTCGAACTGAATGCATTCCAGGACGCAAACCACTACACTGCGAAGCGCATCTTTGTCTAACGCTTGCCAAGTGGAATAGCTGACATCCGCGGCGGAGTCGATTTTCAAGTGTGTGATGTGCCTCCCAAAGAAGAAGCTCGGTGCCATCGTGGTAGAAATGTGGAGCACCCTGAGCTCTAAGCTACTTCGGCGAATTCCAATAGGTTGTGCGCCGCTTCGCACGGAAGGTATGTGTAGATTTGGGATAAATAATTGCTCGAGCAAGGGTTGATCATCGATGAATCGAGCAAATTTTTCGGCATCGAGTGACAGACCGTAGGAAAGCCACGAGAGGCATCTAAGAGAAAATGGTGTAGGAGAGAACTCACAAGATCGTGGAGGTCTACTGTGGGCACAATCGTCTCAAGTCCATCTTCATCGACGCGTAGATGCTGCAAGGACGGAAGGTGCTGAAGCATTGGCCTGAAGACAGGCCGGTAGAACCGAGGCCGAAAGGCCCGGGCAGGCAAAGCAAGCTGTTGCACATGAAGTCCGCAGCGTCCTCCAGTGGCCGCGGTTATCGTATACAGAAAACGCATTCCCCTTGGTAGCAGAAACTTGTCCGGACATGAAAGGAAGGATACCCCGGCATAGAAGATGGGTTCGACGATTAGGTGAAACTGGTGGGAGACAAATAGTAGCGTATGGAGGGTGCGACGGTCTGAGACTTTGATCAGTGCAATCACCAGCTGAACGAGTTCCACAGGCAGTGGCGGCATCCTGGTGGAATTCACAAAGAACAAAGACGAAGTCTAAGTTAAGTTTACTTAGGTTTGCTCAGCCTCTTCGCTGCTTGTACTCACTCACAAGACCAGATTACGGTAGATTCGACGCCGATTTTCCAAGAACTTTGGTAGGAGGAAGAGAGATGTATGGGGGTTAGGCCTTGTAAGCGATCAGATGATCAGCAATTTAGAGCCTTTTATAGCCTGACACCACGTCACGCGATCGCGACGCGACCGTGACGAGCCGTCGTGAAGGAACAGTGGACGTACTTTCGGTGACATAAATTCCATAAACGCGTACACATCGAATGCTGCGTACACGATGTAAGCGTATGTGAAGGGGGCGCTTGGGTTTCCTGAAGTCACAGAATGTAAGTGGACGCGCTTAGGGAAATTAGAAACACCAGAGAATTAATTGATATATTCCCGTGGACAAATCCAGAGTTTCTGCGTCGCCCATCGTAGCAGTGACAGGATCGTAGGAGTAAAAATTTGACTGAGGGATTGGGGGACTGAGTCTGGTCGAGTCCTTGTTTGTGACATGGGCTTATATAGGCGGAGAGCCCGTGTGTATTTTGACGTCCCCACCACTGCTAGTGTACACATGATCTCCTATAGCTGAAATCGGTGGAAGCGAAGAATTAGGTCGAATGAATCGGCAGCCCACATTCCACGCACATCATACCCTCCTACGTATACTACAGAGTGGTGCAGAGTCTTCAGGTTCGCCATTCCGACTCAGCGTGATGAGGTCCGCATCGAGAACATTATCCTCAACCAGCGGCGCAAATCCCTTCTCCAACTTTGCCAATTCCCGCGCTGCAACACCATCCGGTGTATCACTTGCGTTCAAGGTTCTCGCTGGCAAATTGATGCGCAGGGTGATGGACTGCAGGCAGCTTCGACCGCCCCACTCACTTTCCCGGAGGCGGCAAAGGAATTGAGAGAACATCTCGTAGTCTGAGAGCGCGGGGGGGGCGATGCACTTGTAGCCGGTAATGTCTATGGTCAGTGCCCGTATAGCGCGGGGATCAGGTAGGCGGTTGATGCAATCCCTGACCCAGGTGAAGAAGTTGAGGTATGGGGTGCTGGTGTCTGAGGATATCGAAAGTGTCACCAACGCTGGCCGGAGGGCCCCGAAATGAGGAATGGGGATGTCAGGCCAACCTTTGCAACAGATAAGCGGATTCGAGTCGATGAGATGCAAACTGGCGTACCATACAGCACGAGCTCTGGGAGGTTGGCGGGGAGCCACGGCGGCATGTGCGTTGCACCGCTCAACCAGCAGAAGACGGAGAGGCGGGCAAGGTTGGGACACTCGATGAGGTGCGGGGTTGCGAATATTGATTTGTCACCACCCATGATTTCTAGGTTTCGAAGGGCTCCCAGCCGTACGCCAGGAATCCTCGGTGCCTTGGATTCCAGGGCCCTACTAGCGACATTGTTGGGTGAGTAGTCGAGTCTAAGGGACTCGAGTTGCAATTCCTCGAGGGAGGGCGGAAACATGCTGAGCAGATCATAGACACTAGCAAATTTCCACCCTTCGATGAAGAGCCTGCGGACCTGAGGCGCGGCAAACGCAGCCAAGGATGCTGCGGGAAGCAGATCATCGACACAATGGAAAAACCGTAGCTTATGCAAGTTGGTCAACCGCGCGAGGCACTCTGGAAACCACTTTGCTTTGGCGACGATTCTTTCTGCTGCAGCGGCCTCGAAGTAAACCGCACGTATGTAGTGACAGAGGTGGGGGGCTTGGAAGTGGAGGAAGGAGAGCCGGCGGAGGACAGTATTGCTGGACAGTGTGACTGTGTGGAACATATGTGGCCGGCACAAAGTGTTCCAAGTATGAGAGACCAGAGCGCAATCAGCGAGAGGCGACTTTAGCCCATGCCAATCATAGGTCCCAACAATGCCGAGAATCTTGATGATCAGTTCGGTGGGTAAGCTGGTAATTAAGTCCCCCCCGGACTGCAGGGCGCAAGGATTCGTCAGTTCAGCACCTGCCATGATGCTAGAGTCAACGAGAATGCAGTCACTCTGAGAGATCATCACCATCTCTAGTTTTCCCACGGTTGACCCATCCCATCTCATCGCATCTCTCATTGTATCACTTATGGAACGGGAGCAGAAACAGCGATATAATTCGTGTATGTTATAAAGCTACAAGTGTGCCGCTTTGGATTTTGTCGGGTTGCAATATATATATATATATATATTGGGTGTTGGTGAGTATTGAGGGGAAGAACTTGACTCCAAAATATCAGCGCCTATTATCTTCGGTCAGCGAGCGCTATTCTTCACCCAAACTTGATGTCGTTCAATATGGTGTCAACGATTCGTCGTTGGAAAGCCCACGTTGTTTTGTCGTTCCCTGTAATCTGGATGAAGGATGCCGCCAACGATTGATGGGCCACCCCATACGTGGAAGGCTCGATTAGCGAGACCAACGGGGCAGAACAGCGAAACGACCTCGAGCAACTCCAAGAACAAACACCCTTTGCATTGGAAGCTGGAAATCCGAAGACTGGAAGCGACTCAATTTATGTTCTTGGTACTTGTACACCCCTTGATTCTCCGTTGTCGACAGTTGACTGAACGCGAACCCACTGGCACAAATGCATCCAACCCACCAGGTGTGTGCCGTTCTGCTATACTTAGCTGTCAATGAGCTGTATGCAGGACCGCTATGATGAGACATCGACTACACCTTGACTGTGCCCATGCATCGCGGCACGCGCCAACCACCACGCGCCGTGGTGTCGCGCGCAATGGTGGTGAGGGTGAATGACTTCTTGGTAGTGTGAAATGGTTGGTGAGTTTTCACGAAGATAACACCATATAACATTCTCACTCACCGCGGGGATCTCGCTGCGACACCGTTCTGGCAGATGCGGCCGAGTCTGCCTCCGTATCCTCAAAATGCGTGCAATCTGGCTGCATCACACATCAAGGGCATTGCTGGCCCCAATGCAACGGTCGAATGTTTCATCGCTGTTCGCTACTTGTCTAGTCATATGTAAGTCGTTGAATTAGAAAACTCGAACTGCGGACTTGAAAGTAAACAGATGGATGAAGCGGGGTAATCATAGGCACCCGGAGTTGGAACCACCCTTCGTGTCGAGTTGCCACTCACACAAACACTCTTTAGTTGTTCCCCAATGGAACCCAAATACCATCGCATCCAGCCCAAAATCAAACCAATCCCCGTCGAACTGATCGCCAACATTATTCGCATCGTTGCGGATGGTAACTCGCAGTCTAATCGACCCCACTTTTGGACATTCTCGACTCTTGCTGCCGGCTCTCTAGTGTCTCGCACTTGGAACTCCATCTGCCGCTCGCACATCTTCCGCACGGTCACCATAGTCGAACTCGAGGATCCCGTCACCCCGCTCTCCTTTCTTCACTTCAAAGCCCCCCACCTCTGCGGATACATACGTCAACTCCACCTTGAGTGGCATGATCGCTGCCCCTCTGTAGATTGGTTATCAGAGTGCTTCAAACGGTTCAAGAACTTGCAGTATTTGCATCTTGATACTTGGCAACTGTTTAGGCCACCGGTGCCATACCTCGCGTCTTTACTAGCCGCCCCTCGCTTGCGCAAGTTGATTCTATTTGGCTGGCACTTCGGTGCCTCTAGTCTCCTCGACATGTTGCCCGTGACCATTGAAGAGCTGATATTCGAGGAAATCGGTTCAGAAAAGGTACCAGACGCGCTCGCTCCACCGGCGCTGTCCAATACTGGCGTATGTCTGGAATCTCTTCGAAGCATGGTCATATCATGTCTGTATCACCCAATGCCCAAGTTCAAGACCCTCATCGAGTGTCCCAATCTCAGACGCTTGTGCGTCCAATGTTCTGAGTCCCAGCCTTGGGATTTACCACCGTGGGTTCCTGCTAGTTTATCGGAACTCGAGCTACGAGGTAGGTGTTTGTATGTTTCAGTCGTTAATATGCTTACCTCGCTTATCTAGTCCAAGCGGGCAGCCGCATCCCTGATTTCGGTGCGGCCATACGACCATCTGTGGTGACAATTCATCTCTCGGCTGTCTCGTACTTGCAACCGTCGACTTGGATCAAGGATTGCATCAACAGCTTCCCATTTCCACGTTCTATCCAGGTGCTCACAATAAACATCTTGAATCAGCACTCTATTGCGGATGACGGCACGGATGGGCTGTATCCCGAACTATCAGACTACGAAATTCTCTCCTCCGTCTTACAGCAGCTACGAGTCGGCGGACATGGAAACCTAGAGAAGATCATTTTGGGTGTAACAATGGAAGTAGAATGTGCCTATGACGATGAATTGCGAGCTGACGAAGGACGAGAGTTGGCGAAACTGAAGAAGGCGTTTGCGGAGCTGCTGGAAGCACTGGTGCTCGATGTGGACTTCACCCTAAAGCGAACTGATGTTATAGACGAATGTGGTACGACTCACGTAGGCGAAACACTCTTGCATTCTAGCATCCATACACTATGAATATAAGTAGTTAGAGAATCGCTACTCCATCGAATCGCGCAGAGGAGACATAGAAACTGTGACTGTGAGAAACGCTTTCTGACCGTGTGGCGCCAACATCGCGGCTGTTTTTGTTTCGAATTTCTCCTCATCTTCTCTCCCTTTCTCGTCGCTTTCTTGTTCGGTCCATCCTCCCGCTCCACGTTTCACAGCGCACAGTACTAAGACCATACACGCATGTACGCGCATCGCATCGCAACGTTCTCCTTCCTCCGGGATCCCAGAGTTGATGTCGCCCCTTCCATTGTTCGACCCACCAGAGCATCTGTGTATCCATATCCATACACTATTGTCGCGCGCGTTCTCCCTCTCTTCGTTCTCCGGTTTCTTCTTGCACTAACTAACTAACTATCCGTATCCAAATCCACGACCATCATTCCAACCCCTGTTCACTACCATTCTATCCCTAGTCACCTATTCACCCATCGCCACACACACCATCATCTCACCATCATCTCACCATCAGGCTTCCCCTGAAGTACTCTTCTTTCCCTGTCCCTGCTCCCAATGTCATGCACTAAACTCGAGTATCTTGCAATCCAGCCTAGACACGAACTACTCCCCGTTGAACTCATTGCCGCGATCATTGATATCGTTGCGGATGGACACCATGACTCTTTGGCCACCCACCGCGAACTATTAATATTTTCGACTCTTGCTGTAGCCTCTGGTGTCTCGTACATGGAACACCATCTGTCGCGCGTACATTTTCCGTACGATTAAAATCACCGCCCCCGGTGACCCTGGCGCACAACTCTCCTTCCTTCACTTTCGAAGCTCCCCACCTTAGTGGTCATATCCATAAACTCAAGTGGGATGGTCGCTGCACCACCGATCGTTGGTTATCAGATTGTTTCAGGCAGATGAAGAACCTACGAGAATTGCGCCTTCATGGTGCGGAGACTATTAATGAACCCTATGTTGCCCCTGTGGGGATGAAGTCGCTGCCCCTTACCTGCGTAGGCTGCCGAAGAAGGCACACCAGCGGAAGATGGTGGGCTAACGGAATATGGGTCAAGTGATGACGATTTCTCAACTGGAAATGATGGTTCGAGTGACGACGAAGGGGTCTGGGGTTCAAAGGGACCACCTGATGACAATGAATTGCACGTCGATGAAGCGCGAGAGACGGCGAAATTGGAGAAGGGGTTTGCAGAGTTGCTGAAAGACAATATGCTCAATGTGGAGTTCACCCTGGAGCGACTGTCGATTTGGAGTGGTGGTGGTGGTGGTGGTGGTTCCAAAGTAGTCATGCATTGCAGTATACGTACGGTGTGACTGTATTAATGAATGACATGTCGACACTGCAAGGGATTCTGCACTGTCACCAAGCGCAACCTTCTTCAATTACACTCCTTCCCTGACTCAGCAGTGATTCGTGCTCTAGACACATGGCGGTGAAGATTATGAGCTCTGAGTTCTGCGACACGACTTCAAATTTCGAAGTATCACAGTGACGGTTAAAGAACAATCAATTTATACTACAAAGACTTTTCTAACTTGATCATCTCTTCGATTTTCTGGACGTGCTTCCCTGTTAATGCATCATACTCAACGTGTTTCAATGGCCCTCTGACCCATTTCCCTCCGTAACCAAAATGCTTCTGAGCTATAGCCTTTATCCCACCGATTCCACCGATCCTCCCGACCGCCCAGTCGGCGTGCCCAAGCTGCGCTTGAAGCTCCATCGCTTCGGCTATCCTTCCTTCTCGGAATAGCTTGTATATCTCCCGGTGGACTTTGGGGAATAGGTTCACCGATGCTGCGATAGTGCCCGCACTCCCGGACATCAATCCTTGGAGGAACAAATCCGATCTCCCCGCAAAAACGGCGAACTCTGACGCCGGGAACGTCGAGGCGAGTCTGTGCAGCTTGCCAATATTTCCGCACGACAGCTTGGTCCCGACGATGTTTGGGTGCTGCGCGAGCGTCGCAATTATGTCGGAGTCGAGGTCTTGGCCCGCAGTGACGACGGGGAAGTTGTATACCATCGTCGGGATCGGTGATGCATCGGCCACCTTCGGAGTTCCCCGTGAATAAGGCAGATGGGCATGTTATGATTGCCAGACTCCTTACCTCTCTGTGGAATCTGAGGATGTTCTCCGGTGACATTTGCGGCGGCCAAGTGGAGGGAGTGAGGACGAGCACATGCGTCGCGCCTGCCTCTTTGGCATCTACACATAGTTTCTTCGTCTCCCGCGTCGACTGGGCTCCGGTGCCAGCAATAACCAGGACGTTTTGAAAGCCATTGCTGTCGAGCGTTTCACGCGTGAATCGAATAGCTTCTTTACGTTCTTCGTGAGACAAGTGTTGCGCCTCTCCATTACTGCCTTGCACCAATATGCCGGTCACGCCACCCTGGAACGAAGATGAACGGGGTATGTCATGGTGCGGAACGAAGGGTGATCGATCCTTACTTCGGCCAAACGCAAGATATGGGCCTTGATTGATGCGAAGTCGAATTCCTCTGCTTCGTCGAAGAATAGGACTGCGGGGACGTAAAATCCAGGTGGAGGGGCAGACATCGATGACAATGGATGGGGATAAGCTTAAGACTATCGTTACGAGTATTATAGAGACTGTAGAGCGATAAGTTCTTTATCGATCTGATCAAAATCAAGTCCCATGTGCTATGTATTTCGGTGTGCACGAGTGAAACGTACATATATAAACTGAACGATTGACCAAATGACCCCAGGTACGCGTTGGTTCTGGTGGCATCGATCTCTCCCCGTGGGTCGAGTTGGATGCCAGCTCGGATTATTCGGATTATCATCGTGCAAGGGAGTCGGCGTGACCTCGATTCTCAAGAGGTCAGGACACAGGCCTATGTAATCTTCACAACTGCTTCTTCACAACTGCTTCAATTTCAAGCACTCAAGCTTGGACTACACCGAATCAGAAATCGAGAACAAAATAGAAGAGCTATAGACTCACCCTCAACAAATGACAGAGAGTGTATGGTCTGAGAACCAGGAGGGCGAGCAGCTAACCTAGAGGCTAGCACGAGCGAGGGGGTTTGAAGTTGGGTCTTTCAATGTCCACGAACACAAGATCATGGATGATAGATAAGTAAGATGAGTATTACATGTGACAATGTTCGCATGGATGGCCGTTCACATCACTGGTGGTGGGTATCAAATCCGAAAGACCTAAAGGGGAACATATTGGGCCAAAAACTTCAACTGCGCATCGCGACACGCCTCAAAAGCGTGGCCTCCTTCGAACATGTCGAAGTGATCTAATATCGTCAAAAGCTTGCGCTTCAGCTACAAGTTCAACCCACTCACCCCCAGGAATCTCAACCACCTTCGCCTTGAGTGCCCTTCTGCTCGTTTCGATGATTTTCGCCGCGGGGCAGATGAGGTCCTGTTTTGCAGCGATGAACAAGACGGGGGCTTGGATGAAGGGGACGTGTTCATGCGGTTGATGGGAGGGAGCTGAGAGGTATATGGACGCGTTGATCTGGGGAGAAGCCGCGTTCAGTACGTAGATAGGTGTTAGGCGGGAAACAACGTACTTGATTCGGGAAATGCCTACACGAAAATTAAACGATGTCAGTTACGACTCCCCAGCAATGAAGACGCTAACCTATCAGCACCGGGCAGCCTCCGGAACCCGTCTGTAGACCCTGGAGCTATCACGGCGCCTACTTCTGTCGGTGCTGCCACAGTGGGGATGTACAACGGGTTCGGTGAGAACCACAGTAATTTAGTGAAAGTTTCTGATTGGAAGATGATATCCGCTAGGGCAAGGAGAGTGCGTTTGAAGCAGAGCAGGGTGGGAGAGAGGTTGTAGGCGCGGCCAGTGTATGGTGTTTGGGCGATCGTGGCGTAGATGTTGAGCGCGGGCTAAACGGAGGGAGCGCGGATAATCGGGAGTCAGTGTAGAAGAGAAAGGGGACAAGGGAAGGGCGCACATCAGCGGATAAAGCAAGGACATGGCCACCTATCACGCGTCGAGATCGTTTCGGCGTCTCAATGAAGTAAAGTACTCACCAGAGAAACTGTAGCCCCACAAAATGACCCTCTGCAGATCGAACCCGAACTCTTCGTGTTGTCTGCAATATTTGACAACAGACGCATAATCCTCCATCTGGTCTTGAAAGTATGTGCAGTGCCTCGGTGTCCCATCTACATTTTGAGCTGAACCATTAGATATTGGAACGGTACCGAGCGACACGATACTGACCAGAATCCCCCCATCTCCTGTAATCGAACGCGACACATGCGTAGCCAGCTTCCGTGAAGGCTTCTGCATAGGAGGACAATCCGAGGGATTTAGTACAGCCTAGGCCATGGGCCCTGTGCATAATAAGGAAGTAAGCGTTGAAAGCAGGGCACCCTTTTTGCGGGATGACTGCAAAAACAACCAACGTACATGACAATCACCGGGCTTGTTCTCCTCCTCATTCTTCCCCCAGAGATCGATCCCGGAGTTGAGAGTGCGAGGGGCGGGGGCGTGTATACCCAAGCATCGAGATCCCATCCGGGAGTCTTCGATGGTATCCTCACTAATTTGCGGCGAAATTTGGGTTGCTCCGAGTCCATCTACTGCCTTCCTTCGAGGTGCTGAACGCCGCAAATATCACCGAACGTTGGGAACGGCGGGTCTGGTACTGTTAATGGGAGCGCCAATCATCCATGAACCATATTTGATGATTCGTGCGAATCGTACGGCCACCGGTGGGAGAGAGCGTGGAGACAGAGGGTCAGGTGAACGGTCTTGGTCCAGGAACGACCGTCCTTGCAGAAGAACCTTTTAAGTAATTTTTTGGAACCGCGAAATGGTTTCTTCTGTCAAGGTTCTTGTCTTTCGACCCCAGAGTCGCGAGCTAGACGGTGTGGGGTAGCTGACGGGACTTTTGCGGATAATTGAATCGTCCAAGTGAAGGCAGGGTCGACGCGGACGGCCGAAATCTCATGTTTTCTTATCTTATCTCCCAAATTATGTACCGCAACATGCGTGCACTTTACCCCTCTCAGAATCCAGATGCTATTACCCCAGCTTTTCCTGGTTCTCCCCATCAGCATTCGCAATGCACCTTTTACCGAGGGAAGAAGCGAAACTCCTCCTTCACCAGGTGAGAAAACTTCTGTTCAACTTGTCGTGTGACGGTTCTGACTATGCATTAGGCGGGATTCCTTGCCCAGAAACGGTTGGCCAGGGGGTTGCGGTTGAACCAGACCGAAGCGGTTGCGCTCATTGCCTCCCAGCTCCAGGAAAGGATACGAGATGGGGAGCACACTGTGGCAGAGTTGATGCACCACGGAAAGCAAATGCTGGGTCGCCGGCATGTCCTGCCCAGTGTCCCAAGTCTGCTACATGAAATACAGGTCGAGGGGTCGTTTCCTGACGGGTGCGTGGCAGCCCTCGACTCTTCTTTAGCTTCGTTCATCATTATCTCTTGCAGCGTTTTTCTTGTGACCGTCCATGACCCCATCTGCACGGAGTCGGGTAATCTCGAAAATGCGCTGTATGGGTCCTTTCTGCCTGTCCCAACAGATGAGAAATTCCCAGAAATCGAACCCGAAGAATACGCGCCAGCCAAGATGCCTGGTGCCATCATCGCCAAGAAGGAACGTATCCTCATCAATGAAGGCAGAGAGCGCATTCGTCTCCGCGTAACCAACGACAGCGACCGCCCCATCCAAGTCGGCTCCCACTATCACTTCATTGAAACCAACGCTGCTCTCCAATTCGATCGTGACAAAGCTCTCGGCATGAGGCTCGACGTTCCCGCTGGGACGGCGGTACGGTTTGAGCCTGGGGACACGAAGACAGTGACGTTGTGCACTATTGCCGGGAACAAAATCATATCAGGGGGCAATCGGCTGGCGAGTGGGTCTGTGGATTTCGCGAAGAGAGAGCATGTCATTTTGGGGTTGGTGCAGAAGGGCTTTGGACATGTACCCGAGCCTGGAGCAATGGAGGTGGCGATGGCGACTGATATGAGCAGGGAAGCGTATATCTCGATGTATGGGCCAACGACTGGAGATAGAGTACGGCTTGGGGATACGGCGCTGTGGATCGAAGTCGAACGTGATGCGGTACGTTACTACGTCCGCGCTATACTGGCCTATCTGACGTCAAGACGTAGACAGTGTATGGCGATGAAGTCAAGTTCGGTGGAGGTTAGCCTTCGGAATACTGTGCACGAGTGCGCATTAACTCATCCCGTTATAGGGAAAACCATCCGCGAGGGTATGGGCCAAGCGACGGATCGTTCTTCTTCCTCTACGCTCGACCTTGTCATCACGAATTGCCTCATCGTCGACTGGTCTGGGATTTACAAGGTAATTATTTTTGGTCGCCCATTCGCGCCCTTCATATCTCATCTAATGTCGGTATAGGCAGACATTGGAGTCCGAAGCGGTATCATTGTCGGCATAGGCAAAGCGGGGAACCCAGACGTCATGGCAGGCGTCCATCCTTCCCTCGTCATCGGCTCCTCCACCGAAGTGATTGCCGGCGAAAAGCTCATCGTCACGGCAGGTGCCGTAGACGTCCACGTCCACTACATCTGCCCGCAACAAGTTACCGAAGCACTCGCATCTGGTACCACCACCATGGTCGGCGGCGGCACCGGTCCTAGTGCTGGTACAAACGCCACGACGTGTACCTCCAGTCCCTTCTACATGAAGCACATGCTCGCTGCGACCGACGGCATGCCCATGAATTTCGGGTTCACTGGGAAAGGGAACGACGCTGAAGCGACGGCGATGGAGGAGATCGTGCGCGCCGGTGCTTTGGGGCTCAAGTTGCACGAGGATTGGGGCTCGACCCCGGCAGCGATTGAGAGGTGTTTGGATGTGGGGGATAAGTATGATGTGCAGGTTAACATACATACAGATACGCTCAACGAGAGTGGCTTTGTGGAGAGTAGGTGCTTTTGCATTCTTGTTTTATTAATTAGGCTCACCGTGCGATGAAGGTACTATTGCCGCCTTTGGTGGGCGGACTATTCATACGTATCATACGGAAGGAGCGGGTAAGATCTTCCAACTTCATCGCTTCTTCACATTCTTATGGTGTTGTTGCTCAGGTGGTGGGCACGCTCCAGATATCATTGTTGTCTGCGGTCTCGACAACGTCCTCCCCTCATCAACCAACCCAACCAGACCCTACGCGACGAACACCCTCGACGAACACCTCGACATGCTCATGGTATGCCATCACCTCGACAAAAACATCCCCGAAGACCTCGCCTTTGCTGAATCGCGTATCCGCGCAGAGACGGTCGCCGCAGAGGATGTATTGCATGATGCAGGCGCAATATCAATGATTAGCTCGGATTCGCAGGCTATGGGACGCGTGGGTGAGGTTATCAGCCGGACGTGGAGGACAGCGAGCAAGATGAAGGAAATGAGAGGTCCGCTTGAGGAGTTGGGGGATGTGGGCGGCGTGGATAATGGACGAGTGAAGAGGTATATCGCAAAATATACCATTAATCCGTGGGTGTACAGAACTTTCCTTGGTTCTTCAATGTCCTAACACCGCTCGTTGCGCAGGGCTATTACGCATGGTATAAGCCATGCCGTTGGACAGGTCGCCGTCGGAACACTGGCCGATCTCGTCCTTTGGAAACCAGAATCCTTTGGCTCAAAGCCCGAAATGGTGCTCAAGTCTGGTGTTATTGTGTATGCCCAGGTAATCCTTCCCTACACCTCGCTCTTCAACACGCCCTGAATTCCTGTGGCAGATGGGCGATGCGAACGCATCTATTCCCTCAGTTCAACCCTTCTTCGCTAAGCCAATGTGGGGATCGTACCCTGCCTCCGCAGCCCTCAACTCCGTCGCCTTCGTCTCCCAAATCTCCATCACATCTGGCACAGTCTCTTCATACGGCCTCTCTAAACGCTTCGAAGCCGTGCGCAATTGTCGTACGGTAAGCAAGAAGGATATGAAGTGGAACGACGCAACGCCGCAGATGAAGGTCGATCCTGAGTCGTACGAAGTACGCGCGGATGGGGTGCTGGCGGATGTGGCACCTGCTACGAAGCTGCCATTGACGAAGGTATATAATATGTTCTAGTGTATATATAGGCCGGAAGGTGGGAGCATTATTTTGGACGATCAATTTCTTGATTATTCGGCCAGTTAAGGGTGCTTTCTCGTCGTCCGATATTATGTGAGGTGTGATTTAAGTACGACGAGGAGACACGGTAGACCGGTGTCATCGTCAACGGCAGGATGGATTTTCAAGGCAGTGAGAAGGGAGGAGCGAAAACGCACTGGTATCACTGGCTACGTGTGTAGGAGTTGTTTATCTTTTGGCCGAAGAAAGTGCGCAATCCAATGGCATTCATCTTTGGACAATCTCGCAAGCAGAGTCACATTGTATGTATGCTGCAACGCATGAGTTTTACGGAAGTATCATACTCGGGCCGCTCCATGATGTAGTCCACATTGAGAACATTTGCTTCCAACAACGGTGCGAACCCCTTCTCTAATTTTGCCAGCTCCGCCGACTGCCTTGCATCAGAGACCTGCAAATCGTCCAAGCAATGTTCAGTCTGTGGTCTTATGTCCAAGGAAATGGCCTTCAGGCTCCCTCCATCGCAGGCTCGCAGGTGGCGCAGGAACCGCGAGAACATCTGGTAGTCAGATAAATCGGGATACACTCCGACCATGGATTTAAGGCGATAATCGAGGTCAAGGTCGTTGATAATGTGGATTCTGAGCGTCTCGATAGATCGTGGAAATGGAAGGCACTTGACGCAGCGCTGGATCCAGTAGAAGAAATCAAAGTACGAATCACTGGTACCCAGCAGGTGGATCGTGACTACCGATGGTCTTATGGCCGTGCCAAAGTCGGGCAGGGGCAGGTCTTCGCTCATTTTGACTGGTGGAAAGGATGAGAATGAAAACAAACAATCAGTGTGATTCAGGGAACTGACCATGCAAAGCGAGCTCCGGGAAGCTGGTTGGAACCCATGGCGGCAAATTCCATGGATGTTTGGGAGAAGTCCAGAAGGTGAAGCGTTGGAGATTGGGACACTCGATGGGGTTTTGGCACCCGAGCATGAGATGGGATGTATACTTGAACTCTATGCTCCGGAGGGCTTCCAAACGTACGCTGACGGTGGATTGTGACTGTATCGCCAAATCTGATAGATTAGGGCCGTTCATGTTTTCAAACGACAATCCTTCGATAGTGGCAGGGAGCACACTGAGGACGTCCGAACCATCTACTGCGGAGTACCAGTAACGGAACACTATTTTGCGAAGGTGAGGGGCGGCAAATGGACCCGCGGAAAGTGGTTCTGGGAGCATTCGACCGTTCCCTGGAGAAGCAGGATTTTCGAGAACAAGTTCCCGCAAGTTCTTCAACCGCGCTAAAAACTCTGGAAACCACTCTGCAGTGCTGCCAAAATCGTCACTCCCAAGGTAAAGTTTACGTATATATTCGCAGAGATGGGGAGCGTCGAAGTGGAGGAAGCAAATTCGTTCAAATTCGAAGCGAAAGTCGAGGACGAGGGTGTGGAATATGTGTGAGCGGCATATGGTGTTCCAAGTGCGAGACACTAGGGAGGCGGCTGCAAGAGTTGAAAGGACATATTGTTTGCGTTCATCAAACTTGGAGTAAAGCCGATCCGCAACAAGTGCAATAATCTTCGTGATCAGTTCAATGGGGAGTGCCAGTTGAGTGTTGGTGGTGGACATCAGTAACTTAGCGCTGGCCTCCATGGCTTCAGAACCCGAATTCCTCGTGGGTCAGACGCCACTGAAGGATATATATTATTACTCTACACCAACGACTAATCTCTCATCGACCTCATTGGAAACACATGTACGCAAGCAACGGGAGCTTCAGGTTATCATCAACCACGAACTCCGTAGTGCTACCTTCCAAGGAGATTGGGTACACCGAGTTTTCTGCCCAGTTGAGAGCCCCGTTCTCGACAAGGTCATGAAATCGTTGGCCCAACGCAAGCCTCCAATATTTTCCCAAACGCCAGGCACAAGTCTCTACAAGCTCCATCAGTGGCCCGACCCCGATGCCAACGAGAAAGCCTTCTATCTGCCGTTCGTCAACATACTCAACGCCATCATTGACACATTCAAGGAGTTTTACCCCGCCCGCTACGCCAAGTCTGCATTCGCAGGCACTAGCTTCCGTGTCTACGACAAAGCCATCAGGGGCTCTATTAGTGGGGAAGCTGGGTTGAAGCCGGATCTCTTGTGCGATAAAGCAGAGAGCACCACCATTTCTTGGTATCAAGCCTTTTTAGTTGGTGAAGTTAAACGGGTCTGGTCGGAACTGATCGCCCAAGCTGGCACCTACGCGCAGTGTCTGTTTGCAGCGTCAGAGCATCGTATCTTCGTTCCAATTATCTGTCTTAACCAAGTCGAAGGTTCATTTCGCCTTTGTTTGTTCCATCGTGGCGGGCTATTGGCAACCACACCCATGCTTCTCAACACAGCGGATGGGTTTCGCAGCTTCGTCTCCACCATCCTCGGCGTTTGGCACTGGGATACACGAGAGAAAGCTGGATACGAGGCGTCCATGACTCACTCCCACATCAGCTTCAACAACTCGCAATATCGCATCAATGCCGTTCTTTGTCGGCGCCAAGCTATCCGTGCTCGGGCCACCAGTGTCTGCATCGTCGGTTTGGACGATAGCCCGACCAAGCGTGCGGCACGCTCCAAGGCAGTCCCACCAATCTTGATTCAAAATATGAACAACAAGTTACAAGTATGCTCCCGCCTGAGCCCATTCGATGACCTAGATCCAGCTCTGCCACCGAAAACGAAACATCTTCCGATCGACCTTCCCGAGACTTTCATCGTCAAATGCTCGCACCAGCCTGATGGCCGCGACAAAGAGGAAGAGGTATTTAGCTTAGTGCAGGGTTTCGTTGGTATTCCTGATATTTTAGCCGGGTATGAGGCACTCCAGTTCAAAATCCCGACGGGTTATACCCCGAAGGAGTGGGACGTTATCGCAGCGGATGTGGGCCTTGTTGGTGCTGCTAGTATCAGCGGTAGCGATGAAGATACCACCAGACATGAGGATAACGATAGCGACGAGGGCAGCGAAGCCAGCGACGATGATAGTGACGACGAGGAGACAGTGTATGCAGCAGAGGACAGGAGAGTTTCTGTCGGCTCCAGGTTCGAAATCCGCCATCATCGGCACATCATCATCAAGACTATGGGACGGCGACTGGACATCAGCGATGGTCCCAAGAAGCTTGCACGCGCCTTACAGCATGCGATAATAGGTTCTCAAACTACATTGTCCTCGGTCATTCAGCCTAGGCTGACATTCTTCTGTTTAGGTCATTGTGCCTTGTTTACTGTAGGCCACTACCTGCATCGCGATGTCAGCAATGGTAACATAATAATCTTACCTGAGGCCTTAACAAACCGCAAGATCCCTCCTCTGTACGTTTGCCCTCGTCACATGGATGTCATTCTCACAACACTTACCCCATAGTTTGACTTCCGTCGTTCAAAGCAGCGAGTGCATCGCAGTCCTCATCGATGGCGATGTCGCCAAAAGATGGGAAGAGATAGAGCTATCCTCACATCGCACCGTCAGTTTCCCTCCCGACGCTTTCTTTGAGCCTGATCCTTAACATACTCCACAGGGCACGTTACCCTTCCTTTCGAGGCGTCTGATTAAGTCGTGGAATCTGGGTTATCCGTTTTATCATACACCCATCGACGATCTAGAGTCCTTCTCCTGGGTACTCTTGTACGAACTACTTCGCTGGGCACCATCAAGAACCAGGCCTGAGGAGTTGATGTGGAGGCAGCTCAACATTGATATACCCGAGGCGTGTTTATCGAAGGGAGATATCTTTCTCGAATGGGTGCACGACTTTGAAGAGATTAAGCTTTCTCGAACAATCAAGCCCTTCCGAAAGTTACTGCATCGATTATTTGCTAGTGTGGCCACTTATGAGCAGCAAATCAAGAAGGCCAAGGGGGATTTGACCTCCGTGTTCGACAATGCATACAGAGAGTTCGTTCGAATCTTTGAAGAAGAAATCACCCATCTCCCCGACGAGTACCCACAAGCGAAGAAGGGGAAGGCGGGTTCGAAAAAGAAGCAGAAGAAGTAGTCGGTAGTGCCTTTTCACATTCACACCCCATCGCTACAAGGACAGCACATACATACGTTCTTATTTTATCTCCTCTTTTCCAATTCGAGAATTCGCAACCGCTTCCATTCTTTTGAGCTTTTAGAGGTCGATGAACGCAATGAGGAGTGCGCTCGAGGTTTGCAAATTCAACGAAAGGCTTCTTCGAAGAAACCAGCAAATGGGTCGCTGCGGCGGCAGGCCATTATGAGCGCATGTCAATCAATTAGAGCACATACAATCGTATCCATTCACATTCATGTAGCAAACGTACAAGCAGTGGTGAAAGCTCTGGGTCTGCGAAGAGTCCCTTTGTGAGATAATCACCAGGTGTACGGTCGGCAACGACTTACACAAGCAAATCGAACGTTTAGAATCCTCGTCCTCGCTCTCTTCCTCTGCCGCGTCCTCTGCCCCTGTCCCCACCGGGTCCACCTCCGCCCCCTCGCCCCCTGCCTCGGTCTCCAGCATCCTTCTAATTCCGCACCACCCTTGAGCTTTGGGGCATCGTCAACAAGGGCGAGGCGGGTCATGTATGTTTACAACTGGCCTTTCCCCCGGGTCCACGGGCGGAGCGTGGTGCTAAGATATATCTTGAATGCTGGCACCAGGGATGCGACCAAGCGCCAAGGTTCCGCTTGGAGAATGGCGCTTCCAGCTTAGCGACTCACTGGGGGACGGTACAGGACAGTGCGAATGATATTTGTAGTACAGGAGATAGCAAGAACATGAGGGCAGGGCAACAACCAACGAGACAACGCATCACGACCTATAGCGGATCAGCGCGCGATGCGAGAGTGGAGTTGAAAGCGAGAACTCACGAGCTGGATCTTGACCTAGCCTGTGCACACTACAGTGTACCAGCCCGGCTCTTGGTCGCCCAACCCCAAATACTTCCTCAGCTCCCGCATCTGCGAGAGCGTCACATAGATCTCTCCATCCGTCCTGTTGCGCATGTGCCCCAGGACAACGCAAGGCATGGAGGATTCATCCGTGTCTACGAGCACGGTGTCGCGCCAGCGGAGACCCATGTGGGGGAAGTGCTGCTGGCAGCGCGCATTGGAGAAATGCTGCCCTACGTGGGTCAGACACGCGTCAAGATCACCAGTGAACTGATCCAGCAAGGCTTGTGGGAGCACTTTGAACCCGATGCTGCGAACGCTCTCATCGGTGGAGATTAGCCCGAAAACGCGCCTGGGAATGGGTGGTTGCGAGCGATGTTTTCGACGGCGAGGACGCGGTTTTTGGTGAAGTTCCTCGGCTGCGTTCGCAGGTGGCAAATCGAAATGGACGCTTTTCGAGTTTGGCGACAAGGAGTCGGACGTTGTCTCTGCAGATTGGTTGGATGACATGGGGGACGAGTGGGAGAGTTGGAAGCTACTCAATATACCAGCGCCTATTATCTTCGTTCGTAACTGCATTCTCGTTAACTCTACCATCATGGCAGATGCTGAACTGGCGAATCCTCGCGCCCTGCAGTCCGGGGGGGACTGAGGTACCAGCTTACCCACCGAACTGATCATCAAGATTCTCGGCATTGTTGGGACCTATGATTGGCATGGGCTGAAGTCGCCTCTCGCTGATTGCGCTCTGGTCTCTCATACTTGGAACGCTTTGTGCCGGCCACATATCTTCCACTCAGTCAGACTGAATGTCAATACTGTCCTCCACCGGCTCTCCTTCCTTCACTAAACCAAACCAATCCTCGTCGAACTGATCGCCAACATTGTTCGTATCGTTGCGGATGGAACAGCGACAGTATTCGGGCAGTAGAGAGGGGGATTGCGCCAAGGACCAGGTGCGTCCATAGCTCGTATCTTTATGAAAGATCTTTACTGAAGTTTTCCAAGAATCTTTCGATGGACACGGTAGTGCCGCCGAGGTGCTTCACTCGTTGGAGTGTTCCGTGAAGAAGTTGGGCTTGTCAACCGTAGTGCAGCGCGCGTTTGAGCAATATATCGGATATTCCGAGCTCTCTGTTTGGAGAAGACGTTACTTCCGTCAACAGACTGACTGCATACCATCTCAAATTATCCGCCCATTTGTCCGCTCCGGTTCGTGGCAATCGCTTCTGATCCTCGTCCCTCACGTCGTCTGTGATGTTCACGGAAGATGCATCTAATCCTCTGGAGGAACCTACAGCGAATTGACGTGGCGAAAGCCTCTGTGCGAGCCCCAGCAAGTCTTTGTTAAAATACGATGGTAGAAACTCGAGCTCCTCGTGGAGCATATCGTCGCTGCCATAACGATAGTGCCAGGCCAACCCCTCTCAATACGTCGGATGGCATCCTTTTACAGTGCGGTCAGCTCTAGCGGCACATCATGGAAGGCCAGCGTGACGCACGAAGCCCAGTCCACCGTCGGAAAATCTACTCTCCGAGGCCAGCGCCGTGGTTATGACGATATCGTCGCCTGCCGTGTTCTCAGAGGCCTGCGACGTCGAAGAGACGACCCTAATGCACAATCCCAGGATTCCCTTATGTGAGTACGCGTCCCCTCAGATGAAGAGGGCATACTCACTTGTCGCGTCCGATTCCTCGCAGAAGGCCCTGGCGATGTGACGAACAGAAAGTAGGGACGTGTCTACCACTCGATGGTCTCGCGCATTCTCCATGCAGTCCCATTTACTCGCTGCGGGTGGCTCAAGAGGTCTACCGAGCCCTCTCAAAACATTCTGAGAAATGGGAAATCAGTTCCCTCGGACGAATGGTCGATATTCACTTACCCTTTCGACTACTGCCGAGCGGCGAAGGGAATAGCGGCGAAACATATGCAGTCCTAACGGATAGCAAGAACCAGCAATCAGCGAAGCTCAATAGTGGCAGGTAGTGCCTAAACGAAACGTGAGTCTATGGGTGGCATCACGTGGTGGCGTTATGTTGCGCTCACTTCGCTGCAAGTCCTTCGCTCTCAACTTACCACCCAAACAACCACCGCAGAGCGCGAGAGTAAACTTTTCAATTCTGGGCTATATCTTGCAATGGCACAATTACTCAAGACGCCTCCCGAGGTCTCGCTCCGCATCGCGGGGTATTTACCCAAACAACGCGACTGTCTGGCGCTGTCCCTGGTTGCGCGCAACCTGCGTGGTGTCGGCGAACAGGCCCTTTACTCTAATATCGTGCTTCGCCTGAAACACGATGCAGCGACGGACAACATAGTAGAATTATTCTACCATGCCATCAAGGCAAACCAAGATAGACGCGACTGGGTTCGCAGCTTGTCTGTCATCGCCCTCAGGCGTACCTTCACCTCGAGGGAACGCAAGCTAATTCACCGCATACTTTGCATGCTTCCTCGACTCATCAACTTCAGCTTCGAATACCCACCCGTGGACGACGTCGACGGAAATCCCTTCGACCTTCGACGCTGCTTCAGCTACTCCGCGCCACTCAAGTCGTCCCTTCGCACATTCACATGGCTTCACGCAGAAATCCTCGATGAGAGGGCGTTCAAGTCCTTCCTTAACTACCACAGCAACATTAAGTATCTCGCGTTCGACGAAGACGCGTTCGACGTGCCGAAAATAGGTAGTCAAGTTTTGCCTAATTTGGAAAGTCTTCGGGCGCCCATCGACGCTGTCCTGCGGATGCTCCCAAAACGACGAGTCCGGCGCATCAAAACGGTCATCAATCGCAACACGCCTCCAGACTGGAAGCTGATGCGAGACAAACACTTCGAGAGCATCAGAGCCTTCTCGGCGACCATCCACAGGAATGACGATGTCATGGCCCAAGCTTTGCTCGATTCTCTGATTCGAAGAATGGTGAATTTGGAGTTCCTCGATGTACAGGTAATTGGCTCCTCATACGAGTCTCGTTGCCATAGCCTCATATTTCTGCGTAGGATGAGACGGTGATCACCCCCTTGACCCTCAAGAACACAAAGATCAAATTCCTACGCCTGCGTAATCTGCGCAACGAGTTCCTCATCGAATGGTTCTTCGACGAACTGCCCTTACTGGAGTGCATCGAGGTTAACTTCTACAGGAATTCTCCCATGCACAGCGTTTCAGAGAGATTCTACGGAGATGGTAGGCGGTCTCGTGCCATATTGTGGGAGTGCACCCCCAACGAGGAGTGGCTCCATGATTGGAGGGATGTTGTGATCGTATAGTCGTGATCTGGTGTAGCATCGACTTTGCTGCTCTGTACTCTGTGTATCCGGGGTGTGGTCTACACAACTTGTAACACTATGACTTCGTGAATATATATATATATAAAGATAGACTCTTCGAGTCAATTGATGACAGGTTCTCAATTAGTCCCTCTGAACGCAGCTACGAATATGACCATTTACAAAACCCAAGAAGAGACAAGAACGAAGGCACATGAGGAACACGTCCACGTGAAGTCAACCGCATTATACGGCCATCAATGCCAGGAATCCCATCAACCCCATTAACCCATCCTTTGCCGCCTCGAAGGGTCCCCGGGCCATCGCGCCATTAGATTTCTCCGTCGCATGTACATCCAGGTCCTGCGCCTGTGGCGCACCGTCCAAAGGCCCGACTCCCCCGCTACCGACTTCGCTGGGCGAGATCGTAAAGTCGTTCGACTGCGCGAGAATCGCCTCAGGACTGCCCGCGTCGCGGCAGAAGTTGACGCGGAAGCCCTTGCCTTCGGGCCACCCGCCCTGCGGCGGCTCGAACTGCACGCGCCCAGTCGTGCCGTCGACAGATCTGGCGAGGAGTTGGTTGTTCTGCGGCAGAGCCTTGCGGTCCTGCGCAACCCGCCGATAGCGTGTCAGTGACTTGGGTGTCTGGGGCGGCTGGCGGACTTACCTCGTTGGTGAGAAAGGCGGCGAAGGTCTTGGGGTCGGTGCTCTCGCGTTTCCATGTGGCGGGCTGAGGCCCGACTGTCGTCCAGTTCTGGGGCTCTCCTGGGGAGGTGACCTGGTATGCTAGAGAGAATGACGCGAGGGCGAGGGCGACGACAAGCTTGGAGAACATCGTGGTGGTGGTGGCGGTCGGTGGTAAAGAAGGTCTCTGTCAAAGTCGGAGGTGGGGAAGGTATTTATAGTAAGGACCAAAGCGTATTGGCAGGAAAGTAGAGACTTTAAGGCAGGCTCGTTGAAGCATCCGCCTATGGGATCCGGGAAAATATTCCAGATTTACTTTGACAAACTCGCCTATTTGGGAGAAAGTTGGGGACAAAAGGCGATGATCGGCCCGGAGGCTACTACTAGGAACAGCGAAGTGGCTGTCGCGGCGAGAAGGAGAAAGCACAGAGACAGTGGGGGTCAACATAAGCCAACCACACCTAAGAGTATACAAGGAAATGTGCATGGAGCGCCAGAGTCGTGCCAGAAATCACAGAAATGTTGGCTTCCAGAGGTAGGCGGCGGGTGACGCGGAGTGCAACCGGAGTGTACATGAGGTTGTCTGTCGGAAACTCTATTCAGCTATTCGAGCACATCCAATCAGGCTACAACATTGGGTATCGATGAAACGTCAACATGGGCCCTTTTCTTCAAGCCTCAAGTTCGATCTCGGTGCGCCACCCAGCTCTGTGTCATCATACGACTCATATATTACGCCACCGTGAAATGTTGAATCTTGACCTCGCGTAAACGAGGATCGAGAATCACGGAAGTGTCGTCGGAAGCCCCCCAAGCAGTGTCGACGCACACATCGTCAGTCCTATCAGCAGCACTCGCTTCCAACGTATCCGAGCTGAGAAGAGCGACGAAATCCCCTCGGTTACGAAACCATGGAATCGACGAGCTTCTCGATGCTTGTAGCACCCAAACCACGCAAGACGGAGTAACTCCATTCGTGAGTTTGAGTCAGAGGGGTCTTAAGGCCAGCGATGGGAAGACTGAGAGGAACGGAGACGCTGTCGATCACGTCCATGAGGGGATCAATATCCTCAGCGGGCGCAAAAAGAGTTGGCTAATGACCGTACAAGAACTTGGCGACTGTCTCTCAGCACGCGATGTCGATCTTGTTGAAATAAGCCGGCGAGGTCGCGCAAGTTCCGAGTGAGCAAGTAGATTTATTGCGTTTGGCTGGGACTCCAGCAAACGCATAAAGAAAACGTATCGCGCAAACTATCTACGTAGTCACGTGAACCCCTGTAACCCCTGTACCGCCTAGATTGTCAGAATCCAACAAATCTTTCCAACCTGGAGCTCGTCAAGGAAGGCACGGATGTCTTTGGCTGCCTCGTGTGCAGCGGCGCCGGGGAGAGTGCAATACGCCGATCCAGATGGTAGGATTCGTGAAATCACGGATGCCATACTCGACGGGAGGAATGGCGTCGTAATCGACTTCTACCTCGTCCTCGCCGTCTTCTTCTTGAAGTTCTTCCTCGATCTCCCGGTACAGCTCCTTGTCGAGCCAGGTGAACCGGACGAAATCGACAGACGTGACTTTGATGTTTCTTTCGTTGAGCAACTCGACAACCTCGGAGGCCCGCACATCAAGAAATTGCTGCGTAAAACGAGAGAAGGGGACACACTCGTTGGGGACAGCGATAGCTTTAATGAGCCGCCTATACGCCTCGGGCCCTGAGGGATCCTCGAAGATATCGGAGGAGGTCCTGTAGATGAGTTTGGGCCCGCGACCTTTTGGACCGATGCCAGCATAGTAGAGGCGCGCCTCGGCCGGAGACACTTCGTAAGGAGCGGCCTTGGAGCTGTATTCGTCATCGTAGTAGTAGTTACAATCGCTGCTCTCGACGGCGGGAGACAAGGAGAGGAGTCGGGCCTTTTTCGAACTCAGGGGTACTCACAAAATCCGAGTTGCACTCGGCTTCGTCCTCTGAATGAAGGATACGAGTAACTCTGGATTAATAAAGACGAAGAGCAGCACAACGTGGAATACTTGCTGTTGGGTGGCAGAGAAATAAAGTGACAGGTTACAACAAGGAGGTGACTCGGAAGTTGGGCCCTATTAATTTAGAAACTAGAGAAAGGGGCTGTACTAAGCTCGGAAATTCCAGCCTATATGTGATAAGTCGATCATCTATAGGGCTGTACGGTATATGGACTCTACCGATTAATTTGTAGTGCTTGCACACCAAAGAAATCCACTTTACAATTGATCCATTACGGTAATAATGAGAACAGTGTCTCATGCCTGATAACGTTCATGTAGCTCCGGAGCTGTACAGTATCCAAAAATCGCGGTGCGGGAGAATGGCAATGAATGGAGAACGAAAGAGGGAAAGAATGATGAAAACGAAGTACACAATTACAACAACAACAAAGTGAAGTACAGATGTAAGGGACGATACATTGATGGTTCGGACAATAAGACGAATGCGCGTCAGATATTAACTAGATATGAGTAATGAGGGAATTGCAAGATATGAACGAGGAAGGAAGGGATAAGCATGAGCTGCAAGGATGTGCGGCAGGAACAACTGGTTGATGACGGTTGGCAGTTGGCGGCGCGGGCCTCGCTGTTGGCGCGAGCCAGGCGTTCTGGCGATAGGTAACCTCAATCGCCGTAGGGGATGGAAAGTCGAGACTCGAGTTAATGACCGACATGATCAAATTGTGTTGTATATGCTGGCCACCGTCCAATGGTCGGACGGCTCACGCCATGCTGTAATCCCCATCATCCGCGTCCGTGGTCCACATACTCCTCTGGACAATCTTCTCCAACTCCCTTGTAGCTTGAAACACCCCAACGGCCCTCTTCGCGCCGACCATTAATATCCGCCTCCCCTCCTCGCTCTCGCGCATGCAATGCCGAATCGCTAATTTATACAGATTCATCCCCCCGTTTCTTGACTTTGATTTCGACTTCAGGGGGCTGTGCGAGGAGAGCTGTAGAGGGTATTTGGAGTTGGGGGCGAAGGAGAGCGGGGATGTGCGGATAGGTGTACGTTGAGCAAGCCGAAGGTTGGTATAGTAGTCTTCCTCTCCGCCTCGTTCAGAGTCGGAATCCAGGTCGGAATCGGAGGAGTCTGAGTCGCTGTGAACTTCCTCGACTGTCACCATCACCGTCACTTGATCTCTCTTCTGCTCTTTCGATTTAGATGTGTAGGTGCTGAGGGGTTTATCGGCCTTCGTCGTATAAGGCTGGGCGGCTCGCGGGGGTCCTTTCGTGCTTGGGGGAAGGGGAAACACCAACCCAATGGAGAGCTCAATGCCAACTGTCCTCGACCGCGTGCTTCTTCTCTCCCCTAGCCCTTTCATCTCCTCAGCTGCGCTGGATGTCGACGTCGACGAAGCCGCAGTCGTACGTGTCGCCGTGGCGCAACTCCGACTCACGGATCCAATGCTCACGCACGTCTTTGCGGATTTCGGCGATCTGCTCCGGTATGAGAGGGAAGAGGCGAGAGGCGGGGGTGGGCGTTTGCGAGTTGGGCACGGAGATGGCGGGTATGTTGTGAAGGTGGATGACGAAGCGGGGCAGGGCGAATGGGAGAGTGGATAGGTTGAGGTATAAGAGTGGGAGGGGAATAAGACCATGGTCATTGTTGCTATCGGACGTCTCGACGTCTACTATGTATCCCGTATGTCGTGTCCCGTGTCCGATGTCGGGGAGTTTGAGCAACGCCAATGTCAAGGGGGACCGAGAGTGAGGGGCGTGCGTCTGACGGATGAAGGTGATGGAAAGGAAGGGCCACTGAGTCCGGGATCAAAGGCGTACTTATATGTTTCCCTCTGGCCATCATATTATGATCATCATCTGAATGTGTAGAAATGCATACGATCACTGATGAATGATCCAAGCTTGATCATTGAATACGGAATGGTGATCAGATCACCCGCTATTATCGTCGTTTTGGTTTATCGTTCATCGGTTATTGTGGCGGTTTCAGATGATGATGGTTTTTGTTGGCGTTGAAAGGCGTGGCTGTGCGACTGTAACACAACAACGCTTTAACACAGGGGTAAGTTCCCAATTCGGGAGGTCTACAATAAAGGATGACAAGGAATTAGAAGGGAATAAACAATTGGAAAGATCGGGAAGAATGAGAACGCACTTGGAGCTACTGCTAGCCCGTATTACTAGCCCCAGAGGGGGAGCTCTAGCGTATTAATGGGTGGTTAGAACAAAGAATAAAGTGAAAACAGAACAAGGAAACCTCCGAAGTTCTGGTGCGTCGATCACTTTCGATCACAACGTTCATACTAAGGCACATATAGGCTACATAATAACCCTTCGCCAGCCCTCACCTCGTTGTCTGATAACGGCGTCAGCGGTGTTCCTGATGAGACAGGAGAAGGGTGTTTGAGGACGGACATAGAGAGTTTTCTTTTTGCATGAAAACCGTCGACATCGAAGTTTCAACGCAAGTTTTGCGGAAGTATTCGTTTGAGGAGGTGCTTGTTGACGTCTGTGGCTGAGATTGTCGCCCATATATACACCTGCCTCCATAAACGGGTGTTCAGAGACGTGGAGACGTGCCAGGGGAGTTTAAACTTGGTACAGGTACAAACCAGCACTAGCCAAGTAAGAAGGAAGTGGTTGGCTAGTGGCGGCGTTGGCAAGTGGCGAGGTGTCAAATTAGTGGTCCTGCTGCAAAACTGGCGTAGCTTCGCAAATCTGCGAACGATACTATATAAGTCGCGAATCCATCATGAAACGAAAACATATGAATGTCTTCGTAGCTTTGGCTTCCATGGCCATGATGTATTGATGATCTATCAAAGCGGTATGTCATAAGACTCGAAGTCGATGAGAGGCGTATCCATGGTCTTCTAAATTAGAACCTACCACTGTTCTATCAACGCTTGGCAATTGAAATCACCAGTGAGCGCATGATAGCCAGATACGAAGGTACATCAATGCTATAGATCACAGCGCTATCTACCGCCGCCGGAGAGCAGCGACGTTGATGCGATCTGATCGATTCGAGGTACGCCTCGAAAGTGTCGGTGACAGGGAGAGATAGGTAGAAGAGCTGTTACGGTTTATGGCAACAGGGACTGGTCAGCTCATTTCAAACTCAGAAAGTGCCAGCGGAGATTCAACTTAGTAGGAGGAGTCGTGGACCCCGAAACCGCAAGCAGCTCATCGTTGATGATGATCGATAACACACTTTGTGCTTTCAACTTGTACAATGCCAAATTCCCCTTCATCTATGCAACGAGTGAATCGTGAATCGCGCTATCTAATAGACCTGGAACTTCCCCAAATTTGCTATTCAGCCGCGCGTGGGCAACAATGTCAGATCCCTCCTTCCCACGGCTTGTTGAAAAGCCTTGCCGCCACGTTTCCTGTAGTTTCGTCGACTCCCAGATCTCAATGGCGGACCTTGGCCAATGTGATACCCCAAGGCCAGTCAAAAGGAAGAAGTGTAACCAGCACAAACCAATCCGTGAGTTATGTTGGCACTCATTCTTGGGCTCAGGTCTCACACATGATTCAGCATCCGAGGACGACTTATGGCCGATTGTCAAGTATTATTGGTCATTAGGATTCAACGACAAGGACATCGCACAACACAGCATCGATCACTTCGACCAATCTGAATACGGCCTCAGGTAATGTCATTTAGAGTAGCTGTTGCCGCCGCTGACTCAGGACTTTGATGGTAGTGATACATCGGTCAAGCGACTGCGCAAGCGCTGGGGACTGAAGGGTACAAGGCAGCAGAAGCACACATTCGAGACATTGGCTCCGTTTATACAAGAAATCCGAGCACGTTTTCCATCCATGGGAGCACGCTCTATGGTCAGCGCTTTACGGCTTGACTACGGCGTCAAGGCAGCGGAGTAAGTCTAACTGTCCAGTTGGTCTTACATTCATTGATTTATGGATTTGATAGAAAGTCTGTCAGGGAGTACCTTCTCCTGACTGAACCCGCTGCTGTCTCGGCGCGAAAACGTTATCAGTGGAAGCGGAGGGTCTTCTGGTGTGCCGGAGTCAACGACCTTATCGTTCTCGACCAGCACGACAAATGGAAACGGTTCGAGTTATATATCCATGCAGGTCTTGATCCATTTTCTGGCTATATTCATTGGTTGAAGGTTTGGTGGACTAATCGCAATCCCATCCTTATCACGAGTTACTACCTTGATGCGGTCACTCAGCAACGGGGTACGTTAATCATTTGGATCATATGTTTACATGCTGCTAATATCTTTACAGGCATTCCCCTCCTAACTCAAAGTGATTGCGGTGGGGAGAACAATGGGGTCGCTAACTGCCATACCTGGATTCGTCACCAACTCGACCCAAGTCTACGTAACACACTTCAACACCGATGGAAGTACAAAACCCATAATATTAAATCCGAGGCCTTCTACTCCTATTTCCGCCGCCGATTTGCCCCCGGGTTTGAAGCTATCCTAGATTATGGTGTTCGCAGTAGCCTTCTTGACTTAGCCGATCCATTAGAGCGGTAAGCAGGACATCGGTCTTTGTAGGATAGCTGATACCAGCATTCTGCAGCATGCTCTTTCGGTGGATGGCTATCCCCTGGATTCAACGCGAACTCGATGTCTGGGCTGACCGCTTCAACATGACGCCAAGGCGGCAGGACAAACGAAAGGTTCTGCCCTGTGGTATTCCCGTGGTTATACGCGACAAACCTCACATATATGGCGCCAAGGATTACAAGGTAGGTGGCTAATTCTCATATAGTGCAAACTCATTGCGAGCCTCGTTAGGTTGATACGCCACTGGAGTTGTTGAATGACGCCCGCCAACACTGGGCGCCGCCTAACGACCCAGTATTCCGGCTTGTTCCCCCATCATTTCAAGAACACATAGAAGCTATCTATGCTAACGTTGGGCAGCCTGCTATATCATCAGCAACATTCTGGATGACCTACGGAACCCTTCTTGAGGCGCTTCGAACCGTGCCAGGTGAAATATACACACCTGAAGAGATGACTGAGGAAGCCGGTGCCTTCGAAGTCGACATTCCGGTCTTACCCAACCTGCGAAATATACGTATGGGTGAGATACCCATTGGCGAGAGTGCGGCGAGAATAATGGACCTGCGGCGTGCTGACTATGATGATTCCGAGGACGAGGTAGCACAGAGCCTTTATGACTTGCATAATGAGGTGGATGCAGAAAAGATCGGACTAGATTTGCGGGAGTATGCCGACTTCACTGATAGCGAGTAGGATAATTACGTAGAATAATCGAGGAATATATGTGAATGTTCCAGAATATTTCACACAATTGAAAGGTGCACACTCCAAATCTATCTCATCTTTCCACATTTCCCCAACGTCGTAATGCCTTTCTCCGCCGAGTGGACACGCTCATGCAGCAGTGATCAAGTAGTGAGATGTGACCGTGGTGCAAGCTGTCCGCACGGTGGAGTCTTTCCCCCTGGGACAAAGACTTTCTATATGTTCTCAAATGATGCATCCAAACCGGGTCGGCAACTTTGCGAGTCCTGTCATAATCACTATTTAAACAAACCAACGACTAGGAGACTTGAAGGGCCAGGTGCGTGGTTGCTACAAGTATACAATTAAAGTTTTTGAGTTTTTGGCTCTACAGGTGTTTCGGAATCCTCAGTAGATCGAGCGGAGGCATCCTCTGACCGCTTCCGCAATACCTCCTATTCCAGTCAAGTAACCACGACATCGGAGGAGCGGAAGGTCATCCACAAGGAAATCTCACGAGCACAACGTGCAGGTAAGTATCTTATGGCAGAGTATGTATTTCTCACCATTCACGTACCTCATTAGAGTCCTCACATCCAATCCGTGCTGTTGGTGATGTCACATCAACATCGACCCCAGGTCGCATGCTATCTGGATATGGGCAACTCTCAGCCGGTGGTCCTATTATCCGAGTTCCAGGTAGCGGATTCAGCCGCCCCCAGACCTCACAACCGATGTTGATGCCGTTTGATCCGAATATGTACCGGCGGAAGTCGGTGGCATCTGGATATAACCAGAACCATTCTACATATGCTGCTGACCGTGAACGTCTAGCTAGGAGGGCATATTCAAATGAGGGTGGTTATGTTGGTACCATTTACGCGCAAATGGTTTATGTGCCTCCTGGGAAGACCAAACCATCGATCATCCATGATAATGTCACTGTAGGTGAAATATACTACCAAATCAATTTGCACTAATCACTTTGTTTGTGGCTTCTAGAACATTATGGAGGCTATCGGAAATGTTCCTGTTCATATTGGCGTTGCCGAGCTTAAGGACCTCCTGTTCGGCGCGTTGAAGGAAAGATGGGATAGATATAGTAAAAGTTTCCCCCTCCATGCCGGTGATGTGACAATGCGCTGCAAGGATTGGACACCAATGAGGGTCTCGGAGCCTGATGTTGATGCTGTTCTGCATTACTTCCAGAAAAAGAAAGGGAAGAACCTTGTCATAGAAGTTAAGGAGAACAAGAAGAACATCGTCTACCTTGCAGGTAGCGTAGTTACAATGTACCTATAGACACGAGTCAGCGGAGTAATACAATGTGTGAATACATACCTTCCGCGCGGAGTGCAGCGGATATAGCCCGATTGGGAAATGGAGGGGGAATGGGATTGTGAGTGAGCGGGAGGTGGATGAGATATGAGGGAGCCGTCAGAGACAGTATGGAGGAACGGCTGAGGGAATAGTTCGACGTCGGCGCTTGCGTCGGTCGCCGAGCGCCCATATGCGGCAGGCGAGAGGCGGCGCGAGAAAAAACTGACCTTTGCCAGCCTCCTCCACAACACCACCACAGCCAGTCACCCAAGACCTCAGGAACAATGGGACAACAACAAGGAAGGTGTAGAAAGGCAGGGAGAGATGTGGAAATGCAGGATATGGGTCAAGGTGAGTGCCAAACTAGAGATGGAGCTGAGATCAGTGCTGACTGAAAACTTCCATTGGCTAGGTGAAAATAGGAACACCCAGCCTCAGACGCGGATGCCGACGGTGCCCGATGGGCGCGCGCGCGGAACGGCCGCTGGAGGGCCAGCGCGCGGGCGCGTTCGCAACGTAACGTTCACGGACCGTATAGCACGCCCTACAGCGCCCAGCACGTCCCAGATTCCCCATCGCGCGCGTAATCGCGCCATCGCCAATGCGACGCTGCTCCCCGAGGTTCAGGAACGAGCTAGTATCGCGCGCGCAACGCCGATCGCGAAGGATCGCGTTCAAAACCCTTCGTGCGCGTTGGCGCCACCAACGCGAATCGCCTCGGCGATTCCAAGCGAAACCACGCGCGATCACGCAAGCGGGGCTGGGCCGACGTTGCCAGGCGTGCCAGCGCCCCCCAGTGCCGCACAGGCGTCGTCGTTCACATGCAATCGCGCGCCATTGTCCCTAGACGATCCCACACGTGCGGCTTCAATTCCAGCGCCGTTTGGGCGCGAAAACAGCGGCGATTGCGGGCGTTCGGGCTCGCCGATGCAAGCGTCGCCGCCCTCCAATGCCATTTCTATGCGGGGGGTTGATATCGGACACGGTGGTGAGTGCGATGCTCAGCCGATGGTGAGCGCCACTGATCGTGCATCAGACTCTGTAGTCACCACACAGTTGCAAGCCTGTGAGCCACTGCCTGCCATGCCCGCGCTACGAGCGTCGGCTGTCGATCGGCCAAAGCGGGAACCCGTTGTTTCTTGTAGACTACTATGTTGCGGGTGCCACATGTAACAAAAAAGTCTTGATAATACACTTTGATCTGTGCATGGAAGAACTGGTCCGTGTGACTGCTCTCGGAGCTACGTGTGCTTGCCGTCGGCTTACGATCGGTGGCGGTCGATACACTGGTGACCACGGACGGACTTCCTGCCGTGCCCGAGCAACGAGCGTCTGCCGTCGATCGGCCACAACGGAAGGCGATCATTTCTTGTACTTTTGTTTGTTGCGGTTCTATGTACGAGTAGATGTTTTAGAATATATCTTGATCTGTAAATCGAAGCATCTGTCCACGACCTTGCCGTCGGCTGGCCGTCGGTGGCCGTTGATCAAGGACTCTGTCAATATCCAAGTACGTACTACCATCAGTCGTTGAATAGCCACATTTACTTATTGCCTCTATGGAAGTGCGTATCTCCGGGCAATATCGGTCTCCGAGCGCGCTCCGTCGGTCAGAATCGGCCAACTATCGGTCCTCCGACAATTCTGATTCTACGTCTAATCTCATTCATACACCTTTGATGGACTGAATAATTCACCCCCAAGCCATACATCGCTTTGGACATGCCTTCAGGTCCGTATCGCCTACTCCACGGTCACCGACGCGTAGTATGTCGCCAGGCCCATAATCATCACTCCATCTATCCGAGGACTGACAGACCCGCCTCTCAATATTTTCCATGCATCCTTCGAGCCTATCGGCAGCATGTCTATGTGTATCGGTGGCCGACTCACTCTTCACTGGTCGACTTTGTGGTCTTCGGTACGCAGATGTAAACCACTCCACCTTGGTACATAGCTAGATCTCAGGAATCTTCAGAATAGTCGGCCCTTTTCGCCCCCGACAGTTACCGATGGGGCTTGAGATGATGTCCATCCGTTCACAAGGTCTCACTGAGAAGTTTTCAGGTAGCTACTGGGTCGTCTGTTCGACTCCGGCGTGGTGCGATATACATAATTCTTGCATAGCCGTGAGATTCTCGGGGGCCGCGCTCGCTCCATCGGTCATCCTCGGTATACGAAACGCCCCGCTATCATGTTGAGCAATGGACTATGTCGGTGCATCATCGCTTGAGCGGACGACTGTCATCGCCTGCCGACACGTATTATATTGTCAATGCAGTCATCATTATATCTACGACGACTTAGTAGTACGCTTTTCAAATTCTCGCAAGAGGGCTTGGATGCGGTCTCCTATCTCACTCAAGCGCCCCACCTCCTCGACTCCGGCCTGGACCGATGCCATCTTCGCCATGTATAATCGGTGTGCAGCGTCTTTGTAGGAAATACCCCAACGTTCTTGCGCCGCCAGGATGGCTGCGTGGATGTTAGCGACTTGCTCCTTTGTCAGTGACTTTAGGAGGTTAGCATCCCGGTCGGAGAGTCGGACGTCGCAGTACACACCGGGTTTGCCGGAGTCCTGATGTTCCCTTCGCCGATGAGCGTCGTGGAATCTACATTAGGCGGTAGCTTCGTGAATGTCAGCGAAATGCTGGCGGATGCTATGTATTGCACAAGTTACCTCGGTGTCGTTCTTCACCTCGCCAAACGACCTCCTGATCTCTTCCTTTCGTAGTTCATAGTAAATCAGTTCTTGGAGTGTCACCGGGACTGCCAATGTCTGCGGTGACTCGTCATCTCTGATGAAGAGGGTCGATTTCGATCTTGCTCGGGCAGCGACTTGAGATGAATGCATATCGGTCAGTGTTGGTTGTTGATGAGGAGGCGATAACAGATACTGATTGGGATCAGTGGATCAACAATGTCACGTGATCGTGAGTGCGTTGATGTGACGTGTGCAGCGTTCACCTATCACAATCAACAACTTTCCTTCGCACCACCAGGACGCCCAGCCGACATCTCCCTGCCAGTCCTTCAGCGACATGCCATCCTTCTCTTACGATGCATCTTCTCAGGAGGCCGTGACACGGACCTTCACTAGGCTGCAATGGGAGCTTCTCGAGCATGTCGCTGACGGTACCGGGCTGGCGTGGTTCATGGAGAACCGAGCCGGGATGGTGAGTCGTCGGTTGTGCCTCGTGTACGATGCTTACTAAGTGCCGGCCGGCAGTACTCTTTTGCCAAAGCCGCGTCGAACGAGAAGTTCAAAAAGGAGATCGACGCGAAATGGCTCATTGCACGGACGCTCAAGGCGCTGCTGAAGAAGCCGGATCACGTCATCGAGCAATTTTTCCAAAACCCTCAAACGTCTCTTGCCCGATTGGTCGCCGACACTGCGCGGAAGGCGAGACGGATGGAGGACAAAAGCGAAGGGCCGATGCGGGAAGGGCCGATGAGGCAGGAAGGAAACAACGGGACGCGCGGTGGCGAAGGGAAGGCATGGAAGCAAAGGCCGGTGCACGACGACGGCATGGAAGTGGACGGTGCGGAGGGATCGGGACGGGCGCATGAGCCGACAACGAGCAAGAGAGCAGTCGCAGCAATGGATCTGCAAACACGGAAGGGAGAGAAGCATCGGCGAGCGAGGTCGCCTCCTGCCGACGAGGTGGCTATGAAGCTGGTCAAGCAGGAGGAGGTGGAGCACGTTCTGAGAGAGAATAACGTTGAGATCGACGTGATGCGACGGCATGCGGACAAGGGTAAGGCCAGGGCGATGGATGTCGATGAGGAGCCGACCAGCGCGCTGCCAGAGATCACCGTCCACAAGCGGAGTGCGGCGAAGAAACGGACCGTGGTCGTGAAGTCGAAGGCGACTATCGGGTCAGACACGGATGAGGGCAGGTCACCGACAGTGGAGGAGGAGGAGATGAAGGTCGTGAAGAAGGAGGAGTTTGAGCAGATGATGCAGGATAACAACGTCGGCGCGGAGGCGACGAGGAGACGGATGGAAAAGGGGAAGGGAAGGGCGGTGGACATTGGCACTGGGCCACTGAGAGCAACGGAGAAGCGGGCTGTGAGGGCGAAAGCAGATGAGGAGCCATCCTGGCGACCAGTGGCCGGACCGAGCAAGGTAGGCGCAGCAAGCTCCAGGGCTCGACGGACTACTGACAGAACAACAGAGCGATGACGGTGAATCGGAGGTATCGGACACGAGCGACACCGACTATCAGAGCGACGCGGGGAAAAGGAGAAACCCGCGTCGCCGTGCCCAGCCTAGGAAGGGTACACTGGTGATACCCAAAATGGAGCATGAGCGCAGCCCAGTGCGTGGAACCACTCGGCGGCCGTCGCTTGGGCCGACCAACGGCCACTTTGACCCACCGTGTCGAAGATGTGTGGCGGCTGCAGTCCCATGCGACCGACTCGCACGCAATCCAGTGGGGTCGTGCCGTCGGTGCCGACACATGAAGGTACGATGTGATCGACTGCGTGGGTTGGACGATCCCAACAGCATCGTCTCGAAAATACGCAGGCAGATGGACGAAGAACCGCCAGCGCCCCAGGGATGGCAGACCTTCGTGGAGCAGACGAACCGACGGATGGACGACATGGGCCGAAGGCTGAACGAGATGACGGCACGGTTGGAGGGGAGCAGCGCGCAGTTGCGAGGCCTCGAAAGAGGCATGAAGTTGGCCATCAAAATGCTTGCTCGAAACGGGATGGTGGACGCGGAAGGGTCGGTCGTTGAACAACGAAGCGAACCAGGACATCGGTCCACCGCGCCAGGGGCCGAGACAGCACAGCGGGTACGCGAATGGGCTCGAGGGCAGTCAAGAGTGACAGTGCCCAAGGCAACAGAGCAGGCGCCACAAGTAGCTGCCCCACCTCCGCGGACCACCCCTCCGCCCGCAGTTCCACCGCCTCCGCCGACCATGCCTTTGCCAGCAGCGATGTCACTAATGCCCCCGCCAGTGAGCCCAGCGACACCTCTCCGACGAGGACTTCCTCCAGTTTCATCCATGTCCCCCTCGCAGGCACCGCCATCACCATCGTCTCCTCCACCACGCTCCCCGTCGCCAACCCACTCGCCTTCCGTCGCCCGTGACATCCAACTGCCACCAACACCCTCTCCAATGCGCGGTTCTGCAATTCATGAATTAGTCCCATACCGCTCGCGAACACCCCCGCCGGATGACGATGTGCAGATGGAGATTGCCTCGTCTAACATGGACATCGCCTCGTCTCCCGCCCCGGCGGCCCCGATCATTGCGGTGCAAGAGGCGACACCCAAGCCCCCCACCATATTGGAAAATCTGAGTGCCGCACTGGACAAACTGGCGGTGCCTCCGCCTCGTATGACAATGTAAGGGCAACCTCAAGATGGCCGCACAGCGCAGGCCTAGCAGAGGGAGAATCCAAAGATATGAATAATGCTACCTACAATACATGAGAGAATACACACCTAGCAGAGGGAGAATCCAAAGAGAACAAGATAAGGATCCTCCATGCTAGGGTGCGAAGTATATACTGTAGAAGCGTGGGAGAAGAGTGAAAGAACTGTATAGTACACCCGCCACAAGTCCGATGAATATCACAAGGTACGAGCAGGAGCATGTGATAATAAGTGGAGGGGAATATGCAGGAGTCGTGCCAGCGACCTGGGGAAGTGGGAATAGGAAGGGAAACAGTGGGAGAAGTGAGGGGAAGTCGTCCCAACGAGTCCAGAGACGTGCACGCGAGTCCGGAGTGAATCCGGACTGCGGGAACGCTTCGGAGTCATCGGAACGCTTTGGAAGGCGAGGGAGTGGGGTGGAAAGGATGGAATGAATGATGGAACGAAAGGGGGTGTAAATAAGAGTCCGTGGAAAGAGGGGAGAGGGAGGGGACGAGGGGAAAGGGAAATGGACAGGGGAATAGGGGAAAATAGGAGTGTCCCCTTACAGACAAGGTCCCGCTCACGTCCGCCCGCAGCACCGCTCCGCCGGTCCACGCGATCCAAGTCGCGGAGTGCCGAACCAGAAGCGAAACAGACGAGTAAGCGCAAGGCGGTGAGCGACGACGTGATGAAGACAAAGCGTGTCAAGAAGTAGTACTTATGCATATATATTTCGTTGTACTTGTATATTCTTTCTTGTGTATTAACAACATGTATATTCTTTCTTCTGTATTAATAACATAGAATTTAATTTATTGATGCTCAATCAAGTACAAGATAGGCGGCAGTTACATGTTGAGTGCGCGACGCGTCTTGCGGGACTTTCGTTTGCTGCCATCGGCTGCGCCGAATCTTTCTGCGTCCAGTGCCAATCTGTCTTCTTCGGTGAGTCTCTTCCTTGCTCCATTTTCCTGTCCTTTTGGGGTGGTCAAGGGTACATCGTGGCGTTCGCCGAAATGATCGCGCGTCCGATGCATAGACGACCCCGCCGCGGTTGGTGAGCCAAGCATCCCATTAGGCAATGTATGTGGGGGAGTTATTTCAGGCAATCTGGGAGTGCGCTGAACGATGGTGTGTGGATGTACATCATCAGTGATGGCCATGAGATCGGGGCCGACGTCTGCATCATCGGGGGCCGGCGGAGCTGCCTCTTCAGCAACTTCATTCTGTAGTACCATGATTGGAGTCCGTTTGATAGGTCGTGGCCGTGGTCGGGTCTGATGGGTGACTTGGGTCGTCGGTGCTGTCTGCATTGGAGCCGGCCGCTGGCCACGCTTCAGTTTCTTCGACTTCAATGTTTTTTTACCCTTCTCAGCAACCACTTTTGGTGTGTCCTCCGCGTGATCAGATGGTAATGGGAACATTCTCTGGGTCGACTCTGCCCCTCGGTCATCGTCGGTTTCAGGCGATGCCGTGGCTGGAAAGGGCGATCCTTGTAGGTCTTCGGGGTCGCTTTCAACAACTCTTTGGGCGGCTTTACGTGATAAGCGGGGTCTAGGAGGTGCTATAGTCGGCAGGGTATCGCTAGCGACGCTCGGAGCGCGCTGTGAGCGATCGTCTGCTAATGGTTCGGCGGGACTGCTGTTGACGACTGTCCTGGACTCGGCTGAATCAATGGTATTGACAACCTTGACTTTCCATCGTATCGGCGCGGGTGTGGCAGTGGGTCGGCTGCGAGTCGGCTGTCCCGCGTGATACCTCGCTGGCAACATCTGCTTTCCCCGAGTGTCGTAGTACGCTGTAAATCTGAATGGCCGTCCTGTGTCCTGACGATCAAGCAGTAGGTCATACCACTCATTCACCAGTGCCACGGCCATGTTATGGGGTTGGCCGAACTCGAATGTCGGGCCGGTCGGTCTGTAATCGGCCCCGACGGCCTCCTCATAGTGGATTTTTAGCGTCTTCCACGGCACCTGTTGGTCACGCCGACCTGAAGCGAGGACTGGCGAACTGGTCTAAGTCCCTGTACGTATGTCGACCAACGGAAGCACTTACAGTAGTGGGCATTCAGGTATAGCCGCAGCGTCATTTTGACCACCTTTGAGTTGACGGGTATGTTGTCGACTATGCGCGGTGGTAGAATCGGCGTTCCGTCGCTGTTCTTAACCAGTTGTATCTGACTTCCTAATGCGTCAACTGGCACATCATCGTCTGCCGCGGTCATGTCCGCCGTCGTTGCGGAGAATCTCTTCTTGTTGAGGGCCAGTACCTGCTCAGTGAAGTGACTTCGAAATTGTGCCTCGAGCTGTTTGTCCTTCACAAGATCTGATTTGTATATCAGATATCCGGCGTCCGTACTGCACCGATGTTAGACGACACATGCTTTGTGACCTTGAAGTACGTACTATGCAAACTTCGGCTTTCCTTCGGTATCCAGAAAAATGCCAACGCTGTAGGTCAGCATTCCATACTTGCGGAACAACGAGCGACAGCTTTCATCCAGCGCCTGCAGACCCCCGAACATGGCGTATCTAGTCTCGCATTGCCGATCAGTAGCCGACTCGGGGGCAAAGCTGCTTACTGTCGCCTCGCTGGCTCACTTTCCCTCTCAGCCAGGATTCGTGATATTTCCGCCTTTACCTCGTCTCGCTCCAGAGGCTCCATGCCGCGGTAAATCGCACTCATCGCCCGGCTTCGGTAGCCGAGCGTGTTCTTCTTCGCGGCCGCAGCACGAATCTGCTCCTCCACTTCATCCCAATTTGGCTCATTGTCTTCGCCAACGCTGGCACTACCATCTTGAGCCATGATTCCATGTGCGTCGGTCCCCGTTCGGCCGTCGACGTATGCCGCCTTCTCCCTATCCAACTCCTCACGCACTGCAATCTCCAGGTATTGATTTGCGCGCTGCGTAATGAGCTCCTTGTAGCGCTCCATCCTTGGCAACGCTGTCCGATAGCCGACGCGTTGGAGCCGGTCGGCACCGTCGGCGACCTTTCTGCGACGGCTCTTGCCACGCCAGTTGTTGCGTATCCATGCGAGAAGGTCCTACACATTGAATGACTAGTTCACGCCGCAATTCTACATGTTGCACTATGCCGCTCACCTTCTCTCTTCGCTGTTTCTCTTCGTTACTAAATCCCTTAGCCCTCTCTTCAGCCGTCTTCATTTCGTTGACCCAGTAATTGAATAGTTTTGCTGCAGCCTCGACAAATACTTGCTTGCGCTCGGCCGTTGTTTTCGCAGTGATATATGCTTCCCTCCACATATTCAGCACTGCTCTCTCCCCAGCGTCGTACCTTGCTGTTAGCTTGGACATTACTAGTGTGAAAGCAGGGGAGCATGTGGGTACATAAATATTCACACTAGTGTGCTTTATACGGTTGTTCGCCATGAGGCACACTCCTGAGACCACATGCTGACCGCCAGGTATGCCTCATGCATTGCAGCTGTCGCTTATTACCCCCGTGTAGACTCTACATGCAACTCCCCAACTTCCGCCATGGCCTCAAGAAAGCGCAGACGATTGCTTGATATTGATGATCCACAGCTCGCTGAGGTTGTTTGGGCGACGACTCGCTTTCAAACTGATCCTACTGTGGAGGATGGTGAACGTGAATATACAGCTTACGAGCCAGCTCTCCCAAAGGACAGTGGAATTAGGTTCGCCACATACGCACCGACCGATATCCCTGAGGGCATGTCCCCAATGGAATTCCACGATCCACACGGAACACACGAGGAAACGGAGGAGCCTGTCGTAACGAAGACAAAGGTGAATTGGCACTGTCTGGCTTCGGAGGCAGGTACTGACGTGAATCGAATAGAGCCAAAGAGATTATCTGGAGGAATTCATCAAACATGCCGGTGTCGTGATGACTGCTTTAATGGATCATGAGACGATTCCTGGTAGGCGTTGTGAGTGTGATGGCAGGAAGGCAAGTTGGCGGTGTAAGGAATGTCACCTAGGAACTATGTTCTGCCGCCGATGCATGCGAGAGAAGCACCAGGAGATGCCGTTTCATCGCATACAGAGATGAACGGGTCAATACTTTCGTCCAGCGAGCTTGTGGGAGGTTGGGGTGTGCGTGATCGTCGATCACGCCATGGCCGAGCGGCGATGCGAATGGCTACAGCGGAAGGAGGAAGAGCAGAGACGTTGTCAGGACATGTCAGATAGAATTGCTGATGAGGAAGGAGCCTCACCTCAGACGCAGGACGACGGTGGTCGAAGCGACGGAGCCCGATCGGGGGACGACACTGCGAGAAGCCACATGGATGATGACGGTAATCTTTTCAATATGGATGAAATTGTGGCAGCACTGGAGGAGGAGGAGGCTAGAAGGGCACACGGTGGGTACGAGGAGCTCGACGGTGCCGATGACGCCACCGATGAACCTGTCGGTCTTCCGGCGGGACCGATAGATCACCCGACGCCTCCTACTATTGACGAAAATGGGAACGTCCACGTCTTAATTGTACATACAAATGGCCTCCATTCGTTGCCCTACATACAGTGTGGATGTGGGGGGCCACAGCGACGAATCGCTGGAGCAATCGGCCGACGCCTAATGCCGGCGAGCTTCCTTGTCTTCAAAACCTTCTTCACCCTCGATGTTCTCGACAATTTTAGGCTTGCGAATCTGGAGTGCAAGACATCAGCCTATCAGTACTACCAGTTATTGAGGCGAAAAACGGAGCCGCTCGCCCCACATACGGTCGCCGACAGATACGCGGAATTGCGCCGACTGTCACGATGCTGGCGATGGCTAAAGAAGCTCAAATGGGGGGGTCGTTTACAAGCGGGTGAAGCAGGTGGTGAGAAGATGCAAGATGTTCGGACGGCCGAGCTATCCGTGTTTTGCCCGAGTTGTCCACAGCCCGGGGTAAATCTGCCTGAAAACTGGAAGAACGATGAGAACAGGTAAGCGATACATGGTTCAGAATACTTCACTCCTCCACCATTGCCTTGTAGGTGGGTCTATCGTCGAACGCTCATGGCCGACGGCAATTTCAAGGCCGATCATATCCGTCAGTCCACTGGGGACAAGGACATATGGCTGTCACCTGGCTCTAGCATGCTACCCCGCCAGGAAGAGTATGCGGAATTCCTACAGCATGCAGGAAATATCAAGACGGTGCGTGTCGGCATATGCGCGATCTCACCGACTCAATTCTCCCGAAGAAAGCGCCGTGTGAGAACAGCTTTCGTGCCATTGAAAATACATTGTTGTTCTCCAAGACGTGTGACATTAACGGCATTGTCGCCATCGCCTGCCCTCGGCACGGCTGCTTCGCTCCAGGAAGTGTCGCCGACCTGCACCGAGGGGAACAGCAGAAGAACGTTGATTGGGTACTACTTCAGGCACTCAAGTACTCAAACGTTGACCCAGAGCAGGGCCTCCTGTTTTTCTATGACATTGCATGTCAATACAGCGTCCATTTCCACAAAAGGATCGGGCACTTACTGCCGATCGGCCTCGACGTGGATTTCGGCATAGGCCAGTTTCACGTCCACGGACACAAGGAAGATTGTCTGTTCCGCTTCTCGTCCATGTTCATCCCCGAATCAGGTGTCGTCATCGGTGAGATTCTGGAATCTCTCTGGGCCAACCTAAACGCAGTCAGTAATCCCTGCTGATTCCATTAACACAGAACAGCGTACACGCATAAATAGGGTGTGCACGCATAAGGGGAAGCATTAGTGTGTTAACACAGTGCGAGCCTGTTAACTCACAACGCGTAGACGTAGTTAACATATTACCACGTAGGTATATCATGTTAACAATAACTTGGTAGCTAGTTGTTAACATTTAACCGCGTGTACGTATATGTTGTTAACATCATAGGCTACTTAATTGTTAACAATTCACGCGTATTCCCGTACGTGGTTAACATCATAGGCTACTTAATTGTTAACAATTCACGCGTATTCCCGTACGTGGTTAACATCATAGGCTACTTAATTGTTAACAATTCACGCGTATTCCCGTACGTGGTTAACATCATAGGCTACTTAATTGTTAACAATTCACGCGTATTCCCGTACGTGGTTAACATCATAGGCTAGTTAATAGTTGACAATTCACGCGTATTCCCGTACGTGGTTAACATCATAGGCTAGTTAATAGTTGACAATTCACGCGTATTCCCGTACGTGGTTAACATCATAGGCTAGTTAATAGTTGACAATCCACGTGTATATCCGTACGTAGTTAACATCTAGATAACTTAGAAGTTAACAATATGCGCGTGCACACGTACGTTGTTAACATCTAATTGACAGTATACGCGTACACGCGTACGCTGTTAACGTCTTCGTTCACTTGGACGTTAACAATATGCGCGTGCACGCGTACGTGGTTAACGTCTTCGTTCACTTGCACGTTAACAATATGCGCGTGCACGCGTACGTGGTTAACGTCTTCGTTCACTTGGACGTTAACCGTATGCGCGTGCACGCGTACGTTGTTAACGTCTTCGTTCACTTAGACGTTAACAATATGCGCGTGCACGCGTACGTGGTTAACATCCTTCTGTCAATGTAACCAATCACTGAGCAAGTCCCCAAGTTAGACAAAGAACATATATTAAATTCAAAGGCTGAAGCTACGATATTGTATGTAAAAGTATCTCATTCAAAGCAATCTACGCATATAGAAGTCCGTTGAAGTCCGTTGAAGAAAGAGAGGAGACTACCGACGACGTGAAGGGGGCTTCTCGGCGTTCAAGGACGGCGCGGGAACAGTGACCATGCTGTTCAAGACCCAACAGACATCATCCACAAGGTTGTCGTATTTGGCGCCCAGCTTGTGACCTGCTTCCAACCACCACCCAAGACAAATAAAAACACCGTAAATCCCATTCTTCGATCCACGACACAAGTTAGGCCAATCTTGATAACTAGTAGTGCCGATTCGTAAAAGAAGGGAGCAGTCCTGCAAGGATTCGTCGAAATTGGGAGGGATGCGACCCGTCGGTTGCAAGGAAAACCACCACGAAAAAAGTTCGTCGCGCATCAGGTCAAGTTCTTCCACCGTGAGTTTACCGTGTTTCTCTGGGTCTCGACCACCACGTATGAATGTGCTGAGGATGGAAGGACGGCCAGCAGCTGCGAGTGGCTGCACACTTTGTGAGTTTTCACAGTTGGAGCTTAATCATTGCAGGTGCTCACCTTCCCAGGATAGTTCTTGACGTGCCGCTCAAAGTTGATGAACGCTATTATGGCATCCAAGTAACCAGCATGCCTCCCGTAAGCGCGAAGATAGTTCACTGCTTTCTGAAGCCAGGGAGGCAGCGCCTTCAACCCAATGACCTTATCCAATTCATCGTTCTTCGCCGCCAACAACTCATCGTTCTTTGCCGCCGACTTCCTCACTTCGTCATCTTCTGGCGCGTTGCCATTATCGTCACCGTTCTCCTCGCCGTTGTCGCCGTTCTCCTTGCTGTTGTCACCGTTCTCCCCGCCGTTGTCGCCGTTCTCCTCGCCGTTGTCGCCGTTCTCCTCGCCGTTATCGCCGTTCTCCTTGCTGTTGTCACCGTTCTCCCCGCCGTTGTCGCCGTTCTCCTCGCCGTTGTCGCCGTTCTCCTCGCCGCCGTCACCTTCTGGCACATCAGCATGTCCGTCTTCTTCACCGTGCTGGTTGGGTCTGGCTCTGCCGTCACCGTCCCCATCTTCTCGACTCTCCGTGACCACGCCTTGGCTGGTCATCTCCAGGTCGTCGTCGTCCACGGACATACCGTCGTCGCTTTTACCACCAAATCGGAACATTGGTTGTTCCATTAGCTTCCTTAACGCTGCCTGATGCTTTGCGAGATTTGGTGATCGCGAACGTGATCGTGCCGACTTGGACGTAGTAGCCCGGGTGGTAGGAGTGGTAGCCGTGGTGGTAGGAGTGGTGGAATTGGAAGGGACTACATAGTCGCGCCTGCTCTCTGTACCCGGTAATGAGCGTGCGACCCTTTCTTCAATGGCTAAAAAAATTTCAGTATTGTTCGTAGTTGCAGGGAGAAAGTACTCACGAATCACCTTGCCAGCGAAGTCACACACCGCCGCCTCAAGCTGTGCCCTGAGGGCTGGGTACACCTCCGTAAGCATTCGACCTCCTTCTGTTCGGCCGTCGGCACCGCTATTGATTGAAAGTCAGCATTGGAAGACAGAGGACGATTGGAGGTACCAACAACGCAGCGACAATACTCCCTCCTGACTTTGGCTCTGGACCCGCGAAGCAAACGACACCGACAAAGCCCAATTCCCTACGTATCTGCTCGCACATCTTCTGCAAGGTCAGCGGCAACGCCTCGACCTGACTACATGTTGTGTTAGCCCAATGTGCAAGGTGGTTACACTTGGTACGTACGTCTGAAGTTTCCGATTGGCCTGGCGCCTGCTCAGCTCCTCAGGCTCGACGTTGTCATCGTCATCGTCAACGATGTCGTCTTCCTCCTCGGCGTCGTCGCCTTGTTGATACACTTCCTCGATGTAAGCCGCCACCTCCTCCTTCACTTGTTCGTCCTTCTCAACGCGCCATAGCTTGTAAACAACATTGTTGCGAAACTCGAACGGCACCTCGCGAGCATTGGGGTCGTACGATGGGTCTTCACGCCATTGCTCCTCGACAAGCGGCTTCAGAATGTCGTCGTAGTAGAGACGCGAATACGCCTGCCATGCAGCTAGGCGTTTCTTCTTTGCGCCCCTGAGGTCCAGGATCTTGGTTCCTCTAACCGGTCCTGCCTTCCGGCTGTGATTATAGAACCACTCCCGAATGCGCTGTCAATTCATCAGGACACTGTGACGTACAATTCAAGTCAACTCGCTTACCCGCTCAAGTGTTTCTAATGCATCCGTTCGCTCTACCTCTGACGTCTTCTTATTTTTCCAGAATTCCACGATGAAGTCCTCCATCACCTTGCGGCGAAAAGCACCAATGGCGCCACGTCGCTTCGAGTTTCTTGCCTCCATGTAGGCATCCATTCGGTCCATGAGCCAGTCACGCTGCGCATCTGAAGTCCACGGCTTACCGCCTCGTGCAGCTTTTACCCGTGCAGATACAAGACGCGCCATTTGGTAACAGGAGAAATAACGAAGTGAGAAGTGTCACTTAGGAAATAGTGGGTACTACCTGTTGCTCGTGAACATGATCGTACTTAAGTACAGGCCGCCATTGTTCACATTTCGCAGCGACTCCCGGTTAATTGCTAGTTCAGGCTCGCCTAGAATGTACCCACCACGTGTTTACACTCAGCAAATTGTATAAATTCCAACGACAAACTGTCTTCTCGATCGTTGGAGATCCTTTTTACTACGCCGTCAGTTATTTCTTCCTTTTTTTTCGTCTGTCGCTAATTGATCACTACAGCCAGATCTCCGCCACCGCTTCTGTCAAATGGCGATGGCCAACGTATACCACTTCTCTATTGGGAGTCAGAAGCATACCTTCGAGATCGACATCCCTCCCAGTGCCCACGGCCACTCCCTTCGTGTTACGATTGATGCAACAAAGAATAAAGGCGCAGTTATGGTCATACGCAACACCAACAGCAACACCAGCGACAACGACGACGACAACGATAATGGCTCCGATTACGAATGTGATCGTGATCGGTACCCCACCGAACATTCACCTCGTCACAACGAACCTCTAGACGAATCCATGAGGAAATTCCGCCCGTTTTCTTCCCAGCCAACAACAACCCCTAGCCGTGTGCCAGCGTACCACACTAGTCATAGTGTTCGCTTGGACCCTGGAAAGGCCGCCAAGACGGTTGAGCATCGGGCAGAAAATTCTGGGAAGCGGCCTGTTACTAACGATTACCACACGACTCGCCAGGTCCCCGTGTTGCCTCCTCAGCATCGCTTCACCTCCCGAGCACCCCCATCTGGCGTTTATGCGCCAGATCCCAGGGAAGAAGACGAACTACCTACCTGGGCCGAATTAGCTGAACGGGCACGGCTTCACAGCAAGGGGCGTACGAATTGTAGTGGCCCGAGCATGGGTCGGGAGGTGCCAGATGACGTGCACCGCGGTTGGCGGAATATGGGCAGGCAGGTGCCCGACCAAGAACACGACATTGACGAAATCACGCCCGCCCCCGATCATCCCAGCAATCTCCACATTCCATTCCACCGACTGCCCGCCCTCGCCGGAGTAGACGGTGATCGCTTTCCTCACCTTTTTGCTATACCCCCGGAATTCCATCGCAAGTACGCCATCTCTGCCAATAGTTCCCGTGGGGGCCATGGCAAGGGATGGTGGGCCGTCTGCAAAGGATACGAAATCGGCGTCTTCTGCGACTCCTGGTAGGTTTTTACTCGTACAACATCACAGAACTGACGAATACTGGCAAATCATGTTAATTAGGGCACATATTCAAGCACTTACGGGCCCCGTTAACGGTTTTCAAAAGAAGGCAGCGACTTGGAAGCAGGCGGTAGCATACTATGACGGTTACGAACAGGAGTCTAACACTTACCGATACATTCTCTGAATAATCATCACTTGTTTTTTGGCCGTAATGAGTGTTCGAAGCAGCAAGTTAAGCAGCGTAATTATACCGAATAACATACAAGTAAGTTCATTAAGCGGTAACGAAAGCAATATACAATTCGAGAGTTGTTCTGTCGAGTGATAGCACTTGTTAGGTTGGTTGGAGTTATCATTGTAAAGTTCATCAGGAAGACTGGATCAAGCACTAACGACGATTCAAGCACTAACGATTATTCGAGGACTTGCATTGAATATGAATAAAAATATACGTGAATGATGAGGCGACAGCGCAAGGCATGCTATGAGATAGGCGACATCAAAGCCTCATGGATTCCTTGAGGCACGAATTATTTGGTATGAGTATGATTTCTTGAGGCACGAGTTATTTGGCACAAGTATATATATAAGAATATTTGATATCTAAGCATATCTAGCCTATGCAATGACTTCCACCCACGGTACTCGAAAGCGCAAGAGGCACGCAACCATATTCTCCCTGACCAGAGGATCACAAATCCAAGCAGAGTCGTCTGGCTCGATCAACATTCTCCAGGATGTATTGATCGCAACACCCCAGGAGCACCGCGTCATGGCACACGTATCACGATCCGTTCAAAGATCCGCTAACGGGAGACTCACTGCATCTACCACCCGCGTTGAACGAGTTCTTCCCAATGAGGAAGTAAGTTTGGCGAGCAGACCCTTAAGCGCCAGTACTGAATCAGCAAGCGCTAATGCGGAAGCTGACGTGAACGGCAACTCCCACCACAATGCGGAAGCTGACGTGGACACCAACTCCCACCACGCCAACGACAACGACCTCGATACACAGTCTGTTGATGCCGAGGTGTGTATCTCCTAGTCCTTATGTTATCTCTTCATCCTCTCATCCTCTTGAAAAGCTGCCTGTCCACCACCAACAGCAGTTATGGGCAGCGCATCAGCGCCAAACGTATCTTGAAGAAATTTACCGGCTTGAGGGGCGAGGCTTTGCAAATGGCAGCGGCAACATGACCCATGTCTGCCACAACGATGAAAACGAAGGGAAATATCGGTGTACCGACTGTTTCGACAATAATCTCTACTGCCTGACATGTACTCTACGTCAACACTGTCGCTCTCCTCTCCATCGCATCGAGGTAACCCTCGTTGTATACTCTGACCTGAGCCCAACTAACTTACAGGATTATAGGTGTGGGAGAACAGACATTTTGTCCGGACGTCTCTACGTGCCCTCGGCCTTGTAATCCAGCTTGGACATTCCCATGACGAGACATGCACTCTTGCCGGAACCCTGCGCAAGGAACTATACGTGATCGACACTTCGGGCGTTCACATCGTGTCCGTTCGGTTCTGCCGCTGTCGTTTTTTTGGCGAGGACATCCAGCTCTTACGGTATCGGTGGTACCCTGCCTCATCTGTAGCACCACGCACTGCATTCACTTTTGATCTCCTCAACACCTTCCAGCTACTAACGCTGCAAGGAAAGCTTTCGGCTTACGACTTTTATCTTTCCGTCGAGCGAAAGACGGACAACACTGGTATTTTGGGTTTACAGGTACGTTTGCTGTTATAATGTCTGTTGAAAGTTCTCACCTGTCATTAATAGTCTCGCTATGACCAGTTCCTCGTCTGTGTCCGCCAATTCCGCCACCTCCGAATGCTGAAACGAGCCGGCATCGGGATGGACCCGGAGCTCGTGTCCTCAACGAAAGATGGCACATACGCCGTAGATTGCCCGGCATGCCCTCATCCTGGGATAAACCTCCCTGTTAATTGGGCAACCGAGCCGGAATCAACGAGGCAAGTCCCTCGAACTTCCTATCCGGACTTCTGGCTGAGTGAATACTAGATGGCGCTATGGTCTAAACCTCACCATCGACGCAAATTTTCGCCTTAAAAATAAGGACAGACACCTTGACAGCGATAAGGCCCTTGGCGACGGGTGGGGACACTGGGTACGCGAAGGTCCATACAAGTCGCATCTTGACGCAAACGCAAACGATCCTGAGGTATGTTTGACTTCACCTCCATCAACAATCAAGCTCATACCCTGTACCTCAGCCGAACCTTTGTGATTCGGAACTTCGTGCAGTAGACCACGCGAACAAGCGCCGTTCAAGCGGCTATGTGTCGACTGGCGTAGCAGGTGTCATATGCGCAAGGCACGGTCTTGTTCGCCGTAACGGATTAGGCAATTTGCAAAAGGGCGAGAGGTAATGGCGCACCTTTTAATATCCTTATTATTGGCTAACGGTGTCCTAGATATGCAAATACTGACTTTATCGTTCTATCGACCCTCAAGAACAACCCGTTTGTCCGATTGGTTCTATCCTACGATATTTGCTGTCAGTGGTCCAGGAACTTTCGTGATCGCATGGCGAACCTCCCTGAAGATATGCGTCTCTCCGACGAAGCCTTCGATCGTATCGCATATGTAATACCCAAGTTCCACCTCTACGGCCATGGCAGCAAATGCCAGACAACTTACTCACTCAGTTACCTACCGTGGTCCGCTGAAACCGACGGCGAAGATCCTGAACGCTGGTGGGCGCACATCAATCCCGTCAGTATGAGTACCAAAATCATGGGTCCGGGATCAAGGACGGATACCATCGATGATCATGCGGCCGCGTGGAACTGGCGGAAGATTGTTGGCCTTGGTATGTCGTTACTTTGAATTGCGGTTCCATTTTTATTAACTGTTGGAATAGGAAGTAGCCTACATGCTCGCTTTCAAAAGGCAGTTTCAATGAGTGCTCGACACACCGCTCTGCATTATGAGTACTCTGCCGAGTTTACTGAAGAGAATATCGCCGCCTGGAAGCAGATGATCGTCGATTGGGAAAACGATCGCACAAAACCCAATCCATACGAGGAGACCGATACCCGTATGTCTTCTGTTGTTTACGATTCTGATATGCGCATGCTGACATCCTTCGTAGACTCGTCAATGGCTGAAGTGCGCCTTGAATTGGCAACGGAAGAAGTTACTGAGCCCCCCCGTACTCAGTCTAGTAGCCCGAACGAATTCCTTTATAAAGGCTTGGAGATCGAGGAACTCCAGTAAGTTTCTGTTCAACATGGTATATCTTCTCTTCCTCATCAGCTGTATAGACGCGTTGTATCTACTTTCCAGAAGGAGAAGACAACCCTACAGGCTGCTGAACTCCAGGAGAGGCGCAATAATCTAGGTCGTCGCATAGAACTCTGGCGAGCCGAGCAGGCGCAACATATGCCTTCTATTGCCTCTGACCTCGAACCCCGAGCTGGCCCAACTCCAGAGAAGGCTGCTCTCCTCCTACCATCTCGATTCCCACCATCAGCGGAGCTCGCATCCATGCAAACGAGGGAAGCACGGATCCGTGTTGCGCAGGCTGACGATAGCTTGCTTGATCTTCGTCGCTTGTTGCGAATCACGGCGGGTCTTGCTGAGTTCAAGTACACGCAAGTAGGATTTGGTCAAGGTCCGAACACCCGCGCGCGCTCACAGATAACTCGCTTCAAGTCCAAGGTTGCGCTCACGGCAGAGCGCTACCGCGCTGCATATCAAGCACTTCTCCTCCTAGACCCTCAAGGTAATTGGATCACCCGCCTTCGCAAGCTGGAGGATAGTGATATCCGGTGGCCAACACGCAACCCAGATGAAGCAGAAGGTACTCGCGAGATCTCGTGGATATGGCGGGCACGTACTGTACGCCCAATGCCACAACACGACCGAGACGCGCAATCGAACTCGTCGTCATCCTCGCAGACACCGCAGTCAACTAGTAACACTGCAGCTCCTAACTCTGCATCTGACTCTGAGATCGGCGAAGGTCAGTTACCTTGTTCGTGTTTATTACGCCTTTGCAGCATTGCTAATTCTATCGGCAGCCCTCCGGGTTGAATGGGCCAAATCCTATGCCCGCGCTGCTCGTTGGGACGAGGAGGTGTCGCTTGTGATTGAGGAGATGAGACGAGTCGCCGTATATTTATCATGGAAAGCAAATTGGTGGTACACTCGCCGTGGACAGCGACCAGATGCCGATGCCGAACTTCAAGAGGGTATTGATGCGTATGCTGCTCGTCAAGGCGCTACTTTGTCCGCTATGCGAACTCAATTTGCGGCGTTGTGGATGCCGGACTTGCATGGACATAATATGGTATTGCAGGGTACTTAGAATGTATTGTTGACATGATGACGACTTCATTTGTTACTTGCTGCTAGTTGTTGGATGTGAACAGGACTTGGGTGAATGTATTGATTAATGGTTACTTGGACGTTAACAACGGACGCGTGCACGCGCATACGGTTAACGTCTAAGAGAACGAAGACGTTAACCACGTACGCGTGCACGCGCATACGGTTAACGTCCAAGTGAACGAAGATGTTAACCACGTACGCGTGCACGCGCATACGGTTAACGTCCAAGTGAACGAAGACGTTAACCACGTACGCGTGCACGCGCATATTGTTAACGTCTAAGTGAACGAAGACGTTAACAACGTACGCGTGCACGCGCATATTGTTAACGTCCAAGTGAACGAAGACGTTAACAACGTACGCGTGCACGCGCATACGGTTAACGTCCAAGTGAACGAAGACGTTAACCACGTACGCGTGCACGCGCATATTGTTAACGTCCAAGTGAACGAAGACGTTAACAACGTACGCGTGCACGCGCATACGGTTAACGTCCAAGTGAACGAAGACGTTAACCACGTACGCGTGCACGCGCATATTGTTAACGTCCAAGTGAACGAAGACGTTAACCACGTACGCGTGCACGCGCATATTGTTAACGTCCAAGTGAACGAAGACGTTAACAGCGTACGCGTGTACGCGTATACTGTCAATTAGATGTTAACAACGTACGTGTGCACGCGCATATTGTTAACTTCTAAGTTATCTAGATGTTAACTACGTACGGATATACACGTGGATTGTCAACTATTAACTAGCCTATGATGTTAACCACGTACGGGAATACGCGTGAATTGTTAACAATTAAGTAGCCTATGATGTTAACCACGTACGGGAATACGCGTGAATTGTTAACAATTAAGTAGCCTATGATGTTAACCACGTACGGGAATACGCGTGAATTGTTAACAATTAAGTAGCCTATGATGTTAACCACGTACGGGAATACGCGTGAATTGTTAACAATTAAGTAGCCTATGATGTTAACAACATATACGTACACGCGGTTAAATGTTAACAACTAGCTACCAAGTTATTGTTAACATGATATACCTACGTGGTAATATGTTAACTACGTCTACGCGTTGTGAGTTAACAGGCTCGCACTGTGTTAACACACTAATGCTTCCCCTTATGCGTGCACACCCTATTTATGCGTGTACGCTGTTCTGTGTTAATGGAATCAGCAGGGATTACTGACGCAGTAACACCGGCAATGAGGACGGCGACGCTCGCCCACCGGGCCGAAATGATGGACGACCACATTTGCGATTCAAACCACAAGAAAGCATTGACAATTGGTGGGGTAGCTACACAGCGTGTTGATTTGCTGGACTGACTTCTCGTCAACTCAGTCAGGGCATTATGCAAGCGATACTCGCTAGCCGAGAAGCGAGCGGTGGAAGCAGAGGAAACTCGCCTCGCAATTGCAGATCGCGTCGGCCCGACGAACATCGATGAATGGACCAGTCAAGTCCTGGTTGCAGAAGGAATGCGTGGCACCGATCGGACAGCCATGGATATTTACGGGATGAATGCAAGTTACAAGGACCACATGGCGGTCGCTGCCGATGAGGAGCCGCTCGACGCCGAGTACCAGTGGATACGCGAGGCGATTAGTGTTCAGGAATTGCAGTCAGTGTGCAAGCATGCTAAGGATTTCCGCCTTCCTGACTCATGGCCACAGGTGGACCGTGGAATGTCGGGCTAGGCGTGCGGCTAAAGCGCCCAAAGCCGACGAGACCAGACAGATCGCCAATCTGAGGGAGCAGATTACAAGGCGCATCACCGATGTTGCGGTCCATAGCAGGGCCTTTGGCATTGAGCTTCCAGACACGCGGACGAGTGTCGCTGAGGCCGACGTATTCACCGGCAATGAGCCTCTTCCAGCAGACCAATTGTTCGCAATGGCACAATTTCACAGTCTGCTCGATGAGGACTTTGATGTTGATGACGAGGGGATGAATCTTGACTCGGCAGAGACCGCCCCCCGCGATCGTGCCCCGTCAGAGGACCGTCCCAACCCGTACCGACCGATGGGTACCGCAGAGCAGATGCTCCCAGAGAATGTGTTGATTCCGTTACCGTCCACGGTTACAGTCTGTTCTCCGGAACTGAAGTCGCACGAGCTCGCCCTCAGACAGCGTCAAGCCGAGTCATTGCTGAAGGCGCTACGCGAGGTCATCGCGGAGAAGTCCATGCAGTACAGCCACACAATGCGGGGCGCTGGCCGACAGATTATCAAAACCCGCTCAAGAGATCGGATTGCAGTACTGAACACGAAACGGAATGATCTCACGTACACATATGGCCGATGTCGGGAGGCGATGATCTCGCTTGGAGCCGATCAACCTGTTTTGGCCAGGTTTCAAGTCCTCGCACGAGAGGACATTACGAGCAATACCTCGGTCATGAACCCAAACGTGCCTGGCTCAACAACACTACATTTGTCTTGGATTTGGCATGTTGGCCAGGATGATGAGTCGGCTCCGGCTGCCCTTCACGAAAGTGCGTCACACCCACATGACTACGTTCAGAGACCATAGGAAACACTGATTAAACGACTCCGTCAGGTAATCGCGTGCTGTACATCAAGTCGCGTGCCCTCGCCCACCGATGGCGTGAAGAATCGGTACTGGTTAAGTATGAAATGGAATGGACTGTTCGATTTTTCAAGTACAAATCAGAATTATGGACTTCTCGAGCAACCAGTTTACCTGCTGGGCCACATGCCTATGCACTTCGCAAGGCGTCGCAGTCCCTTCGGCAGGCCCGCGTAGCCGAAACAGAGTTCAGGAGATACCATCATGACTTGGCGCGCATGGTCACCTGATAGATTTCCCATCACATGTCATGTCCATATCTTTCAATAACCAAAGTTGGACCTCTTTACTCACAACCACGATGGCCATCGGCGCGATCCCTCTGCTTACTTACAACAACCTTAATGTCGGGCCCCTGCGTCCCCAGCATGCAGCGTGGGGCCGTTCGATCCCGCCTCAACTCATTCTCGATTACGCCGATCAGCGCTTCGGCGTTATCTTGCTCGCTTTGAGGCAGACTCCTGACACGGTCCCCATCGCGCTTCTCCGTCAAGAATATGTATAGTACCCTCAATGCTGTCCAGACGCTGGATACTGATAACGATTCCACGTTGTAGCAATACGTCATCAGTACGATCAGTGCCGCTATCGCGATCGGTCACACCGCCATACCTGGACCGATCGTTCGGGCACTTGCCGAAGGACTCGATGGCGACCTGTTGTCGCCAGCCGCGTTTGCCTCGTCCACGGCCATTGGAAAGGCGCTCAATACCACGCGCATTCAACGTGCCCGGCAAATATTCTGTGCCACAACCTACGCCCTCGCTTGGTGGACAACGTCGGGCTTGCGCGAGGAGGCCAAGCGGGACCGCCATACCCCCTCCACAACTGTTATGTCGGCGCGGACAATCGTACAATGTTTGGAATCTTGGGGCCAAGATATTGATCGCGTGAATGATCAACAAAACATCGCGCGGCATGTTGATGGTGACGGCCGTCACCGTCCTCTCAGTGCCCTGTTGTTCCACCGGAGCCGCTTCCCAGCAATACCTGTTGCGTCACCAGCATGTGATACATGCGCTGAAGCGACGCTGATGATGCGTGAGGCGCTCCAAATTTTCAAGACCGGCCTAAACGATCGGGCTGCGTCAATTGCCGGTGATGCCCAGGAGGCAGCAGCGTACTTTGATCTGTACGATGCTGTCGCATTCAAAGAGCTTCGTGACTCCGGGGAAGATGATGACCCCACGATCGTGCACCCTGTTGATGCGGAGATTCAGCGCATTTTGGATGACAACGCCCCGCACCCCGAGCACAAGGGGCGACAAAAGGCGACATCGAAGATCAGGCAGACATACCGCGAAAAGGTTCATGATCTGGTCGAGCTCGTCAATAGGTCAGCCCGCGAATCCCTTCGTCACATCCCTAACCAAACAAATGCATTTTGGCGCGGTGGTCCGAGCCTTTCGCTCGCCGAGGCGATGGCCGAGTTCGACCCATCCACCGATCCTGTAGACGAGGCGTATCACGATGAATACTTGAAATCTCTGCCTGCTGGCACGTGGAAGTCTGGATTGACAGATGGAACCAAAAGCAAACTTGCCGGCTTTCCGTCGGCCTTCGACAATCAACCTGGGTCACCGAGAAACCGGCGCGACGACGGAAAAATCAATGCTGCCAATCGTCCGCATCCCCGCCTCGCGTCTGTCTTCAAGACGCCCGTACTTTCGGCACTGGTGCGCATGTGTGCTCGCACCCCGATACTTTGCTCACAATGATTTAGGCACCACCGCCCTCCTTCCCTCCCCCTTTTCCACGAGGTACTCCTGTCTCCTCGGTTAGCTATGTGAATAGTGAGCTATTCCCCTCACCCCCTCGCACTCGCCATGAGGCGATTCCACCCGCCATGGACGAGGTTATCGAGATCAGTTCCACTTCTGAGCAAACTCGTCAGACATTGGCTCCGCCCACTACAGCCGAATCAAATGTCACGCTTGGCGGAGACACCAGCGATATATCCCTTGGTGGTACAGACGATGGGGAGCTGCGAGCGGTAAGCGACAGTGACTCCGTATCCCTGGGTGGTGGGGACGGTGACTCGGTCAATCTCGGTGAAGACGATGAGAATGTTCGGCTGCCCAGCGTCGATGATTCTGCCAGGCCGCTGAGCCATGCTAGCGACGAAGATGATGAGGTATCACTGGGCGGCAGTGAAAGTGATGATGGGTCGGAAACCTCGGGCGCCGACCTTGAGAGCGAGCGCCAGCCGAATTTCTCAGATGATGAGGACATTAGCTTGGGTGATGTCTCCTCATCGTCTAGGAGTACGCAGTTGAGGAGTCGAGATGAAGGTACGACAATCCCCCTTGAAGGCCCTGCTCATGGATCTCCATCGCCTACCGATGCCCCACTGTCCCGGCCATCGCTTGAGGTAACGGAGGATGAAGATGACGATGACGTCTTGCTCGGCGGATATTCGGATGATTTCAATGACATCAGCGAACTGCCTCGCATCAGAGTACCGTCGGAGCAACGAGACTCGCACCGGTTTTCAATGTCGGAGATGTGCGACAGCGTCCCCAGCCTGGAATTTAGCATGGCAAGCGGTGTCTCATCACCCGAAGTCGGTCGTACTGTGTCTTCGGAAGACGAGCCCGACTACTATGACTCTGAAGAGTCCGATGCCAGTGCTGACGTCCCCGCCGACGCCCGCGAGTTCATTCGATCCTCCGATGCTCCCACATTCCAACGTATGTTGTCACCAGCTCTTGACATTTCTCACTGACCAAATTCTCGTCATAGCTCGCTATCGCAGTGTTGACTTCGACCACATCGCCGAGACTGTGTTCGGTGACGGCATGTAATGTATTTTTGGTTTCCCTTCACATGTATCTTGTGTTATAATCACAATGCATTGATTGACTATTCTCATGGAACTACGCGTGAGTACAATGTGAGTCACGGTAGGTTCGGCACGCGTGCCCGCTTCGGCCAACCGACGCCTTCACCATCTTAACCTCACAAAAGCTCTATCTCCATGCAGCTAACCACCGAACACCAGACATTCTTGGGGCACTTCGTGCCAGGCTACAGTCAATCGGCGCTACGCGCAGATCTTCGCCAGGCATGGTGGCGCCGGTTGCACAAGGAGTGGTTGAAAAGATGGGGGAGGAAGCCGTCTGGACCGCAGCAGCAGGTGAGTACGAACGCGCTCAATGAGAGTCTTTTAAACGAAGTGATCAGGCCATAGTGGAGTTTTTCGATAATGCGGGCGCGAGCACTAGCTCGATAGCAGCGGCCGCCGAGCCATCGATCGTCGCGGAGACCGAAGACGCAAACGACACCACCGACGAGTTAGCGAGCGGTTCCAAATCGATGGGCCCGCCGAGCGTCGGTGACCGTGAGATGGCGGCCGCGGCAGCATTGGTGATGCTGCATTCGTCGCCAAGGGACGATAACGCGGGGCTGAGTGTGGCCTCGACCGAAACAGTGGCGGCCACTGCGGGCCCAAATAGCCACGCCGACGCCGGAGGGGTCGCCATCACTTGGATGGACCCCGAAATCTGCGCCTCCCCGTCGGGGGAGGATTTCGGCATCGTGAATCATCGCCCACTCAGATGGCAGCCATGGGTGTGTCCAACCGGAGAGGATGGGGCGGGCGAGGAGGTATAAGCGCGGCATGGAGTCGCAGGTGCGACGTCGATCTGCCCCGGCGAGCCGAGGAGGCAGCATTGTCATCCAAGCTGACCATGGATCCTTTGGAACGCACCAAATATCTATTGCTCATTGGCGGCGCAGCACGTAATCAGAGACACGGCTGCAAATGTTTTTTATATATAACGGCGAAGCCGACACATGGTCGGACGTCCTCGCGTACATGTGTGGTGGCGCTTGGCCACAAATCGAAGTCCAGATATATTTTTTGTAATAGAAATATGACTTCAAATTGTTCTTGTGTTTCAGTGACTCAAAGTCCCCTAAGTAATTCGCCTCCGAGGGTCATTCACCGATGGTTGCGAATGTCGGCCCATGTTGCGCATCTTCACAAGATATACTACTTTGCTATTTGCTGCTCCTACTATTGCCACATGTCAGTAGCGCTTGTCTCATTGTCGGTCTTCGCTCGGACGTCGGCTTCTCGCAGGCCAAATGTCAAGGCATTGTTCGGCTGGCGAATCGGCTCATGTCGCTTCGGGCGTCATGGACCATCTAGTGTACCATCTAGTGTACTATTTCAATCTTAGGCATCGGTGCCGGACGGCATGAAAACGAGCATCGTACATTGAATTATCATATATGGATATTTTCTCAACTTTTGCCACCCTTACCATCGCCTGGCGACTGCGACCGTCGGCCTATGTCGTTCGTCCTCGTGCTTCATCGAGTGTCGGCTTCATTGAGCAACTCCAAATTAATGATTTTCAATCTTCCACACCTATCCATGTACACCCTTTATCCCCGAAATATGTATTGCTATTGACTTTAAGTAGCTTGCCGATCGCCCACGCACTGCGACCGTCGGCCCATGTCGCTCCCCCTCGCCCTTCATCGGGTGCCGGCTTTATTGAGTGGCTCCTTAAATAAAGATTGCCACCATGCCATTATACCTTTTTACTCACTCTGTAGTCCCTAATCTCCAACCTACTGCATTTACCAAATGGCTGGTATTGTCGGTCGTACCGGGGCACTCTCGGCCTACCCACACAGACCGATGTGCTAATGAGCTGCAAAATAGGTGGATTTCTACGTCTCTTACAATCGTCAACAATGTTTTGCTTCTTTCAACCGCTCAAATTTGCAACATCCGCAACGTTCGCAGAATCTCGGCATCAATCGGTTGTCCGATGCTTTCACATTTCCGGTCATTACTCTAATCTACCTGGGTAAAGATAATCAAGCAGACATAAATCTGTTCCAGTCCTCTGAAAACATCTACTCCATTGTCGGTGATACTGTCGGTGCCTCCGTCGGTCCCACCCTCGGGCCTCCCAATGTCCAGGTTGCTCCGCGCGGACGGTTGTTACTTGCTACATGTAGATATACTATATTGGGAAATATCCGCTGGTATTCCGCGCGGACTGATGCCATCAATACATTGTATAACTCCGCTCTGATGTTACGGGGCCTGTAGTGTAACGGAAGGTTCCGTCCTTGATTTCTGGGGCGGTTTGGGCGCCTCGCTAAGTTGCAGGGTTATTGGCATACCCGAGTGCCGGTGGCTTCCTTTCGTGGCTTCTATGTCCGTTATATCCGGTCCGTTATGTCCGGTGTTCCACGTTTCCATTGATTACGTACACAACCTGTAACGGAAGCGCCTCTTTGTCCTTGTATAGTAGCCTCGCTCCCCTCCTTCTCCCTCTCGATGTCGTTGTTCCGCTGACGGACGTAACTGGTAACTGGGTTAATATAAAGGTGAGCGTGCTCTTCCATTTCCACCCTTTCTCCCCCATGTCTCACTCTCGCCAGTATCTTCCTTGCACTCTCGAATGTTTGACCGTCCACCTCGTCGTGGACTTGTATATTTCAGGGGATTTGTGGTGAGTTTGCTGTCGCTCCCTGTCTCTATTTCTTGACAGCAACATTTGCAGGTTCTGGAGCCTACTCCAGCTGTTGTGCCACCTCGAGTCCCTTCTCAACCTTCCGTCGACGACATTGCGGCAAGAGCGGTACATATGGGTCGTACGAGGAGCTGTGGCTTACGCTCTGGTGAGTCTCTGCATACTCTCATTTGTTCTCTCCTCATCGTTCACTTATTTAGAATGTCATTGAATACGCCACATACTTTCCCTCTATCCGGCGTGCGGTTGCTGCGGCTGCCTTCGGTAATGGTATTTGTCGGCAGTGTTAGGTTTCGCTCATGCCGTCGTCTTTTCAGAATACATGTACTTTTCTGTTGTTGCGTAATCTTCGTTTGCGTGATCTTCGTCTGTATTTCCCAGTTCTTGTCGCCCATAATTGTCAAGAAAACTCATCAATTAAACTATATACGGTGATGCTGCTCGTCTACAATTGACTATTCATCCATTCCTCCCATGGTCTGCGGTGCGTCCATTGAGTCACCTTGAACAACATCGACTCGCGCGTCAATTTGTGCCCTATGTCGTTGACTACCTGAGCTGCGGGTATCTATGCTGTAGGGATTACTGCGCTTGAGCTTCGAAACCTGGGGGGCGTGTTGCTTCTTGAGCCCTGCGGTCATTCGTTCGGTCATTGCGTCCTATTCAGATGTCAGTCAGGCTCTCGCCCAAAGCGGCTACGACGCACGGTTGTGTGATGCCCGTCGAGGAGGGCAACACTTCGGAGGATGAGTTTGACCACGTATTCGCCGTCCGCGGGAACACACAGGAGGGAGACTTGCAGCTCCACGATATCGCCGACTTGGAATACTATCGGAAGCGTGGGGGTGTATCTGCGCACAAAGGTTACGTGGCAGCTGAAATAGTGGAGAAATGATAATTTGCTTACGTTGTTTCTCCCTCCGTATTTACCCCAATTGTATAATAGTCGACCTTATTGTCCTCCGTGTACACCCACTTCTCGTGGTTGACGTTGCTGAGTACTCCGTGTGGGTCGATCTCGTTGCCGATTGTGGCTTGCTCGTATCCGGCAGCTTGTTTCGTTGGCGTGAAGAAGCGGTTGCTTGCAGAAATTGTAGTGTATTCGGCCTTGAACTCGTCCGTCGAGCGGACGTAGCTTCCGATAAACTCTGGGGGTGTCTTCAATTTACCTTTGGGGGTATATCGGCTGAACATGGTATGGATGTGCCGCATGTTCGCCACGATTTGCTCAAATCGCTTGCTACCCAGGCCGGTGATAGTGATACCTTGCCTAAGGTGTCGCATGCGGTTGTCGGAGCGTCTGCGCGAGTTAATCGTCGACAGGTGCAGACATGGTTTTGCTTACCTTGTCCCGACGTTGAATGGTGGGAGTGCCGTTTGGCAAACGATTCCCTGGAGCCCTATCGTAGCTTCTTCAACTTCCCCCGAAGGCGTTTGGTGGCGCACGAGCTTTGATGTCCCGTTCTGGTTGACATGAATGTTAAGACCGAATTTCTCCCCTGTTTCCTAGAGAAGTGGTGTTGGATTCGTCTGGTCGCCGAGGGAGACGTCCGACTTACTGCTGTCATGACGAACATTTGAGGTAAGCCAGCCTCTGCTCTGACTTCAATCTGATCTTCCAGCGTCGCGGCTTGTGTGAATGGTTGGTAAGTGAACGATGTTGATGAAGTTTGAACCGGCTCACCTGCAGTGCTTGCGTTGTAGTGAGTGTCCATGCTCTGTCGTTATCGTCTTTGGCGGCCCATTTATACAGTTGTTCGTGGCTGGAGAGATGGGCTATGCCGTGTTTGTCGCCAGCGGCACACGTGCTAACACGTGGTGAGGGCTTGAGCGTCAATGTGTTGTCGCTCAGCGTCACTTTTCCACCCTCTATACTCTAATTGACCGCCATTTCATGCCATGTAATCTCCCGCCCTCCCATCTTCCGTTCATTTCGCTGGTTACCAGTCTGGTCTTAAGCTTTTCAACTACACTGTATTCATTTCCGATTCGATCTCAGGGTGGAGGCCGCTGTTGCGAGGGTCATTGTATATTCTGCCTTTGCTCTGTGTTCTTTCTTGCTTTAACAGTGAGTATTTTTCTTTTACTTTTCCTTCTGCGCCTTTCCCGTCGCGATGCATTCCCAGTACATGGGACTCGTGTGCTTCTGTGCGCGATCTGGAGTCCCTTTTGTCGCTTCTGGGAGTGGCTCGTAGTTACGAACACGCTGGTATCTGCTTCATCGTCCGTCGTATTGCGAGGAGTTCGTCCGAGGCCTTTGCACAACGCACTGACGTGAACTTTTCCAGGTCTTTGTCCCCGAGCATTTAAAACCTATGAGTCTTTCTCCTGGCCTCCCCATCGATTTCGATACACTTCAATTCTTTGTTCTCAACAACTTCGCCTCGCTTGCTCTTGACATGGCTCGTGCATCTACGTACGTTCATGATATACCCGCTCTATGGATGGAATTGGCTCATCCTTGTTTGCTCAGTCGTTCGACCGCTGCCGGAAAGGCATCAACTCGGCGCAAGGCTTGTCCTCCAACGTGGGTGACATATTCTAGCTGTGGATATGGGCTCACTTTTTATGGGAATAGTGACGTCTCTCCGCCCTCAGCCAAGACTGCTCGAGTATCCCCTCGCAAACTCACAGGTCTTGCAGCCGCAGGAGACGATGTCCACAGTGATGCAGGAGATCCACATTCACAGGCGATGTGAGAGACTTGGTAGCACTCTCGCGGCTCGACTAACTGCTTGTTCCAGAGACGATGCACCATCCTCTGGTCGCCGTGGCCGTGCTGGCGGTCGTTCGAAGAAGATGTGGGCAGCCTTTTTTGCCCTTGTTGTGCTGGCTGCTCACTTGCCGCTCTCTCTGTATAGCCTGCCGGAAAAAACCGCCGAAATTGAGTATGTCTTCAGTTGTCCACGCTGCCTCAGTTCGCTCACTTAGCTCGCAGCGAGGAGCAGAACCCCTTCGTCGACAATAACGTAGCCCCTGTGGAGTCCGCTGACAATATTGCTGGTGAAGAGGTCGACCAGCTTGCCGATGACGAGGATGAATCTACGACGCCCAAGGCACATGAGCTGCAGGGAAAGCGCAAGTAAGTTGTGGGTTTATTGTGCATTTTTCTTCCTTGACAAACTCTGTCTATAGGCGCGATGTTTCCTCGCCTACTCCCAGAGCAGCACCTGCCTCTCGGGGTATCAAACAGCCTAGGTTCGTATTGCCCACTCCTCAAGGAAAAGCAGGTACTACTGCGAAACGGTTCGTTGCCACATTCTCTGTTATTACTTGCTGCTGACCTTCCTGTGCTAGCACGCCCACACTTGGTATCGACCGCCCTCCTACACCACGCCCTCCCAGACTTGCTGAATCCGACAGCGGTCCAAATACTCCGAAAGTTGCATATCGCGCAGCCTCGCCCGATTCAGACGTCCACATACTTTCAACGCCTCCCAGCTCGATTTTCAAGTCTGCTTCTGTGGCCAGTGGCTTCAGCGTGACACCTGCAACTCCTCGGATCTCGAAAACCATGAAACGTGAAATGTATGGGGCTTTTAACTGAATTCAACGGCTGCTAATCGGCGTCTACCTTAGCATTGTGCTCGACGAGTCCGATTCGGAGGACAGGGCTCGGTCTGAGACGCCGTTCTCTGGGGAGCCATTCGACCTCCAGCTGCCCGATATCCTGTCTGCTCTGAAACAAGACTTGCTTGCCTCTGGGATTGCCTCTCGCTTACGGTACGTTCTTCCTCAATCCATACCCGCACTTGTCTATACTTACAATGTGAAGGAACACCGAGTTGCAAACTCACTATCCCTCTGAACGTCCGATGACGTTCCCTATAACTCCCGATGTCCTTACGTGGGCATACAATGATGCCCAAGTTGTGTAAGCACAGACCCCATCTTTGTACGCTATCTTTACTGAAATGTTTTAGTGCGCTCTATGATGCCCTCAATTTTCCTGGATGTGGTGTTTACGTCAACCCACTTCGCGCCGATCCGGCAGATTTCTTTGTCGATGCCAGCTCGAAGCTCACCCACAAATCGGGGCGAGCAAAGAATATGGCCGCCGTCCTCGTTCTTCCGCTCTTGGTCGGCTCTAGCTCGCTCACCAAGCTCGCATCCATACGAAGCAATAATTCCGAAGGTGACACCCACTACCGCCTCCGTGGTGCTCCTCCTCCAGACATCTGGCCCGTTGCCCTTGGGTTCCTTGGGGCCTGCTACAAGCGCGACAACTTCCACGCTTACTTAATGCACGGGCAGATACAGTTGAGCACGAAGCCGCTGTCGTTCGATTCACGTAAGTCTGTGTGAGTTAAACTCTGTTGCATAGACTAACTGACGTTTATAGAGAGCCCAAAGAAAAGAGGCGGCGCCACACTCTCCAGCAATACCCCTTCCAGCAAGCTTGAACCCAAAACTGGTTCAGAATACATTTCCTATCCTTCCGCACGTCCGGCCACTACTCCTGGTTCGTTGTTCATCTCGTGTACTTTTTCTATTCTGATCTCCCCTCAGTTCCCATTTACGACGGTCGATTCGACGGCAATAATCCAATTGCGCGGCCCGGTTTCTATTTCAGCGAGCGTGAGTGGAGGAACCTCTCCGCCCTTCCTCGGTTTGGCAACAATAAGGCTGAGCCAAAGGAGCTGAAGACATGCCGCCAGGATGAGCAATATCAAGTCGTTCTCGCGGGGTTTACAATCACCACCTTCGTTCCCAAAAACGCCAGCAAGCAAGAAGTGCACATCTCGTTCAACATCCAATTTACCATTCTTTTGGCCGACTACGTGCGCCATACGGAGGATACAAGACCCCCGATGACCGTGGAAAGGGTCGCATCCTATCGCGAACGTCTGTTTTCCAGCAGCGACGATGACGACAATGACGATTTTGTCTCGCCTGCTGTAGCCGGCCCATCCCGCCTCACCTCTTTGAGTAGGAAGTAGATTTCGTGTACACGCCGCTTCTTGGTATCTTGTTCAGGCGTCTGTTCGTCAGCTATCGTGTATATCTTCTGTTTGCGCTATCTTGTCCTGTTATCACTTAGCCCTTGTTCTCGTGCTTATGTTCCGCTCTTTGTATGTTCTCTCGTTTTATTCCTCCGAAAACAAAAAAAAACTTTGTTGTGTATTTTATTATCATCATCTCTGTGTGGCTTGTGTGTTAGCTATAGAAATATATGTTTTCGAGATGGCATATGTTTTTCGCGGCGCAGCTTGAGTTGCTCTGGGAGTTTGTGTATGCATGGCCAAACACCAAACACCAAACACCAAACACCAAACACCACCACCCACCAAACGCGAACAGCCAAGTAGAATACGCTAAGGTGGCCCACACAACGCTGCAACCACCACTCACCTACGGGATACGGCCACCAACGCCCTTGCCACCAACGCCGTACCCCAGATGCAGATTGCAAGCGCCGCGGAGGTTCTTGTCCCACTCTCGTTCCTCGCAATTCTACGCAATCAGGTGTCGGTCACCGTTTCGCCCATCTGCACGCAGACCAGACAATTGGTCGCTCGGCACCCATCAAGAAGAGTATCAAGTGGGGCAAGGGGAAGTGTTGGGTTTGCTAGAAGGAGAACGGTATGGCTGCAATTACCGGTTTATACGAACTCCACTTCACATTGACGTGCAGCCCGCTTCGTCGATAACCCCCGTATTGTTCGCAATAATCCAAAGTGGCGTCTCTGCCCGTCGCCCTCTTCGCACTGCTGTCAGTCGGCGAGACGTCAGCAATCAAGGGCACACTTCTGCAGTTGGTCTGGGCGGTCAGCGAAGATGCGTATACCCGTTATGTAGTACACTGCTGCGCCCGCTACTACGAGATCGTCAGCTTCGGTGGGCCTTCGTCTTCGTCTCGACTTTCAGCGGCTAATAATTCGATGCAGGCAAAGAAGTAAAGGGACACAGACTAACTTACCTTCTACGGCCAAATATCGCCCACCCCGATTCCTTCGCTGCCGTAGGTCTCTACGCACCTCCCACAACTGACTTCGACTCGGCGTCCGTCTGGCCATGAAGGCGACATAACCGTACACATCGAGCAACGGCCTCGCCCAGACGTCCGCTGGCTTCCCGCCCCCGGAATTCCAGGCGGAGCCGGTCCGCTTTGTCTCCATCGCCTCGCCTGCGCGTCGACCTGCACGCTGGCTTTCCACCCCCGGAATTCCAGGCCATCGCCTCACCTGCGCGTCGACCTGCACGCTGGCTTCCCGCCCCCGGAATTCCAGGCGGAGCCAGTCCGCTTCGTCTCCATCGCCTCACCTGCGCGTCGACCTGCACGCCGGCGCATGATTGAACACAGAGTGGTGTCGTCAAGGCAGACCCGCAGGAGAAGCAGGACAGAGCCAACGAGACGGACGCACAAGACGGTGCAACAAGAACACGGGGAACTGGGGAAAGGGGAGAATCGGAACGGAATGAGAGCAAGAGAGACGGCGAGGAAAGAGGGAAAGGAAACACGAGAGCGGGATAAATGTAACTATTAACCTTGTGTAGCACACTGCATAGGTTTTTTTTCTTAGTTGGTACACTACTCTTCGTGATAGTTGCGCAATGTATGGGTTATAAAACGGGCTCGAAGCGGACTCAGACAAACGGGAATACGGGCTGGAACGCTGCGCGACCTCGTGTCACATGCAATAAACGTGACTTGAAACTGTTCACACGGTTCAAAGTTCGAACGTTCAACACTCGCCGCTCTTACTTGATTACTCCCTTTGATCTTTACGCTGAAAACAACACTACCGACGTAAGTTATGATTCTCCTGCAGCTTTCCAACGCTAATACTATTATTCCCTTACCCTAGCCTTTGTTCACAAAGCCTGCATGGAACTCAGGATTGCTATCAAACCTTCTACACACCCAAGTCAACTACGACACTATGGTATGTACTATACTGCTGTTGGCATGAACATGTTTGTGCTTATGGTTTCTCAGACATGGTGCTTCTTGCTGGTATCATAATACCTGCTGTCTTATGGTCAATGGCTAAATTATGTGTGTTCCCAACAGCCATTCATGTTCAACCTGTACTGATGCCATGATCTAGCTACTTGCTTAATTTTGCGGCCCTTTTCTATGACCGCACTCGTCTTTAAGCTGCCCGAGCTCATCGGTGTTATTCCGTCAATTCATGATTGCTTTTCAAGTGCATCATCTTTTGGCGTGCTGTTCATTGTTTCGAGCACAATATCTGTGTGTATCTTTGCTATTATGCATGTTAAGTTCAATTGTGTTGGATATAAACTTGTCCGAAATAGATTTTACTATGGTGGACACCGTACATGTATTCTTGATTATGCAGACATCGAGGATTATATTGTCGATGGACCAGAGATTGACCGAAACACTGAGGGTTTAATTTATGAAGGTGTTTACTCTGATATTGAATCATTAAGATTTCCGTCAAGTAAGTACATACATATACGTGCTGATGTGAGAGATGTAATGCAATTTGTAAGTGCTGCAGAGTGTGTTAAGATTGCTCGCAAACACAATATTATATGTGGTGTGCGAACTCCCAAAGACCTTGTTATAAGTATGGCTGAACATCATGCATGTGAGCTCTGCTACTCGCTTGTTTATGTTTTTTCTGTGAAAAAGACCGACAAATTCATTAGAGCCAAAGCCAAGGAAGGGAATAACAAACAGAGATCTATTACAGGAAATGTATCACCCCCATCGACTGTAAGTTCAAGTGCGCCTCCATTTCTGTAAGGGGACACTCCTATTTTCCCCTATTCCCCTGTCCATCCCCCTTTCCCCTCGTCCCCTCCCTCTCCCCTCTTTCCACGGACTCTTATTTACACCCTCTTTCGTTCCATCATTCATTCCATCCTTTCCACCCCACTCCCTCGCCTTCCAAAGCGTTCCGATGACTCCGAAGCGTTCCCGCAGTCCGGATTCACTCCGGACTCGCGTGCACGTCTCTGGACTCGTTGGGACGACTTCCCCTCACTTCTCCCACTGTTTCCCTTCCTATTCCCACTTCCCCAGGTCGCTGGCACGACTCCTGCATATTCCCCTCCACTTATTATCACATGCTCCTGCTCGTACCTTGTGATATTCATCGGACTTGTGGCGGGTGTACTATACAGTTCTTTCATTCTTCTCCCACGCTTCTACAGTATATACTTCGCATCCTAGCATGGAGGATCCTTATCTTGTTCTCTTTGGATTCTCCCTCTGCTAGGTGTGTATCCTCTCATGTATTGTAGGTAGCATTATTCATATCTTTGGATTCTCCCTCTGCTAGGCCTGCGCTGTGCGGCCATCTTGAGGTTGCCCTTACAGCAGAACAAGATCCCCCATCCTGGCACTAGAGCCCTACGGAAAACGTCCCGCGTCAGCCCGGACTCGCTCCCGACGTCTTTCCGGTTTTGCGGACATTCCGGACGCTCTCCTGCTACTCCCACCCACCTCTGAGGACCCAAGGAACTCCATCCCTCGCTCCCCTGACGACTCCGAAATGACGGGCGCCTCCGGCCAGATCCCGTCATTCGAGCCAGTCGCTCCAGGATCGGACTCCGAGACTTTGCGGACCTTGTGGGCTCAGACGTACGAGCACGAAACCCAAATCAGCACCATCCATGACGCCCTAGCTCGAATTGAATCACTCCTTACTACACCCCGACCCCCTACGCCCAAAACGACTCCGGACCCCGAACCGGAAGGTACAGCAGCCTCCCAACACGCCCCGGGTCGACACAATACCACTCCGCGGTCCCGTCTGAAGCCCGCCTCTCCCCCAATCTTCGACGGAAACCGCAAGGATGGTCGCGCATTCTTCAACGCTTGCACCATCTACTTCCAGCTCTGTCCGGACCACTTCCCGAACGAGCAAGCCAAAATCCTCTGGTGTCTCTCCTTCTTCCAGAAGGACCGAGCCAAGGAATATGCGGACATGGTTCTCCGGAGCACCCGGGATCCTTACTTCAAAACCTGGAGTGACTTCGCTTCGGAATTCCGGACTCGCTTCCTTCCGGATCGGGAACGCGAGTCTGCCATGCTCAAGCTGGAGTCCACCCGCTACCACCAAGGACGCCGGACCTTCCAGGAATACCTCGACGAGTTCCAGGACCTCATTGACCAGTCCGGATACACTGAGGGCTCCAACATCACGATGAAGTTCCGACGCGGGCTCGACTCCGTCATCCAGAGCCGTGTCGCGGAGTCCGCGGACTGCCCCAGCGAAGAAGACTTCGAAGAATGGTACAGCGCTGCGCAACGGGTTGCAGACAATCGTGCTGCCAACCAGTCCTTCCACTTCGGCCAGCATTCCGCTCACTCCGGACCTTCTCCCCGACCTGCTGCGAACTCCGGAATCGCTCGGAACCCCGGAGGGATACTTCCTGCACCTCGGACCCAGCTCCCGCCTCTCCAACCCCGTTTCCAACCCCTGCCTCCTCCAAAGGCTCTCTCACCCGGCGTCCCAATGGACGTTGACCACACCCGCTCTCGGCCCCCTGCCCCTCAGTCGTGCTACCGATGCGGCAAACCCGGCCACATGGCCCGCGAGTGCCCGCTGCGGTTTGATGTCCGGTTCATGACAACCGAGGAGCGGATGTCCGCTATCGAGGATCTCTTGACCGCGGCCGACGTTGTAGAAAGTACTGGGACTCCGGGAGGAATAGACGACGAGGGAACGGCCCCGGTTGAGGAATCTGACACGGCGGATTTTCCCCGGACCAACGAGTGATCCGTGCGGCCTCGTTGGTGAACAACCGATTTGCTTGTCTTAACGTAGATGAAATACACGATGATCATTCCGACCTTTCCAATGATTCGTCCGACGTGAAGCAAGCAACTCCGGTTGCAACCCGCACACTCCGAAGGTTTCGCCCGCAGTGGGAACGGCGGCTACCCAGTAGCTATAAGATTTCCGCTTTGCCCGGCAAGCTTTCGTTAGACATACCCGTTGAAGTGCTGAGCACAGATACACAACACCGATGCACCCTGCAGGCCCTGGTGGACTGCGGAGCCACCGGAGTCTTCATGCATCCGCGATTCGCAGATGCCCATGGTTTCACCCGTCGCAAGCTTTCCGCTCCGATCCCAGTCTTCAATGTCGACGGTTCGCCAAACGAAAACGGATCCATCTCCGAAGTCGTAGACCTCGTACTCCGGTTCAAGGACCACACGGAACGGATGCTTTTTGCCGTTACAAACATCGGACGCCAGGACGTCATCCTCGGATACACTTGGCTCCGGAAGCACAACCCCGAGATTGACTGGCAAACGAAGGAGGTGACCATGAGCCGCTGCCCATCCGGATGCGATACCTGTCGCAAGGAGTTCCGCCATGACAAGCTGACCAGACGCAAGGAGTCCGTGCGACTCCGGGAGTGTCGTATGGGTCCGATGCCAATGGTCGAGGAACTCCACTCGGATGACCCTCCGAAGCTCCTGGATTGTGACGATGAGGACGACGAAGATGCGACTCCGGACGGCGATAGTCTTGAGAAGGGTGACCGTATCTTTGCGGCCGTTCCTCCTCCGACTCCGGAATACCTTCGGAGTCTCCGGGAAGAACACGTCCGAGCCACGGAAACTGTCTCGCAACGCCTGGCATTGGCTTTCCAGCGTAATAAGGCTCCGGACCCTTGTCACAGCGCAATTCCGGACTTCCTTCGGGAATTCGAGGATGTCTTCGCCAAGGAAGCCTTCGACGAGCTGCCTGTGCCCCGTCCATGGGATCACGCGATTGAACTAGTGCCTGGAGCGGAACCTGTCAACACCAAGTGCTACCCGTTGTCCCCGGCGGAGCAGAAGCAGCTGGACGAGTTTTTGGAAGAAAACCTTCGGACTGGTCGCATCCGCCCCAGCAAGTCGCCCATGGCTGCTCCAGTATTCTTTGTCAAGAAGAAGGACGGATCGCTCCGCTTGGTTCAGGACTACCGGAAACTCAATGGCATGACTGTCAAGAATCGGTACCCGCTTCCGCTCATTTCCGACTTGGTGGACAAACTCCGGAACGCCCGCTACTTCTCCAAGCTCGACGTCCGGTGGGGTTTCAACAACGTCCGGATAAAGGAAGGTGATGAGTGGAAGGCCGCGTTCCGGACTACCCGCGGACTCTTCGAACCCTTGGTGATGTTCTTCGGACTGACGAACAGCCCGTCCACCTTCCAGACCATGATGAACGACCTGTTTCGGGAGCTCATTACGGAAGGTGTGGTCATTATCTATCTGGATGACATTCTGATCTACACCAAGACGCGCAAGGAGCACCATCGGGTTCTCAAACGAGTCCTGGAGATCCTACAGCGGAATAAGCTATTCCTACGGGCGGACAAGTGCGACTTCGAACAAACCAAGGTGGAGTATCTCGGAGTTGTCATCTCCGAGGGTAAGATCGAGATGGACCCCGTCAAGGTCTCCGGAGTCCGCGACTGGCCAACGCCCCGTAACCGGACTGAACTCCAATCGTTCCTCGGGTTCGTCAACTTCTACCGCCGCTTCATCAAGGACTACTCGCACATAGCTCGGCCTCTCTTCGACCTCACTTGCGCCAAAGAATGGCAGTGGAACGACTCCGCTCAGTCCGCCTTCCTCCGGATCAAGGAACTCATCACTTCGGAACCAGTCCTAGTGTTTCCGAAGGAGGACAGGCCTTACCGCGTCGAGGCGGACTCGTCGGACTACGCTACGGGCGCGGTCCTCTCTCAGCTCAACCCGGATGATGGTAAATGGCACCCTGTCGCGTTCTACTCTAAAAGTCTACAGCCTGCGGAGCGGAACTACGAAATACACGACAAGGAGATGCTTTCGATCATCCGGGCTCTCGAAGAGTGGCGGCACTACCTGGAAGGCGCGGAGACTCCGTTTGAGATCTGGACCGACCACAAAAACCTGGAGTACTTCATCAAGGCCCAGAAGCTCAACCGTCGCCAAGCCCGCTGGTCCCTCTACCTTTCCCGCTTTGATTTCACACTCCTGCATCGACCCGGACGCACTATGGGTAAGCCTGATGCTCTCTCGCGACGCTCGGATCACTCGGACGGTAAGGATGATAACAAGGATGTGGTTTTACTTAAACCGTCCTACTTTGCCGTTCGTGCCACGGGTGTCACTCTTGAAGGGGAGGAGAAGGATATCCTCACGGCTATCCGGACTGGAGTGCGGAACGCGAAGTTCGAGGATGCAGTGGCCAAGGCAGCGGAGGAGTTGAAGAAGGCACAGGGCAGTCGCAGGACAGTTCGGAGTGCGGAATGGTCTCAATCGGACGGACTCCTGATGTTCCGGGGTAAGATCTACGTTCCGGACGTTCCGGACTTGCGTCGGACCATTGTAGCCCAGCACCACGATACCAAGGTCGCGGGACACGCAGGCAGGTGGAAGACTCTGGAACTCGTCTCACGCAGCTACTGGTGGCCCAACATGTCCCGCTACATCGGATCCTACACCCGACACTGCGATCTCTGCCTCCGGACGAAAGCCCAAAGGCATCCGCCCATGGGTGAGCTCCATCCGCTTCCCATTCCGGACGAACGCTGGGATCGCCTGAGTGTGGACTTCATTGTGGAGCTTCCGGAGTCCGACGGGTTCGACGCTGTTATGAATGTGGTTGACTCCGTAAGCAAACGCGCCCACTTCATCCCGACTCACACCACAGTGTCCGCCCTCGGCTCCGCCAACCTGTACCTGCAAAACGTCTGGAAGCTGCACGGACTCCCTCGCTCCGTTGTTTCCGACCGCGGGCCGCAGTTTGTTGCAGAGTTCACCCGGGAAGTCTACCGGATGCTTGGGATCAAGCTGGCTGCTTCCACTGCGTACCACCCTCAGTCCGACGGACAGACGGAGCGGACTAACCAGGAGCTCGAGTCTTACCTCCGGATCTTCGTCGGAGAGCGTCAGAACGATTGGGCTTGACTTTTACCTATGGCGGAGTTTGCGTACAACAACCGTGTCCACGCTTCTACCCAGCAGTCCCCGTTCCTACTGGATACAGGTCGTCACCCCCGTCTTGGATTCGAGCCCCACCAGCCGCCGTCCCGCATGGAGTCCGCAAACGAGTTCGTCGACCGGATGAAGTCTGCTGTCGACGAAGCTCAGTCCGCCTTGGTCAAAGCTCAGGACGACATGAAGCGTTACTACGACCAACGTCGGACTCCTGCTCCGGAGTACCAACCGGGTGACAAGGTTTGGCTAGACTCGTCGGACATCAACCTTGCACGACCTTCCCGGAAACTTGGACATGCACGCCTTGGTCCTTACAAGGTGGTCCGGAAGGTTGGCAAGTCGGCATACCGACTCCAGCTCCCTCCGGGCTTATCCCGCCTCCATCCGGTCTTCCCTGTGGTCAAACTCTCTCCCTTCGTTCCGGACCCCATCCCGGGTCGACGCCCTGTCGCCCCGCCGCCTCCGCAACTTGTAGACGGCGAAGAGGAACACGAGGTAGAGGAGGTTCGGAACAGCAGGCGTTTCGGTCGGGTGTTGAAGTATCTGGTACGTTGGCGAGGCTATGGCATCGAGCACGACTCCTGGGAACCCGCGAGCAACCTCCAACACGCTGCCCAGAAGGTCAAGGACTTCCATGATCGCCATCCCGACGCAGTCCGTGTACTCCGGATGACTCCTACGGCACTCGACCAGTCTTGGGAACGTTGGCGTAGTCGGAAGGCTCCGGGTTCTGTCCAGTCGTACTTCGACGTCTTCTCGCAGCATTCTGGGGTTTCAGGATTGGTGAATACATGGCGTGGCAAGCAGGAATCTTCGCGTCGGGTCGCCGCGAGCTTGAAGGGGGGGTGATGTAAGGGGACACTCCTATTTTCCCCTATTCCCCTGTCCATCCCCCTTTCCCCTCGTCCCCTCCCTCTCCCCTCTTTCCACGGACTCTTATTTACACCCTCTTTCGTTCCATCATTCATTCCATCCTTTCCACCCCACTCCCTCGCCTTCCAAAGCGTTCCGATGACTCCGAAGCGTTCCCGCAGTCCGGATTCACTCCGGACTCGCGTGCACGTCTCTGGACTCGTTGGGACGACTTCCCCTCACTTCTCCCACTGTTTCCCTTCCTATTCCCACTTCCCCAGGTCGCTGGCACGACTCCTGCATATTCCCCTCCACTTATTATCACATGCTCCTGCTCGTACCTTGTGATATTCATCGGACTTGTGGCGGGTGTACTATACAGTTCTTTCATTCTTCTCCCACGCTTCTACAGTATATACTTCGCATCCTAGCATGGAGGATCCTTATCTTGTTCTCTTTGGATTCTCCCTCTGCTAGGTGTGTATCCTCTCATGTATTGTAGGTAGCATTATTCATATCTTTGGATTCTCCCTCTGCTAGGCCTGCGCTGTGCGGCCATCTTGAGGTTGCCCTTACAATTTCCCCCTTCACCTCTAGCTGAGGAAACTGTGCGTAATGTAATTCAACGCTGCTGTAACAAAATGAACCCAGCAAACTTTGTTGAATCAGGGTGTGCCGTATGTGGCCAGCTAGTACTTGTCACTGAATTGTCTCGGTTGCGTACCGTGAAGAATCTGCTTCATGTGCTTGATGTACCTGGAATTACGAGATTTGCCCGAAAAATGGATACTGATCCACTTAAGGAAATTCCCGGACCTGTTATTGACCACAGTCTGCATGAGATTTGTAACAGTTGTCGTGCATCTTTACGCAAAGGTAAAGTGCCACGGAATGCTTTAGCTCGCGGACTTTGGCTAGGGGCTGTACCAGAGCAGCTCAAAGACCTCAGATTTGTTGAACGGTTATTGATAGCAAGAGTTCGGTACAGTTCATGCTTTGTAAAAATAGCAAGCGGTCATAGAAAAATGGTTGCCAATGCTTTAGCGTTTGAATCTCCTATTGCAAAAGTATATGAAAAATTGCCAATATCTAAGTCTGAGCTTAGTGAGGTACTAGTAATCCTGTTTACTGGGCCAAGAAGACCAGTAAAGGATGACTTTAAGCGAACACCATTCCTGGTAAGATCAGGCAAAGTTCGAGATGCTCTAGAGTGGTTAATATTAAATCATTCAGACTACATGAATATACTCATTGATACAGATAACTTGGCAGAGTATGACAGTGATTATCCACCAGTTTCTGTACAGTATAAAGAATCAGATGTTGCCAAGTTCAGTAACACACCAGCTGTAAATGATATGGATGAAGAGGATGGGACTGAAGAAGGAGAATGTCCATTTGTCATGCATGGGTTGACTGGAACTCAGATGGAGGATATGACAACAAACAAGCTGAAAACACTTGCTTTAGAGTACTTTAACCGCAGTGGCAAGGTTCTTGCTATTGGTCAGTCTAATAAATTGGAATCTTTGTGGAACAATCCCCAGCTTTACCCATCAATGTTCCCATGGCTGTTTCCTTATGGAATGGGAGGTTTGAACTCGGTATACAAGTTCTCAGCCACTGCTCACAAAAAATGGCTGTTAATGTATCATGATAAGCGTTTTCAGACTGACATCGCATTTCCTTTCATTGCATTTAGTCATGAACAAGTAATGGCAAGTTCAACCCGAGCATTTTTACTTGCGAGTAAAACTAAATTCAAAGATATATCCCAACGCATTCTGAGTCTCAATTCAGAGGTTCTGTCTAATATGTCTATACGAATGAAGGCTGGTGAATCAGTAACACCAGATACAGAGGAGGAAAAAAAATGTTTTCAAATAATAAAAGACATTGACCATGTTGCTGGAGGAGTGAATGGTTCAGTAACTTCAAAGAAGTATCAAAGAAGTGAGATATGGTCTTTGATTTATAGTGTTGGAAGCCCGATATGGTATATCACACTATCACCAGTTGATAGCAAACATCTGATATGCATTTACTACGCAGGTTCTGATACTGTATTTAGTCCAGAGGTCAAAGCATCGGATGAGCGCTTACGTTTAGTAACCTCAAATCCTGTTGCGGGTGCAAGATTCTTCAAATTCATGGTGGACCTTTTTATAACTGATATACTTGGCTATGACTCAGATTCACAAGGCCTTTATGGTGATATTGAAGCATACTATGGCACAGTAGAACAACAAGCTCGTCTTTCTTTGCATCTCCATGCTATGTTATGGGTGCAGGGCTCACTCTCACCACAAGAAATGCGTGATCAGATCTTAAATCCAGATGGTGATTGGCAGACTAAATTATTGACTTGGCTTGAGAGCTGTCATATTGGTGAATTTCTTACAGGAAACATGGAGCAAGTTGCAGCTGCGGTTGCAGAGTCAAAAAAAGGAAATGATTATGTGGACCCAATCACTAGTTTGCCTTTGGCTCCCCCAGAGCCACATGAATGTGCAAAGGATCCAGATTGTCTGAAGTGTAACAAAGATCAAGGTTGGTTGTCAAGTTACCGCGAAACTGTGGATAATATCTTGTATCAATCAAATGTCCATGATTGTGATCGATACATTACAAAAAATGGAGAGAAGCACAAATTGCATGTATACAAGGGCTGTAAAGACAACAAGTTTGGAAAGTGTAGAGCTAGGTTTCCTAGACCTGTTGTAGATAAAACTGGTGTTGACAAGGATACTGGAAGCATTACACTAAAAAAGCTAGAAGCTTGGGTCAACACATTTACACCAGCATTATCTTACATAGTTCGGTGCAACACAGATGTGACCTCTATGCTATCTGGGACTGCAGTAAAGGCAATTGTTGCTTATGTTTCTGATTATATTAGCAAATCAAGCCTCAAGACACATGTCATGTTTGAGTGCATACAGTCTGTTATACAGCGTAGTCCAGAGATAGTAAATGATGTTTCTGTAGAATCAGCAACTAAGGCAAGACAGATGATGACTAGGATAGTGAATCTAATGAGTGCTAAGTTGGAATTGGGGTCACCAATGATATCTATGTACTTACTTGGCCATACTGACCATTATACAAGTCACAAATTTGTTGTTTTCTATTGGCGTAGCTTTGTAGCAGAAGCACGTAGCTATTGGCATCAAAATGACTCATACCAAACTACTGACAAGGTGTCTTTGATCAAGCAGAATGAAAGCATCATAGCTTTAACAAATGTCCATGACTACATTTTTCGGCCAGAGGAACTTAGTGAGATGTGTCTTTATGAGTGGATTATAAGATGTAAAAGAGTTAAAACTCCTGTTAAGCAGAAGAAAGCTGACTCTGAAACTGCTGAAGTATTAGGCACTTGTATTCAAGAGGAATACAATGACAACATCAATGATAACAATGATGACGATGATGATGATGACATATTTGTAGATTCAGATGATGCTGACAAGCCCTCTTGTAAAAAGGGGAGAAAGAAAACCTGGTTGCACATGGATTTTCTTTCTGAACATCCGTTGTCTGCTACACATAAGTGTGCTGTCCGTGCTGGAGCAGAGAGTTGGAAGAGAATTGTCCCCAACTTTGTTGGACCTCTTCCAAGGCGAGATCAAGGGGACCGTGAATACTACTGTAGTGCAATGCTCACTCTTTTCTGTGCATGGAGGTGTGGAAAGGACTTGAAAACTGAGGCTCAAACTTGGGATGATGCTTTTGTTTCAACTAAATTTTCTCAACAGCATTTAAAAGTCATGAACAACTTCAATCTCCGCTATGAATGTCTTGATGCAAAGGATGATTACAGATCACAGCGGGAGAAAGATGGGAACAATGGTGTGTACTTTATGTCTGATTCGACAGATGCAAAAGATGACACTGAAAATGAAGAACATGGTGTCATTCCTGACTTAAACAATGGAGTGGATCTAGCTACAGAGTCGAATGTTGTTTGTCGCTCTGAACTTGCTCGCCGAAGGAATATGCAAGCAATGACACAGATTATGCAAAATACTGGCTGGGCTGAGCCTATTTATAATAATACCCTTCAAACAGAGTTGACCAGACAAATCACTATTCCCGCTCTATCTGCTGCAGAATGGAAGCAAATCGTGCAAGAGAAAAGGAAAGAAGTTATTGCAAGTCGCAGTGTTGATATACCAGTCAATGTGTCTGAGATACATGAATTAAGAGAACATGATAATGAAACAGTGAAGGTCGTTGACAAGGCCTACCTTGAGAAATGTTTCATTCCAAGTAATAGTGCTGATCTTGTTGCCAAGTGCTCAGTTGAGTTTGCTCTAAATGAAGAACAGCATCGTGCATTTTTTATTGTTGCTAATCACTCATTATCAAGTGGATTTGAACAGCTAAGAATGTATATTGGAGGCATGGGGGGGACTGGAAAATCTCAAGTATTAAAGACTTTAATACATTTATTTACATGTAGAAGTGAACTGTAAGGGCAACCTCAAGATGGCCGCACAGCGCAGGCCTAGCAGAGGGAGAATCCAAAGATATGAATAATGCTACCTACAATACATGAGAGGATACACACCTAGCAGAGGGAGAATCCAAAGAGAACAAGATAAGGATCCTCCATGCTAGGATGCGAAGTATATACTGTAGAAGCGTGGGAGAAGAATGAAAGAACTGTATAGTACACCCGCCACAAGTCCGATGAATATCACAAGGTACGAGCAGGAGCATGTGATAATAAGTGGAGGGGAATATGCAGGAGTCGTGCCAGCGACCTGGGGAAGTGGGAATAGGAAGGGAAACAGTGGGAGAAGTGAGGGGAAGTCGTCCCAACGAGTCCAGAGACGTGCACGCGAGTCCGGAGTGAATCCGGACTGCGGGAACGCTTCGGAGTCATCGGAACGCTTTGGAAGGCGAGGGAGTGGGGTGGAAAGGATGGAATGAATGATGGAACGAAAGAGGGTGTAAATAAGAGTCCGTGGAAAGAGGGGAGAGGGAGGGGACGAGGGGAAAGGGGGAATGGACAGGGGAATAGGGGAAAATAGGAGTGTCCCCTTACATCACCCCCCCTTCAAGCTCGCGGCGACCCGACGCGAAGATTCCTGCTTGCCACGCCATGTATTCACCAATCCTGAAACCCCAGAATGCTGCGAGAAGACGTCGAAGTACGACTGGACAGAACCCGGAGCCTTCCGACTACGCCAACGTTCCCAAGACTGGTCGAGTGCCGTAGGAGTCATCCGGAGTACACGGACTGCGTCGGGATGGCGATCATGGAAGTCCTTGACCTTCTGGGCAGCGTGTTGGAGGTTGCTCGCGGGTTCCCAGGAGTCGTGCTCGATGCCATAGCCTCGCCAACGTACCAGATACTTCAACACCCGACCGAAACGCCTGCTGTTCCGAACCTCCTCTACCTCGTGTTCCTCTTCGCCGTCTACAAGTTGCGGAGGCGGCGGGGCGACAGGGCGTCGACCCGGGATGGGGTCCGGAACGAAGGGAGAGAGTTTGACCACAGGGAAGACCGGATGGAGGCGGGATAAGCCCGGAGGGAGCTGGAGTCGGTATGCCGACTTGCCAACCTTCCGGACCACCTTGTAAGGACCAAGGCGTGCATGTCCAAGTTTCCGGGAAGGTCGTGCAAGGTTGATGTCCGACGAGTCTAGCCAAACCTTGTCACCCGGTTGGTACTCCGGAGCAGGAGTCCGACGTTGGTCGTAGTAACGCTTCATGTCGTCCTGAGCTTTGACCAAGGCGGACTGAGCTTCGTCGACAGCAGACTTCATCCGGTCGACGAACTCGTTTGCGGACTCCATGCGGGACGGCGGCTGGTGGGGCTCGAATCCAAGACGGGGGTGACGACCTGTATCCAGTAGGAACGGGGACTGCTGGGTAGAAGCGTGGACACGGTTGTTGTACGCAAACTCCGCCATAGGTAAAAGTCAAGCCCAATCGTTCTGACGCTCTCCGACGAAGATCCGGAGGTAAGACTCGAGCTCCTGGTTAGTCCGCTCCGTCTGTCCGTCGGACTGAGGGTGGTACGCAGTGGAAGCAGCCAGCTTGATCCCAAGCATCCGGTAGACTTCCCGGGTGAACTCTGCAACAAACTGCGGCCCGCGGTCGGAAACAACGGAGCGAGGGAGTCCGTGCAGCTTCCAGACGTTTTGCAGGTACAGGTTGGCGGAGCCGAGGGCGGACACTGTGGTGTGAGTCGGGATGAAGTGGGCGCGTTTGCTTACGGAGTCAACCACATTCATAACAGCGTCGAACCCGTCGGACTCCGGAAGCTCCACAATGAAGTCCACACTCAGGCGATCCCAGCGTTCGTCCGGAATGGGAAGCGGATGGAGCTCACCCATGGGCGGATGCCTTTGGGCTTTCGTCCGGAGGCAGAGATCGCAGTGTCGGGTGTAGGATCCGATGTAGCGGGACATGTTGGGCCACCAGTAGCTGCGTGAGACGAGTTCCAGAGTCTTCCACCTGCCTGCGTGTCCCGCGACCTTGGTATCGTGGTGCTGGGCTACAATGGTCCGACGCAAGTCCGGAACGTCCGGAACGTAGATCTTACCCCGGAACATCAGGAGTCCGTCCGATTGAGACCATTCCGCACTCCGAACTGTCCTGCGACTGCCCTGTGCCTTCTTCAACTCCTCCGCTGCCTTGGCCACTGCATCCTCGAACTTCGCGTTCCGCACTCCAGTCCGGATAGCCGTGAGGATATCCTTCTCCTCCCCTTCAAGAGTGACACCCGTGGCACGAACGGCAAAGTAGGACGGTTTAAGTAAAACCACATCCTTGTTATCATCCTTACCGTCCGAGTGATCCGAGCGTCGCGAGAGAGCATCAGGCTTACCCATAGTGCGTCCGGGTCGATGCAGGAGTGTGAAATCAAAGCGGGAAAGGTAGAGGGACCAGCGGGCTTGGCGACGGTTGAGCTTCTGGGCCTTGATGAAGTACTCCAGGTTTTTGTGGTCGGTCCAGATCTCAAACGGAGTCTCCGCGCCTTCCAGGTAGTGCCGCCACTCTTCAAGAGCCCGGATGATCGAAAGCATCTCCTTGTCGTGTATTTCGTAGTTCCGCTCCGCAGGCTGTAGACTTTTAGAGTAGAACGCGACAGGGTGCCATTTACCATCATCCGGGTTGAGCTGAGAGAGGACCGCGCCCGTAGCGTAGTCCGACGAGTCCGCCTCGACGCGGTAAGGCCTGTCCTCCTTCGGAAACACTAGGACTGGTTCCGAAGTGATGAGTTCCTTGATCCGGAGGAAGGCGGACTGAGCGGAGTCGTTCCACTGCCATTCTTTGGCGCAAGTGAGGTCGAAGAGAGGCCGAGCTATGTGCGAGTAGTCCTTGATGAAGCGGCGGTAGAAGTTGACGAACCCGAGGAACGATTGGAGTTCAGTCCGGTTACGGGGCGTTGGCCAGTCGCGGACTCCGGAGACCTTGACGGGGTCCATCTCGATCTTACCCTCGGAGATGACAACTCCGAGATACTCCACCTTGGTTTGTTCGAAGTCGCACTTGTCCGCCCGTAGGAATAGCTTATTCCGCTGTAGGATCTCCAGGACTCGTTTGAGAACCCGACGGTGCTCCTTGCGCGTCTTGGTGTAGATCAGAATGTCATCCAGATAGATAATGACCACACCTTCCGTAATGAGCTCCCGAAACAGGTCGTTCATCATGGTCTGGAAGGTGGACGGGCTGTTCGTCAGTCCGAAGAACATCACCAAGGGTTCGAAGAGTCCGCGGGTAGTCCGGAACGCGGCCTTCCACTCATCACCTTCCTTTATCCGGACGTTGTTGAAACCCCACCGGACGTCGAGCTTGGAGAAGTAGCGGGCGTTCCGGAGTTTGTCCACCAAGTCGGAAATGAGCGGAAGCGGGTACCGATTCTTGACAGTCATGCCATTGAGTTTCCGGTAGTCCTGAACCAAGCGGAGCGATCCGTCCTTCTTCTTGACAAAGAATACTGGAGCAGCCATGGGCGACTTGCTGGGGCGGATGCGACCAGTCCGAAGGTTTTCTTCCAAAAACTCGTCCAGCTGCTTCTGCTCCGCCGGGGACAACGGGTAGCACTTGGTGTTGACAGGTTCCGCTCCAGGCACTAGTTCAATCGCGTGATCCCATGGACGGGGCACAGGCAGCTCGTCGAAGGCTTCCTTGGCGAAGACATCCTCGAATTCCCGAAGGAAGTCCGGAATTGCGCTGTGACAAGGGTCCGGAGCCTTATTACGCTGGAAAGCCAATGCCAGGCGTTGCGAGACAGTTTCCGTGGCTCGGACGTGTTCTTCCCGGAGACTCCGAAGGTATTCCGGAGTCGGAGGAGGAACGGCCGCAAAGATACGGTCACCCTTCTCAAGACTATCGCCGTCCGGAGTCGCATCTTCGTCGTCCTCATCGTCACAATCCAGGAGCTTCGGAGGGTCATCCGAGTGGAGTTCCTCGACCATTGGCATCGGACCCATACGACACTCCCGGAGTCGCACGGACTCCTTGCGTCTGGTCAGCTTGTCATGGCGGAACTCCTTGCGACAGGTATCGCATCCGGATGGGCAGCGGCTCATGGTCACCTCCTTCGTTTGCCAGTCAATCTCGGGGTTGTGCTTCCGGAGCCAAGTGTATCCGAGGATGACGTCCTGGCGTCCGATGTTTGTAACGGCAAAAAGCATCCGTTCCGTGTGGTCCTTGAACCGGAGTACGAGGTCTACGACTTCGGAGATGGATCCGTTTTCGTTTGGCGAACCGTCGACATTGAAGACTGGGATCGGAGCGGAAAGCTTGCGACGGGTGAAACCATGGGCATCTGCGAATCGCGGATGCATGAAGACTCCGGTGGCTCCGCAGTCCACCAGGGCCTGCAGGGTGCATCGGTGTTGTGTATCTGTGCTCAGCACTTCAACGGGTATGTCTAACGAAAGCTTGCCGGGCAAAGCGGAAATCTTATAGCTACTGGGTAGCCGCCGTTCCCACTGCGGGCGAAACCTTCGGAGTGTGCGGGTTGCAACCGGAGTTGCTTGCTTCACGTCGGACGAATCATTGGAAAGGTCGGAATGATCATCGTGTATTTCATCTACGTTAAGACAAGCAAATCGGTTGTTCACCAACGAGGCCGCACGGATCACTCGTTGGTCCGGGGAAAATCCGCCGTGTCAGATTCCTCAACCGGGGCCGTTCCCTCGTCGTCTATTCCTCCCGGAGTCCCAGTACTTTCTACAACGTCGGCCGCGGTCAAGAGATCCTCGATAGCGGACATCCGCTCCTCGGTTGTCATGAACCGGACATCAAACCGCAGCGGGCACTCGCGGGCCATGTGGCCGGGTTTGCCGCATCGGTAGCACGACTGAGGGGCAGGGGGCCGAGAGCGGGTGTGGTCAACGTCCATTGGGACGCCGGGTGAGAGAGCCTTTGGAGGAGGCAGGGGTTGGAAACGGGGTTGGAGAGGCGGGAGCTGGGTCCGAGGTGCAGGAAGTATCCCTCCGGGGTTCCGAGCGATTCCGGAGTTCGCAGCAGGTCGGGGAGAAGGTCCGGAGTGAGCGGAATGCTGGCCGAAGTGGAAGGACTGGTTGGCAGCACGATTGTCTGCAACCCGTTGCGCAGCGCTGTACCATTCTTCGAAGTCTTCTTCGCTGGGGCAGTCCGCGGACTCCGCGACACGGCTCTGGATGACGGAGTCGAGCCCGCGTCGGAACTTCATCGTGATGTTGGAGCCCTCAGTGTATCCGGACTGGTCAATGAGGTCCTGGAACTCGTCGAGGTATTCCTGGAAGGTCCGGCGTCCTTGGTGGTAGCGGGTGGACTCCAGCTTGAGCATGGCAGACTCGCGTTCCCGATCCGGAAGGAAGCGAGTCCGGAATTCCGAAGCGAAGTCACTCCAGGTTTTGAAGTAAGGATCCCGGGTGCTCCGGAGAACCATGTCCGCATATTCCTTGGCTCGGTCCTTCTGGAAGAAGGAGAGACACCAGAGGATTTTGGCTTGCTCGTTCGGGAAGTGGTCCGGACAGAGCTGGAAGTAGATGGTGCAAGCGTTGAAGAATGCGCGACCATCCTTGCGGTTTCCGTCGAAGATTGGGGGAGAGGCGGGCTTCAGACGGGACCGCGGAGTGGTATTGTGTCGACCCGGGGCGTGTTGGGAGGCTGCTGTACCTTCCGGTTCGGGGTCCGGAGTCGTTTTGGGCGTAGGGGGTCGGGGTGTAGTAAGGAGTGATTCAATTCGAGCTAGGGCGTCATGGATGGTGCTGATTTGGGTTTCGTGCTCGTACGTCTGAGCCCACAAGGTCCGCAAAGTCTCGGAGTCCGATCCTGGAGCGACTGGCTCGAATGACGGGATCTGGCCGGAGGCGCCCGTCATTTCGGAGTCGTCAGGGGAGCGAGGGATGGAGTTCCTTGGGTCCTCAGAGGTGGGTGGGAGTAGCAGGAGAGCGTCCGGAATGTCCGCAAAACCGGAAAGACGTCGGGAGCGAGTCCGGGCTGACGCGGGACGTTTTCCGTAGGGCTCTAGTGCCAGGATGGGGGATCTTGTTCTGCTGTAAGGGCAACCTCAAGATGGCCGCACAGCGCAGGCCTAGCAGAGGGAGAATCCAAAGATATGAATAATGCTACCTACAATACATGAGAGGATACACACCTAGCAGAGGGAGAATCCAAAGAGAACAAGATAAGGATCCTCCATGCTAGGATGCGAAGTATATACTGTAGAAGCGTGGGAGAAGAATGAAAGAACTGTATAGTACACCCGCCACAAGTCCGATGAATATCACAAGGTACGAGCAGGAGCATGTGATAATAAGTGGAGGGGAATATGCAGGAGTCGTGCCAGCGACCTGGGGAAGTGGGAATAGGAAGGGAAACAGTGGGAGAAGTGAGGGGAAGTCGTCCCAACGAGTCCAGAGACGTGCACGCGAGTCCGGAGTGAATCCGGACTGCGGGAACGCTTCGGAGTCATCGGAACGCTTTGGAAGGCGAGGGAGTGGGGTGGAAAGGATGGAATGAATGATGGAACGAAAGAGGGTGTAAATAAGAGTCCGTGGAAAGAGGGGAGAGGGAGGGGACGAGGGGAAAGGGGGATGGACAGGGGAATAGGGGAAAATAGGAGTGTCCCCTTACATGAACTGTACAAACTGATGATTGTGGCTCCAACTGCTAGTGCTGCATGCTTGCTAGGTGGAACTACTTACCATTATGCATTTGGTCTTGGTGTGAATGACAGTGAGAAGTCGACTAAAAGTTCACTTACAGCAGTAAGGGAAAGGTTGGCTGGTGTTTCTTATGTTTTCTTTGATGAAGTCTCAATGTGCTCTGCCCGAGATCTCAGTAAAATAAGTGCCAGGATGTGTGAGGCTTTGAGAGTAGATGATGGAACTCCTTTTGGTGGACTCAATATGATATTTGCTGGTGACTTTGCACAGCTTCCACCAGCAATTGGAGGAGAACATGTGTCTTTGTACAGCCATACTATAGGCAATCGTCTTACAACATTGCCTGCACAGCAAGAAGCATATGGTAAAGCTTTATGGCATCAAATCACAACTGTTGTCATACTTCGTAAGAATATGCGGCAAAAGCTTCAAACTCCTGAGGATGCTAAGTTCCGAACTGCACTTGAGAATATGCGGTATAAGGCTTGTACACCTGAGGATGTGATTTTCCTACGCTCAAGGGTTTCAGCTAGCTTTAAAGGAAGAACATCAATATGTGATCTCAATTTCCGAGAGGTATCCATTATAACTGCTCGGCATGTCAATAAGGATGCTGTTAATGAACTGGGAGTTATACGCTATGCCTCTGAACATGGGGAAAAGCTTCAATCATTTTACTGTGAGGATACTGTTCAGCCAGTTAGTGATAGAAGTGCAGTAAAGAGCAGGAAAAGACATGTCAAAGTCAATGTCAGTGAGTCCGTCCAGAAGCTCCTCTGGCAACAGCCAAGCAGCTCAGTTGACAAGAAAATTGCTGCAAAATTGCAACTGTGCAAAGGCTTACCTATAATGCTTCGAAGCAATAGTGCAACAGAGTTATGTATGACTAATGGTCAAGAAGGAACTGTATATGGTTGGAGATCAACTGTTGGTGTCTATGGACAACCTATACTTGATGTCCTATTTGTACGACTAACCAATCCAGCCCAAAATGTCAAATTCGATGGCTTGCCAGAGAATGTTGTACCAGTAATGCGCACTATTACACCCACTGTTTGCACATTACCATCAGGAGACCGCCTATATGTGTCACGCTCTCAGGTTGAGGTTAGTGTCAATTATGCAATGACAGACTTTGCGTCCCAAGGAAAAACACATTTATATAATGTTGTTCATCTAAATGATACTACTACACATCAAGGCTACTACACAGCATTGTCACGAAGTGCTTCTGCTTCAGGAACTCTGATTCTGCAAGGTTTTGACCCCAAAATGATTTCAGGGAAAAATTGCTCTGGTGCATTAAGACAAGAGTTTCGAGACTTGGAACTGCTCGATGAGATCACTCGTCTCCGCTTTGATGGACTGCTACATCACTCTGTGCTAGGAGACACCAGGCGATCTTTGATACATACTTTTAGGTTGACAAAGTCTGCCAATTTTGTTCCAAAGTTTGTTCATCCTGCAATACGGTGGAGCAAGAAAGACCCATATGTTGAAATTCCAGAACCTTTGAACTCTGTTGACAAGAATAATGACAAAGGCAGCTTGAATACTCCTTCTTCCAATACTTTGACAACACTTGAGACTGAAAGTAAATCATCTCTGAAGCGCACATCCATTGCTAATAATGGAGAGAAGCCACAAAAGCGTCCAAAGGTAAAGAATGATATCTCAAACTCCATTCATCCACCAATGCATCAGCTCACACCATTGGGTAGCCAGTGGTCAGACAACAGTTGTGCATATGATACAGTGCTTACTTTGCTATACAACATATGGTTAGAGAAACGGATAACTACTAATCTGTTAATCGAGATGTCAGATGATGCTCTTCACTTCATAATAAAGTCATTTAATAAATGTACATCACAACACCAAATTGACCATATAAAAGAGCAAGTACGCTGGCATCTACATCATCGTGATCAAGGTGAATTTTCTTATGGTGCTTACACTTCAGTATCTGCCTTACTCAATACTCTCCTAACTTCTGCTCCTGGATATGTCACAAACACCTACACTTGTCCAAATAACCATGTTATTTCTAGATCTGAGTCACTTCATAGTAGCTTCTTATTATCTGCTGGTGCTCATCAATATGATTCTGTCAATAGCTGGACACAAAATCTCCATAGTACAACTCGACGCATCTGTGTAATGTGTTCTGAGCATGTGAACTTGACATTTGATCTAGCTGTTGCACCTTACATTGTAGCATTTGACTTTGCTGACAGAATTCCTGATCTTCTTGATCACAAAATTTACATCCTAGCTACTGGCAGACATGTGAAATATTCACTAAAAGGTATTATATATTTCGGGAGATCACACTTTGTAGCACGCTTTATTGATCAGGCAAAACGTGTATGGCGTTATGATGGCATGGACAATAATGGTATGCTTCAGTATGAGACTGATGTTATTTCATCTGTTGATTTTAAAACATGCAATGGCATGACTGCCATTGTTGCAATGTATGCTAGAGTACCCTCAGTACGCTTTGCTGAGGCATTGTGATCAAACCCTTTGCCAAACAGGCCCCGTACATGCTATGCGTCAGCAATGGCCCACAAACCCAAGTGACTATAGGTACATTGTAACTCCGCTATGTGTACCTTGAAGTCCCAATGGAGATTATTAATCAAGTTCTTACACTCCTCGAGGAAGATGATTGGTCGCGAGAGATGGCTACTACGGGGAAACCAAAGAAGGTCTTTCTTGATTATTATTCTAATCATTTCTGCCAAGCTAATCATAATTCATATTATAGCGGGTACGGAAGAATATTGAGGCTGACAATGAAAACCATATTGCTCAAGATCGTGACAATGCGGTCCTTCATGTCGAAAAGCGACGCCGTATATTGAAGTCTGTTTCCGAGTCCGGTAGTAATGCCCGCCTTCCCAGCGACCTTGCATCCCATTTGAGTGATGCCCTTCAGGCTCAGGTTTTACCGACTTTCAAAGAACTACAGCCGTTGTGTAAGGGGACACTCCTATTTTCCCCTATTCCCCTGTCCATCCCCCTTTCCCCTCGTCCCCTCCCTCTCCCCTCTTTCCACGGACTCTTATTTACACCCTCTTTCGTTCCATCATTCATTCCATCCTTTCCACCCCACTCCCTCGCCTTCCAAAGCGTTCCGATGACTCCGAAGCGTTCCCGCAGTCCGGATTCACTCCGGACTCGCGTGCACGTCTCTGGACTCGTTGGGACGACTTCCCCTCACTTCTCCCACTGTTTCCCTTCCTATTCCCACTTCCCCAGGTCGCTGGCACGACTCCTGCATATTCCCCTCCACTTATTATCACATGCTCCTGCTCGTACCTTGTGATATTCATCGGACTTGTGGCGGGTGTACTATACAGTTCTTTCATTCTTCTCCCACGCTTCTACAGTATATACTTCGCATCCTAGCATGGAGGATCCTTATCTTGTTCTCTTTGGATTCTCCCTCTGCTAGGTGTGTATCCTCTCATGTATTGTAGGTAGCATTATTCATATCTTTGGATTCTCCCTCTGCTAGGCCTGCGCTGTGCGGCCATCTTGAGGTTGCCCTTACAGCAGAACAAGATCCCCCATCCTGGCACTAGAGCCCTACGGAAAACGTCCCGCGTCAGCCCGGACTCGCTCCCGACGTCTTTCCGGTTTTGCGGACATTCCGGACGCTCTCCTGCTACTCCCACCCACCTCTGAGGACCCAAGGAACTCCATCCCTCGCTCCCCTGACGACTCCGAAATGACGGGCGCCTCCGGCCAGATCCCGTCATTCGAGCCAGTCGCTCCAGGATCGGACTCCGAGACTTTGCGGACCTTGTGGGCTCAGACGTACGAGCACGAAACCCAAATCAGCACCATCCATGACGCCCTAGCTCGAATTGAATCACTCCTTACTACACCCCGACCCCCTACGCCCAAAACGACTCCGGACCCCGAACCGGAAGGTACAGCAGCCTCCCAACACGCCCCGGGTCGACACAATACCACTCCGCGGTCCCGTCTGAAGCCCGCCTCTCCCCCAATCTTCGACGGAAACCGCAAGGATGGTCGCGCATTCTTCAACGCTTGCACCATCTACTTCCAGCTCTGTCCGGACCACTTCCCGAACGAGCAAGCCAAAATCCTCTGGTGTCTCTCCTTCTTCCAGAAGGACCGAGCCAAGGAATATGCGGACATGGTTCTCCGGAGCACCCGGGATCCTTACTTCAAAACCTGGAGTGACTTCGCTTCGGAATTCCGGACTCGCTTCCTTCCGGATCGGGAACGCGAGTCTGCCATGCTCAAGCTGGAGTCCACCCGCTACCACCAAGGACGCCGGACCTTCCAGGAATACCTCGACGAGTTCCAGGACCTCATTGACCAGTCCGGATACACTGAGGGCTCCAACATCACGATGAAGTTCCGACGCGGGCTCGACTCCGTCATCCAGAGCCGTGTCGCGGAGTCCGCGGACTGCCCCAGCGAAGAAGACTTCGAAGAATGGTACAGCGCTGCGCAACGGGTTGCAGACAATCGTGCTGCCAACCAGTCCTTCCACTTCGGCCAGCATTCCGCTCACTCCGGACCTTCTCCCCGACCTGCTGCGAACTCCGGAATCGCTCGGAACCCCGGAGGGATACTTCCTGCACCTCGGACCCAGCTCCCGCCTCTCCAACCCCGTTTCCAACCCCTGCCTCCTCCAAAGGCTCTCTCACCCGGCGTCCCAATGGACGTTGACCACACCCGCTCTCGGCCCCCTGCCCCTCAGTCGTGCTACCGATGCGGCAAACCCGGCCACATGGCCCGCGAGTGCCCGCTGCGGTTTGATGTCCGGTTCATGACAACCGAGGAGCGGATGTCCGCTATCGAGGATCTCTTGACCGCGGCCGACGTTGTAGAAAGTACTGGGACTCCGGGAGGAATAGACGACGAGGGAACGGCCCCGGTTGAGGAATCTGACACGGCGGATTTTCCCCGGACCAACGAGTGATCCGTGCGGCCTCGTTGGTGAACAACCGATTTGCTTGTCTTAACGTAGATGAAATACACGATGATCATTCCGACCTTTCCAATGATTCGTCCGACGTGAAGCAAGCAACTCCGGTTGCAACCCGCACACTCCGAAGGTTTCGCCCGCAGTGGGAACGGCGGCTACCCAGTAGCTATAAGATTTCCGCTTTGCCCGGCAAGCTTTCGTTAGACATACCCGTTGAAGTGCTGAGCACAGATACACAACACCGATGCACCCTGCAGGCCCTGGTGGACTGCGGAGCCACCGGAGTCTTCATGCATCCGCGATTCGCAGATGCCCATGGTTTCACCCGTCGCAAGCTTTCCGCTCCGATCCCAGTCTTCAATGTCGACGGTTCGCCAAACGAAAACGGATCCATCTCCGAAGTCGTAGACCTCGTACTCCGGTTCAAGGACCACACGGAACGGATGCTTTTTGCCGTTACAAACATCGGACGCCAGGACGTCATCCTCGGATACACTTGGCTCCGGAAGCACAACCCCGAGATTGACTGGCAAACGAAGGAGGTGACCATGAGCCGCTGCCCATCCGGATGCGATACCTGTCGCAAGGAGTTCCGCCATGACAAGCTGACCAGACGCAAGGAGTCCGTGCGACTCCGGGAGTGTCGTATGGGTCCGATGCCAATGGTCGAGGAACTCCACTCGGATGACCCTCCGAAGCTCCTGGATTGTGACGATGAGGACGACGAAGATGCGACTCCGGACGGCGATAGTCTTGAGAAGGGTGACCGTATCTTTGCGGCCGTTCCTCCTCCGACTCCGGAATACCTTCGGAGTCTCCGGGAAGAACACGTCCGAGCCACGGAAACTGTCTCGCAACGCCTGGCATTGGCTTTCCAGCGTAATAAGGCTCCGGACCCTTGTCACAGCGCAATTCCGGACTTCCTTCGGGAATTCGAGGATGTCTTCGCCAAGGAAGCCTTCGACGAGCTGCCTGTGCCCCGTCCATGGGATCACGCGATTGAACTAGTGCCTGGAGCGGAACCTGTCAACACCAAGTGCTACCCGTTGTCCCCGGCGGAGCAGAAGCAGCTGGACGAGTTTTTGGAAGAAAACCTTCGGACTGGTCGCATCCGCCCCAGCAAGTCGCCCATGGCTGCTCCAGTATTCTTTGTCAAGAAGAAGGACGGATCGCTCCGCTTGGTTCAGGACTACCGGAAACTCAATGGCATGACTGTCAAGAATCGGTACCCGCTTCCGCTCATTTCCGACTTGGTGGACAAACTCCGGAACGCCCGCTACTTCTCCAAGCTCGACGTCCGGTGGGGTTTCAACAACGTCCGGATAAAGGAAGGTGATGAGTGGAAGGCCGCGTTCCGGACTACCCGCGGACTCTTCGAACCCTTGGTGATGTTCTTCGGACTGACGAACAGCCCGTCCACCTTCCAGACCATGATGAACGACCTGTTTCGGGAGCTCATTACGGAAGGTGTGGTCATTATCTATCTGGATGACATTCTGATCTACACCAAGACGCGCAAGGAGCACCGTCGGGTTCTCAAACGAGTCCTGGAGATCCTACAGCGGAATAAGCTATTCCTACGGGCGGACAAGTGCGACTTCGAACAAACCAAGGTGGAGTATCTCGGAGTTGTCATCTCCGAGGGTAAGATCGAGATGGACCCCGTCAAGGTCTCCGGAGTCCGCGACTGGCCAACGCCCCGTAACCGGACTGAACTCCAATCGTTCCTCGGGTTCGTCAACTTCTACCGCCGCTTCATCAAGGACTACTCGCACATAGCTCGGCCTCTCTTCGACCTCACTTGCGCCAAAGAATGGCAGTGGAACGACTCCGCTCAGTCCGCCTTCCTCCGGATCAAGGAACTCATCACTTCGGAACCAGTCCTAGTGTTTCCGAAGGAGGACAGGCCTTACCGCGTCGAGGCGGACTCGTCGGACTACGCTACGGGCGCGGTCCTCTCTCAGCTCAACCCGGATGATGGTAAATGGCACCCTGTCGCGTTCTACTCTAAAAGTCTACAGCCTGCGGAGCGGAACTACGAAATACACGACAAGGAGATGCTTTCGATCATCCGGGCTCTCGAAGAGTGGCGGCACTACCTGGAAGGCGCGGAGACTCCGTTTGAGATCTGGACCGACCACAAAAACCTGGAGTACTTCATCAAGGCCCAGAAGCTCAACCGTCGCCAAGCCCGCTGGTCCCTCTACCTTTCCCGCTTTGATTTCACACTCCTGCATCGACCCGGACGCACTATGGGTAAGCCTGATGCTCTCTCGCGACGCTCGGATCACTCGGACGGTAAGGATGATAACAAGGATGTGGTTTTACTTAAACCGTCCTACTTTGCCGTTCGTGCCACGGGTGTCACTCTTGAAGGGGAGGAGAAGGATATCCTCACGGCTATCCGGACTGGAGTGCGGAACGCGAAGTTCGAGGATGCAGTGGCCAAGGCAGCGGAGGAGTTGAAGAAGGCACAGGGCAGTCGCAGGACAGTTCGGAGTGCGGAATGGTCTCAATCGGACGGACTCCTGATGTTCCGGGGTAAGATCTACGTTCCGGACGTTCCGGACTTGCGTCGGACCATTGTAGCCCAGCACCACGATACCAAGGTCGCGGGACACGCAGGCAGGTGGAAGACTCTGGAACTCGTCTCACGCAGCTACTGGTGGCCCAACATGTCCCGCTACATCGGATCCTACACCCGACACTGCGATCTCTGCCTCCGGACGAAAGCCCAAAGGCATCCGCCCATGGGTGAGCTCCATCCGCTTCCCATTCCGGACGAACGCTGGGATCGCCTGAGTGTGGACTTCATTGTGGAGCTTCCGGAGTCCGACGGGTTCGACGCTGTTATGAATGTGGTTGACTCCGTAAGCAAACGCGCCCACTTCATCCCGACTCACACCACAGTGTCCGCCCTCGGCTCCGCCAACCTGTACCTGCAAAACGTCTGGAAGCTGCACGGACTCCCTCGCTCCGTTGTTTCCGACCGCGGGCCGCAGTTTGTTGCAGAGTTCACCCGGGAAGTCTACCGGATGCTTGGGATCAAGCTGGCTGCTTCCACTGCGTACCACCCTCAGTCCGACGGACAGACGGAGCGGACTAACCAGGAGCTCGAGTCTTACCTCCGGATCTTCGTCGGAGAGCGTCAGAACGATTGGGCTCGACTTTTACCTATGGCGGAGTTTGCGTACAACAACCGTGTCCACGCTTCTACCCAGCAGTCCCCGTTCCTACTGGATACAGGTCGTCACCCCCGTCTTGGATTCGAGCCCCACCAGCCGCCGTCCCGCATGGAGTCCGCAAACGAGTTCGTCGACCGGATGAAGTCTGCTGTCGACGAAGCTCAGTCCGCCTTGGTCAAAGCTCAGGACGACATGAAGCGTTACTACGACCAACGTCGGACTCCTGCTCCGGAGTACCAACCGGGTGACAAGGTTTGGCTAGACTCGTCGGACATCAACCTTGCACGACCTTCCCGGAAACTTGGACATGCACGCCTTGGTCCTTACAAGGTGGTCCGGAAGGTTGGCAAGTCGGCATACCGACTCCAGCTCCCTCCGGGCTTATCCCGCCTCCATCCGGTCTTCCCTGTGGTCAAACTCTCTCCCTTCGTTCCGGACCCCATCCCGGGTCGACGCCCTGTCGCCCCGCCGCCTCCGCAACTTGTAGACGGCGAAGAGGAACACGAGGTAGAGGAGGTTCGGAACAGCAGGCGTTTCGGTCGGGTGTTGAAGTATCTGGTACGTTGGCGAGGCTATGGCATCGAGCACGACTCCTGGGAACCCGCGAGCAACCTCCAACACGCTGCCCAGAAGGTCAAGGACTTCCATGATCGCCATCCCGACGCAGTCCGTGTACTCCGGATGACTCCTACGGCACTCGACCAGTCTTGGGAACGTTGGCGTAGTCGGAAGGCTCCGGGTTCTGTCCAGTCGTACTTCGACGTCTTCTCGCAGCATTCTGGGGTTTCAGGATTGGTGAATACATGGCGTGGCAAGCAGGAATCTTCGCGTCGGGTCGCCGCGAGCTTGAAGGGGGGGTGATGTAAGGGGACACTCCTATTTTCCCCTATTCCCCTGTCCATCCCCCTTTCCCCTCGTCCCCTCCCTCTCCCCTCTTTCCACGGACTCTTATTTACACCCTCTTTCGTTCCATCATTCATTCCATCCTTTCCACCCCACTCCCTCGCCTTCCAAAGCGTTCCGATGACTCCGAAGCGTTCCCGCAGTCCGGATTCACTCCGGACTCGCGTGCACGTCTCTGGACTCGTTGGGACGACTTCCCCTCACTTCTCCCACTGTTTCCCTTCCTATTCCCACTTCCCCAGGTCGCTGGCACGACTCCTGCATATTCCCCTCCACTTATTATCACATGCTCCTGCTCGTACCTTGTGATATTCATCGGACTTGTGGCGGGTGTACTATACAGTTCTTTCATTCTTCTCCCACGCTTCTACAGTATATACTTCGCATCCTAGCATGGAGGATCCTTATCTTGTTCTCTTTGGATTCTCCCTCTGCTAGGTGTGTATCCTCTCATGTATTGTAGGTAGCATTATTCATATCTTTGGATTCTCCCTCTGCTAGGCCTGCGCTGTGCGGCCATCTTGAGGTTGCCCTTACACTAAGCAGGGCCGTTACGGTTTCGTCGCCTTGTTCGAGGCCAGTCTTGAAGTAGTTGGTGATCCGATCGTAAAACGCTCCACCATCAAATTTACCGTCCGTCTGTCCCCAATCAGTCTGTGCGCTGAGGATAAAGCGAGCCTAAAGAAAGGACAATATGAGCTTCGAGAACCCTAGATTAGACTACATACCTGGCACGCTGCATAAGCAATAAGATTGCTATCAATCTTTGATATCCCGATAATGCCCGCATTGCAGCGACGAGGCAGGGTGACGCGTGAATTAGATTTTGCAGCACTCGGACCGATGAGAATATGGCGAAGAATCTGGCGATAGAAGTATGGGGGGGATAGTCAAGCAGGCTAGCTGGGGGCTCACTTTAATGAGAACTTGGTGTTTGAACAGACCCGCTTCCGGATCATCCTTATCGTATGCCGAAGCGTCGTAAAGAAAGGCTGGCCAGTCCGTGTGTTGCTGGTATTTCCGTGCACCTTTTTGAACCTTAAGCATGAATGAACTAGTGTGTTGTTAGATAAACACGAAGCTTGGGATATGAATGACTCACTCGGGATCCTTATGAAACTTCTCAAGGTAACGTTGAGGGCAGAGTCGTTCTGCTGTCCATTGGCTGTTCCAACCACGCGCCACTTTCGAGCTAAGTTCACGTGGAACAACTTCTTTTGGATCAATGAGGAAGTACTCGAGCTTGTCACGGAGAGTTGAAGAGTCGTTGGAGCGGGTCTGGCTACTTGCATGGGCAACCTGAGATGAGAGTAAGCAACGACCTGTAATAGAGGGCATATATGCATACTACGCACCAAGGCCATTATGTCCTGCCATTTTTCAAAGTCATTCTTGCGGTACTCCTTGATGAGCTGGGGTAGCTGGGGCTGTCGTGCCACAAGACTGTGGAAGGCTAATTTCAGCCGCTCATTTTCCTTGATGACACTAAGTGATAATATGAGTGCGGGAAAAGTGCGCATATATCAACTTACTCGATGGGTAGTGCAACTCCACCTGTGGCAATCTCTGGCCTATTCTCTGCACGCACTAGGTCGGAGCCAATAACAATGAGCTGGTGTGGATGCCTATAAGGATCAATTAGCCGTGGTATAAGCTTGCCCAGATCTTCCATTGTCCGTATCGCATTAAGCGCATCATATAAAACTGGTGTTGACAAGGATACTGGAAGCATTACACTAAAAAAGCTAGAAGCTTGGGTCAACACATTTACACCAGCATTATCTTACATAGTTCGGTGCAACACAGATGTGACCTCTATGCTATCTGGGACTGCAGTAAAGGCAATTGTTGCTTATGTTTCTGATTATATTAGCAAATCAAGCCTCAAGACACATGTCATGTTTGAGTGCATACAGTCTGTTATACAGCGTAGTCCAGAGATAGTAAATGATGTTTCTGTAGAATCAGCAACTAAGGCAAGACAGATGATGACTAGGATAGTGAATCTAATGAGTGCTAAGTTGGAATTGGGGTCACCAATGATATCTATGTACTTACTTGGCCATACTGACCATTATACAAGTCACAAATTTGTTGTTTTCTATTGGCGTAGCTTTGTAGCAGAAGCACGTAGCTATTGGCATCAAAATGACTCATACCAAACTACTGACAAGGTGTCTTTGATCAAGCAGAATGAAAGCATCATAGCTTTAACAAATGTCCATGACTACATTTTTCGGCCAGAGGAACTTAGTGAGATGTGTCTTTATGAGTGGATTATAAGATGTAAAAGAGTTAAAACTCCTGTTAAGCAGAAGAAAGCTGACTCTGAAACTGCTGAAGTATTAGGCACTTGTATTCAAGAGGAATACAATGACAACATCAATGATAACAATGATGACGATGATGATGATGACATATTTGTAGATTCAGATGATGCTGACAAGCCCTCTTGTAAAAAGGGGAGAAAGAAAACCTGGTTGCACATGGATTTTCTTTCTGAACATCCGTTGTCTGCTACACATAAGTGTGCTGTCCGTGCTGGAGCAGAGAGTTGGAAGAGAATTGTCCCCAACTTTGTTGGACCTCTTCCAAGGCGAGATCAAGGGGACCGTGAATACTACTGTAGTGCAATGCTCACTCTTTTCTGTGCATGGAGGTGTGGAAAGGACTTGAAAACTGAGGCTCAAACTTGGGATGATGCTTTTGTTTCAACTAAATTTTCTCAACAGCATTTAAAAGTCATGAACAACTTCAATCTCCGCTATGAATGTCTTGATGCAAAGGATGATTACAGATCACAGCGGGAGAAAGATGGGAACAATGGTGTGTACTTTATGTCTGATTCGACAGATGCAAAAGATGACACTGAAAATGAAGAACATGGTGTCATTCCTGACTTAAACAATGGAGTGGATCTAGCTACAGAGTCGAATGTTGTTTGTCGCTCTGAACTTGCTCGCCGAAGGAATATGCAAGCAATGACACAGATTATGCAAAATACTGGCTGGGCTGAGCCTATTTATAATAATACCCTTCAAACAGAGTTGACCAGACAAATCACTATTCCCGCTCTATCTGCTGCAGAATGGAAGCAAATCGTGCAAGAGAAAAGGAAAGAAGTTATTGCAAGTCGCAGTGTTGATATACCAGTCAATGTGTCTGAGATACATGAATTAAGAGAACATGATAATGAAACAGTGAAGGTCGTTGACAAGGCCTACCTTGAGAAATGTTTCATTCCAAGTAATAGTGCTGATCTTGTTGCCAAGTGCTCAGTTGAGTTTGCTCTAAATGAAGAACAGCATCGTGCATTTTCTATTGTTGCTAATCACTCATTATCAAGTGGATTTGAACAGCTAAGAATGTATATTGGAGGCATGGGGGGGACTGGAAAATCTCAAGTATTAAAGACTTTAATACATTTATTTACATGTAGAAGTGAACTGTACAAACTGATGATTGTGGCTCCAACTGCTAGTGCTGCATGCTTGCTAGGTGGAACTACTTACCATTATGCATTTGGTCTTGGTGTGAATGACAGTGAGAAGTCGACTAAAAGTTCACTTACAGCAGTAAGGGAAAGGTTGGCTGGTGTTTCTTATGTTTTCTTTGATGAAGTCTCAATGTGCTCTGCCCGAGATCTCAGTAAAATAAGTGCCAGGATGTGTGAGGCTTTGAGAGTAGATGATGGAACTCCTTTTGGTGGACTCAATATGATATTTGCTGGTGACTTTGCACAGCTTCCACCAGCAATTGGAGGAGAACATGTGTCTTTGTACAGCCATACTATAGGCAATCGTCTTACAACATTGCCTGCACAGCAAGAAGCATATGGTAAAGCTTTATGGCATCAAATCACAACTGTTGTCATACTTCGTAAGAATATGCGGCAAAAGCTTCAAACTCCTGAGGATGCTAAGTTCCGAACTGCACTTGAGAATATGCGGTATAAGGCTTGTACACCTGAGGATGTGATTTTCCTACGCTCAAGGGTTTCAGCTAGCTTTAAAGGAAGAACATCAATATGTGATCTCAATTTCCGAGAGGTATCCATTATAACTGCTCGGCATGTCAATAAGGATGCTGTTAATGAACTGGGAGTTATACGCTATGCCTCTGAACATGGGGAAAAGCTTCAATCATTTTACTGTGAGGATACTGTTCAGCCAGTTAGTGATAGAAGTGCAGTAAAGAGCAGGAAAAGACATGTCAAAGTCAATGTCAGTGAGTCCGTCCAGAAGCTCCTCTGGCAACAGCCAAGCAGCTCAGTTGACAAGAAAATTGCTGCAAAATTGCAACTGTGCAAAGGCTTACCTATAATGCTTCGAAGCAATAGTGCAACAGAGTTATGTATGACTAATGGTCAAGAAGGAACTGTATATGGTTGGAGATCAACTGTTGGTGTCTATGGACAACCTATACTTGATGTCCTATTTGTACGACTAACCAATCCAGCCCAAAATGTCAAATTCGATGGCTTGCCAGAGAATGTTGTACCAGTAATGCGCACTATTACACCCACTGTTTGCACATTACCATCAGGAGACCGCCTATATGTGTCACGCTCTCAGGTTGAGGTTAGTGTCAATTATGCAATGACAGACTTTGCGTCCCAAGGAAAAACACATTTATATAATGTTGTTCATCTAAATGATACTACTACACATCAAGGCTACTACACAGCATTGTCACGAAGTGCTTCTGCTTCAGGAACTCTGATTCTGCAAGGTTTTGACCCCAAAATGATTTCAGGGAAAAATTGCTCTGGTGCATTAAGACAAGAGTTTCGAGACTTGGAACTGCTCGATGAGATCACTCGTCTCCGCTTTGATGGACTGCTACATCACTCTGTGCTAGGAGACACCAGGCGATCTTTGATACATACTTTTAGGTTGACAAAGTCTGCCAATTTTGTTCCAAAGTTTGTTCATCCTGCAATACGGTGGAGCAAGAAAGACCCATATGTTGAAATTCCAGAACCTTTGAACTCTGTTGACAAGAATAATGACAAAGGCAGCTTGAATACTCCTTCTTCCAATACTTTGACAACACTTGAGACTGAAAGTAAATCATCTCTGAAGCGCACATCCATTGCTAATAATGGAGAGAAGCCACAAAAGCGTCCAAAGGTAAAGAATGATATCTCAAACTCCATTCATCCACCAATGCATCAGCTCACACCATTGGGTAGCCAGTGGTCAGACAACAGTTGTGCATATGATACAGTGCTTACTTTGCTATACAACATATGGTTAGAGAAACGGATAACTACTAATCTGTTAATCGAGATGTCAGATGATGCTCTTCACTTCATAATAAAGTCATTTAATAAATGTACATCACAACACCAAATTGACCATATAAAAGAGCAAGTACGCTGGCATCTACATCATCGTGATCAAGGTGAATTTTCTTATGGTGCTTACACTTCAGTATCTGCCTTACTCAATACTCTCCTAACTTCTGCTCCTGGATATGTCACAAACACCTACACTTGTCCAAATAACCATGTTATTTCTAGATCTGAGTCACTTCATAGTAGCTTCTTATTATCTGCTGGTGCTCATCAATATGATTCTGTCAATAGCTGGACACAAAATCTCCATAGTACAACTCGACGCATCTGTGTAATGTGTTCTGAGCATGTGAACTTGACATTTGATCTAGCTGTTGCACCTTACATTGTAGCATTTGACTTTGCTGACAGAATTCCTGATCTTCTTGATCACAAAATTTACATCCTAGCTACTGGCAGACATGTGAAATATTCACTAAAAGGTATTATATATTTCGGGAGATCACACTTTGTAGCACGCTTTATTGATCAGGCAAAACGTGTATGGCGTTATGATGGCATGGACAATAATGGTATGCTTCAGTATGAGACTGATGTTATTTCATCTGTTGATTTTAAAACATGCAATGGCATGACTGCCATTGTTGCAATGTATGCTAGAGTACCCTCAGTACGCTTTGCTGAGGCATTGTGATCAAACCCTTTGCCAAACAGGCCCCGTACATGCTATGCGTCAGCAATGGCCCACAAACCCAAGTGACTATAGGTACATTGTAACTCCGCTATGTGTACCTTGAAGTCCCAATGGAGATTATTAATCAAGTTCTTACACTCCTCGAGGAAGATGATTGGTCGCGAGAGATGGCTACTACGGGGAAACCAAAGAAGGTCTTTCTTGATTATTATTCTAATCATTTCTGCCAAGCTAATCATAATTCATATTATAGCGGGTACGGAAGAATATTGAGGCTGACAATGAAAACCATATTGCTCAAGATCGTGACAATGCGGTCCTTCATGTCGAAAAGCGACGCCGTATATTGAAGTCTGTTTCCGAGTCCGGTAGTAATGCCCGCCTTCCCAGCGACCTTGCATCCCATTTGAGTGATGCCCTTCAGGCTCAGGTTTTACCGACTTTCAAAGAACTACAGCCGTTGTGTAAGTTAGTCTGAGTCTGTAATTTCTAGGCTAACACTGATGTAACTAGTTGCAACACAATCTATCGACGTGAACGTCTATCCTGTTGTTTATAGGCCACTTGCAGAACTGGTCAGGCCGGGCACAAGGAAGCCGGCCGAGAATTTTGGCGCCACACGCACAATGAAGCTCTTACTGAATACAGACCGTCTCATCAAGCACAAGGGTGCTTTCAAGATTGCTCTTGTTGGCGGACAAACCAGTGAACCGATCTTCAATTGCCACCGACAGAAAGAAGGCTTAGATCACTATCCTGTCTGCATGAAGCAGACATTCTTCGAGGAAGTGAAGGAAGTGACCCAACCAGATGGCCGTGTCATCCGCGTCAAACAAGACATCCCCTACGACCCACAACGCCAGGCACAGGAGCTCACAATGGAGATTGTTTGTCTCGTTTGGGCAAGAGCGTTACTAGGATCGGTTCGCCAGTTCATTCAGGAAGAACTTGTCAAGCTCGGTCCCCCTTCCTTCTCCATACCCGCACTTGAATTCGTCGAAGCTGCCCTCGCAATTGAACAGGTCGATGGGAAAGCTGGGCGTGTTTGGTTACTTGAAGAAGTTATTCCCATTTCCCCTGACTCCCCGTTCCGCAAGTACATTGGTAACGCCTCCTGTGCGCCGATCTTCTATCAGGACACCGGTGATCAGGATCGTGCATTGTTCTGCTCCTTCGCGCAGCATGTTCAGTACAACGAAATGGGTGGGAAGGCATATGTAGCCGACTTCCAAGGCATGTGAACCCATCAGGTGGCTATTACTTGTCCGCTAACCTCAGTGCGCAGGTGCTGCTGATCTATTGACAGATCCTCAGATCATCACTTCGCCGTGAGTCTACCCTTGTTCTCTTTTAGAACAATCTCAACCATCACTTTGCAGTGATCTTGGGGTCGTGTTTGCAGCCGGGAATATTCATCAAGAGTTCACGCAGGAGCACAAGTGCAACAAGTACTGTGAATTCTTCAAACTCACGCCCTTTAATTCGGTCGATGATTCTTGAGGCTCGATAACCTTGTCTCCCGCACTTTGAACCTTCGGATTTGACTTTTATTCACTTCTTTATGCATTTTCCTATGCCATTTTGAAAACATACATCAGCACATTTAATATTGAAAACCCTAATGCTTCATTCATTTTCCTTACTCAGATTCTACTTTAGACTTGTAGTAAATGAGAACTTCGTTATGATAGTGCGCACGATCAGTGAGCAGTTTCGGGGTCCTCCTGCTAAGTTGAATCTCCGCTGGCGCTTTCTGAGTTTGAAATGAGCTGACCAGTCCCTGTTGCCATAACGGTTGAGAGCTGCGGGAGAGATGATAACGGTCGATGTCTAAGTTTTTGCTCTTGTTTCAATACAAGTTTGAGAGAAGTATTCATTCTGAGATAATGACTTGTCGACATTTGTGCCTGAGGATGTCGCCCATAAACATCCCTGACTCCAGAAACGAACTCACCTATAGGTTTGACAGCTTAGACCAAACTATAGATCCCCCTCAGTACCTAGAGCCTCCATTTCATAACCTTCTACCGTACGGCGATTACGCACGGCTTCGGGGCGTTTGAAGGCCGTGACTGTTGGAGTCTATGGAATTGTGAGAAACGAAGGCCGCGGTAGGATCACCGCATCGGTTTAGCGGCGGGGTCGGGTATGCATTCGCAGTGTGTCCACGTTCGGTCGACTGTCGACGTAGAGTCCAACTACCAAAGCATGAATTATCTTCCAGTGGAAAGCGTGTTCGTCCGTGCTTGCTCTCGGTGGTGCCGCTGTCAAACGACTCGGGTTGAACGGTTGATCCCGGTAATCGAGCGTTTGGCTGCTTCACTTCGCGCCTGCATAGCTCACCGGCTTCTCCACGTCCCCCTCCAGCATCCGTACCTTTCATGAGATCTGAGTCGTGAGTGCAACCACTCCATCCTATAGAATTATTATTGTTATGCTTCGAGCGTCACGCGCAGAATGATGGAACTCACCTTTTACCGCCTTGAGGGCCCTCAGTTTGGTTTCGCCAAAATTCAAACCAATTTGGGTCCACGCATGGGGCGGCCCATCAATCGTTGGCGGCATCCTTCATCCATGTTTTATTTCAGGTTTTAAGAAACAATAAAACAACGTGGGGATGTGTGGAGTATATGGAAGGGAAGATGTGAGCTTCATGCCTTTGATTTTACAGCTCAACGCATATTTCTCTGTAAGGAGTATATTGCCTTGGATGCTCATGATATGATGATGGGCGTAGCTCTACGAGGCCAAGCAGATGGACGCGTTCAAATTGAAGTATCCGTGGAAAACACGGGTGATACTGCCGCTAACTCAATGCAAGGAGCAACCGTTGCTGCGCCAACGCGCTACATGTCAAAATTGTTCCATATCACCCATAGGAAAATCCTGGCCTAGAGGCCCTCATCAGCGCTGCAGACACATCGAGGCTATTGGGCGACATCTCCAGGGAATGTATATCAGTTCGGGGGGAATAAACGACGGATATCGGGTACCTACTATGGTAGACATTGTTGGCTTTTACCCCCACGGAACGCGAAAGCTTCGTGCCCTCTTTCTCGCGTTCGCAGTACGTCATCTTCTCAGAGAAGGTGTAGTTGCAGTTGTATGTGCACGGATTTGAGTTGGACGAGGACGTTGCATCTGCGAGATGCAACGAATGTCGTGATCCCTTCGGCCTTTGTTGCTCGGAGTCCCGTTGAGTTCTACGGAAGTATGCAGCCGTGTGGTGGGCCTTCTAGTAGTTCGCTAGTAAGTATACGTATACGATGTAACGAAGGCGTTTAAGAATCACAAACCTCGTATCAATGCGTGCATGCTTGCAACCACGCCCCCAGCAGGTACATATCCCTCGAAGTTAATACATAGCCAGATAGCCAAATTACTCATATAATTACTTGCTCGGCGCTCGCCATTCGGTAGTTAGCCGTCCGATTCTCAAGGAAGGTGTAGGTTTGGTAGACGTAAACTTGTGTAGTACGTGGATTTCGGAAGACGGGCAGTCTTCTCACCGCGAGGAGATGAGGCCTTGAGGAGGCGATCCCAGGGGAAGTAGCACTAACTATCAGGGTGACAGAAGGCGAGGGCCGGACGCGTTAGAACAAAGAACAGCGAGAAAAGAGGGACCGGGTCGCGCTCCTGAATCGACATAATCATGGAATGGTATGAATGAAAGCGTTAGATGAAGTTTGACGTTGCGGGGATATCTGATGTCGGTGGTTTACGTTTGGTAGGTCCACGCCGTAGAAACATTAGGTCTCCAGATATCCAAGCTTCAAGACGTAGAGGATGAGGCAGAATCGGGGATGGGTGCCGGCACTGATTGGACGGCTGTCAGATCTGGGAAGTAATGCTATGCTACGAGCAGTGGGAAACAAAGCTAACTCTTTTGCTCCTTCAGCTGCTGAATTTTCTTTGATCAAGGCCTCCTCAAAGGCCTCAACCTCCAGGGCAGCACACGTCCTCGAAACGAATCTTCTTTGTCTTCTCAAGGTACCCGTGGTACTCACGCGGGTGAGAAAATATGGTCATGATGAAAGGTCGCCTTCAAATAGCCACCATCCATAAAGGTCGACGACAAAGATCCCTATTCTTTCGTTCTTTCCTTGAACTACCGGACGACGGCTCCTTTGTTATCACTGTTAGTCGTCCAAAGGCAAACAGAAAGAAAGTTATATGTTCCGGGAGGGTGCTTACAAAACTCCGAGTCCGAGACGAGGTGAACATTCCACCACCTTCTTTTTCTTCTTTCCCTTCCTCCAAAGTTCCTCGATCTTCTCCCAGAGTTCCCAAGTCGTGCGTGTGTCGCGTGCGGATGAGGACGTGAGAGCAGCCACGCTTTTACATCCACCGCCTCTTCCGATCTTTCCCCTCTATTACTTCTTCACTCTTCTTTTCTCTCCCCCATATCCTCCTTCCTCTCCTCCTCGATCCTCGTGTAATCGCATAAGATATGAGCCGCGCCAACAGCACGAGTGCAGAAAGTGATGCGTTTGATGATGAGGGATCGGAAGTAAAAGATGCAGAACAAGGGGCGAATGATAAAGCAAATGTGGAGCATCTCGATCATACCACCCGCATCGCTATGCGCTCGGCCAGCGTCATCCCCCCACCGCAGAGTCCAAAGCCTGCAAAACCTTCAGCCTGCCGCAGCACGACTCCAACAACCCCAGTACGTCTCCCCCCCTCCTCCTCGTACCCCAGATCTCCCTGCCGCCTGGCAACCTCCCTCCCCGCTCCAACTTTCCCTCTTCTGCCGTTCTCGTAAGTATAACACCCATTGATCCCCGCTGTCTAGGCCTCCTCCTCGTCCCCGCCCACATCCCCGCCTCCAGACGCCCCCATGGCCACATCGATCCCGATGCCCGGCCTCGCGAACCTCACCCTGCACTCCCCCTCCGCCACCATCGTCGGCACCCCCTTCGCCCTCGACACCGACATCACGCGCTTCGAGTACCCCTTTCCCGACACATCCCTCTCGCCCCCGGGCCTGTACGAGTACCACAACACGAGCAGCAGCAGCAGCAGTGGGAGTGGGAGTGGAAGCGGGAGGCTGGGTGTCCCGGCGCTCTCGCACTCGTCGTCCTCGGGATCCAGCGGGTCGTCCAGTTCATCGGCGAGCTGCACGTCCTCCGCGGCGCCGTCGCCGTGGCACCCCCCATCCCACGCGCAGCAATATCAGCACCACGATCCGCACCACCACCAGCACGTCCACATCGTCTCGCGCCATGCGACACACCCCATCCACATCGAGCACCACCCGCTCTCGCCGACAGCGTCCGCCCTCCTCGCCGAGTCCGACAGGGAGGAGCCGCCCGTCCCGCCGGGCCTGCTGAGGAAGAAGCACCGCTGGAGCCTGGGCCTGGTCACCGCGCCCCAGCGCACACGCGAGGGCACGGGCGGGCAGAGGCGCAGCGCCACGGCGGACCACGCGCGGCACGGCGATAAGCCTGCGCAGAACACTGATATCAGCAACGAGTACTTCGACGTGAGCCCTGGCAGCGAGTCGAGCTCGGCCGCCAGCGACGCGCCGCACATCAGCGACTCGGACACGCTGCAAGGGAGCGATACGGAGCCCAGCAAACACGGGGAGGAGGGGGAAGTGGAGGGGGAGGCGGTGTGCAGCGCATTGGTGGGTTAGATAAGGAGGGCTGCTGATCTTCTCTCTCTTTCTCGTCGCTTTCTTGTTCGGTCGATCCTCCCGTTCCACGTTTCACATCGCACAGTACTAAGACCATACACGCATCGCATGTACGCGCATTCGCCGCTTCCATTTGTTCGACCCACCGCAACATCTATGTATCCGTATCCAAATCCACGACCATTATTCATACACTATTATCCCCTACCCCCCACACACCATCATCTCACCATCATCTCACCATCCCAATATATATATATTGCAACCCGACAAAATCCCAAGCGGCACACTTGTGGCTTTATAACATACACGAATTATATTGCTGTTTGTGCTGCTGTTCCATAAGTGATGCAATGAGAGACGCGATGCGATGCGATGAGATGAGATGGGATGGGTCAACCGTGGGAGTAACTGCATGCTCGTTAACTCTACTACCAGCTTAGACTGACATAGGTTCGCAAATTCCGAAAAATAATATTCAAGGGTTTCTGATAGGTACGAAGCGCTGGCGCATCCCGCCATAGCGCCGAGAATCAAAAGCACGGACATACATTCGTGCTCCCGATCCCCGGCGTGTACTATCTACTGACTACGACAGGGATCGACTACAATGACTACGATGTCGACGGTAAGATGGACAGCGACGGGGCATAACAACGGCACAGGGAGATGGGGGGTGCTACTGACCGCCTTTCCTCGCTGGCCTTATATACGTCTACGCCGCCAAGGATCGGGTGATACCTATCTGCCTTGGCACCGACACGGCGCCCTCACATTACGCAACTCGGCGGTAACTGTCGCCGTCGCACTCCCGAGTTTGCCATTAACACTGCGCGAGTCCACTCTATGTAGCAGTATTGCATACCATTCATGAATAGAACTCCCCTCCTTGTCCTCAGTGCAGTGTGTCTCTTCCTTACCTTGACATTGAGATGCTGCCGGTGAACTCGCTTACACTCAACCGCCCGAAGAACATTCTTGAAACACGGCAAACTTTACCCGCAACACAACGGAGCCGAGTTTGCAACACTCGTAGGCTTACGGTATTAATGACGAGAGACTCAGGGAGACAAGACTCGTAATAGCAGCTACACTCTGACCGATATGTACAATGGGATAAATATATATTTTTTGCGGCATGCCAAGACCGTAGCCTTTGAGTGCCGTCGGGGTGATTGGCGAGCTGTTCATGTCGTTCTGGCCACGCTGCAGGAGAAGCACAACGGCTGCGTAGAAAGCAGAATGAGATAGCGAGGTGGAAGTCAAGCCGCAACCGTGCGAGCTGAGTCGGCGCGATAAAACGGCATCGAAATATACAATTTCAATGTCTGGAGTGTTCAGGAGGTTGTGCGAACCCGGCGGGAAGCTAAAATATCAAATTGAAACATTTTCGTTTCGTTCTGCGTGCACTGATGATGGGGAAAGGTGCAGATACTGTTGGGGGGAGAAGCGACGCCGTGGCACCGATAAAACGGCGTCGAAATATACAATTTCCGCTTCTTCGTGGCTGGAATGGGTGCAGAAGCGTCGTAACTGTGACGTAGGTCGGGGGGAGCTCAGATATACAGTTAAAGTGCTTTACGGGGGCGGGAAGAGCATCTGGGGGAACCAACCATCTGAGACGCGGCAAAACGGCCTCGAAATATCCGATGTACGATTGAACACGGTGGCAGGAGGGTGGCGGGGTGATTTCGAATGGAACGGGTGACGAAGGGCTGATAAAACGGCGGCGAACCACCATGTCTTTGTCGTGCTGTGCCCGGGAAAGACAACCAGGAGGTACTGATAAAATGGCGTCGATCTGTCGTGTCTTTGTCATTTGGGGACCGAGAATGAACCGGCGGAGGAAGCGTTGGGTGCAGAAAGGCGGGGCGCGATAAAACGGGCTCGATATGTTGTGTCTTCGTTATTTTCGCGACGGAAACACCATTGAAAACGGTTCCGAGATGTGTGAGGAGGGCGGCGCAACGATAGGGGATAAAACGGAGACGATACGTCGTGTATTCGTCGTTGGGGGACCGAGAATCAAACGGGTGGAGAAGGCGTGGCGTGCAGAAAGGCGGGGGTAACGAAACGGGCTCGATACGTTGTGTCTTCGCAGGGGAAATATGAATGAAGGTGCTGATAAAACGCCGTCGATACGTCGTGTCTTCGTCGTTCGGAGGTACTGCTAAAACGCTGTCGATACATCGTGTCTTCGTCGTTGGAGGTGGGAGAAATATGACTGGAGGTGCTGGTAAAACGGCGTCGATACGTCGTGTCTTCGTCATTCGGAGGTACTGCTAAAACGGAGGTGATACGTCGTGTCTTTGCACTTTGGGGTGCAGAACGGATGGGAGGTAGCGGTGGAACGTGCGACCGATAAAATGGAGTCGAACTGTCGTGTGTTTGTAATTGACAACGGTGCGGGGCCGACGAAACGGCCTCGATACATATAGTCTTCGTGTTCTTCGATGAATAGTAGAGCGACGGGATAAAACGGAGGCGATACATATAGTTTTCGACTTTTCAACCGTTAGCGGTGGGACTTTGTTGCAAACGTCGTATTTCATGATCAACCGACGGCGAGGGAAGGCAGTGTTTTGCGCTCGATGTTTTCGTTGCATGGATTGTGTGCGTCGTGGCGGAGCGTTCTAGGAATGATGGAAATGAACACGGAAAAGCGAAAGAAATGGTTCAAAACATACCTGAGCCCTTTTATGGCCACGAAACGACGAGTCGACTTCGCGCTAGCTTTACTAGCCATTTCCAAAGGCAGCAAGCGATCGAGATCTTGGTGGAAGTGAAGGACGGCGGAAAACGCGCCAGACTGAATCTGAGATGTATCGAATGTGGTGGTGGTAAGAATGATCGTCGGTGTGCGACGTCGGAGTTCCAACCTGTGCGCAATCATTCCAAATTCGGCATCTCCGACAAGTCCGTACGCCTACTTCCTGCTGTCTCCTGCTCGTACTTCGAATGCCAATGACGCTGTTAAAACTAGAGAATCAAGACAGGTAATTACATGGAACCAGTCGCTCTCCCCTCCAATTTCACCCACTCCGCTGCACCCGTTTCCGTTCCAAACGCTCATCCCGCCCCGATGCCCCATCCCGACTCTTCGTACACCCATCCTCCACCACCCAAAACGGTACAGAGCCTTCCCCATGAGTGTGCAATACTCATTCCTTGATTCGGATTGCCCGAACCCGACTGACTGGCCAATACCACAGCGGAATATTCACCCCGCCTGGACACCACTTACCGACGCACAGAATGCAGGGAAATGGTCCATGGAGCATGCTGAGACTTTCAGGGTACGTGTATTACGGTACCATTTATCTTCGGCTCCAATTCCCCCCGCCTCAATCGCTTCCCCCGATGCAAACTTCGCAGTTCTGCAAACTACACTGTGAGTGTTCTCTCGCATTATACACATCTCCCAGCGCACTCTACCCTCAGTAAGGCATTTCCAAGCTCATCCTATACATTCATACCACCCACTCCATTGTCCCCCCGCCGTCCTGACTTCAGGAACTCGTCCGACAACCCTCACTCCGCCCTTTCTCCCGGTCGTACTCATCTCCGTGAATGCCATACAAATATCCAGGTCCCCGTCCACTAGTGTGTGGGCGTCAGCGCTTAGGCGCTTCTATTACGTTTAATCATCGCTACCATCATTCCACCGCTTTCCTCGCAGCTCTCCAAGTCCCTTGGGCGTAGATACGTCGAAAAACGATGTCCCGACGTTTCGGCAATTAGTCCCTATATAATGGACCTCATTTTCGCGAGTTTATCTCCATCCCCAGCTTCGGTATTCTCCTCTACTCCTCTCCTCCTCTCCTCCAGCTCGAACGAGCTACATTCTCGATTTCTCTCCCTCCTCCTATCAGCCCCTTTTCGACTTCAACACGTCGTCTCCCCACATTACTGACCCAAACTACTCCATCTAGTGATTCATCAAGTCTATTTCTCACTGGTAAGTCCTCGTTACTTTCTCTTTAATGCACAATACTCATATTTTGTTATTTTTGTCATTATAGGTATCATTGACTTGAAGATAACCTTCGAAGCGATCATGAACGCCGAGATGAACAGGCGGTGGTCTAGCTGAATTAAAGTAAGTTCGAAGGCTTCAATTCATGAATCCCATCCACTGACAGTTTACAGTATAGATTGAAGTGCGCAACCGTTACAGATTTATGATACAAACTTCGTGACCTGGGTAGTACAGGAGCGACGTCGACTCGACCAAATTCACACAAGGTCAGTCACACGCACGCACTGACACGTACCACATCATTGACATTTTATCACAGCGACGAGATTAACGGCTATCGAAGGTAAGTACAAGTCTAGTACGTCGTTCAAGTCTGAACTAACCGCAGCGGGCCGCACGAACACATTGGATCGGGGGGTAAAGGTAAGCTCGCTTTCCTTCGCAAACTGACGACCACTTATCCTTGTTCGGTATTCAGCGCGAAACCCAATGCTCGGGAACCAGGTAAGATTTTTAATTATTCACTACTATACGTTAACATCAATTTTTCCCTTCTAGTCCAGTCTGCTCATGAAACGCACCGACGAGCTCTCGCTGCCGTTCTACGGCTCTCACCCCAAGTCTCAAACGTTCCCGATTGCATCCGAAGACCATTGGAACGCCGTGGTGTCGATTACAAACTGGGTCGCTTCGTGAGTACGCGAGTTTGCCCATTCACGCGCTGCCTAACTCTGTCGTTTACAGCTCGCCTCTCGTAGCACGCAAGTCACCGTGACGACTCAAGGACTCGTAGACCAAGGTCCAACACCCGGTTCGAGGCTACGGCACCTTCAAAACCTCGTGGTCGATCCCTGGAACGCCGAGTCGAAGCGAGAGTTCAGGAAGCTCTCGAGAGCGTGAACGATGCGATTCCACAACGAACTCGAAAGGACCCAGACGAGACGCGAATCAAGCGACTGTATGGTGGTCCTGCGTGGTTCGTGAGGGTTATTGAATTAGTTCCGCGGATCGTGGTAAGTCAACGAATTGATTATACTAGTGCAGGAGACTCACCTTGATACTGTAGATGAATCGGCTCGTCCATATTGCGAACGACTGCGACACGATCCATGTACCTTTGCCGACCCTCGCTCAAGACCGCCTATGGCCGTCCACATAGCTAATCGACATAGCGGGCGATAACTAATGTAAGTGCCGATTACTATCACAGTAACGGAGTACTCACTGATTTCACCTTCCCTCCAGCTCGGCTCGACCGTGCGCGCGAACGAACTGTACCGAAACGACGTAGCCGCAAATTCAAACACACTTACATTGTCTTCTAGGGCTGCCATTCACCAGTTGGTTCGTGGACGAAACGAACTGATATGGCGTCGTAGTCAACCGTTGGCACTGTGCAAGATACCTTGTCAGTATCTACATGTAAGCCACCCCCCGTCGTCGGTTGCCGTGCCCGCTGACCGATCGTTTTCACGCCGTTCGCAGACCTCGCAAATTAATATTATTGCATATCTCTTGACACGCTGGCGCTGATAGTGCCGCCCTACTAAGTTACTAACCCACTGAGTACCCCGCTCGATGCCATGGAGCGCATCGTTGGCTGTCGCCGCCGAAGTCCTCTGGTGATCGCGCTTGCAGGGCCGTCTTGAGTCTTGAGTGGATTGTTCGTGAGCCTGAGACCGCCGCTTCAGCTCGGCGTCGTCGTGATTAACCTGAGAGTGAACTGAATTAAGAAATAAGTGAGCGCGACTCGACATACAACGAACTGGGAGTGCTTACCGCCGTGGACTGAACCACTGAGTTGCAAAACGGCACACTGCGCCCTCGATCGCGAAGGACAGACCACTGGCCTGACGGTCCCCCGCCGAGTTGCTTGAGCTGTGGACTGTGGACGTCGAAAGCAGTCCCCGCAAACGGTAACATGCAGCCATTACCGAGTTGCTGTCCCCATTGATGGTAAGTGCCCGTGTTATCTACTGCCGTCGCCATCGTCTGACCAGTTCGTCCACTAGCCATCCTTGATATCGAGTCCCGCTAGACGTCGGTGAGTTGCGCCCACAGTCTTCGTCCGTCCGTGATTGCTAATTTCCTTCCACGGTGTCCAGGGTGTCGCCAACGATGCAAGCGAGGGGGAAAGCCCTCTCCTTGTCCCTCGCGCGCGCGCGCGACCCTCGTCTCTTCATGATGTCCTCTTCCTTTCATCTCATCCCTCCCCCCCCTTCTCATCCCCCCCCCTCTACATCTAGGTTCGCAACCGTACCTACTGGAAGCCGGCTACAGCTTAGGTCAAGTCTTGGTGCCATATCTTGTACTCGGTGAGTCCCGACGGTCTCGTCGTCATCGTCTCTCGATTGCTGATTGCGCGCCATTCTCAAGATCGTCCATAACGATGGGCACACTTGGATCGTCGTCGTTAGTTGTCTGTTCCAAGGTGCATGTCGTTTCGCTCGTAGTTCTCTCTCTCTGTGTCCACTTGGGCGCTGCCGTTGTCTACGTGCCTGCTCGTCGTGTTTCATTCGCGGTCGACTCACTTCTCTCGCCCGGTGTTCCGCTCGCTTTCGATCCCATACGCATGCTAACGGTTCACGATTTCCCTAGTAATCCAGAAGGAACATTAAGAGCAGCAGTTACAAACCGTACGTACCCGTTTCTTTTCTCATTTCTTATCCTTTCCCTCATTCATCGTTTAGGGCTGCTTCGCGTGTTCGCTTGCTGTGGCGCGCCCTCTGCGATCTGCCTCGTTCGCGTTTGCGTCTGCTCCGTCGTGGCGAGGCCGTGGACTTGATGCGCGCGAGCGGTACTTCCACACTCTTGCTGCGCGAGTGGACGTCGTCGCAGCAGTCGGATTCGTCCTCGATGCGCTCATGAGGTCGTTTCGCACGTCTCTGCGCTCCTTGTCTGCTCGTTGCCGCCGTTTGCTCCGTCTTGTTGGTGGCCGTGGACTTGATGCGCGAAAGCGGTACTTCCACGGTTGCTCTCGACGAGTGGACTTGGCTGCGACAGTTGGGAACGTCGTGGATATCATCGCGACCCCCGGGCGCGCCGTATTCTACTTTCCGACGCGGCTATGGGTTAGTTTGGAACAAGTGAGCGTGGCGCCGACTTACCGTGTTCCCTCGTTCGCGTCACTGGCGTTTGTCGTTGTCCTCGATGCGCTCTGCGGGACGAGCAGCGACTGCGCTGGTAGACAGCGTTGGTTGCATCGGTTTGGGCAGTTGCGCCCCCGTTCTTCTAGTTTCTTTCATAGGGCGCGCGTATTTGTTTTGATCGTTCACGTTCCCTTGCTGACTCACTTACGGGTTGGGTGTCGGTCCGTTTCCTTCTTTCTTCTGTCGTTTGTGCCTTTCTTCGCCTTTCTGTGCATTCTCGCTGCTTTCGCGCCGTCCCGTTTTATCGCGAACGACTGGTCTAGCGAGCTGGATTGGGGTGTGCGGCGTTGAAATGTTCACAGCTGTCTTCACGCGATCTACCTTGTTTCCCTTCTGCCCGCAGCCGTCCCATTTTTGGGACTCGCGTGCGTCTGCGCTCTTGGTTGCTTTGGTGTTCCCAAACGTTTTCCTTTCATTTCCCGCGCGTATCCCCGTTTTACCTGGATTTATCGTGTGGAATCCGCTGGACGCGTCATTCGTGCTGGGAATAGTCGAAACAACCCATTCCCCCATTCGCATTAGCCGCGCGCGTTGCCTTTTAACCCCTCGTTTACGTGTTTGTTGGAGACGCGGGGTCGTTTGCGCTCGTTTCGTCCCTCACCCCCGGGATTGTGTTATCGCGTGGCGTTCCAGCCCGCGTTCGCGTCACTGTAGTTCGGGATCAACGAGATCGTTGCTACACGATCTCCAACGCGCCGTCTGACGTTCCCTGCACGCGAACACGCGTCATTTCCTGTCGAACGCGCTGAGAAAATGACAGAGATTAACTTACGAGATCTCTTTTCATTCGTTTCCGTTCGCGTTCCCTCGTTTTCTCGGTTCGCGTTCTGTGTGCAATGCCCCGTTTATGTGGCTTGGGCGTCGTTTGCGCGCGTTGCCTCGTTATTCCGTTATCGTGCCGCCCTCCCGATCTCGGGGTCCCTGAACGCGGGTCTGCGTCATCCTGACCAGAAAAACGGGGATAAGCAACGTTAATCATCGTCGAACAACGCTGGGAGACGCACTTATGCGATCCCTTTCATTCCTCTTCTTCGCGTCCCTGTTACTCCACTTTCATTGTTCTCTCGTCGTCTCGTTTCCACATGTCGTCTCGTTTCCCCGCCCGATCTTGCTCCCGTTCGCTTGTTGCACCCGCGCCGAGTCGCAAAGGGCCGCAGTGGGATGTGCCATGTCTTCTTCTCGGGGACGCGGGACAGGGACACCGTCGGCGTTCTAGCCCGTTTGCGGGTGTTGGAGATGGCCGGCGCCGAGGTAACCCCTCGCTTATGGGGGTATCTTCCGCATTCCCCACAACCCCTCGTATCACTTGATCATGATCGAGTCGATGGGATACGTCGTGTGGGTGGCCGGTGTTGGCGGGGGTTTGACCTTCTTCCCTTCGTTCATTCGTGCTCGTATTCGTTGGCGTTGGCGTTCGCGTGCGCCGTTTTGTTCCCCTTCCTTTTGTTCGTATCCTCGCAATTAGCGCCCTCTAGCTACGTAGTATGATCAGCTAAATAGAATACAAAAAGTACTACAAAAGGGTACGTACGTACATCTCGTTCTCCTCTCATTCTCCGTTCCCATTTGATCGTTTATTTGCGCTCTCGCTCCGTTTCCTTTCTTTCCCTTTCCCTTTCCTTCTCGCGTTCTCGCGTGCGTGTCTCGTCTTTCCCCTTTCGCGTCTCGCGTCTACCCGCCTCCCCTCGATGCGCCGGGTCCCGCGTCGCGTGCGCAGTCGTTTGGCGCGTAGCCTGACGTTACAGCAAAGTCCCTCCCATCTGACGTGCTTGCGATCTCGGCGCCGCCTTCCCAATCCGCGATCGCGGGGGTGGCTGACTCTCGGGAATGCATCCCTGACATTCGTACCTGCTTCTTTTCTTTTCTTTTCTCCCTTCGTTCCCACTCGTTCATACGTCCCTTCCCTCTCGTCGACGCCGTCTCCGATTCTCCGCTGTCGTTTATCGTGTCCCTCGCTCCTCGTTTCTCGAGTTCGTTTATTGTTTTGCCGTTTGCCGCGTGCCATCCCTGGCTTCCCCAGTGTTCAATCCCAGTGCTCGGCTCGGAGGGTGGACGCATGGGGTAGCGTAGCAGGATCGATTGGGATGGCGAGGCGACGGGGTGGCAGGGTGGCGCAGTTGAGTGGGATACGATGGCAGCGGGTCGCCTCGCGTCCTTCTTCGTTTATCCTTTGTCTTCGCGCATCTACCTCGTGTGTGTTGACGCGTGGAATGGGCGAATGCTGCCGCAAAAAAGCGTCAGCACGCGCTCGTTCACTCGAAGGGGAACGCACCTTGTCTGTTCTACCCGTCGTTTCCGATTCTTGTCTCGTTCTCTGTCTGTCATTCTTGGTTTCCCCCCGCTCGCCTGCCTGCCTTCCTGTTCTTCGCAGACTCGTTCCCTGGGCATGTACACGCAACGTTCGCCGAAAGGCCATCGACGCCGTCTGCGGTGGAGTAAGGCCGGTGGGTGGGGCAACATGGGCGAACGCGAGCTTAGCCGGATGTTTCAGCGCCATTTGGCAGCGATATCACCTATTGCCTTTGTCTCTCTCGCGTAAAGTCGCCGTTCGGGTGATTTTTCTCGTGTTCTCGGGTTTCCCCTTTAGTCTGTAGCGTGTACTGATTTGGGGGGCGAAGGGTAGGCGTTGGGGTGTGATTGGGTGGCGGAATAGGTTGGTGGAAGACACGGGTGACATTTTGGCGGCCGCACGGTGGGTAGATTGATCGGCTAAGTGAGTGAATGGGTGAGTAGGGAGTGAGGAAGAAGGAAATGGGGAACATACTGAGTTAGTACGCATTCACGCCCCTGGAGAGCGACGACGACGGCGGCGGATTGCTTCCCTGAGCTTCAGAGAGGACGGGGCTGTGGTGGATGAATGAGGATTGTTGAGGGAGGAAGTCGGGATGGGGAGCGGAGCGAAAGGTAGGGCTCGATAGGCGTGTTTGAGGGACTTGGCAGGAAGGCGGACAGCTAGCTGTGTGCTAGCAGCACGTTGAACGTTGAGGCGTTGAGGCCTGAGGGAGCTTTCACGCGTGGAAGCCGATGAAGGATGGCGGAGAGAGAGAGAGAGAGGAGGAGAGGAGAGAGGCGAAGGGAGGGATGAAAGCGAGGGAGTGAGGGGGCGTCGAATGGGTGTTTGGAGCTCAGTGAGGATGGCATGCCTAGCGACGACGGGCAACGTTGAGGATTGGAGGGATTAGGTGGGAATAGCGAGGGTGAGAGTGAGTCGCATGGCTTGGGCGTCCAATTTCAACCCCGATGACTGGCCGCGAAGAATCTCGATCATACCACCCGCATCGCTATGCGCTCGGGCAGCGTCATCCCCCCACCGCAGAGTCCAAAGCCTGCAAAACCTTCAGCCTGCCGCAGCACGACTCCAACAACCCCAGTACGTCTCCCCCCCTCCTCCTCGTACTCCAGATCTCCCTGCCGCCTGGCAACCTCCCTCCCCGCTCCAACTTTCCCTCTTCTCCCGTTCTCGTAAGTATAACACCCACTGATCCCCGCTGTCTAGGCCTCCTCCTCGTCCCCGCTCACATCCCCGCCGCCAGACGCCCCCATGGCCACATCGATCCCGATGCCCGGCCTCGCGAACCTCACCCTGCACTCCCCCTCCGCCACCATCGTCGGCACCCCCTTGGCCCTCGACACCGACATCACGCGCTTCGAGTACCCCTTCCCCGACACGTGCCTCTCGCCCCCAGGCCTGTATGAGTACCACAACACGAGTAGCGGCAGTAGCAGCGGGAGGCTGGGTATCCCGGCGCTCTCGCACTCGTCGTCCTCGGGATCGAGCGGGTCGTCCAGTTCGTCGGCGAGCTGCACGTCGTCCGCGGCGCCGTCGCCGTCGCATCCCCCATCCCACGCGCATCAACAGCAGCACCACGATCCGCACCACCACCATCACCTCCCGCAACACGCGCACCAGCACGTCCACATCGTCTCGCGCCATGCGACACACCCCATCCACATCGCGCACATCGCGCACCCTCACGCTATTTCAAATCACCCGCTAAGCCAATCCCCGCCAGGCAGCGCGTTCCCCCTCGCCCTCACCTCCTCCCTCACCTCTCCCCCAGCAAAGTCCTCCCATCCCTCCCATCACCACCACCACGCCCCCTCCCATCCGAATTCCACTTCGCACACACACCCAACGCACCACACCCACACGCAGCACTACGCGCTCTCGCCGACCGCGTCCGCCCTCCTCGCCGAGTCCGACAGGGAGGAGCCGCCGGTCCCGCCGGGCCTGCTGAGGAAGAAGCACCGCTGGAGCCTGGGCCTGCTCGCGGCCCCGCAGCGCACACGCGAGGGCACGGGCGGGCAGAGGCGCGGTGATAAGACTGCGCAGAACACTGATATCAGCAACGAGTACTTCGACGTGAGCCCTGGCAGCGAGTCGAGCTCGGCCGCCAGCGACGCGCCGCACATCAGCGACTCGGACACGCTGCAAGGGAGCGATACGGAGCCCAGCAAACACGGGGAGGAGGGGGAAGTGGAGGGGGAGGCGGTGTGCAGCGCATTGGTGGGTTAGATAAGGAGGGCTGCTGATCTTCTCTCTTTCTCGTCGCTTTCTTGTTCGGTCGATCCTCCCGTTCCACGTTTCACATCGCACAGTACTAAGACTATACACGCATCGCATGTGCGCGCATTCGCCGCTTCCATTTGTTCGACCCACCACAGCATCTATGTATCCGTATCCAAATCCACGACCATTATTCATACACTATTATCCCCTACCCCCCACACACCATCATCTCACCATCCCAATATATATTGTGCAAACCGACAATATCCAAAGCGGCACACTTGTAGCTTTATAACATACACGAATTATAACGCTGTTTCTGCTGCCGTTCCATAAGTGATACAATGAGAGATGCGATGCGATGTGATGGGTCAACCGTGTGAAACCCAGAGATGGTGGTGATGATCTGAGTACTTACTGCAGTCTCGAAGTTAACTCTACCATCCTGGCAGGTGCTGAACTGGCGAATCCTTGCGCCCTGCAGTCCGGGGAGGCCCTAAGCCTAAGGCCTCACCCGTATACCAGCTTACCCACCGAACTGATCATCAAGATTCTCGGCATTGTTGGGGCCTACGATTGGCATGGGCTAAAGTCGCGTCTCGCTGATTGCGCTCTGGTCTCTCATACTAACTGTGACTGTGAGAAACGTTTTCTGACCGTGTGCGCCAACGCGCTGAAGACGCATCTTGTCCGTCCTCTCAGCCCAAGCCAATCCTCAGTCACACTGACATAGGTTCGCAAATTCTGAAAAATAAAATTCAAGGGTTTCTGATAGGTACGAAGCGCTGGCGCATCCCGCCATAGCGCCGAGAATCAAAAGCACGGACATACGTTCGTGCTCCCGATCCCCGGCGTGTAACTATATACTGACTACGACAGGAATCGACTACGATGACTATGGTGGACAGCGACGGGGCATAACGACGGCAGACAGAGATGGGGGATGGTACCAACTCCCTCTCGTCGCCGTCCTTATATACGTAGACTCTGCCAAGTACTCCTACGTGGCTCTCTGCACTTGGCGACGCGCACCGACCTCCCTTTACGTCTTCATTCGCTTCACTCCTCGCTCCCTAACACTTGGCGAACGTCGCTTACGCCTGCACGGCAGAACAGTCCCGAATGACTAGGCTGGAACATCGGCGAATTCATAGGGTACAATAGACGAGTGAAAATGTATATTGTGTACAAACAGGCTATAATTGAAGTATGTGTGGCTATCAGGAAGGAATAGAACGGCGGGAAGCTGCTAAGAGTGTGCCATGAGACTAATAGAACAGCATTGAAATATACAAGGTTGCTGGGCAACGACGGCGCCGCCAGGAGGTAATAAAACAACGTCAATCTGTCGTGATTGTCCGAGCCATGATAGCGAAAGGTCTTTGGTGTGGCGTTGAATCTGAATACAAAGAGTCGGGGAGGTAACGATGAAACGGTGCTGAAACATTGTGTTTTGGTCATTTGGAGGTGCGAGTCAAGGCTGGAGGGGCCAACAAAACGGAGGCGATATATGGTGTCTTTGTCGTTCGGGGCAGCGGAAATAGGTAGGAGGTACCGATGAAATGGCCTCGATCTGCCATGTTTTCGCCGTCATTCGGGGTGGGGGAGATGAGAAGCGACGCCGTGGGACCGATAAAACGGCGTTGAAATATACAATTTCCGCCTCTTCGTGGCTGGAATGGGTGCAGAAGCGTCGTCACTGCGACGCAGGTCGGGGGGAGCTCAGATATACAGTTGAAGTGCTTTACGGGGGCGGGAAGAGCATCTGGGGGAACCAATCCTCCGAGACGCGGCAAAACGGCCTCGAAATATCCGATGTACAATTGAAAACGGAAGCAGGAGGGTGGCGGGGGTGATTTCGAATGGAAGGGGTGACGAAGGGCTGATAAAACGGCGGCGAACCGCCGTGTCTTTGTCGTGATGAGCCGACCAGGAGGTACTGATAAAATGGCGTCGATCTGTCGTGTCTTCGTCATTTTGGGATTGAAAGTGAAGCGGCAGAGGAACCCTCGGGTGCAGAAAGGCGGGGGGTGATAAAATGGGCTCGATATGTCGTGTATTCGTTATTTTCGCAACGGAAACACCGTTGAAAACGGTTCCGAGATGTGTGAGGAGGGCGGCGCAACGATAGGCGATAAAACGGAGACGATACGTCGTGTATTCGTCGTTGGGGGACCGAGAATCAAACGGGTGGAGAAGGCATGGCGTGCAGAAAGGCGGGGGTAACGAAACGGGTTCGATACGTTGTGTCTTCGCGGGGGAAATATGAATGAAGGTGCTGATAAAACGGCGTCGATATGTCGTATCTTCGTCGTTCGGAGGTACTGCTAAAACGCCGTCGATACATCGTGTCTTCGTCGTTGGAGGTGGGAGAAATATGACTGGAGGTGCTGGTAAAACGGCGTCGATACGTCGTGTCTTCGTCATTCGGAGGTACTGCTAAAACGGAGTTGATACGTCGTGTCTTCGCACTTTGGGGTGCAGAACGGATGGGAGGTAGCGGTGGAACGTGCGACCAATAAAATGGAGTCGAACTGTTGTGTGTTTGCAATTGACGACAGTGCGGGGTCGATGAAACGGCCTCGATACATATAGTCTTCGTGTTCTTCGATGAATAGTAGAGCGATGGGATAAAACGGAGGCGATACATATAGTTTTCGATTTTTCGACCGTTAGAACGGCTGGGAACGGTGAGACTTTGTTGCAAACGTCGTATTTCATGATCAACCGACGGCGAGGGAAGGCAGTGTTTTGCGCTCGATGTTTTCGTTGCCTGGATTGTGTGCGTCGTGGCGGAGCGTTCTAGGAATGGTGGAAATGAACACGGAAAAGCGAAAGAAATGGTTCAAAACATACCTGAGCGCTTTTATGGCCACGAAACGACGAGTCGACTTCGCGCTAGCTTTACTAGCCATTTCCAAAGGCAGCAAGCGATCGAGATCTTGGTGGAAGTGACGGACGGCGGAAAACGCGCCAGACTGAATCTGAGATGTGGTGGTGGTAAGAATGATCGTCGGTGTGCGACGTCGGAGTTCCAACCTGCGCGCAATCATTCCAAATTCGGCATCTCCGACAAGTCCGTATGCCTACTTCCTGCTGTCTCCTGCTCGTACTTCGAATGCCAACGACGCTGTTAAAACTGGAGGATCAAGACATGTAGGTACATGGAACCAGTCGCTCTCCGCTCCAATTTCACCCACTCCGCTGCACCCGTTTCCGTTCCAAACGCTCATCCCGCCCCGATGCCCCTGTTCCCCCATCCCGACTCTTCGTACACCCATCCTCCACCACCCAGGACGGTACAGAGCCTTCCCCATGAGTGTGCAATACTCCTTTCCTGATTCGGATCGCCCGAACCCGACTGACTGGCCAATACCACAGCGGAATATTCACTCCGCCTGGACACCACTTACCGACGCACAGAATGCAGGGAAATGGTCCATGGAGCATGCTGAGACTTTCAGGGTACGTTTATTACGGTACCATTCATCTTCGGCTCCAATTCCTCCGGCTCGATCGCTTCCCCCGATGCAAACTTTGCAGTTCTGCAAATTACACAGTGAGTGTTCTCTCGCATTATACACATCTCCCAGCGCACTCTACACTCAATACGGCATCTTCAAGCTCATCCTATACATTTATACCACCCACTCCATTGTCCCCCCGCCGTCCTGACTTCAGGAACTCGTCCGACAACCCTCACTCCGCCCTTTCTCCCGGTCGTACTCATCTCCGTGAATGCCATACAAATATCCAGGTCCCGTCCACTAGTGTGTGGGCGTCAGCGCTTAGGCGCTTCTATTACGTTTAATCATTGCTACCATCATTCCACCGCTTTCCTCGCAGCTCTCCAAGTCCCTTGGGCGTAGATACGTCGAAAAACGATGTCCCGACGTTTCGGCACCTATTCCCTATATAATGGGCCTCATTTACGCTAGTTTACCTCCATCCCCAGCTTGGGTATTCTCCTCTACTCCTCTCCTCCTCTCCTCCAGCTCGAATGAGCTACATTCTCGATTTCTCTCCCCTCTCCTATCAGCCCCTTTTCGACTTCAACACGTCGTCTCCCCACATTACTGACCCAAACTACTCCATCTAGTGATTCATCAAGTGTATTTCTCAATGGTAAGTCCTCGTTATCTTTTCTTTAATGCACAATACTCATAGTTTGTTATTTTTGTCATTATAGGTATCATTGACTTGAAGATAACCTTCGAAGCGATCATGAACGCCGAGATGAACAGGCGGTGGTCTAGCTGAATTAAAGTAAGTTTGAAGGCTTCAATTCATCAATCCCATCAACTGACAGTTTACAGTATAGATTGCAGTCGACTCGACCGAATTCACACAAGGTCAGTCACACGCACGCACTGACACGTACCACATCATTGACATTTTATCACAGCGACGAGATTAACGGCTATCGAAGGTAAGTACAAGTCTAGTACGTTGTTCAAGTCTGAACTAACCGCAGCAGGTCGCACGAACACATTGGATCGGGGGGAAAGGTCAGCTCGCTTTCCTTCGCAAACTGACGACCACTTATCCTAGTTCGGTATTCAGTGCGAAACCCAATGCGCGGGAACCAGGTAAGAGTTTTAATTATTTGCGACTACACGCTAACATTCATTTGTACTAGATTTTCCTTTCTAGTCCAGTCTGCTCGTTAAACGGACTGATGAGCTCTCGCTGCCGTTCTACGGCTCTCACCCCAAGTCTCCACTGCCTCCAACGCTCCCGATTGTATCCGAAGACCATGGGGACGCCGTGGTGTCGATTATGAACTGGGTCGCTTCGTGAGTACGCGAGTCTACCCATTCACGCGCTGCCTAACTCTGTCGTTCGTAGCTCGCCTCTAGTAGCACGCGATTCACCGTGACAACTCAAGGTCCAACTTGCACTCGGTTCGAAGCTACGGCACCTTCAAAACCTCGTGGTCGATCCCTGGAACACCGAGTCGAAGCGGGAATTCAGGAAGCTCTCGAGAGAATGAGCAATGCGACTTACAACGAGCTTGAAAGGAAAGCAATCTCGGTTCGCTTCACTTCGACCGAGGCCATTGTGGTCTTGCGTAGTTCCCGAGGGTTGTTGATCTAAGGTCCACGGGTCACGGTAAGTCAACAAATTGATTATACTAGCGTAGGAGACTTACTTTGATGTTGTAGACGAGTCGGCTCGTTGATATCGCCAACGGCAACGGCGCTACGCAATCCGGGGACCTTCGCCGACACTCGCTGGACTCCAAGACCGCTGATGATTGTGTTCGTCCAAGGTCTATCACCAAACCGGCACAGCGACGTAACAGAATAAACAGACGGCTCGTACTCCATATTAACGACCGCGATCACTGACGACGACGCTCTATTCGAGCTCCACCTTCGTCGCGAGTTCCCCCGAGCACAGAGCGCTGCGTGTCAATTCGTAGCACCAGTCAGCTCACAGGCAACCTTCCTGGCTCGCAGATCGCGCCTGTGGTTCGCTTCGAGCCGTCCCAGTAATATCTTTGTGGTCTCTGTAAGTGGTTCGCTTGTACGTGTATTGGTCTTCTCTGATCCTTTCTTGCAGACTCAGTTCGCCGCTCCTCCAACGATCTCGGGTACGGCACAGTTGCGAGCCGGTTCCAGTGGTTGCGTTCGACGAAATCCGAGTGACTGGTGAAGCCGAAGACGGGTCAACCCGCCCCCACATTGTCAAAGTGATCCCAGATCGTCGCTCGGAGATGCACACATCTCGATTACTTGCTCCGTACACGACTGGATCCAAGGTGAGCCGGACCGTTTATATCAACACTGTACTGATCTAATTTGCTCGTAATTCTAGTAACGATCACTGTTCACAGACACAGGTCAGTTCACCTCTGAACTCAACGACTGCGGGGCTTACCTCGAAATATATAGCCGGTACTCTACATGCCCTCGAGTGAGTGTGTCCACGTTCTGTTCGATGAGACGAGCTGACGAAGCTTTCCTAATCAGCCGTGAGCGTCACAAATTGTCTCAATAATATGTATACTTGTAAGCCTCCCTTTCATCGTCGTGAGTCAGTTTGATTAACGATTTGCGCGCCGTTTGCAGATCTTGATATATATATTCTTCACTTACAAAGGTGTGAACAACGCCACTAACCTACTGACTACGGTGCACGTCGTAAGTTGGTCATTGAGTCGTCACCCCGCCGAACCCGGTTTGTGAACGTGTCCGTCGTCGCCAGCCGTAAACCTACGTGCTTGAGTCAATTACTGTATTACTGAGTGAGGCGCACGAGCTCGGGCGTTGTACATCATCTGTGAGTGGCTGCCTGAGTTGACTGTGAGAAATGAGAGAACGAAAGCGAACCGAGAGCCTTACCGTTGTGAACCGTGAACGCCTGGTTGAAGCCGTCGTCGTGGCCCGTCGTTGAGTTGCTTGGGCGTAGTGTGCCGGTGAAGGCGTTTGCGGCATCTTCGTAGCCGTGCTGCGGCTACCGTTGACCTCGCAGATGCAGCTGTCACCGTTCGTGGTGTCGCCTGGTTCGTTCAAGCTTGATTCGGAAGCTAGCGGCTGGCGAACTCGACCCACTGGTAAGTCTGCCGCCGTTATCCATATCTGCTCGCGACGCTGACCTCCCACTATGTCGTTTAGGTCATCGCCGTTCGCAGGGCGAGGGGATACCCTCTCACTGTTCATCTCGCGCGCGCGCGCGACCTTCGTGTGTCCCTGGCGAGTCATCTCCCATCCCTCTCTCGCTTCCTCCGTCCCCACCCTCTCTCATCCTCTCTTCGTTTCCCCTCCAGGGCCTCTGATCATTGCGATCGTCGTCGATGCGTCGAGGTTAGTACCGAGCTCACTATCCATCGTGTGTCGAGCGTTGACGTGGTCCTCGTATCCCACAGCGGCTCCGTGTACTCGAGTCGGCCTCGCTGTTCCTCAAGTCTACAGTTAGCCCACAGCGACGCGATCAACGAAGGACTCACCTGATCAACGCTGAAAGCAAACTGCATTCGTTTGATAGCCCCATCGATCGTTTCGGCGTTCGTACTCTACACTAACCTCTACTCTAGGTCTGCATTCGTTGGGCTCGTCGTCGAGCGATGCGATTGAAGGGATATTTTCGTCGTAATAAATCGGTGAGTGCCGAGCTCGGTAGATCATCTTGCGTCGAAATGTGACGTTATCTTCGTATTCCAGCGAAACTTCGCTGAGGCCAAGGTGCGTGTTCGTTCGTCGACTGTATTGTCGTCTCCTGTGGATGTGTGGGGACTTCTCCCCCCCGCTGTGTTTATTTCCTTTCGTCGTTCCTCTGTCCCGCTCTCCTTTGTTATCCATCTTTCTGTCTGTCGTTCGGGGTTGCCGCGAGTGTTTGCGGGTCGTGTAGCGCGCTGTGCATCCCCTACACTCCGCACCTCTTGCTTCCGCCCCCGCTTCGTCTTGGTGACGCCGTGGACTTGATGCGCGTCAGCGGTACTTCCACGGCTGCGCTGGGCGAGTGACGTGGTCGCAGAGGTCGGAGTCCCCTCGTGCATCGCTGCGTTCCTTCTGCTCGCTGTCGTAGCTTCCCCCGTCTTGCGATAGCCGTGGACTTGATGCGCGCGAGCGGTACTTCCACGGTTGTCCTCGATGAGTAGGCTTGATGGCGGCGGTTGGCAACGACTCGGTTCTTGCTGCGTCCCCGATGTTGTCGCAATCTTATCTACGCGCGACTTGACTCTCAGTTCAAACGAGTGGGTGACGAGTCTACTCACCTTGCTCCTTCGTCCGCTCCTCTGGCGCTGTCGTTGTCCTCGATGCGCCTTGCGGGACGAGCATCGACTACGCTGGTAGACAGCGTTGGTTTCATCGGTTTGGGCAGTTGCGCCCCCGTTCTTCTAGTTTCTTTCATAGGGCGCGCGTATTTGTTTTGATCGTTCACGTTCCCTTGCTGACTCACTTACGAGTTGGGTGTCGGTCCGTTTCTTTCTTTCTTCTGTTGTTCGTGCCTTTCTTCGCCTTTCTGTGCATTCTCGCTGCTTTCGCGTCGTCCCGTTTTATCGCGAACGACTGGTCTAGCGAGCTGGATTGGGGTGTGCGGCGTTGAAACGTTCGCAGTCGTCTCCTCACGATCTGCCTTGTTTCCATTCCGCGCGCAGTCGTCTCGTTTTGGCACTCGGGGGTAATCCAGCTTCGTCGGTGCTCCCAAACTATTCGCGTTGCTTGCGCTTGCCGCGCGTATCCCCGTTTTACTGGGATTTGTCGTGTCGAGTCCGCTAGACGCGTCGTTCGTGCTCAGGCACGCTGGAAATAGTCAAAAAGAGATTGTACTCACACGATCTCTTTCCATCCATTCCCCCATTCGCGTTCGCGGCTCGCGTTGCCTTTTAACCCCTCGTTTACGTGTTTGTTGGAGACGCGGGGTCGTTTGCGCTCGTTTCGTCCCTCACCCCCGAGATTGTGTTATCGCGTGGCGTTCCAGCCCGCTTCATCGTTTGTTTGCGTCACTGTAGTTCGGGATCAACGAGATCGTTGCTACACGATCTCCAACGCGCCGTCTGACGTTCCCTGCACGCGAACACGCGTCATTTCCTGTCGAACGCGCTGAGAAAATGACAGAGATCAACTTACGAGATCTCTTTTCATTCGTTTCCGTTCGCGTTCCCTCGTTTTCTCGGTTCGCGTTCTGTGTGCAATGCCCCGTTTATGTGGCTTGGGCGTCGTTTGCGCGCGTTGCCTCGTTGTTCTCTCGTCGTCTCGTTTCCACGTGTCGTCTCGTTTCCCCGCCCGTTCGCTTGCTGCACTCGCGCCGAGCGTGCCACGTCTACTTCTCGGGGCTTGGTGCTTGGCGATGCAGGACAGGGACACTGTCGGCGTCCTAGCCCGTTTGCGGGTGTTGGAGATGGATTGGCCGGTGCCGAGGTAACCCCTCGCTTATGGGGGTATCTTCCGCATTCCCCACAACCCCTCGTATCACTTGATCATGATCGAGTCGATGGGATACGTCGTGTGGGTGGCCGGTGTTGGCGGGGGTTTGACCTTCTTCCCTTCGTTCATTCGTGCTCGTATTCGTTGGCGTTGGCGTTCGCGCGCGCCGTTTTGTTCCCCTTCCTTTTGTTCGTATCCTCGCAATGAACGCGCCCTCTAGCTACGTAGTATGATCAGCTAAATAGAATACAAAAAGTACTACAAAAGGGTACGTACGTACATCTCGTTCTCCTCTCATTCTCCGTTCCCATTTGATCGTTTATTTGCGCTCTCGCTCCGTTTCCTTTCTTTCCCTTTCCCTTTCCTTCTCGCGTTCTCGCGTGCGTGTCTCGTCTTTCCCCTTTCGCGTCTCGCGTCTACCCGCCTCCCCTCGATGCGCCGGGTCCCGCGTCGCGTGCGCAGTCGTTTGGCGCGTAGCCTGACGTTACGGCAAAGTCCCTCCCATCTGACGTGCTTGCGATCTCGGTGCCGCCTTCCCAATCCGCGATCGCGGGGGGTGGCTGACTCTCGGGAATGCATCCCTGACATTCGTACCTGCTTCTTTTCTTTTCTCCCTTCGTTCCCACTTGTTCATACGTCCCTTCCCTCTCGTCGACGCCGTCTCCGATTCTCCGCTGTCGTTTATCGTGTCCCTCGCTCCTCGTTTCTCGAGTTCGTTTATTGTTTTGCCGTTTGCCGCGTGCCATCCCTTGCTTCCCCAGTGTTCAATCCCAGTGCTCGGCTCGGAGGGTGGACGCATGGGGTAGCGTAGCAGGATCGATTGGGATGGCGAGGCGACGGGGTGGCAGGGTGGCGCAGTTGAGTGGGATATGATGGCAGCGGGTCGCCTCGCGTCCTTCTTCGTTTATCCTTTGTCTTCGCGCATCTACCTCGTGTGTGTTGACGCGTGGAATGGGCGAATGCTGGCGCGAAAAAGCGTCAGCACGCGCTCGTTCACTCGAAGGGGAACGCACCTTGTCTGTTCTACCCGTCGTTTCCGATTCTTGTCTCGTTCTCTGTCTGTCATTCTTGGTTTCCCCCCGCTCGCCTGGCTGCCTTCCTGTTCTTCGCAGACTCGTTCCCTGGGCATGTGCACGCAACGTTCGCCGAAAGGCCATCGACGCCGTCTGCGGTGGAGTAAGGCGGGTGGGTGGGACCCGGATGTTTCAGCGCCATTTGGCGGCGATATCACCTATTGCCTTTGTCTCTCTCGCGTAAAGTCGCCGTTCGGGTGATTTTTCTTGTGTTCTCGGGTTTCCCCTTTAGTCTGTAGCGTGTACTGATTTGGGGGGCGAAGGGTAGGCGTTGGGGTGTGATTGGGTGGCGGAATGGGTTGGTGGAAGACGCGGGTGACGTTTTGGCGGCCGCGGGCTGGATAGATTGATCGGCTAAGTGAGTGAATGGGTGAGTAAGGAGTGAGGAAGAAGGAAATGGGGAACATACTGAGTTAGTACGCATTCATGCCCCTGGAGAGCGACGACGACGGAGGCGGATTGCTTCCCTGAGCTTCAGAGAGGACGGGGCTGTGGTGGATGAATGAGGATTGTTGAGGGAGGAAGTCGGGATGGGGAGCGGAGCAAAAGGTAGGGCTCGATAGGCGTGTTTGAGGGACTTGGGGAGGAAGGCGGACGGCTAGCTGTGTGCTAGCAGCACGTTGAACGTTGAAGGAGCTTTCACGCGCGGAAGCTGTTGAAGGATGGCGGAGAGAGAGAGAGAGGAGGGGACGGCTGAGGGAAGGAGAGAGGCGAAGGGAGTGAGAGAGGCGAAGGGAGTGAGAGAGAAGGGAGGGCGTCGAATGGGTGTTTGGAGCTCAGTGAGGATGGCATGCCTAGCGATGACGGGCGACGTTGAGGATTGGAGGGATTGGGTTGGAATAGCGAGGGTGAGAGGCTGTCTGGGTGTGCGTCGTGTAGAAGCCTGCGCGTAGCTGATGACCGTACTGGGCGTCAAAATTTCAACCCCGATGACTGGCCGCGAAGCATCTCGATCATACCACCCGCATCGCTACTATGCACTATCCCCCCACCGCAGAGTCCAAAGCCTGCAAAACCTTCAGCCTGCCGCAGCACGACTCCAACAACCCCAGTACGTCTCCCCCCCTCCTCCTCGTACCCCAGATCTCCCTGCCGCCTGGCAACCTCCCTCCCCGCTCCAACTTTCCCTCTTCTCCCGTTCTCGTAAGTATAACACCCACTGATCCCCGCTGTCTAGGCCTCCTCCTCGTCCCCGCTCACATCCCCGCCGCCAGACGCCCCCATGGCCACATCGATCCCGATGCCCGGCCTCGCGAACCTCACCCTGCACTCCCCCTCCGCCACCATCGTCGGCACCCCCTTCGCCCTCGACACCGACATCACGCGCTTCGAGTACCCCTTCCCCGACGCGTCCCTCTCGCCCCCAGGCCTGTACGAGTACCACAACACGAGCAGCGGCAGCAGCAGCAGCGGGAGGCTGGGTGTCCCGGCGCTCTCGCACTCCCCGTCCTCGGGATCCAGCGGGTCGTCCAGTTCATCGGCGAGCTGCACGTCCTCCGCGGCGCCGTCGCCGTGGCATCCCCCATCCCACGCGCAGCAACATCAGCACCACGATCCGCACCACCACCAGCACGTCCACATCGTCTCGCGCCATTCGACACACCCCATCCACATCGAGCACCACCCGCTCTCGCCGACCGCGTCCGCCCTCCTCGCCGAGTCCGACAGGGAGGAGCCGCCGGTCCCGCCGGGCCTGCTGAGGAAGAAGCACCGCTGGAGCCTGGGCCTGGTCGCGGCCCCGCAGCGCACACGCGAGGGCACGGGCGGGCAGAGGCGCAGCGCCACGGCGGACCACGCGCGGCGCGGCGATAAGCCTGCGCACGCTAACGATATCAGCGACGGGGCGGCAGAGTACTTCGACGTGAGCCCGGGGAGCTGCACGTCCGAGTCGAGCTCTTGCAGCGCCGCCAGCGACTCGGACACGCTGCAAGGGAGCGATACCGAGCCCAGCAAACCCGGGGAGGAGGGGGAAGTGGAGGCGGTGTGCAGCGCATTGGTGGGTTAGATAAGGAGGGCTCCTCATCTTCTCTCTCTTTCTCGTCGCTTTCTTGTTCGGTCGATCCTCCTGTTCCACGTTTCACATCGCACAGTACTAAGACTATACACGCATCGCATGTGCGCGCATTCGCCGCTTCCATTTGTTCGACCCACCACAGCATCTATGTATCCGTATCCAAATCCACGACCATTATTCATACACTATTATCCCCTACCCCCCACACACCATCATCTCACCATCCCAATATATATTGTGCAAACCGACAATATCCAAAGCGGCACACTTGTAGCTTTATGACATACACGAATTATATTGCTGTTTCTGCTGCCGTTCCACAAGTGATACAATGAGAGATGCGATGCGATGCAATGGGTCAGCCGTGTGAAACGTAGAGATGGTGGTGATGATCTGAGTACTTACTGCAGTCTCGAAGTTAACTCTACCATCATGCACATGGCAGATGCTGAACTGGCGAATCCTTGCGCTTCGAAACCTAGAAATCATCGTCGATATTCGCAGCCCCGCAGCTCATCGAGTGTCCCAACCTTGCCCGCCTCTTCGTCACCTGCTGGGAGGGGCAGCCAAAGCACCTGCCGCTGTGGCTCCCCGCCAGCCTCCCACGCCAGTTTGCGTGTCATCGACTTGAATCCGCTTATCTGTTGCAAAGGTGGCCCTGGCAGCGCCATTCCCCATTTCGGGCGTCGGTGACACTTTCGATACCCTCATACAACACCACCCCATACCTCAACTTCACCTGGGCCAGGGATTGCATCAACCGCCTACCTGATCCCCGCACGCACTGACCATCAACATTACCGAAGACCCCCGCGCTCTCAGACTAGGAGATGTTCTCCCGATTCCTCTGCCGCCTCCGGGAAAGTGAGTGGGGTGGTCGAAGCTGCCTGCAGTCGATCACCCTGTGCATCAAGTTGCCAGCGGGAACATTGACTGCAAGTGATACACCGGATGGTGTTGCAGCGCGGGAATTGGCAAAGTTGGAGAAGGGATTTGCGCCGCTGGTTGAGGATAATGTTCTCGATGCGGACCTCATCGTGCCGAGTCGGAATGACGAACCTGAAGACTCTGCACCACTCATGCATTGTAGTATACGGAGGAGGGTATGATGTACGTGGAATTTATGCTTTATGCGGGCTGCCAATTCATTCGGCCCTTCCTAGTTTTTTGTCTTCCGTGTCATAGGTCTATTCTGGGATGGTCGAAGAATCTTTCACAATCACACATGTACTGATAGCTGACAACTAAATTTGCTACTTCATCGAATCGCGCAGAGTCTACTGAGGGGCCGGAAAAGGAGACATAAAAACTGTGACTGTGAGAAACGCTTTCTGACCGTGTGCGCCAACATCGCAGCTCTAACAAACGTGCTGAAGACGCGTCTGATCCCACTCCCAAAGCAGTGGATACTGCTCCACCTCAGCTTGAAATGTTCCAGGTAGCAAGGGACTTCTGCTTTGTTTTTTAGGCCATGCTTTTACCATCGAAGCAGACAATGTAACTAACGCTGGCAAGAAAACAGCGACAGTATTCGGACAGTAGAGGGGGGGTTGCGCCAAGGATCAGGTGCGTCCATAGCTCGTATTTTTATGAAAGACCTTTACTGAAGTTGCCCAGGAATCTTTCGATGGATACGGTAGTTGACACGGTAGGGCTTCACTCGTTGGAGAGTTCCGTGAAGAAGTTGGCCTTGTCAACCGCAGTGCAGCGCGCGTATGAGCAACATATCGGATATTCTGAGCTCTCTGTTTGGAGGAGACGTTACTTCCGTCAACAGACTGACCGCGTACCATCTCAAATTATCCGCCCATTTGTCCGCTCCGGTTCGTGGCAATCGCTTCTGATCCTCGTCCCTCACGTTGCTTGTGATGTTCACGGAGAATATGTCGACTCCCCGTAGGAATCTGAAATGCCCTACAGCGAGGCTTGGTGAAAGCCTCTGTGCGAGTCCTAGCAAGTTATTTGTTGAAATACGAGGATAGAAACTCGAGCTCTTCGTGGAGCATATCGTCGCTGCCATAACGATAGTGCCAGGCCAACCTCTCTCAATACGTCGGATGGCATCCTTTTACAGTGCGGTCAGCTCTAGCGGCACATCATGGAAGGCCAGCGTGACGCACGAAGCCCAGTCCACCGTCTGAAAATCTACTCTCCAAGGCCAGCGCCGTGGTTATAACGATATCGTCGCCTGCCGTGTTCTCAGATGACCTGTGACGTCGAAGAGACGACCCTAATGCACAATCCCAGGATTTCCTTATGTGAGTACGCGTCCCGTCAGATGAAGAGGGCATACTCACTTGTCGCGTCCGATTCCTCACAGAAGGCCCTGGCGATGTGACGAACAGAAAGTAGGGACGTGTCTACCACTCGATGGTTTCGAGCAGTCCCATTTACTCGATGCGGGTGGCTCAAGAGGTCTACCGAGCCCTCTCAAAACATTCTGAGAAATGGGAAATCAGTTCCCTCGGACGAATGGTCGATATTCACCTACCCTTTCGACTACTGTCGAGCGGCGAAGGGAATAGCGGCGAGACATATGCAGTCCTAATGGATAGCAAGAACCAGCAATCAGCGAAGCTCAATGGTGGCAGATGGTGCCTAAACGAGACGTGAATCTATGGGTGGCATCACGTGGTGGCGTTATGTTGCGCTCACTTTGCTGCAAGTCCTTCGCTCTCAATTTACCACCCAAACAACCACCGCAGAGCCCGAGAGTAAACTTTTCAATTCTGGGCTATCTCTTGCAATGGCACAATTACTCAAGACGCCTCCCGAGGTCTCGCTCCGCATCGCGGGGTATTTACCCAAACAACGCGACTGTCTGGCGCTGTCCCTGGTTGCGCGCAACCTGCGTGGTGTCGGCGAACAGGCCCTTTACTCTAATATTGTGCTTCACTTGAAACACGATGCGGCGACGGACAACATAGTAGAATTATTCTACCATGCCATCAAGGCAAACCAAGATAGACGCGACTGGGTTCGCAGCTTGTCTGTCATCGCCCTCAGGCGTACCTTCACCTCGAGGGAACGCAAGCTAATTCACCGCATACTTTGCATGCTTCCTCGACTCATCAACTTCAGCTTCGAATACCCACCCGTGGACGACGTCGACGGAAACCCCTTCGACCTTCGACGCTGCTTCAGCTACTCCGCGCCACTCAAGTCGTCCCTTCGCACATTCACATGGCTTCACGCAGAGATCCTCGATGAGAGGGCGTTCAAGTCCTTCCTTAACTACCACAGCAACATAAATTATCTCGCGTTCGACGAAGACGCGTTCGACGTGCCGAAAATAGGTAGTCAAGTTTTGCCTAATTTGGAAAGTCTTCGGGCGCCCATCGATGCTGTCCTGCGGATGCTCCCCAAACGACGAGTCCAGCGTATCAAAACGGTCATCAATCGCAACACGCCTCCAGACTGGAAGCTGATGCGAGACAAAACCTTCGAAAGCATCAGAGTCTTCTCGGCGACCATCCACAGGAATGACGATGTCATGGCCCAAGCTTTGCTCGACTCTCTAATTCGAAGAATGGTGAATTTGGAGTTCCTCGATGTACAGGTAATTGACTCCTCATACGAGTCTCGTTGCCATAGCCTCATATTTCTGCGTAGGATGAGACGGTGATCACCCCCTTGACCCTCAAGAACACAAAGATCAAATTCCTACGCCTGCGTAATCTGCGCAACGAGTTCCTCATAGAATGGTTCTTCGACGAACTGCCCTTACTTGAGTGCATCGAGGTTAAATTCCACAGGAATTCTCCCATGAACAGCGTTTCAGAGAGGTTCTACGGAGATGGTAGGCGGTCTCGTACCATATTGTGGGAGTGCACGCCCAACGAGGAGTGGCTCCATGATTGGAGGGATGTTGTGATCGTATAGTGACGATCTGGTGTAACATTAGCCTTGCTGCTCTGTATTCTGTGTATTCTGTGTTCCGGTGGAGTGTGGTCTACTTCACAGCTTGTAAAACTAGGACTTCGTGAATATATATATATATATAAAGATAGACTCTTCGAGTCAATTGATGACAGGTTCTCAATTAGCCCCTCTGAACGCAGCTACGAATATGACCATTTACAAAACCTAAGAAGAGACAAGAACGAAGGCACATGAGGAACACGTCTACGTGAAGTCAACCACTTATACGGCCATCAATGCCAGGAATCCCATCAACCCCATTAACCCATCCTTTGCCGCCTCGAAGGCTCCCCGGGCCATCGCGCCATTAGATTTCTCCGTCGCATGTACATCCAAGTCCTGCGCCTGTGGCGCACCGTCCAAAGGCCCAACTCCCCCGCTACCGACTCCGCTGGGCGAGATCGTAAAGTCGTTCGACTGCGCGAGAATCGCCTCAGGACTGCCCGCGTCGCGGCAGAAGTTGACGCGGAAGCCCTTGCCTTCGGGCCACCCGCCCTGCGGCGGCTCGAACTGCACGCGCCCAGTCGTGCCGTCGACGGATCTGGCGAGGAGTTGGTTGTTCTGCGGCAGAGCCTTGCGGTCCTGCGCAAATCGCCAATAGCGTGTCAGTGACTTGGGTGTCTGGGGCGGCTGGCGGACTTACCTCGTTGGTGAGAAAGGCGGCGAAGGTCTTGGGGTCGGTGCTCTCGCGTTTCCATGTGGCGGGCTGAGGCCCGACTGTCGTCCAGTTCTGGGACTCTCCTGGGGAGGTGACCTGGTATGCTAGAGAGAATGACGCGAGGGCCAGGGCGACGACAAGCTTGGAGAACATCGTGGTGGTGGTGGTGGTTGGTGGTAAAGAACGTCTCTGTCAAAGTCGGAGGTGGGGAAGGTATTTATAGTAAGGACCAAAGCTTATTGGCAGGAAAGTAGAGACTTTAAGGCAGGCTCGTTGAAGCATCCGCCTATGGGATCCGGGAAAATATTCCAGATTCACTTTGACAAACTCGCCTATTTGGGAGAAAGTTGGGGACAAAAGGCGATGATCGGCCCGGAGGCTACTACTAGGAACAGCGAAGTGGCTGTCGCGGCGAGAAGGAGAAAGCTCAGAGACAGTGGGGGTCAACACAAGCCAGTCACACCTAAGATTATACAAGGAAATGTGCATGGAGCGCCAGAGTCGTGCCAGAAATCACAGAAATGTCGGCTTCCAGAGGTAGGCGGCGGGCGACGCGGAGTGCAACCGGAGTGTACATGAGGTTGTCTGTCGGAAACTCTATTCAGCTATTCCAGCACATCCATTCAGGCTACAACATTGGGTATCGACGGAACGTCATCATGGGCCCTTTTCTTCAAGCCTCAAGCTCGATATCAGTCTCGGTGCGCCACCCAGCTCTGTGTCATCGTACGACTCATATATTACCCCACTGTGAAATTTTGAATCTTGACCTCGCCTAACGAGGATCGAGAATCACGGAAGTGTCGACGGAAGCCCCCCAAGCAGTGTCGACGCACACATCGTCAGTCCTATCAGCAGCACTCGCTTCCAACGTATCCGAGCTGAGAAGAGCGACGAAATCCCCTCGGTTACGAAACCATGGAATCGACGAGCTTCTCGATGCTTGTAGCACCCAAACCACGCAAGACGTAGTAACTCCATTCGCGAGTTTGAGTCAGAGGGTGACAGAAGTTTGGGCTATCTTCGTTAGCATTTGCAAAAGATAGTGCGCGTGGGTTGTGCAAGAGGCGGGCAAGGTGGCCGTAGTGGTAGGGGTCATCGGGTAGAGGATGCTGAGGCAGTGTTGTATGGTCGGTGACCAGGGGTGACCAGTCAAGGTCAGAAGTATGGTCAAAGGTCGGGAAAAGTCACTGACCGTAATATCTGACCTGACCTTAGATGAGTGTGGGAATCGAAATTAGTACCAAATATGGTAGTATTCTGAAGGACTCGAGTTGTACCAAAACTATGTTTGTACCTTGTATTTTCTCAGGTGCGTATCTTGTTGAATGAACTTCAATAATTGGGTACTTCAGACCTCTGCAAATGCCCGACTTCCAGGAAACCCAGCGGTGACGGTCGAGCTTAGGGCGAGAAGGGCTGTAAAGCGTGAATGATACCCGTATGCGAAGATATCTGTGGCGTAAAAGCGAAATACTTGACACGACCTCTCTCGGGTATGCATGTCCTCGCAGCATCAACCATTTGGCCTTCAACGAAGGCCACGTCCGTTACCTACTAGAGAGAATAACGCGACACTCCCACCCTGTCGCCACTCATCCACATTAATTCGTGATGAATTGGATCCCCGGATCGCTATGAATAGAGGTAAGTTCCGCATTTCTATCCGAACATCTTGAACTCCCCCTTGGTTGTCTGGATCCAGTTCCTGAGCGCTTTGTTGCTCATGATCACGGGGGATGGCTCGCTAGCCTTCGTGAGTTTTCTGCCATCGACGTTGTTCGCGTAGTACTCGTAAATAATGCTCACCTCGTCCTCCGTAGCGGATGTTTGCAACGTCAACGTCAGGGACCCGCGTATCACACATGAAATGTACATTCCCTCACCATGCAGGCCTGAATTTCGCTATGCGGCGCGTACCAGAATTTGTACAATACCGTCAAGAAGCTTCCCAAAGACGCATGCGGTAGTGGACTTGGTAGGCTCTCATTCGTGTTCCTGGACTCTTACCATCTCGACGCTGAACTTTATGCCCCAAAGACTCCGCGCCGACCGGTAAGCGCCCGCTCAGGGACCCTCTTGGCCCGAACCGAATGCTGACAAGCTCACCGTTGGCGGCGGCCAGTGACAGACATCCACCAGCGTTCACTACCCTACGGGGTTATGGCCAGTGTATAAACGTTGGGTCGACATGGCGTGCTCAACATCAATCCAATGTCTCATAAGAAATCAGACAACCACAAGAACATAGTCATCGTCGGCGGCGGTGCCATTGGCATCACACTCGCCCGCGCGCTGTCCACGAAAATCAACACGAATACACATCATATTGTCCTTATCAACCCCCTGCCATTCCAACTATTTCTGCCTGTCTCTCTCCGATTCTTGACTTCGGATAGGGATAACCTGCAAGAGACCACTCTCCTGTCGTACGACAAGCTGTTTAACAACGGAACTGGCACAGTGGTTGAGGGGAAGGTTGCCTCCATTCAAAAGGGCGCAAATAAAGGTGGAAGTGTCACTCTGGAGAATGGAGAGGTCGTTGTGTTCGAATACTTGGTGCTTGCGACAGGAAGAATCTTCCAAGGGCCATTGGCGTTTCCCGAAATGAAAGATGATGTTCTACCCTTTGTTGAAGGTGTTCGAAAGACAATCAAGGATGCGAATGATATCGTTCTGGCTGGCGGAGGGTCCGTTGCAATCGGTACGCTTCTCTTCTCCATCAACGCACTAGTGACTAACAGAAAACCTAGAACTCGCCGGTGAAATTAAAGACATATATCCGGTACGTCTGTTTGCCTTTCATTTGCTTTGCTTTGCTCTAAGACAAACACGCTTAGAATAAAGGTGTTACCATCATTCAAGGCGGCGACCACCTGCTGAACGACGCGTATCCGCTGCGGTTTCGTACGTTTGCGGAGCAACGTCTTGTTGAGCGCGACATCAAGCTCGTCTCGAACGATTATCTCGACGATATCCCGACCGACGGTTTCACAAGCGTCAAAACACGTTCTGGGACGACCATCAAAGCCGATGTCGTTGTGAGTCATTTAATAATGTTTCCCTGCCGTTGGTGTTGACGCGATTTCGTAGTTCAACACTCGAGGAGGACGACCAAATACGGAGTTCATCAAATCCCTCGGGCCCGATGTCTTGACACCAGAGGGACTCGTGAAAGTTCGTCCAACCTTGCAATTGGTGGCCTACGACGACATTTTCGCAGGTGGTGATATTCTCGATGTCAAAGAACAGAAGCAATATGCTAAAGCAGTCAATCATGCTAATGTTCTCGCTGCCAACATACTTGCCTCCATAGCCGGCGCCAATGCCAAACTCAAGCCTTACAAAGGTAGTTCCGAGTTAATCGTAATCACAATTGGCAGGGTGGGGTTTCAAATGATTCTTCGCGGAACGCGCGCTGACTTACTCCATGGCGATGTTCAGGGACGTGGAGTCACATATTTGGGCATTTTGTGGGGTATCGTGCTCGGTGATTGGTTTGTTCGGCTCGTGAAGCCTTGATTCTACATAACAGCTTCGATGTTGATCACATATACCTGTGCTCCGGAATTCAGAGCAGGTACATTACTGTGCAGTCACACACATGCGCACAAATACCGAAACTAGGCGTCCGAGCTGTCAATACAGCGCCAAACTCGATCCCTTCTGTTCTTTCTGATTACTCAAATAGTCTGTCGGAATTATGTGTCGCACAGCTATTTCTAGCCATCACATCGAAGCAAACACGCATCAAGGTTGCTCTGGACACGAACGTGATGCCATGTCACCTTATCTTGTGTTCTGTTGAAAACGATCTCTCAACATCTGTGAGTCATTCCTCGCTCAGAGGCGGATTGATACACGCTGCTGGGGAGTTGGTGCGCTGACTTGCCTTCTAAGTGGTTTTTTCTCTGAAGAACTGACATTTCTATCGGCGAGACAAGCCCGGAGGAACCTGGCAGATTACGGCCATTTGGTCAACAGACAATGGAAACTCATGTCTCTTCGGGGCGCTCGACATGGAGGAAAGACATTCCCACAGGCTGACGGGGGTATACCTTGTTTCATGCCAACCTGGCATCTGTTTTGCAATCGGTGGTAACTTTTGCGATCAAGCATAACTAAGTATGTGCTCATTGGATGGGCTTTTTCGCAAGGATGGGGAGTGGTGTGCACGCAACATGCGCTTGCCGCCTTTCGCGTCATTTGAACAGAACACAGTGGTTGCGATCCACGAATATAACAGAGCTGATCCTCCCTTCGCTGGGCGCGCTGTATCACTCGTCGAGTAGTTTTCTCTATAGCGCGACCAGTCACGAATTATCGACATCTTCACCGGCTTCCGCCACTCGCATTTACGCTGAAAAAAAGCCGCGAACACCTAGCACTGAACAACTTCTTTGGTCAACGCAGGGGATGCGTACCTCCTGGCTTGGGATTCGTTGATACGTTCTTCTGGATGCAGTAGACTGCAACAACTTGAAGATAAAGCAAGTTTGAGAAGGGGGGAGAGGAGGTGCTCAGGTTAATACCATCACTCAGCTCTCGAACTCATCACATCCTTGCAAACTCATCACATCCTTGCATTCTCCGTCTCAACCGCTAAGCGATGATATACAGTACGCTAGACTGCCGACTATCTGCCCCCGCCCTCGCCAATAATACCGACGACTACAAATCACGTCACATGCTTGGAGGGTGACGAGATATGAACGACGTGGGTGAAGCAGGCGAGAGTGATTGACCGAGTGAGAAGGTGGGGAAGGAGGGGCCTCGCATGGACGAGTCGCTTAGACGCCTCCCCGATCCCTGGCCCCTGACTCCCGACCCCATAGCCGCATCCCTATGCACCACATCTCCATACGCCTATCCACCTTGACGATACCCGAGCTACAAAGCTATCCGTACACCCACTGCGCACTTCAAAACACGTGTTGGTCATAGAGTGGAAATGTATTGATTCGTGCGCTCCCCGTCGGATCATTCGTGTTGAATCACGTAAAGAATTCCTGCGATGGGTAATCAGTGTGTGGTTTTCTTTCGACTTGGTATATGTTGGTACCCACGATCTTACAAAGCCAGCATTTCAACGGTCTTGCATTTCCAGGCGTCGAGATGCAATTGCAACCATCGCCCAGTCTGTATAAAGCAGTGGTTGTATGCCATCTGTCTGGGCCATCAAAGTCTCTCCTTCCTCTATAGTCACCCTCATCATGGCTATTCTCGTGACAGGTGGCGGCGGGATGACGTCCAAGGCCGTAGCTTCGCAGCTCAAAGATGCCGGCATCCCCTTCATCGTTGGATCTACCCGCGGCGCCAGCGCGTCTTCCCCGGGGATCAACGCCGTCAAATTCAACTGGACCGACAAGACCACATACCCCAACCCCTTCCAGCACGCGTTCCCCGGCGGCGAGAAAATTACGGCGGTCTACATCGTCCCTGGTCCACTTCATGGTGGGGATCCCAATCCTGCGATCAACACCTATGTGGATTACGCCATGACGGAGCACGGGGTGAAGCGATTCGTGTTGTGTGGCGGGGTGGTGCTGAAGAAGGGCGGCACCTCGACGACGTCTGGTCCCACTTCAAGGAAGTCGGCGCGGAGTATATGGTGCTCAGGCCTACTTGGTTTCTCGGTAAGGAGATGTTCAACAATCTTGTGATTCATATTCGCGGCAATTAACGGCTGCGACTTGTAGAGAATTACCTGGATTGGTTCCTCCTTCCGCTCAAGAACGAGAATAGAATCTACACGTGTGCTGGGGACACGACTTCCGCTTTCATTAGCGTAGAGGATATCGCGTCTTTGGCCATTAAAGGCCTCACCTCCGATGAACCATTCAACTGCGACTTCACTGTCCACGGTCCAGAGCTGGTGACCCACGACCAGGTACGTCTCACCGGGATCGTCTCAAGCCGCTCGCGTCATCCAACTAATGTTCTGCCTTATCCAGCTGGCAGAGAAATTCAGCAAGATCCTCGGGAGGAAGATCGAGCACGTTAAGCTCACCGAGGAAGAAAGAGCGGCGATGCTGACAGAGGCGGGGTTCCCTCCTGCGTTCTCGAAGTTCGGCGCGTATCTGGAGGCCAATATATGGGATATGGAAATTGACAATGCGACAGCCAGAGTTATTGGGACAAAGCTGATGACCTGCGACGAGTTTATTGAAAAGCATAAGTCAGTTTGGTTGTAAGTATACCATAGGGCGCAGAGTCACCCGTGACGTGGATTCACCCATTGCCACCGGCTGAATGTTGCGATACTAGGCTATGTATTCCTGACAAACCTACGTTTCGTTGACTAGAGGTCCTTGATCCGTAATTCAATGCTAAGGCAATACTGCATGCGCATGTCTGGTTATGGCCGTGTCACCGTGGATGGCGGCCCAGGGGGACAGATTGGGGATGCAAGACCCCAAAGCATATAGCATTGGCATAATATGTGGTTATCACATCGCAAATCGCATTCCCGAAGAAAGCGCTTTGCTGCACGGAGTAGGGCTGTCCAAGTGAAGCCCTTTAACCCTGTTGGTAGCTAGTGCGACGTGGGGATCGAGAGGCGAGTGGCTTGCAGAGCTACCTAGCCGACATCCTTCGTTGAATACCATGGATACCACGAAAGACAAAAAAGCACATACATACTTCCAATCGCCTGCTCCCATCCCTCTCCTCCTCTCACTGTATGTGTATTAGCGCCAGCGCCGTGCTTCGGGCTACATGGAGACAGACATCGTGGGATCCCTCTGGGCATTACCTCGTCGACGCAGGCCATGTAGTTCACGCCAATTATTTGACATCGTCGAGGGAGTCTCGCTGGCGCAAACAAGCCATATATGGTGTGCGCAACTCCATCGATCTGCTCACTCACTAGACCCCGCCATTACCTCTCCCATTAACACTCGAAACGGATCGCCATTCGCTCCTCGGATACAATGCAGGTCATTTGCGTTGCTAGAGGGGTCCAAGAATAGGCTCGTCTATTCTTCGTGCAAGCACAACCGCTGCGCACAGCACGACATCTTAGGTTGCGTTCTTCCGCGATTGAATGCGGTGGCATCGACGCGGGGACCTTGCCAGTGAATACATACCCTGGACCCTGGTGTATGTCTTCTTTGTCTGACAGTCTTACTCGAATATCGACAGATAACATAGAGTGGTCAATATTCAATTGGTTAGCTTGTATACCGTTCTACTGGGCGGTGAGGTGGCTAACACTCTCCCAGAAACTGGCGCAATGTTATTGAGCGATCCGGAGACGAGAAGCAAAACCAAAACACGCACGCGCATCTCTGCAAAAGCGCCGGCGACGTCGTGATGGCACGAATATCGGGGCGGCCGTTCGCAGTGCGATTGAACAGCATTTCACTGTGTCCTACGAGATACTTCGACCACAATGGAGTGATGTTTCCGCTGTCGATTTTCTCGTTTGGGTCAAGCGATGTCGCGAAGTCCACGAAAGCCCCCGCGAAGGAGATGACGAAGGCCAGATTTTTGAATGCCGGGGTCCTGCCGCTGTTGGGAGAGGTGTACAAGCCCAATCACAGGTGAATGAGGACGGAGATTACCTGGGGAAGTAGAAGGCTTGGTCCACTCCATGGTGGCCATTGGGGACAGCAAATTCTCCCTAGTGAAGAAGTAGGTAGGGCCGTATCATGACAAAACTCCATTACCTTAAATGAGGCTGCGGGGAAGGCATTCAGCATGAAGTAAGTTGGGCATACGAAGATAGCTTTACGGAATGATATCTGTAAGTAATACCTTTGAGGGAGATCGTAACGAAAACTAACATTCCCCCATGATTGCATTCACTTGACTGATAGGTGACCCAACCGGAGCGTACAATCTAGCCGCAGCGGCGGCATTCGCGGCCCCAAGGTCGGGGAATAGACGGAGAGCGTAGTTGGCCGCCTTGACTGTAGCAGCTGTGCTTTGATTCACAAAATCATTGCCTTCGTGTGTGTTGGTCACAGCAAGGAGCGCTTCCTATGAACAACGATCAAAATGGGGTGCAAAAGACTGCAGGGACACGGAACCTACACCATTAACTCGCCTCTGGCGAAGAGCCATGCTTGGACGTTGGGTGATAAAGTCACCATCAACCACTGGAACGGTCACGAGCGTCCCGTAGAAGCCAGCATGGTTTATCCTCATGTTGGCGGCTTGCAGTTTTGAGACATTGGTTGCACGCAGACAGGACAAAGCGTCTGCGGCGCCACCACACCTACCAGGAATTGTTATTCTAACGGCGGATCATACGGGAGACTAGGCACCAAATCATACCCGGTTTGTGATACAACCTGGCTAAAGACGCGCTGAAACAGCGAGAAGCGTGTCAGAAAAGGTATAATGAGCAACGGATTATAGACCAAACCTCTGGGACGGCTCCATCGAAGGGATGTTGAGAAGGTAAGAAAGATGAACTTGAGATAGCTGCCCGGAACAGCGGGGGACTTGTGCTCCCGTTTCGAGCGACGACGTGCTGCAAGACAGAACCGGCACCTGGGAGAGCATTAGCTGTCCTTCCAGCAAGCATGACACCCGATAGTTACCTGCGGACTCCCCCCATATGGTGACTTGATTAGGATCGCCTCCGAATTTGCTAATCTGCGGCATATGGCATAACAAAGTCAGAACGAGGACCGTAGGTTGGGGAGCATGGTTACATGTTGTTGCACCCATTTCAATGCGAATTCTTGGTCGACTTTATACGATGTACAAGGTCAGCTACGAGACAGGAACATGGTAACGATTGCTGTACTCACGTAGACCGGCATTCAGCGCGCCATTGGCCTTGACTTTGGAGCCGGCCAAAAAGCCTGTCATGAACGATCAGCACATATTACAAAGGACAAGATAATGGCCGTTACCGAATATACCCAGGCGATATTGAATAACGACCACCACGACACCGTTCTTGGCTCTGATGATCAGATCACCTCCGTTGAATGATGATGCGCCTCCTGATATATATCTGAGAATTATCAGAGCCATACTCCGTAAGCATGGTCCATAAACCTAGATCTCACCCGCCACCATGAATCCAAACAATGACTGGAAGCAGGTGCGTCGGAATTGTACTGCCTGGAAAATGCACGCTACAATCTATCAGGTCTAATTCTTGGGCAAATGAGGCGAGGTATGCCACGTACTTCAAGAACAAGCAGTCCTCGTGAGCCTGTACGGCCCTCCCGCTAAGCGACGACTTTGGGTTAGGATTAGTAGGCGATCTCCCGGAAGAGGCTTGAAGGCATAGTGATGGTTTAGTAGTTGCTCGTTGCACACCGGCTAGAGCAGGAGGGCTCTGAGGCGCCCGGAACCGTAAATCGCCAACGGGTGCGGCAGCGTATCGAATGCCAAAGTAAGTAGAGATATTGTTTTTGGCATTGACGGTTCCCTGATACTTGGCATTGCCGACATCGACGACCGGAGCGGGTGCTTGGGCCACAGCCAAGGAAAGCAAAGCAAGGAGGGGGAGGGTGGCACGCATTCGGGGCACTAGAGGTTGGACTCTGGTACAAACGAATTCCAGCTGCGTCTTTATAGCTTTCAACAAGATGTCGAGCAATGGATAGCAAATATTCACAAGAACGAGCATGACAGGAGGCAGCTAATAATATAAGGATCATGCACCATGTAGACTCGGGGTGGTTGAGCCCCGCTGAGTTCTAGTCCTGGCCAACCTATGTCAGAAGCTGATGAGTCCTGGTATGCTGAATGGTCGACGCTTGCTAACGCACTCACTCACAGGCCTCTGGAAGCTGCAGGATTCCATAAAGTCGAGAATATCCGAGTCCAGGGAAGGCGCATTGCGCCAGAAGTCCGGTATCGGTACCCGCTACATGAAGATCGGGTAGGTTCTGTCATTTCCGAGCCAACTGAGAATATGCCGAATATTGCACTAGACTATTCAGAGTGAGTAAGGAGAGAAGCGCAGGATGGTGGAGTTCTGGAAATGGAATTGAGTCGTTGAGGTGGCAGAGAAGCAGAGCTTGTCGCTGCTGTCCCGAGCAATAATTATGAGGGTCACGCGATTTCGAGCGACGATATGGTCCAACCACCCGTAGAGAGACTTGCCTGGGTTCGCCACCACACTTGTTGATCTGCAAAAAAATAAAAAAAGTGACCTCAACGTACAACAACGTTCGATGCCAACAATGTCCTGTGTCCCCTCGCTCCCATACCAGACTAGAAGAAAGCCGTCGAAACAAATTCCAATCCTTGCAACGGCTACAAGTCCACAGATGCGGAAACATACCACCTGTGTAATACCAGTGGCTTGGAGGCGCGTCGACCGACGAAGACTGCGACGACAGTCCTTGAAGTCGGCTTGACTGGGAAGGCATGGCTGGAATTTGAATCGAATCGGGCTCCATCGTGTGCGGCATGGTTTCCAAAGTTCAAACGGTCAAATGTCTTCTTATTGTTCAGAAAAGCGTTGAGGTAGAAGGTTCAGTTTGGGCGCTTATATACTAACTCCAGACTTCTTTCTCCCTTCCAACTCATCGCGCCTCATGCGCACTGTCAATTCGTTGTTTTCCTTGGGTTCCCTTGTGAGTTTCAAGGATGAATGACTGTCAGTCTATGGCCTATAATATCTACAACCAAGCAGCCTTGTGCCTCTCGATAAACTCGTCGCAAGTCACCAACTTCTTCCCAGTCACCCTCGCCGTGGTATCATCCCATTCTTTATCCCATACATTGGCCTCCATATACGCTGCGAACGTCGAGGCTTCGGCAGGAAAACCAATGTCCATCATCTTCGCCACTCTCTGTTCTTCACTCAGCTTAACATGCTCGACATCTCGCCCCAGAATCCTGCTGAACTTCTCCGTGAGCTGGATCGCACGGTCAGAACACTCGGGAAACAATTAAGACAGACGGGCTTGGGCGTACCTGATCGTGAGTCACCAATTCCGGGCCGTAAACAGCGAAATCGCAGTTGAATGGTTTCTCAGATGTGAGGCCTTTGATAGCAAGCGCCGCGATATCCTCCGCGCTGACGAAAGCCATAGTTGCATCCCCGGAGCACGTGTAGATCTTGCTCTCGTTCTTGAGGGGCGGTAGGAACCACGCCAAGTAACTGTCTGCTCGGCGTCAGCCTCCACGCTCCAACGCTCGATAAGCGAGGTATGCTTCGCTTCAAGCGAACGAACGAACACTTACCGATGAACCAAGTGGGTCACAGCACCAGATACTCTGCACCGACGCCCTCCAGGTGTGCCCACGCGCTCCTTCATCGCGTAATCCACAAATATGTTAATGGCGTGCCCAGGGTCTGCGAGGGACCCCGAGACGATGTAGACTGCCTTGATCTCCTCGTTGTTTGGGAATTCGTGCTGGAAGGGAAAGGGAAAGGTCGATGTGTCGGTCCAGTCGAACTTGACGGCGGTGATTCCTGGCGCGGACGCGTCAGCGCCCCGGGTAGACCCAACGACGAAGGGGATCCCAGCAGCTTTGAGCTGGATGGCCATCGCCCTGGAGGTCATGCCCCCTCCACCTGTCACGAGAATCGCCATTACGGGTTGCGTGGAGGAGAAGTTCAGAAGTACGCCAGCGACTAGTTGAGACGTTGACTATTGTAGGGTTGGCACCCTGTTCAAGCCTTGATACACGATATTTTGTACGTATAGTATCATTTCGTTTACTTCCTCGTTCGGTCCGAGCACTCGAACACGAGCTGCTGCGGCACATTCATCCTTAGGTATTATCTTACTTATACATGCGCATTCTGCATGCCTAGTTACACATACTACATGTATATATAGTACTTAGATAGCTACCTACGAATAACAAGAAGAAGTAGTTTCCCCCTCAGTTGCGTCGCGAAGAGTCCAGCAGTGCGCACGCGGCGCCTCCTGCGTTCTCCGTTCCGTTCGTCACGTGGCGTTCGGTTTCGTTCCTTCTCACTTCGCTTTTGGTGGGAACACCACCCATTCCCTGTCCTCGCATACACGCCGCGAATTCCTCTTCGCACCTACACTTTGATGGGAACGCTCTGTGGTCACTGCTTTTAACTCAACGACGGCCATGGGCATCCAGACAAAATCGTTCGTGTCCCGGTGTGTTGAGAGTGTACGTGTCCTCGCGATGCCGAGTTGCTGGCTTTGTCAGACGATTTGAACACCAAGACCATGTTGGTTCATTGCGCTTAGGCATTATATTGTAGATTAGGAATCAGGGGAGGCCACACTTGGGGCTTGTTCTGTCAACGCAACTACGATCGACATTTCAATCCTTCGACTCTCTCGCTCTTACGCCAGAACGCTGAGCTGCAAAATGTTCTTCCGAGGCCTCTCCTAACGGATACAAGTTTGTGGAAGTTTACAGCAGCCATTTGTCTCTCCTCACGACTGAAACAACCCTGGGAGTAAGGCCATAACAACTCACCTGATCGCCTCTTGCGCATATCCTTCCCCTTCTTCCACAGCGCGTTCTGGAGGGAGCACTCGTACTGCCTGCCCTGTGCAGCGGCCGCGCTCCTGAACCCTCGTAGGCACGTCCCGCCTCTTTAAAGCCTTACTGCGCTGTTCCTCCGCAAGGTGCGTTTATATTTGGACTTGTGTTCCATTTTCTTTCACGGCGTCATGGCGTCTTAACCTTAGGGATGGGTTCCGGATATCGCAGACGGATACCTGCTGCATCAGCATGCCTGGCATCTTTGCATCTTTGCAGCACGCATCATTCCGTGTTTGTTCGTCTATTGCCGGTGAATTGATGCCATTGCAAGTGGGGGCGTACTTTGTGATATGCACCGTGACATTGTAGGTAAACTCCTGATGGCATATATTGATCCATTTCCTCCTCGGTCACACGCCGCATGCTCGTCTCCCAGCGAAGCTCAAAATTCACCCTCCGGTCGTCCTCTCATCTCCATCAACACCCGCAGCCGCGTGGTCGTTCGAGCTTCGCCAAGTGCCTGATCTATATAAATATGGTGTGTGTGGTGTTTCTGTTTCAATGTATCTACACACGGAAGAAAAGCGCGTCATTGAGCCTCATGGAATCAGACACCCCCCCTCGAGATGAATTCAAAACAGCAACCAGTACCCCTGAAAGACTTGAGTGTCACTCAGGAGCCACACGTGACTTTACGTCCCAAAGGCCTGAATGCAATTCCCATTCCTCGCACCAACACCCCGACATCGACTATCAACATCACGCTCCATGTCACTCATACCAGCGACGGCGACACATTCAACGGCGACATCAACAACGGGTTCGCAGGAGGTCATTACAATCAGAACTCTTGTCAGTCATTCATATTTATTATTATTACGCTTATCGTCTCATGTTTTGATGTGACGAACTGACAATGTTCCTCCTCCAGCTGCATCGCCCCTGCGCTCGACGGAGACGGTGATTCTCTTCACCGCAATCGCCGGCGTAGTGACGCTTCTGGCGCTGGCGCTAAAGGTGCGGCGCTAGCCACCGTCGTAAGCAAGCATCTAAGTCTGGGCCTGCGTACTTCCTCATACTAATCCTAGTTTCAAAGCTCGAATCTCGACGGCGGGCGCCGAGGATTATGCATGATGTTCCTTCCATCTATCATCTATCTGCTGCTGCCTCTGCTGCCCCCTTCATTTCCGCGAACACTGCCATATCATTTTTGCGTGTATCTTCGGTTTAAAGCATATGCTTGTACACCATATCTCGCCCGTTGGCTTCCTTTCCCTTTTATTCGCCTCCTGTGTGTGCATGTTGTATGCTGCATGTTCCCTTTCGCATTCGGTGCCTCCTGTACCATATGCGCTAATGAGCGCGTACGATATTCAATATGCATATTCATGCCAGCCTCTAAACACGTGCCTAACTGCAAGCTCGAAGCCAGGAGTGCGCCAACATCGCTACTCTCTGCTCTGCTCTGCTCTCCTCCCCTCTCCTCTTCGCTGAGCTTACATGCAGTACTTAGTAAGATACATGCTCCATATTCTTGCCGAATTCCACCGGCCAGCTCATAAGTGAGTATCTTTCCTTCGTCGTTCGTCAGGCCTGGGGTGGTCGGACGCGATGTCGCGAGAGATATCTATATCCACAATTTCGAAATAATTCTCATAACATCTAAATCAATCACTAGATCCATCTCTAAATCAACCCTAAATCAAGATCAACCACAAATCCACGCGTCATAACCTGTTCAATCACGGCTCCTCGCCCTTACTCCCCTCTCCCCCCTCTTCCCCACATCCACTCCCACACCCCCCGCTCTCACTGCCCGCACAACCAGCCCCGCCCTCGTCCAGCGTATCCGGCAACATCCCGCCGACCCACACCGCCACGCCCGACAGCACAACGACGAACACGTACACCATATTCGCGCCCAGCAACCCCACCACCCAATCTGCCCGTTCGCTCCGTGCCGTCGAGTGACCGTACTCGTATTTATACCTCAACCCCAGCGACACGCTGAACAGCGACGTCGCCGCGACGGGCCCGACCGCCCTTGCGACCGACACGGCGGTCTGCGCGAGCCCGTTCGTGGCCCCGAGCGCGTGCGCGGGTGCGGAGGCGGTGATGAACATGAATATGCAGCCTGCAAATTGGCATGGCGTTTGTTAGGTGGAGAGGAGTGTAGGAGGAACGGGAAGGAGGGAAGGAGACGCACCATACGCCATATCGACGAGTACACACAGGGACAGCTGCACGCCCACCAGGGCCCACACCATCCACCCAAACCCTCCCCCTCCTCCTGCCAACCCCCCTCCTATATCACCCAACCCCCCACGCACATAATACCCCCCCACCCACCCCATGCCCGCAAACCCCGCCCCCACGCCCCCCGCCGCGCCCACCCCGACCCTAAACACCGTCTTCGCGCCCCACCGCCGCACGATCGCCGGGAAGTACAGAGCTTGGAAGAGGCCGTTCAGGACGCCGAAGAGGCCGAGGATGACGCCGATGGTGGGGGGCGCGAGGGCGAGGCCGGGGATGCCGAGGTGCGGGGGTGCGTGGGGTGCAAAATCTGGATAGTAGTGAGGCGGAGAGGGCGGGAACGCAGAAAGGGGAGAGAAGGGAGAGGGGGAGGCGGGAGGCGGGGGGATAGCAGAGGGCGTGGAGAGGAAGAGTGGCTGGAGCGCGTTGATGGAGATGGAGAGGAGCGCGAGGAGGGTGTAGTTCGCTATGGGCACGAGCGTGCGCCGCGTGAGGAGTGCGGAGAGGGGCGTGCGGGGGCTTTCTGTTTCTGTCTCTATGCCTTGTTCGACTCCTTGTTCTCGCTCGGTATTTTGTGCAGATGAGGGAGGGGAAGGGGAAGGGGAAGGGGAAGAGGTAGAGGTAGAGGTTGAATTTGAAGAACGGGGGCGGCGGTTGAGTGTCTGCGCCAAGACGTGGTCAGATAACATGACGCGTATATGTATAAAAGCAAAACGCGTAATGTGACACCCATGTCAAACCCGCAAACACCCAGAGCGCACATGAAAGCTGCAAGAACAGGCGAGGGCACGAAGGGAACGCGTGGATCCTGCACAACGACGCGCGTAATAGCAGCGAAAGACAAAAACAAACCCCAATCCGATCCAAAAAAAAAGAAAAGAAAACGCACCTCCCGAAAAAAGAGCGCCGCGACGCCCCACGCCGCGCCCACGAGCAGCGCGACGGCGGCGCAGGGGAGGAAGTATGGGTGGTCTTTCCAGAACTGCGTATGAAACACGGACAGGAGGGAGAGCGGGAAGGGAGATGAGGGGGAGGGGAAGCGGTCGTAGGGCCGGGAGAGGCCACCGCCTATGAGGGGTCTGCAGAAAGAGGTATAAAGTCAGTGGGTTGATGGGATGCCGTAATGAATGGAGGGAAACACGCACCCCAAAGTCGCGCCGGCACTCCACACGACGGGCATGAGCGCAAAGCCCTCTGCGCGGTTCTCGGGCGTCGTGAGCTCGCCCATCACGCTCTTCATCACCCCTACAAACGCACCCACCATCATCGATTCCTCACGCAATGCAAAGGCCGAAAGGCAAGGCTCACCGATATTCCCATTCAACACCCCGCACACACACCTGCTAATCACTACGCCCGTAAACGTGCGCGCCAGCCCAAACGCCAGCGTCGACGCCCCCAGCCCCGCGAGCCCGAGCAGCAACACCGGCTTCCTGCCGACCCTATCCGACAGCCGGGACCAATGCAGGACCGTGAGGGCCTCTGCGAGGAAGAAGAGGGACTCGATGAGGCCGGCATAGAAGCCCACCTTGTGCTCGTCGCCGCGGGTGACGCCGAGGGAGCGGACGAGGTCGGCGATGTAGGGGTAGATGGACTGGGAGGTGAGGGGCTCGCAGAGCTGGAGGAGGAGGATTATGTAGATCTGGGACCATTGGAGGGGCGGGGGCGAATGAAGTGAGCTTGACGTGGGTGAGCGAGGAGTCGGTGGTGACGATGACGAGGTAGATGATGGAGAGGAAGAGGTCGGTGTTCGGCCCGAGCGCCGACATGGGGAGGTTTTGACAGAGTAGGTGTGTTTGGTGGGCGAGGAACTTGAAGATATGGACACTGTCGAGGGGGTCGATGAGGGTGAAGAGAGGAGAGGCGTGTGCTCGCTTGTGTGAGGGGAGGGCATCGTCATAGCGTATAGGTGCTATCCATTCAAATAAACTCGCGACGTAGCGAGGCGAGTTAGACTTACAGGGTCCGCCCGGTATGTGAGTCCAATCCCCTTCCACCCTTCTATCACCCCTTCACCCTTCCGTCTAAGTTGGCGTACGTGTGAGACCTCGAGACGTCCAATCATCAACGTCGCCCGTCGCCAACTCGTCAACTCCACGAACCTCATCGTCGTTAGCCATGCAAGTCCCTCAACACTGAGCTCCCTCACTCACCCGCACTCAGCCCTCCGCCCTTCCTCAGCGCGCCCTCAGTGTCTGTCATCGAGTGATCCCCAGGGCCCAATCTCTCGTCTGTCCCTCGCTCAACGCTCAGCCAATTCTCACCCAGCCTTGTTCCCCCACTCTCTCCGCCCGCCCACGATCTCAACTTCAAACCCCGCGCTTCCTCATACACGTCGACAATAAGCCTTCTGCCGTGCCGTCGTCCCCAGCGCCCAGGGTTCCACAATCCCGTCTTCGCGCCCCAGCTGGTATGTATGCACCCTATTACTCGCTCTCACTGCTTACTCACGCCTTCCCTCAGGGTTTTTGTTCATTATCCCACCGCACCCCTGCGTCCAACACCGCGCCACGTCAGCGAGCACAACTCCCCAAACGAGCCAGACGTCGAAAACGGCCTGAAACCGCACGCGAGAAGACAACGCAGCGCGCAAGTGCACACAACACAGCGAGGTCCACACCACTTGCCAGCCCGTTCGTTCGTGGCACGTTAAGGACACTGGGTAGATCGTAGAGTGGGCAGAAATGAGAGAAAAAAGGTGCGTCGTGCCTTGCTAACGCAACGTCGCATGAACTGACGAACACATTCTGCTCGCTGTCAGACCATGGCACCCTGCGCTGCGTGAAGGCAAAGGCGCAGAGGGGGATACCAACAAATGACGAACACGAGGGAGATACGGAGAGCGCACGATGTTGTCAATAACACCGACGCCAAGGGGTAGCAACGCCGTCCCGCGACAACGGCACAGAACTATCCCCCAGCGCGAAGGACACGCGTAAGACAGGGACGAGCCGAGACGAAGGGTCAGGCCGACGCGAACGTTGACGTTTACACACAATGTCCGTCACTTGGGTGCGAAGAACGAAGGGCCGCGCAAACGCAAATGAAACACCTCGCGGGAATGACGGCGGCCCACCCCCTTCTCGAGTGCACTGATGCGGGACTCCGCGGATTGCACGCACGCCGGGTAGTTTGCGGCACGGCGCAAGGGTCGGGCAAACGAGAGGCCAAACGGGGAACGCGGAAACGAGGGAGAGAGAGACGAAGGAAACGGAAAACGGAACACGCAAAAAAGAAAACAAGAGAAGACGAAGGGAGAACACAGAAAACGAGAGACGACGAGAGAAACGGAGAACACGGGAGCCTGTATATACGTGTACGTACGGCATAATACCCTGGATGTAGTACTACGCTAATGGCTAACGCGCTTGCTATTGAATGCGTCAGTCAGGGAGCGGCGGGAACACAAATGGGGCCCGAACGACGAAGAATGAATGAAGGGTGAAGGGTGAACGTTTGAACAATGAAGAACGGAAGCAAAAGGGGAAGGGGAAGGGTCGCCCCGCAGTCGATCATGATCGACACCCCACCCCACATTATGACGAACGGATGACGAACACGGACGCTTTCCCCGCACGCAGCAGCCCAGCACCGCAGCAGCCGAACAGCAACGCTCAGCGCCGGCCACCCCTCGCTACGCCAACGCCACGCGCCCACAAAAGAGTCACGACACCCATTGACTGTCCCTGAGACCAGGGAGATGGCGCGTAGCCATGCAGAACCGCTACGCCGTTACGAGAAAACGAGGTAGGATCGCGATAGGATGGGGAAGCGAGCAAACGGGGAAGCGAGAGAACGAGAACGAAGGAACGGAAGAAAGAAAGAACGACGAAAAACAAAGACGACGAATGGGACACGCAAAGGAAAATGGAAGGGCCGAAGGGACGGCGCACGATCGAGCAAAAAGAACCAGACGAGGCACCACGACCAGCCCCAGCTTTCGGCTGCAGCAGAAACGAAGGACACGTAACAGTAAGCGCAAATACAGAAGGCGAACCAGAAGCATCCTAGTGCCCGTTGCTCAATCATGATCGAGCCCTGCGCGCGACGGTTGCCACAGGCTGCTACCCGCTCTAGCTGCCACCTATTCTAACTTGCCCCTCGCGAGGCACCATGCCCCGGGGTTCAAGGAGCCGAGCACGACTGCACCACGGAACGTACATACATAGCAATGCAGAACGCAGGGGCGCACGCAATACGCGAATCGGGCAACGGAGCACAGGGCAACGGCGCGACTGGTGGCGCGACGACGCTGCGAGTCACTAGTCACACGGGAACGAGATAACGAGATACGAAGAAAACGAGACAAGGGCGGAAAATAGAAGGAGATACGAGGGGCCGCGAGGAAATGAACAGATTGGGTGAGTCCCGTCTTCCTCGTCTTCCCCGTATCTCGATTCGCCGCTTATTCGCGCGCAGGCGAATCAGAGTCGCCGGAAATGGTGCAAACACGCCGCAAGAACGCAACACCGCGCACCGGTTAACTACAACAAACGCAAAACGGCGCTCGAGACCCACGCAAATAGTGGGAAGGGAATGCGCGACGGCAAATGAGGAGTCGAGCGCGAACGATCGCGTAGATCGTAAGTACAGCCTTTGTACTTTAGCCCCGCGCGTTCGCAGGGAGATGAAACTGACGCCGAGTCGCTTCCCGTGCAGGGAACTCGAAAGAACGCGTCCAAAACGGGATACAGCAGCCAGACGACGGCTCTCGCCACACGAAGACTTGGGAAACAGCCAACACTCGAGGCCATCCGCCGTAAGCAATAGAACAAAAGGCGAAGACAGATCGTTCGCAGACGATCCCGCACGTAGTAGCTAAGCAGCAAGATAACGAGGCGACGCTGCTGTGTGGCCGCACGAGGCTCAAGAAAACGAAGCGAAGAAAAAAAGAAGAGAGACGAACAAAAACGACTAGCGAAAGGGAACAAAGAAAGCAAACACGACCTACATGGAGCTCGCAAATGAGCTTGAACCCCAGCACGCGCATCCGAACGTCAGGAACGCACGAGCAAGCATGACAACCCAACTCGATGCCACCAGGTCCACTTACCAGCGAAGTCGCTGCTCGTCCCGCAGAGCGCATCGAGGACAACGACATACGCCGGTGACGCGAACGAGGGAACACGGTGAGTCGGCGCCACGCCCACTTGTTCCAAACTAACCATAGCCGCGCCGCAAAGTAGACTACGGCGCCGCCGGGGGTCGCGATGATATCCACGACACTCCCGACTGCTGCAACCAAGTCCACTCGTCGAGAGCAGCCGTGGAAGTACCGCTTTCGCGCATCAAGTCCACGGCCACCAACAAGACGGAGCAAACGGCGGCAACAAGCAGAGAAGGAGCGCAGAGACGTGCGAAACGACCCCACGAGCACAACGAGGATGAAGCCGACCGCTGCGACGACGTCCACTCGCGCAGCAAGACCGTGGAAGTACCGCTCGCGCGCATCAAGTCCACGGCCTCACCACGACGGAGCAGACGCAAACGCGAACGAGATGGATCCGAGAGGGCGCGCCACAGCAAGCAAACACGCAAAATAAACCTACACAATGGATGAGAAGACGACGAAGAAGGAAAGGGAACTCGGGCAAACGGTGAAGAGGCGCGTCACGACACCAGGCTGCTAATTAGACATTGTAGCTATCGACGGCGCTTGGTTCGTACAGCACCATCAAACGAATGCAGTTTACTTTCAACGTTGATCAGGTTCGTTGTGAAACAGGTATGGTTTAAGAATACTCACCTGAAGCCCTTCTAGACAATAGGATCGCCTCGAGGCGAATCAACACAACGACGAGGTGCGTATTCCGTTGATTGCGCCGCCTTGGCGTCGTCGTCGCGTGGTCTGATGGTGTATGTATGTATCGTAGGACCCGGAGCGCTGCAAAGAACACATGCTAGGATCATCTCAACAGCAAACTCGGGGAACGAACTACGTACGTACCATGTTTTCGAGACGTCGCAGACTCGCTGCGAATACAAGGACGATATCAAAACTCAACACACGACGGATGTGGAACTCGATACTCACCTGTTGGCCTGGCGCAAGACATCGCTTCGTGTCGAGCTCGACGGCGAACGACGATCGCAAGGCTAGACTAGAAGAGAGAATAGGATGATGAGATGGGGGAGAGGATGAGGGGCGAGGATGGGTTGAATGATGCGAGAGGACTTGCCAACGATGTGAAAGCTCGCGCGCGCGCGCGAGACGGACAGGGATAGGGTAATACCCCTCCCGAACGACCGCTGAGGACCTAAACGACATAGCGGGAGGTTAGCGTCGCGAACAGATGTGGATAACGACGACAGACTTACCAGTAGTCCGAGTTCGCGAGCCAATAGCTTGCAGATCGAGCTCGCACGAATCAGGCGACACCACGAACGGTGACAGCGGTATCTGCGAGGTCAACGGTAACCGCAGCACGGCTACGAAGATGCCGCAAACACCTGCACCGGCACACTACGCCCAAGCAACTCAACGACGAGCTACGACGACGGCTTCAACCAGGCGTTCACGGTTCACAACGGTAAGGCTCTCGGTTCGCTTTTGTTCTCTCATTTCTCACAGTCAACTCACGCAACCACTCACAGATGATGTACAATGCCGAGCTCAAGCGCCTCACTCAGTAATAATTGACTTACACACTCAGGTTCGCAGCTGGCGACAATGGACACGTTCGCCAACCGGGTTCGGCGGGGTGACGACACAATGACGACGCACACCGTAGTCAGTAGGTTAGTGGCGTTGTGTGCATCTATGTAAGTGAAGAATATATATATCAAGATCTGCAAATGGCGCACAAATCGTTAATTAACCTGAATCACAACGCCGAAAGGGAGGCTTACAAGTAAACAGGTTATCGAGGTGATTTGTGAAGCTAACGGCTAATTAGGACAGCTTCGTCAGCTCACCTCATCGAACGGGACGCGAACGCACTCACTCTGGGGCCTCGTAGGGTACTCGCCATATCTATATTTCGAGGTAAGCATCGTAGCCGTTTCGTTTCGAGATGAACTGACCTGTTTGCGTGCACAGTGATCATTACTACAATTATGAGCGAAGCTAACTCAGTACAGTGCTGATACAAGCGGTCCGACTCACCTTGGAGCCAGTCGTGTATGGGGCAAGGAATCGAGGGCTCCGCATCTCCAAGCGACGATCTGGGCTCACTTTGACAATGACGTTCGCGGGGGGCGGGTTGACCCGTCTTCGGCTTCACCAGTCACTCGGATTCCGTCGAACGCAACCACTGGAACCGGCTCGCAACTGCGCCGTACCCCAAGGGGCAGTCGATGATCAGCCCGAGATCGTTGGGGGAGCGGCGAACTGAGTCTGCAAGAAAGGATCAGAGAAGACCAATACACGCACAAGCGAACTACTTACAGAGACGACGAAGATATTACTAGGATGGCTCGAAGCGAACCACAGGCGCGATCTGCGAGTTGCTTGTGAGCTGACTGGTGCTACGAATTGACACACAGCGCTCTGTGCTCGGGGGAACTCGCGACGAAGGTGGAGCTCGAATAGAGCGTCGTCGTCAGTGATCGCGGTCGTTAAATATGGAGTACGAGCCGTCTGTTTATTCTGTTACGTCGCTGTGCCGGTTTGGTGACAGAGCTTGGACGAGCACGATCGTCAGCGGTCTTGGAGTCCAGCGAGTGTCGGCGAAGGTCCCTGGATTGCGTAGCATCGTTGCTGTTCGCGATATCAACGAGCCGACTCGTCTACAACATCAACGTAAGTCTCCTACGCTATTATAATCAATTTGTTGACTTACCATGACCCGTGGACCTCAGAAGAACAACCCTCGGGAACTACGCGAGACCACAATGGCCTCGCTCGAAGCGAAATCGCCGTCCTTTCAAGTTTGTTGCAAGTCGCATCGTTCACGCTCTCGAGAGCTTCCTGAACTCTCGCTTCGGCTCGGCGTTCCAGGGATCGACCACGAGGTTTCGAAGGTGCCGTAGCCTCCAACCGAGTGTTGGAACTTGGTCTACGAGTCCTTGAGTTGTCACGGTGAATCGCGTGCTACGAGAGGCGAGCTACGAACGACAGAGTTAGGCAGCGCGTGAACGGGTAGACTCGCGTACTCACCAAGCGACCCAGTCCGTAATCGACACCACGGCATTCCCATGGTCTTCGGATGCACTCGGGAACGTTTGAGACTTGGGGTGAGAGCCGTGGAACGGCATCGAGAGCTCGTCAGTCCGTTTCATGAGCAGACTGGACTAGAAGGGAAAATATAGTACAAATTGATGTTAACGTATAGTAGCGAATAATTAAAAATCTTACCTGGTTCCCGAGCATTGGGTTTCGCGCTGAATACCGAACAAACAAGGATAAGTGGTGGTCAGTTTGCGAAGGAAAGCGAGCTGACCTTTCCCCCCGATCCAATGTGTTCGTGCAACCTGCTGCGGTTAGTTCAGACTTGAACGGCGTACTGGACTGGTGCTTATTTTCGATAGCCGTTAATCTCGTCGCTGTGATAAAATGTCAATGATGTGGTACGTGTCAGTGCGTGCGTGTGACTGACCTTGTGTGAATTTGGTCGAGTCGACGTTGAGGTCGCTCCTGTACTACCCAGGTCACGAAGTTTGTATCATAAATCTGTAACGGTTGCGCACTTCGATCTATACGGTAAACTGTCAGTGGATGGGAGTCATGAATTAAAGCCTTCGAACTTACTTTCATGCGGCTGGACCACCGCCTGTTCATCTCGGCGTTCATGATCGCTTCGAAGGTTATCTTCAGGTGATACCTATAATGACAAAAATAACAAAATATGAGTATTGTGCATTAAAGAGAAAGTAACGAGGACTTACCATTGAGAAATAGACTTGATGAATCACTAGATGGAGTAGTTTGGGTCAGTAATGTGGGGAGACGACGTGTTGAAGTCGAAGAGGGGCTGATAGGAGGAGGGAGAGAAATCGAGAATGTAGCTCGTTCGAGCTGGAGGAGAGGAGTAGAGGAGTAGAGAAGATTACCCAAGCTGGGGATGGAGATAAACTAGCGAAAATGAGGTCCATTATATAGGGAATAGGTGCCGAAACGTCGGGACATCGTTTTTCGACGTATCTACGCCCAAGGGACTTGGAGAGCTGCAAGGAAAGCGGTGGAATGATGGTAGCAATGATTAAACGTAATAGAAGCGTCTAAGCGCTGACGCCCACACACTAGTGGACGGGGACCTGGATATTTGTATGGCATTCACGGAGATGAGTACGACCGGGAGAAAGGGCGGAGTGAGGGTTGTCGGACGAGTTCCTGAAGTCAGGACGGCGGGGGGACGATGGAGTGGGTGGTATACATGTATATAATGAGCTTGGAGATGTCTTACCGAGTGTAGAGTGCGCTGGGAGATGTGTATAATGCGAGAGAACACTCACAGTGTAGTTTGCAGAACTGCGAAGTTTGCATCGGGGGAAGCGATCGAGGCGGAAGAAATTTGAGCCGAAGATGAATGGTACCGTAATGAACGTACCCTGAAAGTCTCAGCATGCTCCATGGACCATTTCCCTGCATTCTGTGCATCGGTAAGTGGTGTCCAGGCAGGGTGAATATTCCGCTGTGGTATTGGCCAGTCAGTCGGGTTCGGGCGATCCGAATCAGGAAAGGAGTATTGCACAGTCATGGGGAAGGCTCTGTACCGTCCTGGGTGGTGGAGGATGGGTGTACGAAGAGTCGGGATGGGGGAACAGGGGCATCGGGGCGGGATGAGCGTTTGGAACGGAAACGGGTGCAGCGGAGTGGGTGAAATTGGAGGGGAGAGCGACTGGTTCCATGTACTTACCTGTCTTGATCCTCCAGTTTTAACAGCGTCATTGGCATTCGAAGTACGAGCAGGAGACAGCAGGAAGTAGGCGTACGGACTTGTCGGAGATGCCGAATTTGGAATGATTGCGCGCAGGTTGGAACTCCGACGTCGCACACCGACGATCATTCTTACCACCACCACATCTCAGATTCAGTCTGGCGCGTTTTCCGCCGTCCTTCACTTCCACCAAGATCTCGATCGCTTGCTGCTTCTGGAAATGGCTAGTAAAGCTAGCGTGAAGTCGACTCGTCGTTTCGTGGCCATAAAAGCGCTCAGGTATGTTTTGAACGATTTCTTTCGCTTTTCCGTGTTCATTTCCATCATTCCTAGAACGCTCCGCCACGACGCACACAATCCAGGCAACGAAAACATCGAGCGCAAAACACTGCCTTCCCTCGCCGTTGGTTGATCATGAAATACGACGTTTGCAACACGTTCCCAGCCGTTCTAACGGTCGAAAAGTCGAAAACTATATGTATCGCCTCCGTTTTATCCCTGCATTCCCCATCGCTATACTACTCATCCAAAAACACGAAGACTATATGTATCGAGGCCGTTTCATCGGCCCCGCACCGCCGTCAATTGCAAACACACGACAGTTCGACTCCATTTTATTGGTCGCACGTTCCAACGCTACCTCCCATCCGTTCTGCACCCCAAAGTGCGAAGACACGACGTATCGCCTCCGTTTTAGCAGTACCTCCGAATGACGAAGACACGACGTATCGACGCCGTTTTACCAGCACCTCCAGTCATATTTCTCCCCCCTCCAACGACGAAGACATGATGTATCGACGCCATTTTAACGGCACCTCGCGCTCATTCGATTTACTGACCCCCACCCCGAACGACGAAGGGCGCCGTTTTGTCAGCACCTCCAGTCATATTTCCCCCACCTCCAACGACGAAGACACGATGTATCGACGGCGTTTTAGCAGTACCTCCGAACGACGAAGACACGATGTATCGACGGCGTTTTAGCAGTACCTCAGAACGACGAAGATACGACGTATCGACGCCGTTTTATCAGCACCTTCATTCATATTTCCCCCGCGAAGACACAACATATCGAGCCCGTTTCGTTACCCCCGCCTTTCTGCACGCCATGCCTTCTCCACCCGTTTGATTCTCGGTCCCCCAACGGCGAATACACAACATATCGTCTCCGTTTTATCGCCTATCGTTGCGCCGCCCTCCTCACACATCTCGGAACCGTTTTCAACGGTGTTTCCGTCGCGAAAATCACGAAGAGACGACATATCGAGCCCATTTTATCACCCCCCGCCTTTCTGCACCCGAGGGTTCTTCTGCCGCTTCACTTTCAATCCCAAAATGACGAAGACACGACAGATCGACGCCATTTTATCAGTACCTCCTGGTCGGCTCATCACGACAAAGACACGGCGGTTCGCCGCCGTTTTATCAGCCCTTCGTCACCCCTTCCATTCGAAATCACCCCCGCCACCCTCCTGCTTCCGTTTTCAATTGTACATCGGATATTTCGAGGCCGTTTTGCCGCGTCTCGGAGGATTGGTTCCCCCAGATGCTCTTCCCGCCCCCGTAAAGCACTTCAACTGTATATCTGAGCTCCCCCCGACCTGCGTCGCAGTGACGACGCTTCTGCACCCATTCCAGCCACGAAGAGGCGGAAATTGTATATTTCAACGCCGTTTTATCGGTCCCACGGCGTCGCTTCTCATCTCCCCCACCCCGAATGACGGCGAAAACATGGCAGATCAAGGCCATTTCATCGGTACCTCCTACCTATTTCCGCTGCCCCGAACGACAAAGACACCATATATCGCCTCCGTTTTGTTGGCCCCTCCAGCCTTGACTCGCACCTCCAAATGACCAAAACACAACGTTTCAGCACCGTTTCATCGTTACCTCCCCGACTCTTTGTATTCAGATTCAACGCCACACCAAAGACCTTTCGCTATCATGGCTCGGACAATCACGACAGATTGACGTTGTTTTATTACCTCCTGGCGGCGCCGTCGTTGCCCAGCAACCTTGTATATTTCAATGCTGTTCTATTAGTCTCATGGCACACTCTTAGCAGCTTCCCGCCGTTCTATTCCTTCCTGATAGCCACACATACTTCAATTATAGCCTGTTTGTACACATTATACATTTTTGCTCAATTTTAACCGGCCTATTGTACCCGAATCTTCTAATGTAATGAATTCGCCGGTGTTTCAGCCTAGTCATTCGGGACCGTTCTGCCGTGCAGGCGTAAGCGACGTTCGCCAAGTGTTGGGGAGCGAGGAGTGAAGCGAATGAAGACGTAAAGGGAGTTCGGCGCGCGTGAGCCACGTAGGAGGACTTGGCAGAGTCTACGTATATAAGGCCAGCGAGGAAAGGCGGTCAGTAGCACCCCCCATCTTCCTGTGCCGTCGTTATGCCCCGTCGCTGTCCGTCATTGCTTACCGTCGACATCGTAGTCATTGTAGTCGATCCCTGTTGTAGTCAGTATATAGTTACACGCCGGGGATCGGGAGCACGAACGTATGTCCGTGCTTTTGATTCTCGGCGCTATGGCGGGATGCGCCAGCGCTTCGTACCTATCAGAAACCTTTGAATTTTATTTTTCTGAATTTGCGAACCTATGTCAGTGTGCAAGACCTCAGCAAGGGATAGCCCAAACATGCTCGAGATTGTTTCTGAATTCTACCGCATCGTTTGCCAGACGGCCGGAGGGGGCAAAAGCGAGAGGTACTCATAATTCTCATTCACCTCTATAAAATCCAAGCATCGTAGTTCGCTCTCAAGCGTTACCTCCCTTAACCCCCTCCCCACACCCCCCGCTCTCACTGCCCGCACAACCAGCCCCGCCCTCGTCCAGCGTATCCGGCAACATCCCGCCGACCCACACCGCCACGCCCGACAGCACAACGACGAACACGTACACCATATTCGCGCCCAGCAACCCCACCACCCAATCTGCCCGCTCGCTCCGTGCCGTCGAGTGACCGTACTCGTATTTATACCTCAACCCCAGCGACACGCTGAACAGCGACGTCGCCGCGACGGGCCCGACCGCCCTTGCGACCGACACGGCGGTCTGCGCGAGCCCGTTCGTGGCCCCGAGCGCGTGCGCGGGTGCGGAGGCAGTGATGAACATGAATATGCAGCCTATAGTGAGTATGTGTGTTTATTTTCTGAGCTTTGTTAATATTAGGTGGGACGCACCATACGCCATATCGACGAGTACACACAGGGACAGCTGCACACCCACCAGGGCCCACACCATCCACCCAAACCCTCCCCCTCCTCCTCCCAACCCCCCTCCTATATCACCCAACCCCCCACGCACATAATACCCCCCCACCCATCCCATGCCCGCAAACCCCGCGCCCACGCCCCCCGCAGCACCCACCCCGACCCTAAACACCGTCTTCGCGCCCCACCGCCGCACGATCGCCGGGAAGTACAGAGCTTGGAAGACGCCGTTCAGGACGCCGAAGAGGCCGAGGATGAGGCCGATGGTGGGGGGCGCCAGGGCGAGGCCGGGGATGCCGAGGTGCGGGGGTGCGTGGGGTGCAACATCTGGATAGTAGTGAGGCGGAGAGGGCGGGAACGCAGAAAGGGGAGAGAAGGGAGAGGGAGAGGCGGGAGGCGGGGGGATAGCAGAGGGCGTGGAGAGGAAGAGCGGCTGGAGCGCGTTGATGGAGATGGAGAGGAGCGCGAGGAGGGTGTAGTTCGCTATGGGCACGAGCGTGCGCCGCGTGAGCAGCGCGGAGAGGGGCGTGCGGGGGCTTTCTGTTTCTGCCTCTATGCCTTGTTCGACTCCTTGTTCTCGCTCGGTATTTTGTGCAGATGAGGGAGGGGAAGGGGAAGGGGAAGAGGTAGAGGTAGAGGTTGAATTTGAAGAACGGGGGCGGCGGTTAAGTGTCTGCGCAAGTATGGTCAGCACCCCGTATACAGTAGACGCGTAGAATCGGTGGAAATTACAACCACAACGCCGACGCCCAGCGCACGACCATGCGAGCAGCAACGCCCCAACACCCACGAACGAACGAACACGCGTGTGGCGTCGAGCACCAGGCCAAACACTCATACGAAACCTAAAACCCAGAGCACACGTGTAACCTTCAACGCACCTCCCGAAAAAAGAGCGCCGCGACGCCCCACGCGGCGCCCACGAGCAGCGCGACGGCGGCGCAGGGGAGGAAGTAGGGGTGCTCTTTCCAGAATTGCGTATGAAACACGGACAGGAGGGAGAGTGGGAAGGGAGATGAGGGGGAGGGGAAGCGGTCGTAGGGCCGGGAGAGGCCGCCGCCGATGAGGGGTCTGCGATGCGAGGAGAAACGGGGATAAAGTCAGCTAGAGCGATGGGAATGGGTAGGGCAAAGAGTGGAAGGGTGGGTAAAGAGTAGAAGGGGTATAGGGATAATGGGAAAGGGGTACGAGCAAACAAGTGGGAGAGGGTATAGGTGTGAGAGGGTATGCAACGAATACGATGGAGGTATCACACGCACCCCAAAGTTGCGCCGGCGCTCCACACGACGGGCATGAGCGCAAAGCCCTCTGCGCGGTTCGCGGGCGTCGTGAGCTCGCCCATCACGCTCTTCATCACCCCTACAAACGCACCCACCATCATCGATTCATCACGCAATGCAAAAACACAAAGACGCAGCACACTCACCGATATTCCCATTCAACACCCCGCACACACACCTACTAATCACGACGCCCGTAAACGTGCGCGCCAGCCCAAACGCCAGCGTCGACGCCCCCAGGCCCGCGAGCCCCACGAGCAAGACCGGCTTCCTGCCGACCCTATCCGACAGCCGGGACCAATGCAGGACCGTCAGCGCCTCGGCGAGGAAGAAGAGGGACTCGATGAGGCCAGCATAGAAGCCCACCTTGTGCTCGTCGCCGCGGGTGACGCCGAGGGAGCGGACGAGGTCTGGGATGTAGGGATAGATGGACTGGGAGGTGAGGGGCTCGCAGAGCTGGAGGAGGAGGATTATGTAGATCTGGGACCACTGGAGGGGCGGGGGTGAGCGAGGAGTCGGTGGTGACGAGGGAGAGGTCGGTGTTCGGCCCGAGGAGGTTTTGACAGAGTGGTTGTGTTTGGTGGACGAGGAAGTTGAAGTGATGGGGAGAGGAGAGGCGTGCACTCGCTTGCGTGAGGGGAGGGCATTGTCATAGCGTATAGTGATGTAGGGTGCTATCCATTCAAATAAACTCGCGACGTAGCGAGGCGAGTTAGACTTACAGGGTCCGCCCGGTATGTGAGTCCAATCCCCTTCCACCCTTCTATCACCCCTTCACCCTTCCGTCTAAGTTGGCGTACACGTACATATGCGCTGACAAGAGGGGCGCACCGAGACCTCGAGACGTCCAATCCTCAACGTCGCCCGTCGCCAACTCGTCGACTCGTCGTCGTTAGCCACGCGAGTCCCTCACTGAGCTCCCTCACTCAGCCCTCCGCCCTTCCTCAGCGCTCCCTCAGTGTCTGTCATCGAGTGATCCCCAGCGCCCAATCTCTCATCTGGCCCTCGCTCAACGCTCAACCAATTCTCACCCAGCCTTGTTCCCCCACTCTCTCCGCCCTCTCCGCCCACGATCTCGACTTCAAACCCCGCGCTTCTGCACACACGTCGACATTAGGCCTTCTCCTGGTATGTATGCATCCCATTGGTTGTTCTCACTGCTTACTCACGCCTTCCCTCAGGGTTTTTGTTCATTATCCCACCACACCCCTGCATCCAACACCGCGCCACGTCAGCGAGCACACCTCCCCAAACAAGCCAAACGTCGAAAACGGCCTGAAACCGAACACAAGAAGACAACGCAGCACGAAAGTGCACGCAAAGCAACGAGGTCCACACCGATTCCCAGCCCGTTCGTTCGTGGCACGTTAAGGACACTGGGTAGATCGTAGAGTGGGCAGGAATGATAGAGAAACAGGTGCGTCGTGCATTGCTAACGCAGACATCGCGTAAACTGACCAACACATTCTGCTCGCTGTCAGACCATGGCACCCTGCGCTGCGTGAAGGCGAAGGCGCAGAGGGGGATACTAGCAAATGACGAACACGAGGGAGATACGGAGAGCGCACGATGTTGTCAATAACACCGACGCCAAGGGGTAGCAACGCCGTCCCGCGACAGCGGCACAGAACTATCCCCCAGCGCGAAGGACACATGTAGAACAGGGACGAGGCGACACGAAGGGTCAGGCCTTCCCACACGGGGACGCGAACGTTAACATTTACGCACAGTGTCCGTCACTTGGGTGCGAAGAACGAAGGGCTGCGCGAATGGAAATGAAACACATCCCGGGAACGAGAATGAGAGTGGCGGCCACGTTGGGCACGCACGCACGCGACGCGAGAGCTGCGCTGCGCCACACTCCCTTCTCGAGCGCACCGGTGCGGGACTCCGGGGATTGCACGCACGCCGGGTAGTTTGCGGCACGGCACCGGGGTCAGGCAAACGAGAGGCCAAACGGGGAACGCGGAAACCAGGGAAGACGGACGGAAAACGGAAACGGAACGCGCAAAAGAGACAACAAGAGAAGAAGGGAGAACACAGAAAACGAGAGACGACGAGAGAAACGGAGAATGGGAGACATGTACGTACGGTGTAATGTCTTGGATGTAGTATTCTATCTAGCTGATCATACTACGATTGTGGTGTAGCTAGAGGGCACATTAGTTGCGAGGATACGAACGAAAGGAAGGGGAACGAAACGGCGCGCGCGAACGCCAATACGAGCACGAACGAACGAAGGGGAGAAGGTCGAACCCCCGCCAACACCGGCCACCCACACGACCGGCGACCCCACACGACGTAACCCATCGACTCGATCATGATCAAGTGATACGAGGGGTTGTGGGGAATGCGGAAGATACCCCCATTAGCGAGGGGTTACCTCGGCACCGGCCAATCCATCTCCAACACCCGCAAACGGGCTAGAACGCTGACAGTGTCCCTGTCCCGCGTCGCGAAGCACCAAGCCCCGAGAAGGAGACGTGGCACGTCCCACTGCGGCCCTTTGCGACCCGGCGCGGGTGCAACAAGCGAACGGGAGCAAGATCGGGCGGGGAAACGAGACGACACGTGGAAACGAGACGACGAGAGAACAATGAAAGTGGAGTAACAGGGACGCGAAGAAGAGGAATGAAAGGGATCGCATAAGTGCGTCTCCCAGCGTTGTTCGACGATGATTAACATTGCTTATCCCCGTTTTTCTGGTCAGGATGACGCAGACCTGCGTTCAGGGACCCCGAGATCGGGAGGGAATGGGCTGAGGGCGGCACGATAACGGAATAACGAGGCAACGCGCGCAAACGACGCCCAAGCCACATAAACAGGGCATTGCACACAGAACGCGAACCGAGAAAACGAGGGAACACGAACGGAAACGAATGAAAAGAGATCTCGTAAGTTGATCTCTGTCATTTTCTCAGCGCGTTCGACAGAAAATGACGCGTGTTCGCGTGCAGGTAACGTCAGACGGCGCGTTGGAGATCGTGTAGCAACGATTGCGTGAAGCCCCGAACTACAGTGACGCGAACGAACGAGGAAGTGGGCTGGAACGCCACGCGATAACGCGAAGCCACTGGGTGAATGACGAAACGAGCGCAAACGACCCCGAGTCTCGAACAAACACGTAAACGAGGGGTTAAAAGGCAACGCGAGCCGCGAACGCGAATGGGGGAATGGATGGAAAGAGATCGTGTGAGTACAATCTCTTTTTGACTATCTCCAGCGTGCCTGAGCACGAACGACTCGTCTAGCGGACTCGACACAACAAATCCCAGTAAAACGGGGATACGCGCGGCAAGCGCAAGCAACGCGAATAGTTTGGGAGCACCGACGAAGCTGGATTACCCCCGAGTGCCAGAACGAGACGACTGCGCGCGGAATGGAAACAAGGCAGATCGTGAGGAGACGACTGCGAACGTTTCAACGCCGCACACCCCGATCCAGCTGGCTAGACCAGTGTTCGCGATAAAACGGGACGGCGCGAAAGCAGCGAGAACGCGCAGAAAGGCGAAGAAAGACACAAACGACAGAAGAAAGAAAGAAACGGACCAACACCCAACTCGTAAGTGAGTCAGCAAGGGAACGTGAACGATCAAAACAAATACGCGCGCCCTATGAAAGAAACTAGAAGAACGGGGGCGCAACTGCCCAAACCGATGCAACCAACGCTGTCTACCAGCGCAGTCGATGCTCGTCCCGCAAGGCGCATCGAGGACAACGACAGCGCCAGAGGAGCAAACGAAGGAGCAAGGTGAGTAGACTCGTCACCCACTCGTTTGAACTGAGAGTCAAGTCGCGCGTAGATAAGAATGCGACAACGTCGGGGACGCAGCAAGAACCGAGTCATTGCCAACCGCCGCCATCAAGCCTACTTGTCGAGGACAACCGTGGAAGTACCGCTCGCGCGCATCAAGTCCACGGCTATCGCAAGACGGGGGAAGCTATGACAGTGAGCAGAAGGAACGCAGCGATGCACGAGGGGACTCCGACCTCTGCGACCACGTCGCTCGCCTAGCGCAGCCGTGGAAGTACCGCTGACGCGCATCAAGTCCACGGCGTCACCAAGACGAAGCGGGGGCGGAAGCAAGAGGTGCGGAGTGTAGGGGATGCACAGGGCGCGCCACAGCAAGCGAACACGCGAAAGAAACCTAAGGGATGAATTAGAAGACGACGAAGAGGAAAGGACACTCGGGCAAACGGTGAAGAGGCGCGTCTGGACGCCAGGCCGCTAATTCGAATCGCGGATACCGTAGCTTTCGACAGCGCTTGGCTTGTACAGCACCATCAAACGAATGCAGTTTACTTTCAACATTGATCAGGTTCGTCGTGAAACAGGTATGGTTTAAGAGTACTCACCTGAAGCCCTTCTGTCCAATAGGATCGCCTCGAGGCGAGTCGACACAACGACGAGGTGCGTATTCCGTCGATCGCGTGGTCTGACGGTGGATGTATGTATCGTAGGACCCGGAGCGCTGCAGAGAACACATGCTAAGATCATCTCGACGGCGAACTCGGGGAACGAACGACGTACCATGTTTTCGAGACGTCGCAGACTCGCTGCGAATACAAGGACGATATCAAAACTCAACACACGACGGATGTGGAACTTCGGCGCAAGACATCGCTTCGTGTCGAGCTCGACGGCGAACGACGATCGCAAGGCTAGACTAGAAGAGAGAATAGGATGATGAGATGGGGGAGAGGATGAGGGGCGAGGATGGGTTGAATGATGCGAGAGGACTTGCCAACGATGTGAAAGCTCGCGCGCGCGCGCGAGACGGACAGGGATAGGGTAATACCCCTCCCGAACGACCGCTGAGGACCTAAACGACATAGCGGGAGGTTAGCGTCGCGAACAGATGTGGATAACGACGACAGACTTACCAGTAGTCCGAGTTCGCGAGCCAATAGCTTGCAGATCGAGCTCGCACGAATCAGGCGACACCACGAACGGTGACAGCGGTATCTGCGAGGTCAACGGTAACCGCAGCACGGCTACGAAGATGCCGCAAACACCTGCACCGGCACACTACGCCCAAGCAACTCAACGACGAGCTACGACGACGGCTTCAACCAGGCGTTCACGGTTCACAACGGTAAGGCTCTCGGTTCGCTTTTGTTCTCTCATTTCTCACAGTCAACTCACGCAACCACTCACAGATGATGTACAATGCCGAGCTCAAGCGCCTCACTCAGTAATAATTGACTTACACACTCAGGTTCGCAGCTGGCGACAATGGACACGTTCGCCAACCGGGTTCGGCGGGGTGACGACACAATGACGACGCACACCGTAGTCAGTAGGTTAGTGGCGTTGTGTGCATCTATGTAAGTGAAGAATATATATATCAAGATCTGCAAATGGCGCACAAATCGTTAATTAACCTGAATCACAACGCCGAAAGGGAGGCTTACAAGTAAACAGGTTATCGAGGTGATTTGTGAAGCTAACGGCTAATTAGGACAGCTTCGTCAGCTCACCTCATCGAACGGGACGCGAACGCACTCACTCTGGGGCCTCGTAGGGTACTCGCCATATCTATATTTCGAGGTAAGCATCGTAGCCGTTTCGTTTCGAGATGAACTGACCTGTTTGCGTGCACAGTGATCATTACTACAATTATGAGCGAAGCTAACTCAGTACAGTGCTGATACAAGCGGTCCGACTCACCTTGGAGCCAGTCGTGTATGGGGCAAGGAATCGAGGGCTCCGCATCTCCAAGCGACGATCTGGGCTCACTTTGACAATGACGTTCGCGGGGGGCGGGTTGACCCGTCTTCGGCTTCACCAGTCACTCGGATTCCGTCGAACGCAACCACTGGAACCGGCTCGCAACTGCGCCGTACCCCAAGGGGCAGTCGATGATCAGCCCGAGATCGTTGGGGGAGCGGCGAACTGAGTCTGCAAGAAAGGATCAGAGAAGACCAATACACGCACAAGCGAACTACTTACAGAGACGACGAAGATATTACTAGGATGGCTCGAAGCGAACCACAGGCGCGATCTGCGAGTTGCTTGTGAGCTGACTGGTGCTACGAATTGACACACAGCGCTCTGTGCTCGGGGGAACTCGCGACGAAGGTGGAGCTCGAATAGAGCGTCGTCGTCAGTGATCGCGGTCGTTAAATATGGAGTACGAGCCGTCTGTTTATTCTGTTACGTCGCTGTGCCGGTTTGGTGACAGAGCTTGGACGAGCACGATCGTCAGCGGTCTTGGAGTCCAGCGAGTGTCGGCGAAGGTCCCTGGATTGCGTAGCATCGTTGCTGTTCGCGATATCAACGAGCCGACTCGTCTACAACATCAACGTAAGTCTCCTACGCTATTATAATCAATTTGTTGACTTACCATGACCCGTGGACCTCAGAAGAACAACCCTCGGGAACTACGCGAGACCACAATGGCCTCGCTCGAAGCGAAATCGCCGTCCTTTCAAGTTTGTTGCAAGTCGCATCGTTCACGCTCTCGAGAGCTTCCTGAACTCTCGCTTCGGCTCGGCGTTCCAGGGATCGACCACGAGGTTTCGAAGGTGCCGTAGCCTCCAACCGAGTGTTGGAACTTGGTCTACGAGTCCTTGAGTTGTCACGGTGAATCGCGTGCTACGAGAGGCGAGCTACGAACGACAGAGTTAGGCAGCGCGTGAACGGGTAGACTCGCGTACTCACCAAGCGACCCAGTCCGTAATCGACACCACGGCATTCCCATGGTCTTCGGATGCACTCGGGAACGTTTGAGACTTGGGGTGAGAGCCGTGGAACGGCATCGAGAGCTCGTCAGTCCGTTTCATGAGCAGACTGGACTAGAAGGGAAAATATAGTACAAATTGATGTTAACGTATAGTAGCGAATAATTAAAAATCTTACCTGGTTCCCGAGCATTGGGTTTCGCGCTGAATACCGAACAAACAAGGATAAGTGGTGGTCAGTTTGCGAAGGAAAGCGAGCTGACCTTTCCCCCCGATCCAATGTGTTCGTGCAACCTGCTGCGGTTAGTTCAGACTTGAACGGCGTACTGGACTGGTGCTTATTTTCGATAGCCGTTAATCTCGTCGCTGTGATAAAATGTCAATGATGTGGTACGTGTCAGTGCGTGCGTGTGACTGACCTTGTGTGAATTTGGTCGAGTCGACGTTGAGGTCGCTCCTGTACTACCCAGGTCACGAAGTTTGTATCATAAATCTGTAACGGTTGCGCACTTCGATCTATACGGTAAACTGTCAGTGGATGGGAGTCATGAATTAAAGCCTTCGAACTTACTTTCATGCGGCTGGACCACCGCCTGTTCATCTCGGCGTTCATGATCGCTTCGAAGGTTATCTTCAGGTGATACCTATAATGACAAAAATAACAAAATATGAGTATTGTGCATTAAAGAGAAAGTAACGAGGACTTACCATTGAGAAATAGACTTGATGAATCACTAGATGGAGTAGTTTGGGTCAGTAATGTGGGGAGACGACGTGTTGAAGTCGAAGAGGGGCTGATAGGAGGAGGGAGAGAAATCGAGAATGTAGCTCGTTCGAGCTGGAGGAGAGGAGTAGAGGAGTAGAGAAGATTACCCAAGCTGGGGATGGAGATAAACTAGCGAAAATGAGGTCCATTATATAGGGAATAGGTGCCGAAACGTCGGGACATCGTTTTTCGACGTATCTACGCCCAAGGGACTTGGAGAGCTGCAAGGAAAGCGGTGGAATGATGGTAGCAATGATTAAACGTAATAGAAGCGTCTAAGCGCTGACGCCCACACACTAGTGGACGGGGACCTGGATATTTGTATGGCATTCACGGAGATGAGTACGACCGGGAGAAAGGGCGGAGTGAGGGTTGTCGGACGAGTTCCTGAAGTCAGGACGGCGGGGGGACGATGGAGTGGGTGGTATACATGTATATAATGAGCTTGGAGATGTCTTACCGAGTGTAGAGTGCGCTGGGAGATGTGTATAATGCGAGAGAACACTCACAGTGTAGTTTGCAGAACTGCGAAGTTTGCATCGGGGGAAGCGATCGAGGCGGAAGAAATTTGAGCCGAAGATGAATGGTACCGTAATGAACGTACCCTGAAAGTCTCAGCATGCTCCATGGACCATTTCCCTGCATTCTGTGCATCGGTAAGTGGTGTCCAGGCAGGGTGAATATTCCGCTGTGGTATTGGCCAGTCAGTCGGGTTCGGGCGATCCGAATCAGGAAAGGAGTATTGCACAGTCATGGGGAAGGCTCTGTACCGTCCTGGGTGGTGGAGGATGGGTGTACGAAGAGTCGGGATGGGGGAACAGGGGCATCGGGGCGGGATGAGCGTTTGGAACGGAAACGGGTGCAGCGGAGTGGGTGAAATTGGAGGGGAGAGCGACTGGTTCCATGTACTTACCTGTCTTGATCCTCCAGTTTTAACAGCGTCATTGGCATTCGAAGTACGAGCAGGAGACAGCAGGAAGTAGGCGTACGGACTTGTCGGAGATGCCGAATTTGGAATGATTGCGCGCAGGTTGGAACTCCGACGTCGCACACCGACGATCATTCTTACCACCACCACATCTCAGATTCAGTCTGGCGCGTTTTCCGCCGTCCTTCACTTCCACCAAGATCTCGATCGCTTGCTGCTTCTGGAAATGGCTAGTAAAGCTAGCGTGAAGTCGACTCGTCGTTTCGTGGCCATAAAAGCGCTCAGGTATGTTTTGAACGATTTCTTTCGCTTTTCCGTGTTCATTTCCATCATTCCTAGAACGCTCCGCCACGACGCACACAATCCAGGCAACGAAAACATCGAGCGCAAAACACTGCCTTCCCTCGCCGTTGGTTGATCATGAAATACGACGTTTGCAACACGTTCCCAGCCGTTCTAACGGTCGAAAAGTCGAAAACTATATGTATCGCCTCCGTTTTATCCCTGCATTCCCCATCGCTATACTACTCATCCAAAAACACGAAGACTATATGTATCGAGGCCGTTTCATCGGCCCCGCACCGCCGTCAATTGCAAACACACGACAGTTCGACTCCATTTTATTGGTCGCACGTTCCAACGCTACCTCCCATCCGTTCTGCACCCCAAAGTGCGAAGACACGACGTATCGCCTCCGTTTTAGCAGTACCTCCGAATGACGAAGACACGACGTATCGACGCCGTTTTACCAGCACCTCCAGTCATATTTCTCCCCCCTCCAACGACGAAGACATGATGTATCGACGCCATTTTAACGGCACCTCGCGCTCATTCGATTTACTGACCCCCACCCCGAACGACGAAGGGCGCCGTTTTGTCAGCACCTCCAGTCATATTTCCCCCACCTCCAACGACGAAGACACGATGTATCGACGGCGTTTTAGCAGTACCTCCGAACGACGAAGACACGATGTATCGACGGCGTTTTAGCAGTACCTCAGAACGACGAAGATACGACGTATCGACGCCGTTTTATCAGCACCTTCATTCATATTTCCCCCGCGAAGACACAACATATCGAGCCCGTTTCGTTACCCCCGCCTTTCTGCACGCCATGCCTTCTCCACCCGTTTGATTCTCGGTCCCCCAACGGCGAATACACAACATATCGTCTCCGTTTTATCGCCTATCGTTGCGCCGCCCTCCTCACACATCTCGGAACCGTTTTCAACGGTGTTTCCGTCGCGAAAATCACGAAGAGACGACATATCGAGCCCATTTTATCACCCCCCGCCTTTCTGCACCCGAGGGTTCTTCTGCCGCTTCACTTTCAATCCCAAAATGACGAAGACACGACAGATCGACGCCATTTTATCAGTACCTCCTGGTCGGCTCATCACGACAAAGACACGGCGGTTCGCCGCCGTTTTATCAGCCCTTCGTCACCCCTTCCATTCGAAATCACCCCCGCCACCCTCCTGCTTCCGTTTTCAATTGTACATCGGATATTTCGAGGCCGTTTTGCCGCGTCTCGGAGGATTGGTTCCCCCAGATGCTCTTCCCGCCCCCGTAAAGCACTTCAACTGTATATCTGAGCTCCCCCCGACCTGCGTCGCAGTGACGACGCTTCTGCACCCATTCCAGCCACGAAGAGGCGGAAATTGTATATTTCAACGCCGTTTTATCGGTCCCACGGCGTCGCTTCTCATCTCCCCCACCCCGAATGACGGCGAAAACATGGCAGATCAAGGCCATTTCATCGGTACCTCCTACCTATTTCCGCTGCCCCGAACGACAAAGACACCATATATCGCCTCCGTTTTGTTGGCCCCTCCAGCCTTGACTCGCACCTCCAAATGACCAAAACACAACGTTTCAGCACCGTTTCATCGTTACCTCCCCGACTCTTTGTATTCAGATTCAACGCCACACCAAAGACCTTTCGCTATCATGGCTCGGACAATCACGACAGATTGACGTTGTTTTATTACCTCCTGGCGGCGCCGTCGTTGCCCAGCAACCTTGTATATTTCAATGCTGTTCTATTAGTCTCATGGCACACTCTTAGCAGCTTCCCGCCGTTCTATTCCTTCCTGATAGCCACACATACTTCAATTATAGCCTGTTTGTACACATTATACATTTTTGCTCAATTTTAACCGGCCTATTGTACCCGAATCTTCTAATGTAATGAATTCGCCGGTGTTTCAGCCTAGTCATTCGGGACCGTTCTGCCGTGCAGGTGTAAGCGACGTTCGCCAAGTGTTGGGGAGCGAGGAGTGAAGCGAATGAAGACGTAAAGGGAGTTCGGCGCGCGTGAGCCACGTAGGAGGACTTGGCAGAGTCTACGTATATAAGGCCAGCGAGGAAAGGCGGTCAGTAGCACCCCCCATCTTCCTGTGCCGTCGTTATGCCCCGTCGCTGTCCGTCATTGCTTACCGTCGACATCGTAGTCATTGTAGTCGATCCCTGTTGTAGTCAGTATATAGTTACACGCCGGGGATCGGGAGCACGAACGTATGTCCGTGCTTTTGATTCTCGGCGCTATGGCGGGATGCGCCAGCGCTTCGTACCTATCAGAAACCTTTGAATTTTATTTTTCTGAATTTGCGAACCTATGTCAGTGTGTGTGCATAGACCTCAGCAAGGACCTCAGCCCAAACATGCTCGAGATTGTTTCTGAATTCTACCGCATCGTTTGCCAGACGGCCGGAGTGGGCAAAAGCGAGAGGTACTCATAATTCTCATTCACCTCTATAAAATCCAAGCATCGTAGTTCGCTCTCAAGCGTTACCTCCCTTAACCCCTCTTCCCCCTCCCCACACCCCCCGCTCTCACTGCCCGCACAACCAGCCCCGCCCTCGTCCAGCGTATCCGGCAACATCCCGCCGACCCACACCGCCACGCCCGACAGCACAACGACGAACACGTACACCATATTCGCGCCCAGCAACCCCACCACCCAATCTGCCCGCTCGCTCCGTGCCGTCGAGTGACCGTACTCGTATTTATACCTCAACCCCAGCGACGACGCTGAACAGCGACGTCGCCGCGACGGGCCCGACCGCCCTTGCGACCGACACGGCGGTCTGCGCGAGCCCGTTCGTGGCCCCGAGCGCGTGCGCGGGTGCGGAGGCAGTGATGAACATGAATATGCAGCCTATAGTGAGTATGTGTGTTTATTTTCTGAGCTTTGTTAATATTAGGTGGGACGCACCATACGCCATAGTCGACGAGTACACACAGGGACAGCTGCACGCCCACCAGGGCCCACACCATCCACCCAAACCCTCCCCTCCTCCTCCAACCCCCTATATCCCACCCCCACGCACATAATACCCCCCCACCCATCCCATGCCCGCAAACCCCGCCCCACGCCCCCCGCAGCACCCACCCCGACCCTAAACACCGTCTTCGCGCCCCACCGCCGCACGATCGCCGGGAAGTACAGAGCTTGGAAGACGCCGTTCGAGCACGCCGAAGAGGCCGAGGATGAGGCCGATGGTGGGGGGCGCCGAGCGCGAGGCCGGGGATGCCGAGGTGCGGGGGTGCGTGGGGTGCAACATCTGGATAGTAGTGAGGCGGAGAGGGCGGGAACGCAGAAAGGGGAGAGAAGGGAGAGGGAGAGGCGGGAGGCGGGGGGATAGCAGAGGGCGTGGAGAGGAAGAGCGGCTGGAGCGCGTTGATGGAGATGGAGAGGAGCGCGAGGAGGGTGTAGTTCGCTATGGGCACGAGCCGTGCGCCGCGTGAGGCAGCGCGGAGAGGGGCGTGCGGGGGCTTTCCTGTTTCTGCCTCTATGCTTGTTCTGACTCCTTGTTCTCAGTTCGGTATTTTCGTGCAGATGAGGGAGGTGGAAGGGGAAGAGGAAGAGGTAGAGGTAGAGGTTGAATTTGAATAACGGGGGCGGCGGTTAAGTGTCTGCGCCAAAACGTAGTTAGCATGCCGTATACGTTAGACGCGTAGAATCGGTGGAAATTATGGCGCATGAATGTGGAAGCAGTCCGACGACCAACATCCACTCAACGAACACCCGCCCAGAAAGCGGCAAAGGCAACCACGGAGGCAGCAAAAAACACCCCCAAAATCTTGAATACACAAACTCCAAATAAACGCACCTCCCGAAAAAAGAGCGCCGCGACGCCCCACGCCGCGCCCACGAGCAGCGCGACGGCGGCGCAGGGGAGGAAGTACGGGTGCTCTTTCCAGAACTGCGTATGAAACACGGACAGGAGGGAGAGCGGGAAGGGAGATGAGTGGGAGGGGAAGCGGTCGTAGGGCCTGGAGAGGCCACCGCCTATGAGGGGTCTGCGATGCGAAGAGAAACGGGGATCAAGTCAGCTAGTGCGATGGGAATGGGTAGGGCAAAGAGTGGAATTCTGGAAGGGTAAAGGGGGGAGGGGAGTAACGAGGAAGCCCGGACAACGCAAAGGTGTGCATGTGGATCGTTATGTATATGCGGTATGGCATGTACGTGCGTGTATATATAAGCATATGTATGAGAGCGGGGAGAGGGGGGGTTCGGTGTACGATATACGATTTACGGAGAGGTGAGGACGGACCGGAAGACGAGCGAACAAGTGGGAGAGGGTATCGCGAAGAATGGAAGTATCGCGAAAGAAGGAGGGAGGGAGGGATGCGCATTGGTATACGCGTTCCACGAAACCTCCACGACAGGGGACACGCCGACGAACACATCATAGAAAGTCGTCTCGACGTAAAGAGATGAGGATGCGGGGAAGCCGAAAGTAGAATGGTAGAAATGAATGTAGTAGAAATCGCGAAGTAGGAAATAAATGGAGGGGAACACGCACCCCAAAGTCGCGCCAGCGCTCCACACGACGGGCATGAGCGCAAAGCCCTCCGCGCGGTTCGCGGGCGTCGTGAGCTCGCCCATCACGCTCTTCATCACTCCTACAAACGCACCCACCATCATCGATTCATCACGCAATGCAAAAACACAAAGACGCAGCACACTCACCGATATTCCCATTCAACACCCCGCACACACACCTACTAATCACGACGCCCGTAAACGTGCGCGCCAGCCCAAACGCCAGCGTCGACACCCCCAGGCCCGCGAGCCCCACGAGCAGCACCGGCTTCCTGCCGACCCTATCCGACAGCCGGGACCAATGCAGGACCGTCAGCGCCTCGGCGAGGAAGAAGAGGGACTCGATGAGGCCGGCGTAGAAGCCCACCTTGTGCTCGTCGCCGCGGGTGACGCCGAGGGAGCGGACGAGGTCGGCGATGTAGGGGTAGATGGACTGCGAGGTGAGGGGCTCGCAGAGCTGGAGGAGGAGGATTATGTAGATCTGGGACCATTGGAGGGGCGGGGGCGAATGAAGTGAGCTTGACGTGGGTGAGCGAGGAGTCGGTGGTGACGATGACGAGGTAGATGATGGAGAGGAAGAGGTCGGTGTTCGGCCCGAGCGCCGACATGGGGAGGTTTTGACAGAGTAGGTGCGTTTGGTGGGCGAGGAACTTGAAGATATGGACACTGTCGAGGGGGTCGATGAGGGTGGAGAGAGGAGAGGCGTGCGCTCGCTTGCATTTGTGTTTTCGTGGTGGTCAGAGTGGATGGGTGAGTGGTGGTTTGCGTGAGGGGAGGGCATCGTCGTAGCAGTCGTGATATTGATAGGTGGTCGAGGTCGTGGAGTTATGGGCGTACCAACAGTAAAGTATCGGTTTTACGTGCTATCCATTCAAATATCCACCAACTCCTTCGCCGCTTCACGTCCTTCGCTCGACGTCCTTGTATTATGTGGGTAGGATATGCAGACGGTAGCGAGGCGCAAGTAGAACACTCCGTGTCGAGTTTAGGAACGAAGGGAGCTTGAGAGGTTGAGGATTCGAGAAGAGGGATGGACTTACAGGGTCCGCCCGGTATGCGAATCCAACTTAGCCCCATCGTGATTCGTGGAGTATCCCCTTCCACCCTTCCGTCTGGGTTGTACGTGCGACTAGCTTGAGCTTGATGGAACCACCACCACCACCACCATGTTGCGTCAACGACCTGTTATGTTGGTACCGAAATCCTTCCCTTTCTCTCCGCCCAATGGTCCAAAATATGAAGCGGGTGTATGTCATGTCTTTTCGCTTCGATTTCCCCATGCTCACCTATCCCGTCTAGGATGAAAAGGAACTCTGCAAGAAGACACCAATCCCGCTCTGGGACATACACCCCTGCCTGCTCGGTTCTCGAGACCCCCACTTCCTACCTCCAATGTTTCACCTTGGGTGGGCTGTCGGCGAAGACAAACTGTTCGAACTTGTCAAAAGAGAATTTCCTGAATTCGTTCTCTATTCTGAAGAATACCGCAAGGGCGTGCCTATTTGGGAGTCAATCTTTTGTATACCCGACGGTATTATTAAAGACTTCAATATCCCCGAGGAACTTCACGAGTGTGTCCAGGTCTCAGAGGTTCTGCGGCCCGACGGCGTCATACATCTAGCGTTATGCGTAGGCGACAACAGGATTGGCATCCTCCGTCCTCAACCTGGCGCGATTGAGAAAATTGCGGAGAGATTCTTCAATGATGAACCGCCTCAATGGCATTTGGACCCATGGTACTGGCAGTGGAGGCAAAAGCGTGCGTATATTGTATCCGTTTCCCATTGTATGTCTTTAGCTTAATTTGCATGAGACAGTTCCTCGTGTCCTTTCTCCCAGCGAAGCTAGAGAGTGGGCAACGAAAATGCAAGCGCGAGAAGCTGCTTTGGAGAAGTTGAAGGACGTTCATATCTCAGCATGATCCCCGTCCCACGCGCTCTCCCCACCTCTGTAGTTGTACTTGACAACACTGTGTCGTTTCTCTTCAGCCTTCGTCCTTTATCAATCAATTTCGTAAACGGATCCCAATTATGGCTGAATGAGTGCTATTAGTGCTGGTCCCCTCCGTCTGTTCATAGTTCCATGTGACGTCGCCAAGTGCAATGTCTTCCACCAATATTCAATACGATCCTCTGTCAAAGCCAATGCCGACGCGCGCACTTTGGTTCCAATTCTGTTCCATATACCCGAGTATACAGTATACATGTTTGCCACCAAGGTGAGTTGCCTTCTTCCGATATCATACTGTATCACTTACTGAAGGCTCGCGTCTCGCGTCTCCTCAGCGACCATCACTCCACTGCGGGCAGATAATCATGGCAGCGAATCGAGCGTGATTGCTTGAAACAGGCGAGTACGCCGCTATATCGTTGCGAGTCGTCCTCGTCACAACCACAGGTGGGATATGGTCTGATATAGTCTAGCGTCGCGAAAGTCGAACTCACCTCCGAGGGTGCAGACGTCACAACCAGTAAAACGAATTCCCTGACCTTTGTGTATAGGTTCGATCACCGCACGAGAATTATCGTCGAGATGCTTTCAGTCTCCCATTATCAAACCATGTTTCCTTCCGATTCCTGTCCTCCGCGTTGAAGATGACTTGGGCCAGACTCGCAGTATTTGATAACACCCCAAACCGTCGGTAGGTCGAGACAAGTCTGGAGAGACGCATCTGAGCTTTTCGGGGAGCAGTGGAATCCATGGAATTCGTTGTTTTCAGATCGAGGCGGCTCAAACTTAGCGGTAAGTGCAGCCGTCATGCCGGGGTACCTATGGTCAAGTCGGAATAATTCCCACAGTTACAAAATCCACATTTATTCACGCTCACTCTTTCTTTGCATTGCTACGCCCACTTCAAGGCGGACGGCGCATACTTTGAACGTAAAGTTCCATGTCAATCCTGAAAACTATGTGACCCATTCGAAGGATTGTTCTGGCCACAGGTGGGCGCCTCCTAATCGATTGGATGCATATCAACGTCGCCTCTTAGCGGGAGAGCTGTACAAGATCCCGAGGACTGCTTGCTCTGAAGTGCGTGACATGCCTTGTGTTACTCGTCTGTACGATAATGGGTCCTGATATACGTAGCGTGCATTTACCAGGCAGCACTGTTCCGATGCGCCCACTCCCTGTGATCGTTTGGATTTGGAACCCAAACCGTGTTTAGTGTCCCCCGATTATACATTCCCCTCAACAGTGCCAGATCTCCAACCTTTGACAACACGGCTTTCAATACCTCTTTCTCGATCGCGCTGTGGGGGGCCAGCCCGATATTCAAGTTCGTCCAATCATGACGTCGGTGGCACCCCTGCAGAGATGCGCGTGCGCGTTTCGTTTCGTTCTCGGTGGCTCGATATTACTACTAGCCTACATATTGAATCACACCGAACAACGACACCTGGGATCCGAGAGGCCGAACACGGAGACCATATGTGACACCCTGGTGGCCCACGATCGAAGCAAGCGGTCAGAACGCCCGAGCGCCAGCACTTAGCAATTAGGTATCAACTTTTCCGTGGAAATGACGGAATAGCCGGACACATTCAGACTCTCCGTATGTTACATTGCATATATGGCCCATAGGTAGGTTCCCCCAGGGTGAATTCAGCGTCGAGCACATTTGCCTTCACCAGGTCTGCCAATCCCTTCTCCATTTTTCCCAGCTCCATATCATGGGTACGCAATACGACACCGCTACCCAACATATTTGCGTGGATCTTCAGGATGATGGTCTCTAGGTTTCCGTGGCCGTAGCACCGGAGTCGGCCTAGCAGGGACTGGGAGAATGTCGCATAGTGTGAGACTCTGGGATATAGTTCAATACCATCGTAAACGTGGTTCATGATCGTGATTGAAAGCTTTTGTATAGAGTCGGGAAATGGCAGATGGTTGACGCAATACTGGATCCGAGTAAAGGCTTCCTCGTATGGGTCTTTACGACCCGCCACTATGTAGATCGTCACCGCAGAAGGGCATATAACTGTGCCAAAATTTGGAAAGGGAAACAGAGCGCGGACTGAATGAACATAATAAGCACATCACTCAACAAGCAATAAACTCGAGACATACCATCCAAAACCAGCTCCGACAAGTCAGCAGGAATCCACGGTGGTATTGTTGACAAGGACCCGGCGGTAAAGTGTTTGAGATTAGGACACTCTATGAAGTTCCGGAATCCGATCATTGGATGGGTAACTTTCACAAACTCTAGGGTTCGGAGAGCTTCCAAACAGCGTACGGTCGATGGTTCCTCTACGTCCGTACCTCGTCCTTCACTCGCGATGGACATGAGCGATAACTCTTCTAGGGTCGTAGGGAGAATCCGCAGGAGATCAGAACCATCGTCAGCGTAAATAAACGGCAAGCATAGACACGATCCTCGTGGAAACCGATGATCGTGGAAAGTGGGGTTGTGAGCGTAAAGTCTCATAACGAATGTTGACCTCGCATAAGTTCAGCAACCGACTATAACATCCCGGTAACCACTCTACAACGGTGCAGTTATCGCCCCACGTAAAGCAAAGTTTCCGTATGTATTTGATGAGGTGGGAAGCCTGAAATCGGATGAAGTATAGACCGGAACTGGGGCTCTCGGACTTGAGTAGGATCGTGTGGAAGATGTGCGACCGGCAGATGGCGTTCCAAGCGTGACAAACTAGAGAGCTGGTAGCAAGAGTTGGAAATATTGAATGATCGCGATGATTAAACTTTGAGAAGGATCCGTCTGCAAGGATACCGATGATATAGACAATCAGTTCAATGGGGAGTGATTGAGGGCGGATTCGATGAAACTCTCGCTCAGCACCCGCCATTAGGGACATGGGAGTAAGGAGGGACATGGGAGTGAGGATGGTTCAATCAGTGGCGAGTTCAGGGCAGGGCTAGGAATACAGGGGCCGAGCTTCAATCGCCGTTTCCAGAAATCATGACATTTTGATGGAGTAGAGTCACCCCTTATACACTAGCACAAATTACTCTCGTGCCGTATATTATATAGGCGTCGTCAGCCATGGCACAAGCACGTATTGAAACCTGATCGAACCTGCGGAATACAAGTAGCTTAACAACTCACGTTCCGTTCGTCTGTCCAGAGGTGCCCTATGAAGGATCGGCCATTAGTAAATTTACCCGACTCACTCTTCCAGGCGAGCACCTGCGAAAATTCACTCACATTTATGGATTGGTCGTTGAAGAACACAACCATGGCCATGAGATGCACTCTGCAACAGATCATATCGGCGCAAAGAAGAGGAGATAACGTGAACGCGCAATTTGCTTGTGTTCTGTCGCTCTGTCACGTTTGTATCGCCTCTTTCATCAGTCGTGTTCACTGTCCAGGAGAACCAGCGGCCCTGCTTCGTGAGTGTAGCGGCAGTCTGAGACGGTGATTTGTAAACTTTCTCCACCTCCGGATCTCACGGCGATCGCTAGAAGCTGCTCATACCTCGCTTCTCGCTGTGCAGTACGTATCGGGAGCTTTCATTCAGCAATAATCTCGTACGCAGCTCAGAGGAAGACGATTTTTGTCATACCGTAGAATCATCGCTGTAAATGTCGTAAGCATCTAGGCGCGTCATAGATAGGCGTTGCACTCACAAATCTATTGCTTACAAAGGGTTCAATTCTATTTGACGCCTCAAGGATGGTTCGATTTGAAGAAATATCGAGGAAAACAAATGGTGGACTCGACCGTAAGAAGTGTGTACTTCTCTCTTCGTTCACCGATTGAGTACGAAGGCGTTGTCCAAGTTCGTGCTGAGACGTGAGGGTGATCCGATGGTAGATTTCCCGAGAGGAGTTACTGCCGGAAATCAGAAAATGGCCGTAGCGAAGGGGATTCTAATTGGTGCTCGTCCCGTCCGTTGGTACTTAGATTCTGTCTTGCATCCTTTCTCGTCTCCGGCACAGAAATCTTGGCATACCGATTTCATTCGCGCTATACAGCCCTTCTCGCCCTGAGCTCGCCCGTCGCCGCTGGTTTTCCTGGAAGGCGGGCATTTGCAGAGGTCTGAAGTACCCAATGATTGAGATTCATTTGACAAGATACGTTGATATACGCACTTAAGGAAAAAATTACTTCGTTGTTGGCTCTCGATCCAAACACGTAGAATCAAAAGTCCCTCTACTCCGGCTGCTTGGACTTAGGTTGCTGAACTCGGTTCTGAACGGCCTGTTTTGAAGAGATGCATCTTTCTAGTCCATTATCGGCTGCCCGTGCCGGTGCACGAACATTCCCACAATCCCAACCTTCCATGTACGCCACGCACATTTCTCAGTGAGTCTGGTACATAACGGGATTCCTTGCAAGGCTACTCTCATCAACCGCTCGATATCCCGATGCTCGATAGGGTTTCGGACCGCGGATTGAATTGAATCGTTTTTCGCCCCTTAGTTCGGTTTCTTGTGCTTGTCTTCCGTTTTCGCATCGCTGGGGACGGCGGCTCATGGCATCGGGATGCGCACGAGATCTATGATTAGCTGGACTCCGAGATATCCACAACTGTTACGCACCAGGAGGAGAACGATCAGCGCGGGGGGAAGAGCTTGTCCAGCATGGAATAGAACGAAAGTGAGTTGTATCGAGGACCCAAAACAATCCTCTTCTTAATTTTTTCAGATGGAACATTTGACCTCGATTTCCTCCACCTCCGACGAAAATGTGAGATCTACCTCTGGGCTAAGTTATGGGCGTTCTTCCCTCGATTGGTTGAACACACCCACTCCCCGGAGTCAAATTTGAGGTGTGGTGATAGCCGACTCTGCTAGCCATAATCAATTTATACGCGATCAAGGTGAGTAGCGTACGAATGCACATCCCAGGAACGCTAAGTATAGCATTGGAAGTCACCCAGGCCTAGTCGACGGTGTGAGAATTTGTTCGTGAGCTGCCTGCAACTCGCATTGGTGACAACCCTGGATGCATACATGTCCAATGGGTACAAAATGAGTCACTGATCGGCCGATCTCTGCGGTATTCAGCCCGCGACCGCATGGATCAGCGAATATATCCAAACGCTCATAAGTATTCAAGTTCAGTCGCGTTCTTATAATCAGAGCATCTTTCGAAAGCTGGCATTCTTCCCTCCCCCTCATCTACCATGTCAACTCTCGAAGACGGTTCACTGAGAACAGGCAAAACACCCCTTCCGTACCGCCAATTGTTCATCGTATCTCTGCTTCAAGGTTCTGAACCGCTCACATCTTCCATCATCTTCCCGTTTGTTAACCAGGCGGTACGCGAGTCTGGTATCACAGGCGGCGATGAGACAAAAACGGGTTACTACGCTGGAGCCATCGTGAGTCTGAGGTCGCATTCAGGATCGCACTTACGTTCTCATGTCGAATTTCAGGAATCCATATTCTTCATCGCAGAATGTTTGACCGTCGTACACTAGGGTCGTCTCTCGGATCGAATCGGTCGTAAACCGGTCATGTTGATAGGTCTCGTAGGCCTCGCTACCTCCATGATCACATTCGGGCTTTCGAAATCATACTGGCTCCTCCTGATCAGTAGATTTATTCAGGGAATGTCAAATGGGAACATGGGTACGTATCGTATCTCCTCGCTTGTCGCATCGCTGGTTGATCATTGTTTGATTTCTCTGGTGGGTAAATTTAGGGATGACGAAGAATATCATGGCCGAGGTCAGTTTCTCACTTCCCAATCCCAATCCGAGCTCCCCGCCTGTATCATAATTATCAAACTCACTGGATATACTCAGATCACAGACGAAACAAATATAGCCGATGCCTTCGCGTGGATGCCTCTGATATGGTCAGTGGGGGGAACAGTTGGGTGCGTTCCAATATCCCTGCTTTCCTCCTCAGCACACTAATGCCCCGTTCTCCAACCCATAGCCCGATAATTGGTGGCACCCTTTCTAACCCGTCATCAACTTACCCTTCCTCCATCTTTGCCTCCTGGCCAATCTTCGTGAACAACCCGTACCTACTCCCGTGCATGGTGGCCGCCGGATATAGCTTGACATGCTTGGCTATTGGGTGGTTTTGGTTGGACGAAGTGAGTTTCTTTACGTCCTCCTGCGTGTTGAGCGCTTTTGCGCGATCTGGTGACCGACGACGCTCTTTGCCCCGTCAATCCTAATCATTATCTTATGTCTCGCTCGTGTACTACGCTTAGAGGGGAACACTCATCCTCTTTTCCATCCGCAGACTCACCCTGATATCGTATCGCGCGAAAAGCTTACTCGGTCTATCACGGGTGACTCTAGGCAAACTTCATTAACGACGAGTACGGTACCGCCATCGGAGTCTACTCCTCTGCTGACACAATCTCCTTCCTCTTCATCGGTCGCCTCCTCTTCTGCATCTTCTCCTTCGTCCTACACGTATTCGATACGGACCCTTCTCCACACCCCTTCAATTGTCTTCTCTCTCATCAACCTTGCCTTTCTTGCCTTCGCCGACCAATCTATCCAGGTCATTCTTCCGCTCTCATTTTCCACTCCGACGTCCCTCTACGGACTCGCCTTCCCCCCGTACACGATTGGAGTCACGCTAGGCCTTTTCGGCCTCCTCAACGGCCTTTATCAGATATTCGTCCTGCCGTTGCTGACGAGGCGGTTTGGCTTCAAGGCCGTGCATCGTTTCGCATTTGGTGTCGGGTTGACTGGGGTGCTTCTGGGATATGTCGCGATCGGGGACGGCGTGCGGATCAGAGGTGAGGTGGACCGAGTGGTGTGGACGTTGATTGTGTTACTCTTGATGTTTATGGCGCAATATTCCATGGCATGGGGTGAGTTCTGCCGCATCCCCTTTAGTTTGTGCTTCCGCGCGTGACGTAAATTTCCTTCCAAGGTTGTATATACCCCATCCTCATAGCGACATCGCCTACACCCTCGACGCTTGCAACAATAACGGCCCTCGGGCAGATGGCGACTTCCATCACCCGGTCCGTTGCACCTTCATTCGCATCATCGCTCTTCGCGTTCTCTATGCAAATGCGAGAGTATTATCGCACGCACAATAAACACTGCGGACCTGCTAGCGAAGGTGGGGATACTGGATGTGATGGCGAGTGGATCGGATGGGCTGGCTGGGGAGCAGGTAATTTGGTGTACTTTGTGCTTCTGGGCGTCGTTGGGCTGGGGATTTGGACATCGGGGAAGTTGCCGGACCAGAGACGTTACCCAAGGAACAAGTGAAGCCCCAGTGTTAAATTACTGGGAATACACTCAGTGAGAGGTAGATTTGCGCTACGCACTTCATGTACATGGTAGGCGCTCGCAATTGAGGAACTTCAGCACACTAATCCACGACGCAATCAAGAACAACATGTTAGACGTACGCTGCTCCGCTTAATGGAGCCGTGGTTTGGATTCCTCTTCGTCGCACGTCAAATGAGCCGTTGAAATCACGACAAAAACCATTTCAATACAAGTAGCTCACACGCTGCCATCAGTAAAGAGGCCTAACTAATCAATGATACAAGTACATTCTTTCTCCCTTCTTATATTTCATTCTTTCCCTTCGTCACAGCCCCGCCCTAACCTTTCAAGGCACACGAATCGACTGCGTACCCGGGGTGAAGCAGAAGTTGTTGTTGAGCCTCGTCCCACAGGAGTTGAACGAGTTACAAATTCCGCCGCAGCCAGGACTGCCACAGAACTGAACTTCCGATGTGGCTACCAGACAATTGGTATTCGGTGCACTTAAGCAAGCGCCAGAACCGGAGAAAGTGGTGCAAGGTGGGTTGCAGTCCCCTCCGTTACGATTACTGCAGAAGGTGACTGTTGCGAATTCAGCGTCGCGACTTGCGAGTGGGTTGTCTTCGAGATCGAATTTCTCGCCGATGAACTTAAATTCGCCCTTGGTCGTTCGGATCCAATTCCTAAGCTCTTTGGTGGTCATGATATTGACGGGTACGCTACCAGCCTGGCGGCATTCAGAGGATCGTCAGTCTCTTTCCTTTCATTGACGACCTTCACACTACGCTCGCGAGCTTGGCTCACCTCATTGACCGACATCGATGGCTACAACGTCTGTGTTAGTGCCACATCTCTCAACGTAATAGGTCAACGACATTACCTCCGGCTGGGCTAACGGGTTGCCACTGACCGTCATGGCGACGACGGTTAAGAGAGATGCAAGTTGAATAATGTGTTGCATTTCGTAGAGTTTGGAAGTGTTGCTGTTGCTCCTGCACAAAGTGAGGATGCTGAATCCTTCCGCCTCATTGCTCGTCTTTTATGCGTTTTGACGACTTTGAATTTAGATATTATGCGGGCCGCCTGTTCAACTAGGACCCGACAAGGGTAACATCTCTGCGAACGTTTACCAAGGAGCCCGAAACCACCAGAAGAGGAACCCCGTTAGTAACTCTCATTGGTGCATGCTTTCGATGAGCCTTACCAGCTCGACCGAAAATAAGTCTCTTGACGCGTATGTGACGTGCACTTTGAAATTCAGGGAGAATTGGGCAGGTCTGAGACCATCCAGTACCATGAGAAGGGTATAGAAGCACTCACTAATCATCTTTCTGAGGTCTAGTCGTCCATCTCGTTATACATAGCGCGGCCATCCAGCGCCGATTAAGCACGGGTAATCCTAAACAAGACGAATGAACACAGGCTCGTCGTCTATAGCAGGATATCTGGAGACTGGGCCCGACTTCCTGCAAAAAATAGATCGGTGCTTCGCTTGCGGGCCGTCCCGCCCTTGCGACTCCCTCAACGCGAGCTGAAAGGCTGAAGTAATTCGCGGTCTGATGTAAATATATCTTGTGCCTTTGCACGCCGAGGGGGAGTAAGGCAAGGCCCAAGTTGTGATTCTGGTATTGCAGGAAGAATGACAACAAGATCTGGAGGCGGGGTGAGTATTGAGTATTGAATAGTTGAGAGGTGCAATATACACATCAGACGTCTGACTTTCGAGCTTCATATTGCTTACCACGTTCTCGCAAACCCGGAACACTCTGACCAAATGTTGAAGGGGATTTGTAGGGAGTGCAGGGGCGGCTTGAGCTGGAGACCGCCATCCAGAGGCATCGAAAAGCAAACACAGTGGGAATTTCACACCATTACGTTACGCACAACTGTGCTCTCATACTCTCTCGATCTTCTCTCGATAAGATGGCAATCGTAGCAGTTGAAGCTTCTTGCCGTACCCTCGATTCTATCGTTCTCCTATACATCGTTACAAAGCCTTCGTCATTCGAGTCGCTGCCCCAAATCTTTCGCTTCCACCCCTTCTTTCTCGTCGTGATCACTAATTTACTCCTCCCATCTTCTAGGCAACTTGAGGAGAACACTATGTTCTGTGTGGATTGGTGTCAGTAACCGGCGGGATCAAGCACAGGGGAAACTCACGAAATAGCCTTCGACACCAACATCAACCTTGCGACTGTTTCAGTCAATGTCGCAATCCACGTATACGAACATCTATGCCACTCGCCCCAAAACGCACTCTCCGGATAACGCACCCCCGCCTGAACATCCCCTCACCGAAGACCCTCTTAGTTCCTCCCCACCCGCGACCTGGGCAACTTCCCAGACATCCAAATCCCCGCGCACACGACTGCCAGCAGCACGAAGTACACCAGATTTCCGGCAAGCCATCCCACCAACCCTACGTTTCCACTACCACTTGGATGGTGTTTATCATCGCGATAGTACTCGCGCATCTGCATCGAGAACGCAAATAGGGAAGATGCGAACGAGGGCGAGACAGAGCGCATGGTGGATGTTGCAATTTGGCCGAGGGCTGTGATCGTCGCAAGGGTTGATGGGGTGGGGGATGTAGACACGAGGATCGGGTATATAGATCCTTTTGAAGGGAGTAAGCAAGAAGCAAGCCAACTTTGGAACCGACAGCTTACCCCAAGACATATAGTATTGCGAAAAGAACGCCAAAAGCACCACCACTAGCCCCCAAACGACCGTGTCCACCTCTCCTCTGGCTCTGACAGCCTCCCCGACCACGACGTACATCGAGAAGGCGCCCAACAAGCCCGCGAAGCCCCACTGGTACACCTTCGTGCTGCCGAAGCGGCTAGTCAGCCACCCAAGGGCGTAGACCTGGATGGATCCATTGAGGATACCGAAGACACCTAGTGTTACCCCGATAGCGTATGGACGGAGTGCGAGGCCGTAGAGGGAGATGGGGGTCGAGAAGAAGAGGGGAAGGATTACTTGGGAGGATTGGTCGGCGAAGGCGAGGAATGCGAGGTTGATGATGGAGAAGCGAATCGAGGGGATGCTAAGGAGGGCTTTGTAAGAATGGGAGATAGTGGTGGAGGAAGAGATCGAGGAGGGGAGCGAGACGGTGGTTGAGGATGGGGATGGTGGTAAGAGAGGTGTCAACTCTGAAGGTGCATCGACAGATGGCTCGTCGGGCGGCATTGCGATATCTGCACGTGTTGGGTAAACAGAAGACTCGAAATCGTCACCTGTGAGTTGCTTTTCACGCGATACAAGTCCGGGGTGAGACTGTAAAAGAGCATTAGTTCGATCGACGCTGTATTCACACAAAACTAACCTCGTCCAACCAAATCAACCCGACGGTCAAGCTAACCAAGCTATATATAGCGGCGACCATACACGGCAGCAAGTACGGGTGGTTAATGAAGAGAGGCCAGGTTGCGAAGACGGAAGACGGATAGCTCGTTGAGGGGTTGGAGAGGGTGCCTCCGATTATTGGACTGAATGTGAGATGGCATTAAAGTTGTTGTGGCAATATAAGGAGATTGAGACATACCCGACTGTTCCACCGATGGACCAAATCAGAGGCAGGCATGCGAACGCGTCGGCTATGTTACTTTCATCCGTAATCTATTTTCCACGTATTCGACTCAACGATCATAGAGAAGAGGAAAATGAGCACAAACCTCTGCGATGATATTCTTCGCCATACCTAATCAGGGAAGCGTCAAAATCCATAAGATTATCAAATACGACTGAGTGAACGTACCCATGTTCCCATTTGACATTCCTTGGATGAATCTGCTTAGGAAAAGAAGCCAGTACGATTTCGAGAGGCCAAATGTTATCATGGAGATGGCGAGGCCCATAAGGCCAATCAGCATCACTGGTTTGCGACCAATTCGATCGGAGAGACGCCCCCAGTAGACGACCGTCAGACATTCTGCAACAAAGAATATGGATTCCTGGCAGTTCCCGTTCTATAAGAACGTAGAAAGTGAGAAAAGAGGCAGCTCACGATAGCACCGGCGTAATATCCTGTCTTAGTCTCATCACCGCCTGTAATACCAGACTCGCGTACGGCTTGGTTAACAAACGGGAAGATAATCGACGAGGTTAACGGTTCGGCGCCCTGAAGTAAAGAGACAATGAATAGTTGGCGTAGGGGAAGGGGAGTTTTGGGCTGTATGTGGCCCACGGCGTCTTCGAGAGGCATTCGGTGGACTCGGAGGAGGTATCGCCCTCTGAAGCTCCAGTGGTTTTAAAGGTCATGGCGGTCCGGAATCAAGTGCGTGATCGTGTTGATCGAACTGCGATCAATTGATTCTTTACCTAAACCTCCCAGATGCCCAATGCCCTTGCAGCAGAATTTTGAATGGCCTCGGTGTGTTTTCGTGTCTGAGGGTGGCATTGCGCAGTACAGACCGCATGGCTCAATTTCAAATCCCATCATGATGGGTCTCTCGGAGGAGTTCGCAGAGCCGCCTCAACCCATTGGGAGTTCAAATTTCAAATGTTCAAATTTAGTCAATTGGGTGTTCTCCAAATCTCAAACGTTCCTTGGTCGAGTAGAGAGGAAGGATAGGATACCAGGCGAGTTGGACGTATTGTGCTATGGTGAACTCGCGCGGCGGGTCCAGCTACGACAAACCAGGAAAATCGATGGGAGCAAAACCACCGGTACGCTGTAGGTGCTACGCAATCACGAACGTTCTTGCTTTCCCCGTTTCCTCCACCCAAAGACTGAAGACTTGTGAACGCAATCAAGGGTCGTGGTAAAACTTCAAGAAAGCCACATACGACGACGCGACATCAGGTGCGAACAACCGAGTTCAGATGCAAACGTCCCTATAACCAGAAACTGCGTAACGAGCATCCGATCATAAGCAATTATCAAAAAGTCCTCTGCTATAATAGGCCCATCTCCACCGCCTTCGCGACTCCTCATCACGCTGGCAGGATATATCCAATAATCCTTTCCATCGAGTACCCTGATGCATTCGCCTCCGCCTCCGAAGTCGTGTAGAAGTGGTCTGTCGCCGAAGCACTATAGAGCATGAACAACGGGACGCTCCCGCAATCCTGACCCTGATAAATGTACGCCGCAATACCTTCGTCTTCGTATCCGTGAACGTTTGTGGCGGTATCCCTTTCATCCGCCGAAGTCGTATAGTAGTGATCGCTGGCGGATTCACTGAACAAGCGGTAGAGCGGAATAGTCCCCGCCTCCTGCCGAGTGTACACACGCCCCGCTCTACCCTCCAGCTTGTAATCATGCAGTGATACGGCTTTTGACATCTCCTCGGGGCTGGTGGCGTAGAAATGATCTGCTGCGCTGGTGGCGCCGCCGACATAGGCTCGATGAAGGGGTACGGCTTTGGCGACGGCTGCACAAACACCGGTAGTGGGAGGTACGCTGGAGTGAGGAGCCTGCACAAATGGTGGGCGTGTTGGAGTGGGGGCAGCCCCGCCGACGGAGCTGGGCACTGGTAGGGGGCCAGCAGGAAAAGCAAGAGCTTGGGTCGCAAGTGCAACTGCCAAAGCGAGAACGGTATAGAGCATCATGTCTGATGTATCGTTTATCGGGGGCTCGAAGTTATGATAGATAGCGAAGACGACTCGAAACCAATGCCTGTAGCGTTAACCGTGAGCTGGTTGGATGATGGGGTCTTGTTGTGTTTTTCGCCTTACTTTATATATTCCTTCACGTCTAGTGCGATTTTGCAACCGGAGGCTCATGACCGCTCTTTCAGGTGACGACCTCGGTGAATGTTGCTCGACGTGTCTGAGGGCAGTGCCGACGTAGACATTATACGGCATTTTGTGCCCATAGTGGCTTGAACAGAAGTTCGCGTTTCATGCGTTTTGTCTTGACGAGATGTCAACCGTCGACGACTTTCGGTGCCTGTAGGCTTCGAAGGCTCTCGGCGTTCCAAGCTTTTAGCGAGCGAATAGGTGAAAAGCAGTGTTACTAGGTGTTACTAGGGCATCGTAGCCCGGCGTACATAATTGTGGTTCCCCCGTGCCTGGCTGGAGCGCAAACGCAAACGACCGTGGATTGTCGAGTGAGGATGATTCCAGCAGTGGTGGTCAAACATGGAGGTCCAGAACTAGAGGCCGCGTGTGGGCTGTCGATGTAGGTTTGGATCTTTCGCGACGCGCCTCAAAAAACCTTCGTTGCACTTCAATGAGCTACGCTGCTCCTACATCTACATATCAATGTGAGCACGGCGATTGAAATCGTCTACCCTTTTTGTGATCGTAGCCTACGGAATGGATGACCACTTGACTTCTTGCCACCTTCCGCGGGGACCAAAGCATCCCATGATTTGTTGTTCCTCTCTTGTTGTAGGTTTCTGGCGACGAAGCTGGAAGTAAGTAACTGAACAAGAGATGGAACTTCTGACAAAGTTAGATCGTCGTAATCTTATCAGTGACCCACCCAAGATCCCGAAGGCCAAGCGCTGGCTCAGGGACTTCTTGGCACCAACTTCGACGCTGACAAGCTCGCCGTCGGAGGCGACAATACGCTGACTTCACAGAAATTTCTGTCCCACAGACTTGTTGCTGGCGTATAAAAGCCACCACGACATGGCATATCCAATATCACCAAGATGGCTTCCAAGAAATCCGACGACCTCAAAAACATAATCATCGTTGGCGGCGGCGCCGTTGGCACTACCCTCGCTCGGACACTGTCGGCGAAGATCAATGCGAGCACCCATCATATCATCCTCGTTGATCCCCGACCGTTCCAAGTCGTTCTACCCGTCTCTCTTCGATTCTTGACTTCGGATCGGGATAACCTGCAGGAGACCACTCTCGCGTCGTACGACAAGTTGTTTGTCAATGGAACTGGCACATTTGTCGAGGGGAAGGTCGCTACCATCCAAAAGGGCGCCCAGAAAGGAGGCAAAGTCACTTTGGAGAACGGAGAGGTCATTGTGTTCGAATACTTGGTGCTTGCAACAGGAAGTATCTTCCAAGGGCCGTTGGCGTTTCCCGAAACGAAGGATGATGTCCTACCCTTCGTTGAAGGTGTTCGAAGGGTGATCAAGGACGCGAATGATATCGTTTTGGCCGGAGGAGGATCTGTTGCAATTGGTAAGATTCTCTTCCTTATCGACGAACTGTTACTGACAAACGATCCCAGAACTTGCCGGTGAAGTCAAAGACATATATCCGGTACGTCTTTGTGCGACTTATTCTCTTTGCTAAGCTCTAACACATGCGCAGAATAAAAATGTCACTATCGTTCAAGGTGGTGGCCACCTACTCAACGACGTGTATCCGCTACGATTTCGTACATTCGCCGAGCAAGGTCTTGTTAAGCGCGACATCAAGCTCGTCCTCAACGATTATCTCGACGATATCCTGACCGACGGTTTCACCAGCGTCAAGACGCGTTCTGGAACGAGCATCAAAGCCGATGTCGTCGTGAGTCACTTTATAAGCTTTCCCCGCCATTGGTGTTGACACGATTCTATGTTTCTTCTCCGTAGTTCAACACTCGAGGAGGACAACCGAATACGGAATTCATCAAGTCCCTTGGACCCAATGTCTTGACACCAGGCGGGCTAGTGAAAGTTCGACCGACTCTGCAGTTGGCCGCCTACGATGACATTTTTGCTGGCGGTGATATTCTCGACGTCAAAGAACAGAAGCAATACGCCAAAGCGCTCACTCATGCCAACGTTCTCGCTGCCAACATCCTCGCGTCCATTTCCGGCACCAACAGTAAACTCAAGCCTTACAAAGGTAGTGCCGAGTTGATTGTGATTACGATTGGCAAGGTTGGCCTTGGCAATTTTTTTTTTTCGCTGAACATGCGCTGAGTTTCCATTTGATGCACAGGGCCGTGGAGTCGCCTATTTGGGTATTTTGTGGGGAATCGTGCTCGGCGATTGGTTTGTTCGGCTCGTGAAGCCTTGAACTACCAACCACACCCGGCGGCTTCGATGACGAGTCCAATGCTGATCATATACGCTGCCCGATTTTGCTCCCTTTTCGCTTGTTTATACGATGCTATACACCACGTTGACACTGTCTCATATTAGTCCAAGAATCGATTTTTTGAGCAAGGACATGCATCCTTCGGAGATCGGAGAACCATCAAAGAGTCAGGCGTGCATAGACGGTGAGTATCACCCGTCTGTCTGGCTTTTCATTCTCTTATCCATATTGCCCAGTTATTAATCCGCGAAACCAATCTTCCGTTCACCGGCCGTTCACCGGATGGAGAATGCTAAATCCCGGCTGCCCCAAGTGGCGTAGCAGAGAATCAGCCCAACCAAAAGCAAACAGACCACCAGGCAGTCATGCATAGGTCAACCGGCACATGAGCGTACGATAAGCCAATGCGATCATGGGCTTCAGATAACGACGTCCTTATGACATGCCGAAAGGTGACTTGCGCCATTCACTTGAAGGTGGTTTCCACAAAGACCGGACGTCGAGGACCCAAGCTTCAAAGCCTGCAGGCGTTTGTCGGAGTGATCTTTCGCGCAAGCACCGAGACAGCGAAGTATTTCTGGACATCACAAAAAGCGACATACGACAAGTTTGCTTTGGACGTTGACGTGATCCAATCTCGACTCATTTTCCCCGTCACGCCTGCCTGCTCAAGGCTCGGGACGAGATTCATTTCGGCGCTACCTTTGTGTTCTGTCGGATACGACTCGATAATCTTGACGCCTGTGGGCCATTATACTTGGGATTATTTGCGGCCTCGTGTAGAGGCCCTTTTTGACTGGCCGAAGCAGAGGAGTTGAAGCGTTGACTATTTTCTTGGTGGTTTCTCTCTAACAAGGATCCTCTCCGGCACCGAAACTTGGGAGAAAAGGTATTACCGCTAGTCGATGGGGTAACATTTGCTTCTCCCCGTACCTAGCTTGCAACATACGGACCGGCACCGCCATGCCAGCATCCATTACGACTGGGGATAACAGGGTATGTGAAGTACCTCTCTCTGCGCATTGGGTCCTGTATTGACTCGTGGCCTTCCGTAACAGCTTGAATGCGATGCAGGTCACGCTATCTACAACATAGAGTGTCGTACACGCTTCGGTGGTGAATGGGTGTTGTAATAGTCTCGCACACCCAGTTGTGTCTTCCACTGTCTTCCTTCGTGAACCTTTTCGGTGTTTGTCGTTTCTACCAAATCTATCCACCATCGCGGATGCAGCGGCGGACCGATGGTGGAGGCCACGAGACCACTCATTCAAAAGACCAGTTTAGACAAATGAACATAAACACGGAGGGAAGATCGGCAATCCATTTGCTAGGATCAAGTCGGCATAGTCAATGGTCGAGTGAGTATATAAAGGTAGGATGCAACTATCTATTCCATCACAGCTCCTATGGATAGCGTGTATATTCCCACTGCCCTCGCCCTGCTGTACCTTTTAGCACTCCTGCATCGCAGGTCCAAGAAACGGTCGCCTCTCCCACCCGGTCCACCCGCTGACCCTTTGATTGGCCACCTGCGGGTCATGCCAACTGAGAACCACGAGCAAGTATTTCATGAGTGGTCAAAGCTCTATGGCATGTCTTTTCGTTCATCATTTTCCGCTTGCTCTAATACTTGTGTCAGGGGATGTCATGCACCTCAAGGTCCTGGGGAGCAATATGATCGTGCTCAATAGTGTCGAGGCAGCAACCGACCTTCTTGAGAAACGCAGTGCGCAGTACAGCGACCGGCCAAACGTGACCGTCTACTTAGAGTAAGGCCGCCTACCAATCCTTCCAATTTATTCTGACGTGAGTTGCCTTAGATTGGGTTGGGATCCCATCTTGGTCTTCTTGCCGTACGGGCCACGCTTTCGCAAACATCGCCAACTCCTACAATCGCATTTCAGCCAACACGCGGGGCCCAAATTCCAGCCCATTCAGTTTCAGAATGCGTTGATTCTTGCGCAAGGGTTGATGGAGAATACGAGCGACTTCCAACATCTCCTTGGCAGGTAGTGAATACCATCGCTCCGATACATTCGTTGGGACTAAGCGAGGAGTCTAGGTACACCACCGCCATCGTGATGCGTATTGCATACGGCCACCAGATTATGTCTGACAATGACGAATTCGTGAAGATAGCGCACGACAGTGGGTGGACTCTGAATAATGCTGGACCTCCTGGAGGGACCATGGTTGATCTCTTTCCCATTTGTACGTGATGTTTGGCCGAAGCATTTTCACATTTTAACAGGATCTAACAGTGATGAATCTCCCCTCGTGGTTCCCCGGTACCTATTATGCCTCCTTTGCCCGGAAATGGAGGTGGGCAGCTGAGGCACTGCACAATCGACCCTACGAGTATGTAAAGAAGCGAATGGTGAGTCGAAGAGCAAAGTTGTTACTCTATCCTACTGATCTTTCTTTATCAGGCTGAAGGCACCGCCGAGCCATCGTTTCTCCAGGAGCAGTTAGAGGCGACATCGGGCAAGACGCTCACTGAGGACGAAATCGGGGATATTAAGGGATCTGCTGCCGTCATATTCTCTGCAGGCGGCGAGACCGTAAGTCTGCAATTCTTTTGTGCAGGTGTCTTAATTGAACAAATCCGTTAGGCCTGGGCCAGTCTAGAAACCTTCTTCTTGGCGATGCTACACTATCCGGACGTGCAGAAGAAAGGACAGGAAGAGATTGACCGCGTTATAGGACCTGACCGGCTTCCCACCTTTGCCGACTTCGATTCCTTGCCTTACGTGCAGTGTGTTACACAAGAGATATTGAGGTATTGTTTATTGTCCTCATAGTACCGACCGTCAAATTTATTTTGCCATCCATAGGTGGCACCCAGCCGCCCCCCTCGGTAAGAATATCATCCCAATGACATTTGGTTAACAACTGATGAACTCAGGTGTACCCCACCGCTCCACGGAGGATGATACTTACAGAGGAATGTTCATCCCAAAAGGTTCAATCGTTTTTCCGAACATAATGTATGTATCGTTCTATTACCCGACAATTGCTTATTGATTTGGAGTGAACAGGGGTATGGCATTGGACGAAGCCGTTTACGCTGAACCGACTAAATTTAACCCTGACCGATTCTTACCCAAGTCCCAAGGCGGTAACGCAGAGCCCCATCTAAGCGCTGCATTTGGATTCGGTAGAAGGTAAACTACATCACAACACAACGATCAAGTCACTCGCTAACGTAGTTGACAGAAACTGCCCGGGAAGGCACCTTGCGGCAGCCAGTATATGGATCGCTGTTGCCATGATCTTCGCCACAGCCCAGATTACCAAGGCCAAGGATGAAAGTGGGAAGGAGATCACACCGGAGCTGGAATTCGCAACGGGAATTACTAGGTGCGCGGAACGCTCGCCCTTATAAATGTGATGTTCTCAATAATATACGTAGTCGCCCCAAGCGATTCCGATGCACAACAGCACCTAGGTCTGATAGGGCCGCCCGTCTTGTTACCAGCGAAGTAGATGCGTTATAGAGACGCTTTTGCGTAGTATTCCTGGCAGTGGATTGACTTCATAGTGTCTCACTCCCAACGATTTGAATTCGACCAAGACAAATCATTTCCCCTCTATGACGATGTGCACCTCCCTGTGTGCCTGTGCTGATTTGTTCTGAGTTCCGATGGTTCAAGCAACCGATGACAGAAACTGCTGACTACCGAACCCTTTGGACCTGTGTTTGCATGCACGGCCGTCGGGGATAGACGCTAAGGTGGTATAGTGCTATACCTGGCGAGCGTCACCTGAATTAACTGCTACCAGGACGGAGGCGAAACCAGATCAAAGAGGGACAATGTTCTTTGTCATTCGCCGTTGCCGCTAGCGCCATCATGCATTGCATGGTTTATTCCCTAGCGTGAGTGGGTAATAGTTGAAAGGATGGGCGGCTTGGAGGAAAGCCATTGTTCCAAGCACTTTCATTCTACGCACCATCAGAGTACGAGGCGGGTCCCACAACCCGGTGGGCATACAAGTAGTAGGTATAGCCTACAGCGTTATTTCGGCCTACGCGGTGCATGGTCGTTTGACTTCGCATTGGGGGGAGACTCGTTCAGGGCGTCTGTAGCAGTCAGTGAGTAGTTAGCGCGAGGGTAGCATACACAGGCGGAGCACTTGTGAGCTTTGCCGCAGAGATGTGGGGTGCCGGGGCGCTGACGAGATTCTAGATAGGTTGGTTGTGCTGTCCAGGAAACCCTCAAGCCTCAAGGCGGCCCCGATTGCAAGACCTCAAGGAGAGGAAGAAAAAAGGAAGGAAGATGTGAGGATGTGAGGACTGGATTTGAGAATCAGATAACGGAACGGCATTCTGTGAGATCGAGGGTACAATGTTGATTAATCCAAAGACGAAAGCCGTGAATGATCCTGGGCCAGAATACGGAGACATGAACCAAATACAGTGAATTGCGCTTAAGGCAGAAGGTGTGTGATCGTGAGAAGTAGGTATGTTTTCACAAGGATCCACTTACGCACAGAGGCAAGCTCATCGCAACCATGGTCTCAAGATTCTTGATTCGCATAGTTGATATGCATCCAATCGATTAGGAGGCGCCCACCTGTGGCCAGAACAGTCCTTCGAATGAGTCACATAGTTTTCAGGATTGACATGGAACTTTACGTTCGAAGTATGCGCCGTCCGTCTTGAAGTGGGCGTAGCAATGCAAAGAAAGAGTGAGCGTGAATAAATGTGAATTTTGTGACTGTGGGAATTATTCCTTGACCGTGGGTACCCCGGCATGACGGCTGCACTTACCGCTAAGTTTGAGCCGCCTCGATCTGAAAACAACGAATTCCATGGATTCCACTGCTCCCCGAAAAGCTCAGATGCGTCTCTCCAGACTTGTCTCGACCTACCGACGGTTTGGGGTGTTATCAAATATTGCGAGTCTGGCCCAAGTCATCTTCAACGTATTGAAACTGAACCGTATCCTCAGTGAGCGTAGGATGCAAACTGAGTATATTAATATGTACCTGAACCGTATCCTGATAATAACGGTCAGTTACAGTAGGCAGGGATTAACAACGTAACTTTACCTCAGTGAGCGTAGGATGCAAACTGAGGAAAGTGAGGATGCGAGCATCCTGGGAAGTAACCCCAGGATGACTAATACGGCGCTAACGGAGATAACCAACACAATGCGGAGGACAGGAATCGGAAGGAAACATGGTTTGGTACTGGGAGACTGAAAGCATCTCGACGTTAATTCTCGTGCGGTGATCGAACCTATACACAAAGGTCAGGGAATTCGTTTTACTGGTTGTGACGTCTGGTATTATCGCACTCTCGGAGGTGAGTTCGACTTTCGCGACGCTAGACTATATCAGACCATATCCCACCTGTGGTTGTGACGAGGACGACTCGCAACGATATAGCGGCGTACTCGCCTGTTTCAAGCAATCACGCTCGATTCGCTGCCATGATTATCTGCCCGCAGTGGAGTGATGGTCGCTGAGGAGACGCGAGACGCGAGCCTTCAGTAAGTCATAAAGTACGATATCGGAAGAAGGCAACTCACCTTGGTGGCAAACATGTATACTGTATACTCGGGTATATGGAACAGAATTGGAACCAAAGTGCCCGCGTCGGCATTCGCTTTGACAGAGGATCGTATTGAATATTGGTGGAAGACATTGCACTTGGCGACGTCACATGGAACTATGAACAGACGGAGGGGACCAGTACTAATCGCACTCGGTCAGCCATAATTGGGATCCGTTTACGAAATTAATTGATAAAAGACGAAGGCTGAAGAGAAACGACACAGGATTGTCGAGTACAAGTACAGAGGTGAGGAGAGAGCGTGGGACGGGGATCATGCTGAGATATGAACGTCCTTCAACTTCTCCAAAGCAGCTTCTCGCGCTTGCATTTTCGTTGCCCACTCTCTAGCTTCGCTGGGAGACAGGACACGAGGAACTGTCTCAGGCAAATTAAGCTAAAGACATACAATGGGAAACGGATACAATATACGCACGCTTTTGCCTCCACTGCCAGTACCATGGGTCCAAATGCCATTGAGGCAGTTCGTCATTGAAGAATCTCTCCGCAATTTTCTCAATCGCGCCAGGTTGAGGACGGAGGATGCCAATCCTGTTGTCGCCTACGCATAACGCTAGATGTATGACGCCGTCGGGCCGCAGAACCTCTGAGACCTGGACACACTCGTGAAGTTCCTCAGGGATATTGAAGTCTGCAATGATACAGTCGGGTATACAGAAGATTGACTCCCAAATAGGCTCGCCCTTGCGGCCTTTTTCAGAATAGATGACGAATTTGGGAAATTCCCTTTTGACAAGTTCGAACAGTTTGTCTTCACCGACAGCCCACCCAAGATGAAACATTGGAGGTAGGAAGTGGGGGTCTCGAGAACCGAGAAGGCAGGGGTGTATGTTCCAGAGGGGTATCGGTGTCTGCTTGCATAGTAGCTTTTCGTCCTACACACGTAGAGATATTCAAAGGAAACCCAGAAGCAATAAGGTAGGACGAACACCCTCCTCGTATTTTATACCGTTTGGTGGAGAAAAGGGTAGATGATTCGGTACTGGCCTAGTGGGTTGATGGCGGGAGGGTTTTGGATACATGTCTGGCGGCTCTGGTCTCTATCTTATGTTTCCGATGCGGCCGCTGCGAGAGTTCGACGTGTTGCTAGTTGTGGTTGCTCCCCAAATACGACGCCACCGAACACGTCAATACACATAAACTCCTACTACCGTGAGAACAATTTTCCCTTCACGTCAGACACTCAATTGGGTGCCACTGTACCAGAGGCGCAGAGGTTGAGCATCGACTGCAAGATATGACCTGTGTCAGGTCGTCACTTTAATCTGTGTGGATAAGCCAAGGCTCGCAGCGCCGCCAGAACATCAATGGTTCAAACTTCATGGACAATATGTCGTAGGAGGGAGTGTCTCTAGCATTCTGGGAAGTAACGATGAGAGGAAGAACCCTGGCGCAATGCTGTCAGTGACAGTAACCTTGGTGAGGGAGATGATGGGCGTTGAATCCGACAAGGGCAGGCTTGCTCCAAGTCGTTCAGTATTGTGTAGTCTATGATTCAAGAGTAATCTGTAACGAGTTTCCCTAGAACGACAACACATCAACTTCACTAGACACAAGACTAATAGCCTTGTCGGATCTGGGCGCTGTCGTGCATTGAAAATGCTTCGGACGACTACATCCTATTCAAAACATCGTGAATTGGAACGCAAACATACGACACACCTAGTGATACCTGTTTCGAAGTCCAATTCTGGTGTGATCTCATTCCCGTCTTCATCCTTGGCCTTGGTGATATTGACTGTGGCGAATATCGTGGCAACGGCAATCCATATACTCGCAGTAGCGAGGTACCTGCCTGGACAGATCCTGTCGACAACTGGATTAGCAAAAGATTTGACCACAAAATTGAGGCGAACTCGCCTTCTGCCGAAACCGAACGCGGCGTCTAGGTGGGGCTCTGCATTCCCTCCTTGTGACTTGGGCAGATAGCGTTCGGGGGTGAACCGCGTTGGCTCAGCGTAAATGCTGTCGTCCAAAGCCATACCCCTTTTTTGTCTCTAAGTCAGCGGTGACGCTTCGGAGATATTGATATGGACATACATAATATTTGCGAAGATGGTTGCGCCTTTCGGGATAAACATCCCTCTGTATATATCATCTTGAGTTGAGCGGTGGGGGACGCCTGAGTTCTCATGAAATGACAGTCGACTTTGATTCGGGTGGTAGTCTTACCAAGGGGAGCAGTCGGGTGCCATCTACATGTTTTAGAATAAGCACTATATCAGCCGTGATCATAGAAAGCAATACCTTAATACCTCTTGCGTAATGCACTCTACATACGGCAAAGAATCAAAGTCTTCGAAGGTGGGAAGCCGGTCAGGCCCTATAACGCGGTCGATCTCTTCCTGTCCTTTCTTCTGTACCTCTGGATAATGCAGCATGGCCAAGAAGAATGTTTCTAGACTAGACCAGGTCTAGAGGATCAATTCAATCATAAGACCTGCACGAAAGAATTGTACACTTACGGTTTCACCGCCTGCAGCGAATACGACGCCAGCAGATCCCTTAATGTCCCCGATTTCGTCCTCAGTGAGCGTTTTCCCAGACGCTGCCTCAAGCTGCTCGAGGAGGAAAGATGGCTCTGCCGTGCCTTCGGCCTAAATAAGAATCAGTCAGTGCCTCTCGACTAATGCAGGCCCTTGATTCACCATCCGCTGCTTCACGTAGTCGTATGGTCGATTGTATAGTTTGTCAACGGCCCATCTCCAATCTCGAATAAAGGAAGCGTAATATGTTCCGGGGAACCACGAGGGGAGATGCATTACTGAAGGATACGCCAGTGGTTAGTACGTAAATGCCCAGACAAGATCATTACGCACAGATAGGGAAGAGATCAACCGCAGTCCCCCCTGGGGGTCCACAATTGTTTAAAGTAAATCCACTGTCATGCGCTATTTGCAAAAATTCATCGTCATCAGACATAATTTGGTGGCCGTAGGCGATGCGCATCACAGTGGCAGTGGTGTATCTAGCACTTCAAATCAACGACAAGAAGCTCATATTTGTGTACGGCGATGTTGAATACCTGCCAATGAGATGCTGATAGTCTTTGGTATTCTCAAATAGTCCTCGTGCTAGAATCAAAGCATTCTCAAGCTGAATGGGCTGGAATTTGGGCCCAGGTCCGAAATGCGACTGGAAGAGCTGGCGATGTTTGCGGAAGCGTGGACCATACGGCATGAATACCAAGCTTGGATCCCACCCTATCCTGGTATAAGTCGCGTCAGAAGAACACAAATAAATCTCCAGTACTGAAGCGGCCTTACCCAATATAGACAGCGAGGTTCGGTCGGTCACTGTACAGTGCACTCCGTTTCTGGAGAAGGTCAGTTGCTGCCTGAAGGCTATCGAGCACAACGATATCACGCCCCAGTACGTTGAGGTGCATGACATCTCCTACCAGTACACTTGTCGTAAGTGGATAATAATAACACGATAGGTCATACCGTATGTTTTCGACCATTTATGAAATACCAGCTCGTGCTTGTCAGTTGGCATAACTCGTAGATGCCCAACCAAAGGGTCAGCTGGTGGACCAGGCGGGAGGGGCGCTCGCCTTGTCAAACTGCGTTGTAGGCGTACGAATAAGCATACTAGGGCGAGAGTAATGGTGATAAGTACGGTGCCCATGGAGAGGAGCGGGGGGGTTGATAAGACGCGGTGTTGTAACACCTTACCTTTGTAGTAAATTTAGCTTGAGAAGTTGGTGATGTAGAGCGGTGCAACCACGAGGTTCTTTCCATGAATGTACCACTTGTAGCCTCGATCATCAGCGGGGGCTGAGCTTCTGCACGTAACGCCTCATAAACAGCGGTGTGCAATGCTGATAAGGTGTAAGCATGTGTGTTTGAGAACACATCATCACATACACTCCACGACCCAGTCGTTATCGTCTCAAGGTAACTTCAGGTGAGATTGTTCCTATGGTTAGGCTTGCTTGTCGAAGGACTAAATCGAAGAATTAGAGGATTCTGATGGTCGAGGACATCGCTGTATTGTTACTGTCTATAAAGCAAATGACCGACTTGAAGAATCAACACTCTCACCATCCAGGTGTGATTGGTGGTCGAAGGCTTCTCAGGGGTAACGAAGCAATCCCCCAGCACGTTCCCCCGCAAAATCCCCAAATACGCCATGCCATGGCCCTAGATATCGTATATGTCATCAGAATTCATTCAAGAGAAGGGAAGCAAGAACTCACCTTGCCGATTGTAATCACAAAGAACTCGGAGCTGCCTTTGTACACACGGCTTGGGCTTATTTGGGATGGTGTTATGGGAATCGGTGATAAAGCCAGCACGATTGGCAGGGCATGGGTAAGTGCCTTAGGCTGTTAGCGCCATCGTCGCGCTGAGTCTTCCAGGCGCCCGTTTCTCACACTTTCATTCTGCATATATAAACAAGCACAGTGATCCATATTCTCCATTGCAGGATGCCTTACGATCGTGAATTGTAGTCGTCTTTCTCAGACTGAACAGGTCGCAAACCTGTCATGTCGATTGGGCTCGTGGGTCATGCTATCTCCATGATAATGTTCGGCCTCTCGAAATTTTACTGGGTCAATCCATTCAGAGGGTGGCAAACAGGAACATGGGTACGTCTGTCGCACTGCTTCAGTGATTATCAGTGCTGTTGATATAACTTATCCTTTCTCAGGGATGTGAAAGAATATCATTCCTGAGGTTCGTAGTCCTTTCGCTCTAATTCAGTCTATTCAAGGGACGGCGGGACACTTGGATACGTCCCGCTATACCGTTGCATGTCTAAAATCTTCATCGTGACCCGTCTTCGTTAAACATCCATGCGTGCTACTGTGCATGGTAGCCACCATGTATGGTTTGATTAGGCTGGTTGTGGGATTGCTTCGGTTGGACATGAGTTCTACGCGACTGAAACGTTTCGTAGTCTTTGTTGGCGGCGACTCTCAACGTTGTTCACGTTCACGGCCCCTACAGGTACCACGCGGCTATTGGAAATACCCCTCCTCCTCGTCTGTTCCCCTCGCACCATAAGTAAAACAACAACTCGCCTTGCCCTTTTCGTTCTACGGTCTCCCCTCGGACCGCAACATCCCTTCAAGATGCTTCTCCTTTATCAACCTCGCCTTCCACGACCAAGTCTACCCCTCTGTTCCTTCCAGGTTTACGCCCTGAGGTAGCGCACCAGTCCGTTCACCAACAAAACAATGTATCAATTTGGGACCTGGGTTCACGGGTCCGGTATGTGTTTGTGGTGTGCGTAGCTACTGGGGAGGTCGTCCCAATTGGGGGCGAGCTAGACGCAGTCGTTTGGGGCTTGATGAAGGCGCTTTTCGTAAGTTCACGCAGTTTTTTATGTCTTAGAGTGAGTACACCCTGGGACACGCTGACTCGTTACTTGCTTGTTCGCATTTTCGCAGGCTCTATATACCCGATCCTTGGATCCACATACCCCGCCCGAACGAATCTTGCAATGTTTACAGCTCTCGGCCCAATGACCTTATTCATCATGTGTTGCACGCCCCTTCGTCCTCATCTCCTTTACTCGTGTTTCCGATGCAAATGCAGGACCATTTCCGTGATGACAACCACGGTATTTGGAGGAGGCCCGCGAGATGGAGAATTGGTAGGCCAGTCAACGAGGAACTCAACCCATTTCGTGCTCTTCGCGATCGTGAATGTTGGAATCTGAGTGTGTGGGAAGTTGCGGTGCCAGGGATGGAGAAGAAGAGAGAGCATGTGAACTTGGATGTCGTGGATGAGGTAGTATTGGGCGACTGGGAGGATACGTGGTACGCTTACAGTTTCTTTAGAAAGAAACCTTAGATTAAGTTTGCGGTTCAAAGGCTCCCTGATCGCCTTGAAAAAGCCCCTTTTTGTTGAGGAGACCCACGTTCTAGGGCATATGGTTTACTTTCATCTTCATCGAAATTGGCCTTAGGTGACGGCTGATCGTACGGGACGGCGATATTGTGGTGCGTTCATCTACTTCTATATTGGCCTCAATCTACGTTATTCACTGCCTGTAATCAGACTTTCTGGTTGCTTCTTTCAACAGTTTTGTGATCCAACTTTACGCTCCAAGTGACCAGCGCACGCTCGGCACTGGTCAGTGTACTATCAGTGAGCATGTCGCGCTAATCCTTGTATAACAGTGCATAGCAAGATCCACTGTTAGACGTTCATGGGTCACATATACGGATCGTTCCCGACTTTTACGGCTTGTTTATCGCCTTCCATGAGGCGCTTACATAGCTATCAACCGAATATCAGAAGGCCAGGTACCACACACGATGTTATAAATAGCTTGGACAGCTGATCGCTGACCTTGAAGACAAATTCCAAGCAATATTTTCAAGGCGATGTGGTATTGGACTGACGCCATCTTGTTTCTATCAACATTCCTTTTTCTCGCCGAAACGTCGAAACGCGGGTTTAAATGGTCTTTTTCTTCATGAAAGCGCTATTTTAGGGTTGCAGCGCCGCACCTGGACCTCAAGGCACCGAACATTAGACACTACCGGCAAGTGGCGTAACGTGCAAGATGCAATGTATTAAAGTTCTATCGATCATCTCATGGAGGCATCATCGTGATAGATAAAGGTGTAGCGCAACGAATATCATATAAGTCGCCTCCACTACCTCACACCCTGCCTCGCCTCACACTGATGCTCTCCCCTCGTCTTCGACTTTAGCAGAGAGATTCTACGTTCTCCATTAGAGCTGCCGCGACAATGTACGTGTGGTGCAATGTCTGCCGGCGTCATAACGGTACTCAGTGTTAACTTCGTAGGGACCTCGGATTCAGCATTTCGTATGCTAGCATCGGTGATCGGTTCTCAAGGAAGTTCGCAAGGAAACTTTGCACTAATACTCCCCCTGCTAGCCCTAATCTATTACGACTACGCGTTGACGCTTCCACTGGAAATCAAACACGTCTGGGGCCGGAGGCTCTGTTTATCCACCTTCCTGTATATCTCCTGTCGGTACGCCCTGCTGGGGAACGTGCTCTTCCTCCTTGCCAGCGCCGGTAAACTCCAACAAGGGGTACGTAGAATTTTCATCTCTCTCCTTCCCCAGATCCTTGGTCGTCCCACGCCGACATGATGTATCAATCTGATGAACATCCTTATAGTCAGCTTTTCTGATTCATCAACATCGTACCGTGAATGGTAACTCCCACCTTTATCAAAATTAGCTGCGACACTTGGTACAAGATTATTGGCGCATTGAGTGTGCTGGGTAGAGCGGCGGTGATCGGTACCCATCTTCCATGCTGCGAAGTATACGAAGATGCAACTAACATGGAATTTATCACAGTCACGCTCATCGGGAGAACCTCCGCTCTATACACCCTGAATCGTTACGTCGTTGTATACCTGGGAGCACTCGGCGCCGTTTGTGTCGGCCTTGACATTGTGCGCATCGAAACCTCTTTCGTGTACGCAGACGGATGATGATGATTTGATTTATCTCAAGGCGCACATTCCAACGAACACATGTGATGGGGACACGGGTGTTGCCATGTTAGTAAACTTTGAATTTTAAATGCTTGAGACACGTCTAATCAATCAACAATCTCTCAGCAGTAGGCCGTAGTCTCTCACGCAGACCTTCAGGCTCTCAACAGAATTTCTTAGCACATCTTTTGCTCCACATCTTGATTGTAGTCTTCGAGTCCTCAGCTGCAATACTAACCATTATCCACATGATCCGGACGCAAGACTTCGCGCCCTTGGGTAACAGGAAAAGACGTACAAGGCTCATAGCCGTCGTCCTTGAGCAAGGTAATTGTTTCTTTTCCATTTCTCATAGCTCCTCTGATTGTTATGGATTGCTGTGGGATTTAGATGTGTTGTATTTTAGGTGCGGGCGGATGTTCTTCTGCAACCCGACATTTTCTGATAGATGGCGGCAGCATCATATCTATCTTTACTACCGCGACAGTCATATTGAATGTGGTACGCCCCGTTGCTTCGTGATATGACTATACCCAAGGCTCACTACAGTGTCTTTCAGGAAGCTCCCGTAAGATGACATCCTTGATCATCACTCAACGGTTCATATATCCATTCACAGGCAGGCTTCATTCAACGAATGCTGAACGCGTTCACCCTTCCGTTCGTCTTCTTACTTCATACCAGCTTGAGTCGCTAAGTCTTGAACCCACGCAGACTCTCTTGTCTCCTAATTGCGCGCTTCTTGCTTCACATTCGTGCTTGGGAAGAAAAGCAGCAACTCCTTGTGGACGACAGTAATACACAAATTGATCATGCGCCGAGCAGAGTCGCCTTCGGGACGGTCGGATCGATAACGACGTTTCGGGCTGTGGCCGGCGACATGCTGACCAGCGTGGTGGATCAGTTCGCAGATAAACCTGATCTAGAGGTCCAACAAAGGGGGAACGATGGGTACAATGTTGATCGTTGAGCTGGTGTGTTAACGTACGAGGCAGGCAACGAAGGAAGCGAATGCAATATTGATTCGACCCAATGTGCACTTCTGTAAGGTCTTCGGGTTCCCCTGAATATTGATGGACAATTGGAGGCGGGATGAGATGTCACACCAAAATTCTGATAGAAAGATTGATACATGTTCATCGCGCTAAACTAAGCACATATCTACAACCAAATGGCCTTGTGTTTGGCAATGAACTCATCACAAGACAACAACTTCTTCCCAGTAACTCTCGCAGTCGCTTCATCCACTTCTTTATTCCACACGTTGGCCTCCAGATACGCGATAAACTGCGAGAACGCAGCGGGGAACCCAGCTTCCGTCAACATCGCAGCTCTCTTCTCCTGAGTAACCCTCACATGTTCGATCTTCCTCCCGAGAATTTTGCTGAATTTCTCTGCGAGCTAAATACCATCGTAAGGCGGTAGTGGTCATGGAACTCGGATTGAATATACCTGATCGTGGGTCACCAATTCCTGGCCGTGCACCGCGAAATCGCAGTTGAGTGGTTTCTCGGAGGTAAGCCCTTTGATAGCCAAAGCCGCAATATCCTCTGTGCTAATGAAAGCCATCGTTGCGTCCCCAGCGCATGTATATATCTTGTCTTCGTTCTTTAGGGGGAGGTAGAACCAATCCAAATAATTCTCTGTGGGTCACAGTCAATATGCTATAATAAACGTTAATGCCGACCGCTTACCGAGAAACCAAGTAGGTCGAAGTACCAAGTACTCTGCGCCAACTTCTTCGAAGTGCGACCACACAGTGCCGACGTAGGGGCCCCCTTTCTTCAACGACTCCCCGCCGCACAACACAAACCGCTTCACCCCTTGTTCCTTCATGGCGTAATCTACGAAAGCGTTGATAGAAGGGCTTGGGTCTGCAGCGGGGCCAGGAACAATATAGACCGCGGTGATTTTCTCGCCACCAGGGAACTCATACTGGAAGGGGATTGAGTAAGTGGATTCGTCGGTCCAGTCGAACTTGATAGCTTCGATTCCGGGTAAGGAAGCGCTGGTTCCTCGAGTTGACCCAACAACGAATGGAATACCGGCGTCCTTGAGCTGCGAAGATATAGCTTTGGACGTCTTTCCGCCGCCACCTGTTACGAGAATAGCCATTGTAGTTGTACTGTTGGGAAAATAGAATGTGTGCGATGCCATTCGAGCAAAGTGAAGCCGCTGCTTTTATCCCCTACGCTGCGCAGCGTCGGCTGCTTGACTCTGCTAGGGGGACGCTTTGTAAGATTCTGGAGGGCGATTACTTGAGATTTGAGGGAAAGACCCAAGAAAGACCCAACCGATTACCTATCTCGCGGTAAGTCATCACTAGTACGTGAATCGCTAACCGCGCACCCTGGCGTACCGGCGCATCACCATCACGCACTTGGTTTGGCAGAGTCTCTATGACCAACGCTGGTTACGAAGTGCACGGGAGTTGCGCGGATAAAGCAGAGGTATGAAAAGCCATCTTAGAGCCGAATAGGATTGAGAGTGCCTTCACTCGTACCTCCTTGTTAGTGTCTAAATAAATTGGAATGCGCCTGAAAACGTGGTGCCAGTAGTGCGTAAGCCCTGTCTTTAGCCCCTATGCCACGTGGCCCACTTGGCAGCCAACCTCAGTCAACCAACCTAAGGGAATTCAACGAAATATTTAACCTGGAAATGGCTCATTGAATTCTGTAGTTCACTTAGATTATCTCCATTATCCATACATAGCTCTTGTTTTACCCACAACTTGTACTTTGAATCAGTGAGGAAAGACTGGCGCTCATCAAGTTCCCACGGTTATTTTCGAACAACATTTCAGCGCTCCTTGGCGCCTCAAAGGTTTTTGTCAGTACTAGTGTGCTCGTTCCTTTGATTTCCCGGAACATCAATGTTGTCGCGCGAGATTATCAATATCCAGGTATGCTGGTAGCCACTGTTCACTTGCTTCGCGCTTTTGACAAGTTCTTTCGCAGGCTGGTCAGGTAAATATGACAAACCATCCTCGTATCAATTGATCAACTCGTCGTTAGGCCGGGAATCAAGTGGGGGAAAGTTTCTGGGAGATGCTCCTGGCCGAGCACGGTCTCGATAAGTCCGGGGTAAGTGACCTCCCCTCGAACGCGCGCTTGAGGTTAATTGACTTGTTTCAGCTGTACGTAGGATCTGATCCCCAACAGATCGAGAGGGTGAGTTGGCCCCATACCTGCTCTCAACCGACATATTCTAACGGTAGATTTGCAGGCTGGGGTCTACTTCACCGAGGTCAACCCCGACGGCCACTCAAAATACGTGCCGCGCAGTGTGCAAGTCGACCTCGAGGCAGGCGTATGTAATAGGGTATGTCGGCCACACCGTGACGGCAATGTTGAGGGGACTCACGGTTGCTTCGTAGATTCTAGGGGGACCTTTGGGGCATTTGTTCCGCCCGAACACGTTTCTGACAGGCGAAGTTGGCGCGGGCAACAACTGGGCGAAGGGATGTGAGTCGCGTTTGTGTCTCTGGAACTACCCGTGTCTTATTCGCGTGTGCAATTAGTTTACACCGAAGGTTAGTGAGAGACAACCGTGCTAAACCCACTGACGCGTTCCGTAGGTGCTGAGCTTGTGGATTCTATTTTGGTACGGTTAATGCTTCAACAGGCAACGGCGCTGCTAACGGCGGGTTACACAGGAAATTGTCAGGCAACAAGCGGAGAACTGCGAATCTCTTCAAGGCTTTCAGCTGCTGCACTCGCTAGGAGGCGGAACGGGGGCAGGGCTCGGGTCGCTGCTGCTCTCGAAACTGCGTGAAGTTTGTCGCCACATGTCTCTCCTGCGCTGATGTTCTGATGTCTAAGACTAGGAGTACCCCGACCGAATGCTTGCCACGTTCTCAATATTACCGTCGCCGAAGGTATGGCACTCATCGTGTCTTGCAGCACACTATACTCACGCCTCGCTTAGGTTTCAGAGACAGTCGTCGAAGTGCGTCTAGATATCTGCTTGTTCATTCGCGTCCATCTCACATCAACAGCCCTACAACGCGCTGCTCTCGATCCACCAACTGGTCGATAGCGGCGATCTCACGTTCTGCATCGACAACGAAGCTCTGTGCGCGCGCCCTTCCTCGCCTGCTTCGATCGCCACTCACCCGTACCTCGTAGATACGACATATCGATGCGCACGCTCAAGGTCAAGGCGCCGACGTTCCCGGATCTGAACGGTGTCGGTTATGTTCCTGTGATATGTGGTCGTCGTCTCACCCTCCCCACAGATCATTGCGCGCGTGATGTGCGGCGTCAGCACGAGTCTGCGCTTCCCGGGGCAGCTCAACGGGTGTGTCTTCTTCATCTCCCCGTCTTTCTCTCCTCCTCCTCCTCCTCATCCACCGCACGCAGTGACCTGCGCAAACTGGGCATGAACTTGATCCCCTTTCCGCGCGTCAGTTCACTCTCAGTAACCTTCTCTGGACTTTCATCATCTTCAACAGACTTCTTTTTGGCTTTTTTAGTTGCACTTCCTCATGCCGAGCTACGCGCCCCTATATGATCCAAAGGCTAAGCAGTTCCAGAAGTCGTCTGTGCCCGAGCTAGTACAACAGTGCGTGCATATCTCTCGCCTGGCCCTTCGGCGGCGATGATCATGATTACAGAACACTAATGCACACTCTATAACAGACTTTTCGACCGACGCAATTTGCTGGTGGCCTGCGATCCGCGCTATGGGTAGGTCGACAGCCATTTCATCTACATGAATACGATGAGATACGAACTCATGATGATCAGCCGCTATCTGACGGCTGCCACGATCTTCCGCGGCAAGAACGGCTCTCGAGATGTACGCTTTTCGTTTCTTTATCTTGTTGGAAGTTTCATGCTGACCATTTTCGCAGGTGGACGTACGTGTCTCGGTAATCCTGTTCGCTCGCACCCTCTGAACCATTTGGTTTTCCACAGGTCGCTATTAGGGATCTGCAGACCAAGAACTCGGCGCAGTTCGTCGAGTAAGTGGCTGTTGTTGTGTGTTGAAGATGGCCGTAAATATCATCCTTGTAGATGGATTCCAGACAACGTTTCCGTCTCCCTATGCTCCGTCCCTCCCGTAGGCCAAACGCAAGTACGTCGCCTCGCCACTGTTTCTTCTCAGTGTCGTATTGTTTATGTTGACATCGCTGGCTTTAGGCCGCTACTGCGCTGATTAACTCAACTTCCATCCAAGAACTCTTCAAGCGCACGCTCACAGGCTTCTCTGCGATGTACAAGCGCGGTGCCTTCCTCCACTGGTACCTGCCCTATCCATCACCTCATCGTCGAGTAACTATTTCTGATCGCCGTCGCGAATCTAGGTACACTGGCGAGGGCATGGATACGATGGAGTTCACGGAAGCCGAGAGTAACGTCCAGGATCTTATGTACGCCTCTTCAAGTTCCTTCCCATCCCATTGACCGTTTTGCTGATTCTGTCCCCTCGATCATCAGCGCCGAATACCAGCAGGCAAGTTTCGCCTCCTCCTTTGTTCGTGCAATGTCTTATATCGTTTATCTTTGCAGTACCAAGAAGCCAGTGTTGACGAAGACGAAGACGTTGGTGACTTCGAGGAGGAGGAAGAGGAAGCCTCATAACACCCCTCATCCCTGTCTCCCCTCCTCGGGGCTCCACGACGCACATTCTTTTCTTGCTTCCCATCTCGCCCATCTTTGCTATCTTAGAGCTCTAGTCACTACTTACATGGATCTTGGATACGTTTTTAATACTCACGCACATTCCTTCGAGCCCCTGTTGAGTCGGAAGAACCTCGGATCAACTTACCCCATATTTTTCTCAGCTCTCATCCCTCGACGTCAGCTGCTCTGCATTCGAATTGCGATGCAAAAATAGCACACCTTATCTCGCCAGGAGTCAATCCAAATTCCCGGCTCAGCAGTGGTATATAAAGGGATGCGAATGCTCGACCAACGACTACAGAACTGCTTCCCAGCATCATGGAGACCGATTTGAATGGTGGTATGCCTCTGCGCTTTGTGGATTTGAAGCAGGAGATCGCGAGTTCGTATCCTGACTTCGAGCAGCGGGCTACCAAAGCGTGGAATGAGATTCTAGGCGCGTTAGAAGAGGTTACGAAGAATATTGCAGAAGGGGGGTCTGAGGTGCGTGTTTTCGACAACGGCCTGCATGGGACGTACGTTGATGTATGGAATAATGGCAGAGCATAGCCCAAGTGAACTTCAGTCAATTAGATTCGCTGACACTGTCCGACATAGAGAGGATCAAACGGAAGGGGTGCGTGGTGATTAGAGACGTTGTAGACGATGCAGAAGCGAGAGGGTGGAAGGACGCGCTGGAGGAGTTCATCAAATCGAATCCGGATGTTGAAGGCCAGTGCACCTTTGCGTTACCGTATCCTCACCTTTTGACACCCTCCCAAAGGCGTGCCTGCGGACAATAAGCAATTCTTCCAGCTCTTGTGATTCTTTACCCTCTTCACATTCAGTGTGCTTGCTAACTGGTTGACAAAGTTGGACTAAGTCCCAGGTTCTCGCGAGATCGCACCCCAATATGCTGGCGGCACAAGTCTGGGCGAATAATCTGTATCATATTAAATCTGGACGGACTCCGGAAGGAGTCGACCTTTCTACACCACTATCCTACGCCGATCGCTTCCGTATTCGCCGCCCAGGTATTCGCTGGGACGTACACCCTCCCCATGTTGATGGTGTGTCTGCCTTGACAACGCGATTCATTACAATTCCGCTCACGACTTTGGGGAATTTAGGAGGCGCAATCGAACGATGGCAAGACGAACATTTCAGAATGTGCTTTGCTGACATACTGTCCGGGGACTGGCGTGCGCACGATCCTTATGACTTAGAAGGCCGCCTCAACGCGCGTTCGTCTCTATATGGACGCCCCAATCAGTCTACTGTATTCCGCACTTTCCAAGGGTGGCTTGCCCTAAGGTTCGTCCTTCGCTTCTGTGAATTCACTTCCGAGTGGGCTCAAGGGACGCAGCGAGACCGCGCCGACCCAGGGAACGCTCAAAGTCTTCCCCGACGTGCTGATGTCCAATGCGTACTTGATTCTTCGCCCTTTCTTCCGCCCACGAGTGACCGAGGATCCCAAGGCCTTGCTTGACCCCGAAAACTGGGCTTTCGGTAGATATTCTCGTCTAATTCCGTTGTTTCGAACGCCCATTGAACGTCATCGTTAGACATCGCAACGCCGGAATTCCCTGGTATCTTCCCCAGAGACGGCGGGTTCGCTGGACCTCGGCCGACCCCCGCGCTCCATCCACATCTTAGACTCGAGCAGACGATGATTTCCGTGCCAGCGGTCAAGCCCGGGGATATGGTCTTCTGGCATTGCGACGTAATTCATTCCGTGGAGGAAGAACACACCGGCAAGGAAGATTCTGCAGGTACGTTATGCGGTCTATGGACAATAGAATGCGCACTTACTGTTATTTAGTGATGTACATACCTGCTGTGCCATCGACGCCGCAGAACGAAGCTTATGTCAAGCGACAATTTGATGACTTTGTCAAAGGTAAACGGCCGGCCGACTTCCCCAAAGGCCAGGACGAGATCGGTTTTGTAGGAGTCGGGAGGCCTGAGGATGTTGTGAATCCTTTGGGAAGAAGGGCTATGGGCGCTCCTGTAGAAGTGATGTAAGATAGCATCAGGACTGATGGAGGAACTTGTAAACCATGGTAAAGAAAGGCCTCCGTTATGGCCAGTGTCCTATTGATGGGGAAGTTCTGCTTGATTGCTTCTTGGCTTGCGTGATGGGGACCCTAGTGCATGGTGGGTATATCCCTTGCTTAGGGCGCCGCTCTCTAACTGTATAATCCAGGACTTGGAAGGCCCGGAGATGCTATGCCGGTTTAGCTGAAGGAGATCAGGCGACAACAGCTGACTGACGCTGCGAAAAAATCTACCATCTACGCACAATCTGCACACGCGCATTGGGCGGATATACTCCAAGCCGAAAGCGGTTTCTCACTGATTCCAAGGACACGTGAAGGATTAATGGAGAGAGTACATGCTGAGCGTTGACGATGAGACTAGATAAAGCTACGTTAGAGAAGTAGGGTCCCACTATCTTACAACCATGTCATCAGGCGTAGTAAGGTCTCCTTGTCTTCCCCTGGAGTAACACTAACGATCCATACAGCAAGTCCCTACAACTGCGAATCTCCCACCTATTATTGCCCAACTCTTCGAGGGCAAAGCACGTAAAGGTGAGTTGGTTTGTTCGATAAGGATTCTGTCTGAGAGCCGAGCCATGCCTAGGCCTGACCTTCGACCAAATCGCGAAGGAGCTTGGTAAAGATGAAGTATGGGTCGCTTCCGCCTTCTATGGACAGGTAGTTCTCATTGAGCAACTCATCCACTACCCGTGCTTACTTCTTGAAGGCCAAATTTACGCCAGATGAACTCAAGAAGGTCGCCGAAGTAGTCGGCATCAATTCGGCGGAACTAGTTCAAGATTTAGGAGACCACTGGTGGCCCAATCGTGGGCTTGGACCCATCCCTCCTACAGATCCTGTTATTTATCGTCTGTACGAGGTGCGGCTCCATCAGATGGTACCGCGCTTGCAAATTTAACCTGGTGTCGTAGGGCGTCCTGGTTTACGGGCATGCCATCAAAGTAAGCTTCACCAGTATACTCCCTTATGAACGTGGTCCCTCTGATCGCAAGATTCCAATTTCATTACAGGCTGTGATTCACGAAAAGGTACGCTGCACCTTCCCGCATAATGAACACCTCCCAACTCTGTACCACAGTTCGGCGATGGAATTATGTCCATGATTGATTGCAAGATTAACGTTGACCGGAAGCCTGATCCAAAGGGTGATCGTGTCGTTCTAACATTCGAGTAAGTTGTGTATGTCTTTGGTAATAGGCAGCGTCACTCATCCCCCGATAGTGGCAAGTTCTTGTCGTACGCGAAGTGGTAACAAGGGGTTTTTACTATTCGCAATTACCATCAGTATGATAGTGTTTGGAATCTGAACTTGAGTTTAAAGTGGTCGTCCAACCAAAGCATTCTCCCAATTGGTTTGGGTCGCAAGCTCGCAGCTAAGCGAAGGACTAGTCAAATTGTAACTTCGCAGTTGCGTTTGAAGGAGTGAGTCACTGATGTGAAGACCTTCACGGCTTTGTGTACTAATCGTCCCTCGCACCCTCCATTAATTACCATCGAACTGCAATACCCTCAATCTCTGGAACAAGGCAACAGATATTCTTGTTGTGGCATGTGGCAAGAGGCCACAGCGCAAGGGTCGAACTTGGCCACATTAACATGTGTCCTAATTTGGCATCTAAGAACAATGCACTGCGTTCATGCTCGAGCCACAACAACTTGCCTTCATATAAATATCATGTTCTTCACTCGAGATCTCTTTCACTTCCAGACCACCACCACCACCACAGCATCCCAACCATCCGTTACTTTCAGTGCCACTCCAGTCGACTTCAAGTCTGAAACTCGATGTCTCAGTCGCAACGAAGACAGCACCCGGGAATTGCAGCAGAACCCAGAGGCAAGATGCAACAACAGTCAAATGGACGTGATATGTGGGTCAGTCTAGATCCATCGAAACATTTGAGGCCAATATGATTCATGAAGTACTATTAGGATCAAGCTCGAGCTCTCCTGGGCTTCCGGATAGCTCGCAATTCTACTGAGATGTTTGCTACATACTACAAACGATACGACCCCTACTGGAGCTCGAACCCGCAGTCTGTTCCATTCTTTCCTGGGGACCTTCCACCGCGGCCGTTGTGCAGCCTCCCGGTCTTTCCCAAACTCCATGAACAGAGCATGGCTAGCGCTGTCGCAACAATGCAACGACGACATTGTTCAATTCCGATAGCTCACCCTCGACCCTCAAAGGTACTCCCAGACCCGAGCTTCCTCACCATGCCTCTGGAGCTCGCCTGCGAGGATTTCTTCACGTCCCAACGTCGAGCAAAATACGCGGCGCCGACTCATAGGGTCTCCGACACTAGTTCGACATCTCAGATCACGTCTGCACACCCAACCACAAGGTTAGAGCCTCCAGCGACACGAGCGTCGATAACTGGTCCTTCGACTGGACGAAACAATCATGGTATCAAGTCAGGAGCTGAAATAGGGGTGGATCGTCGGCTCGGTCCACACATATCTCAGCACAGAGAACCTAGTCTCCAACGGATAGCGGCGCGCAGTCTAATTGCGAATCCCCAGATCCAGTACACACCCGCCCTGTCTGGACCTTCGCCCGTCTCCGCATCACTTCGTCGGGAAAAAGTCAGTAAAGTGGATCCTCAGCGTCGTTCGGTAGATTCTCCCTCTTCCACTGGTGAAACCACCGCAGGCACCGCAGAGACTAAGAGAAAAAGAAAGGCGAGCACCCAGACTCAAACGACTAAGAAGAAACCTCGGTTATCTGTTTCACGCGCGTCATGACTTTTGGTAGTACAATCGTTCGAACGTTCACGCGTTCACGGGTCACGCCTTTCCTTGACACACTCATATACCAATTTTGACATCAACGCAGACCATTTATACATATCACGCCTTTCACCATACCTAACACCATGTATTTCGAGCCACTGTGTCATTATCTAATGAAGATTCAAGAGCAATGTTGAAAGAATCGTGGAACTGAATCGTGTCACAAGATAACTATGTTATATCGACGCAGAATAGTAATCGAAGAAGCGTTCAACCGTCAAGCACCTAGCATGTCCGACAGCCTGGGTCCCCGTGTTCACTTTTGCGTCGAGTGTCGTCGTTGGAGAGAGCTGCAAGGGGCTGAGCAGCGGCGATGGAATGTCGTCGAGTTGAGTCGCCTGCAACCTTGGCTTCGGTATATCGTCGATACTCGGAGCACAATCAGACCAATGGGCCGCCCATGAGGGTCGGCTCAATCCACCCGTCAGAGCATCCGGGACCTGAGGGCTTGGAGGAGCCGTTGGGGGAGACTGTCGCGTTTGGGGCGACTTTGGACTGCCTAGACCAGCTTTGTGTAGCTTGTTAACAAGGGGCGAGATGGCCAAAGACTGGATTTTCCCTGCGAGATATGAGAGACGGAGTTTGGAGGTCGACGAACGTTGGAGCCCAGGTCGAGATGAAGATGATACCGTCGTGGGCTGTGAAGCGATGCGGGCTTCATCTCGGGGGATCAAAGAAGGCATTCCGAGTCCGAGTCCCAACAGAGGATCGGAGTTTCCTTTGGATAGGACGTTTTGGCCGTCAAAGTCGCCTTCGCCCTCTGCGTATCGGAAAGACATCGGTTCGAGTTCCTTATTAGCTTCCGCTGGCCTTTTCTTGTTGACCTTTTCTTTGAGCGGAGCGCCACCAGCCGTACCTTCGCAACCGGCCTCGTACCCAGGGTCAGATATTACGGGTTGAACGAAATTGAAGGTGTAACTGCGCGGAGTTGGCTGCTCAAGATCAAGGTCGAAATACGAAGGCGCCTGTTGACTTTCGTAGTTGTAAGAATATTTCGATCCGTCTCCACGGGGCATCTTGGGTCCCTCTAGGACAGGGGAGTAATCCGTCTGCGAGCTCGAATGTGAACTCCGCGAATCGAATATCGACGGAGCGCTGCCAGAGGATAGCGTAGAGCTCGAGGCTGAAAGGGACGAGGAAAATGCCATGCCAGCATGGCCAGAAACGACGGGAGAAGCTGCAACTTGCATTTTCGACGAAGATGATGGTGGTTGGAAGGAAGAGATGACCTTGGACGAAGACTTCGCAGCGTAGGCTATAAAGCGTTGCGTTCCCAGGGCTGACAGTTCAACAGGGGCCAGCAAGGGGCTAGGGTGTCGGCTTGCTCGGTCTCGTCTACACCATCTTCAATGCGATTACACGCAGAGGCTGACAGTAATGGACGCAGAGTTGTTTTCCCATTACTAACCATCATCGGCCCTCCTGCCCTCCGTACCTCCGACTCGGGACCTCCAAAGGGACTAGTCACTCGTGTGCCGCCTGCATGTAAGTAGCTGTGTTCGGAAAAGTATACGGCGGTAAATAATAAAATCGGTCTTCCAAGATCCAAGACTAGACACTACTAGTCAAGCTCAAGGCTCGTTCAAGCCGACAAATGAAAATCTTCCCAAAATCTACCTCCGGACAACAAAACGAGGCATACTTCGATCAGTCTCAGTCAGGTTCGCTTCGGCTTGTAAGTGCGGGAGGATGAAAATGGAGAGCGCCCGCTGATTAATACTGCCAAGACGACGCGGAACGGCGTTCGTGCCGACGACTTTCCTTAGTAGGCTCATAGGGGCGGCAGACAGTGAAATCAGAAATAAAACAGACGATGCTTGAACAAGCCGCTGAGTGTCGCGCAATACTTTAGTGAGCGAGTAAATCCTATCTTTTCCTTTGACTGGTACTCCAACACTCACGCAAAGAAAAGGGTACACGATGCTCTGGGGGATGCCGCCCTCGACACCGTATTTGGTCGAGACGGACCTTGGTATCAGGGTCACTGTATGGGAACTTGATCGAACGGTTCCTCAAAAATTTGCCGAGATCGCCAGTGGTTCACCGATCAAATTCACGCCTGAATCGGTCCAGCCACCCCGTCACTTACGCACATAAATTCGTTCTTCACTTTCTTCTCCTTCACTATAGCAGCACCCCACAGACTACGCGTCCGCCCAAACCACCGTCGACACCACACTTCGTTACACCGCCACTCGTTCCCGCCACTACTAGCACCCGCCGACCAGCACAATCTATTACACAAGACAGTAGACTACACTCCGCCATAACCAAATTCGAAATCAAGATGTTCTCAGCGTGTCGTTTCGCTTTGGCTACCGTATTTTCGCTTTCTGTGGTGTTTCCTCGTTGGGCGGTCGCAGCGAACCAAGGACAAGGTATGTTGGATCGCACCTGCTACCGGAAGCATCCCGCTGACCTCGAGTCAGCAACCTGGTACCATACCGGGCTAGGTGCTTGCGGAGCTCACAGCAACGACGAAGACCACGTCGTCGCACTGTCCTCCGAAGAGTTCTCGCGAAGCAACCACTGCTTTAAACATATTGTCATCCACCGTGAGTCGGGATCACTACGCAACCGTGCTTTAGTCATTAAATTAAACATTCTGCCGTAGACCAAGGGCGGGAAGTCGACGCCACCATCGTAGACCGCTGCGAGGGGTGCTCAAGATTCGCGCTTGACCTGTCACCAGGCGCATTCAAGATGCTCGCGCCTCTTGATGAGGGTACAGCAGAAGTCACTTGGGAGTATATTTAGTCGGACGAGTGCCTCTGCTCGACGTACTTGCTCCGAAAGTGAATATACGTTGTTTGTATTCTTATGGCGTACATATTTTACTGAGTCACACCTACTTCCACAAATGCCTCTTTCATCCTTACGAATACATAGAGCAAGAGCAAGACAATTGGAGTAGTCCACGACGCGAACCGACCACTTCAATAGGCCCTGATGCGAACGGACGGCACTTCCTCCAAAGATTTGATATGCTCTACCAAAAGCACACGAAACGGAGAGGATGGTGTCCAATCTAATGGGCCGATCTATCACGTTCACTATATCCAGCCCACGCCACCCCAACTCCAGTAATAGGGAGGTCAAGCGAGGAAGCCGAGTCGCTGTCGCAGGTTCGGAAAGCAAATGCACAGCGACGTTCCAAACTCGACATGTTAGCCAACTAACTCGCTTCTTCCGGCAACGTCAGATTCCCTGAGCCAAGCTCTATCAGCGCTCCATCTTGCTGAGTACATTTCCCACCCTCACATGAGCGGCTCGAATTCAATCAGCCTTGTACTCAGTGTACTTGAGTTTTCGTCCTGCATCGTGAAGCTCTTCAGAAGGCACCTAAAGCTCTTCACGCAAAGGTCAATATCTAACGCACTGCGCATACCAATATTTTCGACGCCCGAGCTAGGCAGGGCCCCCGAGGACGCGTGGACGCCGCGGTGCGACCTTGTCATCCATTTCGCGTTTGCAGAGGGGTACTTTGAGCCACCAGATGCACGAGTACGATTCCGAAGGCCGCGAGGAATAGATCGTGAGACCCACGATACCAAACATGACATGTTCACGACCTTTTCGATTCGAGAGATGCTCCCCACATGCGGCTCTGCGAAGAATATGGATCCCTATGTTTGTTTCTCGCGATAGGATCGGAAGCGCAAGATACGAGTGCCCTGAACGACTTTCCATAACGCCACTCCATATCCCGTAGAACCTCGTTGACGAACGGGAAGATGAGGCGATCGATTGAGCGCCCTGGAGAAGTTGAACAATTGAAGGTATGGATGGAGAGTTTGCGGTCGCTCATAGACCACACCATCTTCAAGGGCACCTCTGCTAGAACTCCAGGGGTTGCTCTGAAATGTTGCAGTTAATTTCAACAGGATTTCGAGGACATGGCTTGTTGCAACCAACCTGGCTATCGGTCCCGACTCCCGAAAACCTTTCCCATAGACGCCCATGCTGCCTGTGCATTTGCATTCTTCGAGTGATGGCGCTGCGCACTGCACAGTTGTGTTGTTCTTGAGGCCCAATTTGAACAGGACCGTAGACCTCCATCGTTCTCAGAAATTTCTTCTTGACGCTGGTGTTGTCGCAAAATCTGACAACTTCAAGCCCGAAGAACATAGGGATGATGGGCGGCCACGGGCATCACCGGCTTGCTAGTGCACTCTGACTGGCGTTTCCAAAACGAATGGTAAATCGACGATGCTCTGCTCTTTGTCGGGGTATTCGGAAGACGACGCTCGGAGGATGCGAACGATATTGATTTGGCAGGTAGGAATATTCCGTCGCAATTGGTGCGCTTCCTCTTGCTCATAGGCGCATGAGCAACTGACAAGGCACCCTAGAACTCACTGGTGAACCAGAAGACATACATTCCAGTATGTCTGTTCTTCTTCCATTTATCCTACTATGTATACCTCAATACGCGCTCGCAGAATCAAGATGTCAGCCATCATTCATTCAAGTGCGGTGATAACTTGATGACATCCCCTCGTTGCGAATTCGTGCGTTCGCTCGGCAAGGTTTCGTCGAGGTCAAGCGCGAAATCGAGCCCGTCTTGGAGGATCATGTCGACGATATCCCAGCCAACAGTCTCACCAGCCGTGGAGACGCGTTCCGGAACGACAATCAGGGCGATGTTGTTGGATCCCTCTTCCGTGGTAAGAGTGCGAGCTAGTGACTCACCTATGTACTTGGGCTAGCCAAAGTATAACCTGCCCTACAACTGGTGTCTTCCTCTAACATGGTTGCTGCCAACATACTGGCGTCCATCGCCAATTCCTAGTTGCGAAAAAAGGTCACGTTGTACAAAGGGAGTTCACTGTTCCACGATCGGCAAGGTGACTGGCTTCCTTCTCCCCTTTCTTCAGGTGTGTTCTGATTTGCTCTATGGCGTGTAGGGCCATGGCGTCGCGTACCTTGGGACCGTGGTCTACAAAGTACACCTGATGGTGAGAGCGCTAGTTATATCAGAACCCATCTGGGTTCCTTATTTTCTTATTCGCTTGTTGACATGATGTTCTACGTCATTACGACGTTGTAGAACATTGTGCGACCCTCGAAATAGCCCTAGGTGTTAGAACCCACTCGTCGAACGATAAGAACTTTTAAGAAAGCCGCTGCTACACGAGGTGGTGGGAGTGGAAGGTAAGTGTCAAAGCTACCGCCTCTTCATTCGCTCATCTACTCTAGCAATTGCTCATTCTTCATGCAACCATTTTCCCGACAAAACTTTGAGTGGCTGTGAAACAGACGGATGCCCACCCAAGGGAGCACGATAAGCGAAAGCGACAACATGTTGAGACAGCGACACACCCCTGCTGGTCCAACGTGTGATTCGTGCTACTTCTGAGAGGGCTAGACGGCCTCCAAGGGTCCTCCCCGGGTATCTCTCACGCAAGTACCGAGGCAGGTTTCTGCTTATCGCGCACAACGAACATGCGAGAAGTTTGCTCTGTGACTTTGATTCAGTACTAAATCCCCCTTCTTGCAGGTCGATATTGCCTGTGTTCACAATGGCATTACCCTCGAAGTCATTCGATTGGATTGACTCTTGTGGGATACCACGGGGTATTCGGCCCACCATACTAACTAGTAGATGGGTCCAGACGTCAGGAACAAGAAGTTCACATTCACTTCAGAAGATGTACATTGAGTGCTTGTACGTAGTAGTCGCGTTCATTGACCCATACATAGCATTTAAATTGATCATCACTCCATCAGCATTGCGCTTGTGACATCGTGTAATTTCTTACACACCCTGCACGGCGTACTTGACCTGCCACACAGTCTCGACCAAGAAGTGGCCACGGCGACCCACGTTTCCGTAAATATTCAGTATCAGTGGTTCACTCGAAGGCCCTCAGGCCCTCGGATTGGTCGACTTCCAATGAGCCAGGGATGGGCTTCTTGCTGAATCAAACAAGTTGGGCAAGTCTATAAAGACGAGGTTTCCTTCTCGCACTTGATTTCATCACAACGCCTATGGAACACATACATTTCGCTATCGCCAGTTGGCATAGTGAGTTTGTTGGCCTATCTGAAACGTCGTTCAGCCAAGCGGCCGCCTTATCCACCTGGTCCGCCGGCTGACCCTTTGATTGGTCATCTACGAGTTATGCCCGCCGAGAAACATGAGTTAGTATTCCATGAATGGTCGAAGTTATACGGTACTGTCTGATTTGTTGTGCTCTTCTGCTACTCGATTAATATCTCCATCAGGAGATGTCATGCACCTCAGAATCCTGGGGCGCAATATGATTGTACTCAATAGCGTTCAGGCTGCGACTGACCTGCTTGAAAAACGCAGCGCGCTTTACAGCGATCGCCCGAATATGAATGTCTATGTTAGGTGAGGCTGATTGCATATCACCCACTCGGTACCTTCTAATTCGAATTATCTCAGAATCGGTTGGGATTCAATCCTTGGTATTCTTGCCATATGGTCAGCGCTTCCGCAAGCACCGCCAACTCCTACATTCGCATTTTGGCCAGCACGCGGGGCCGAAATACCAGCCCATCCAGCTCCAGAATGCTTTGATTCTTGCGCAAGGGCTGATGGAGAACACGAAGGATTATCAGCATCTCCTCGGCAGGTACTGGTCACCGCTGAATCTCGGCTCCTTGGAACTGACCTTGAGTGCCAGGTATACCACTGCTATAGTGATGCGTATCGCGTACGGCCACCAAATTATATCCTGACGACGACGAATTCGTACGAATTGCGCACGACAGTGGGTATACTTTGAACAACTCTGGACCCCCTGGAGGGACTGCCGTTGATTTTTTCCCTATTTGTACGTCGATGATCATCCCCAGGAACATATCGATATTGATCTGAGCCCTGGGGTCTTCAGTAACGCGCTTCCCATCATGGTTTCCTGGTACTCATTACGCAACCTTTGCACGAAATTGGAGATGGGCGGTTGACAGACTTCACGATTCGACCATATGAATATGTGAAGCAACGAATGGTGGGTAGAAGACATTCGCCGCTCGATTGGCCTGCTGATCTTTGCCCGCAAGGTGGAAGGAACGGCTGAGCAGTCGTTCCTCTCCGAGCAACTGGAGGCAGTGTCTGGTAAGACACTCACGGACGATGAAATCAGAGACATCAAAGGGTCCGCGGGGGCCATCTTTGCCGCAGGTGGCGAAACTGTGAGCGTGATCTTTCTTGATACGAACACGGCGACTGAATACGTCCTTGAGACTTGGTCCAGCCTGGAGACATTCTTTTTGGCGATGCTACACTACCCGGAGACTTCAAAAGAAGGGACAACGTGAAATCGACAGCGTTATAGGACCTGACCGACTTCCCACCTTTGAGGACTTCAATTCTTTGCCATACGTAGAGTGTGTTACGCAGGAAGTCTTAAGGTATTGATTTTCATCATGCTGACTGATATTCATGTTTATTCTGCTATGCTTAGGTGGCACCCGACAGCACCCATTGGTAAGAGTATCGCCTAAATGAAACATGATTGAGGTACAATGAGGACTTAGGCGTACCCCATCGCTCCACGGAAGACGATATTTACAAAGGGATGTTCATCCCAAAAGGCTCAACCATATTCGCGAATATTATGTATGTGCTGAAACTCTCCATGCATTGCTGCTGACTCAAAGTCAAACAGGGGTATGGCTTTGGATGAAAGTGTTTACGCTGAACCAACTCGGTTCAACCCCGACCGCTATTTGCCCAAGTCCCAGGGCGGGAACGAAGAGCCCTATTTCGATGCCGTATTTGGTTTCGGAAGAAGGTCAGTACCTTGCCCCCATAACTGCAGTCAAAAATGTTTTGCTAATGCAGTTCTCGCCAGGATCTGCCCGGGCAGGCACATGGCAGCCGGGAGTATATGGATTGCTGTTGCCACAATATTCGCCACAGTCAATATCAACAAGGTCAAGGATGAAGGCGGGAATGAGATTATACCGGAATTAGACTTCGAAACAGGAATCACCAGGTGGGTGTACTGTCTGCATTTACATTTCCAATGTTCTGAATAGCATGTAGCCGTCCAAAACATTTTCAATGTACAACGACGCCCAGATCTGACAAGGTCGTTCGCCTTGTGTCCACTGAATTCGATGCGTTGTCATTCTAGGGAAACTCGTTATACATCGCATTTTCTTATGCTAGACTTACGCAATAGTCACGAAGCTCTGCTCGGCGTAACTCTGCTCGGTATCAATGTGATGTAAGATGTGGCACAGCACCAGCCAGCCTCTGGCATCTAGATGAGAAGGAAGACGTTCAGCACTTCACGGTACAGTTCCGTGTGGCAACCTAGACTCATGGAAGCCTAAGCCGTGGACAGCAAGGGGAAGGTATACAAAGAGCTCTGCAAAAATGTGGGGGATCGACTTCCTTGGATGCTAGAGTAGACTCAGCCCCGTCGGCTGGGCGTAGCTAGACCTCGTTCATTCATATCTGACTCAGTCTACGTCCTTCCACGATAGCATTGACGCGATTCATAAAACATCACCATTGTGATCTGGGGCAGCGAATACTATCGTCTTCGTCTGACCTAGTCTTGCTTGATACTGGCACAGCGAATGTAGAGGAGCTATTTTGACTTCCATAGCTTGTCTGCAATTCTACTGGGCCGTCAGATGTCCAACGCTCTCCCAAAAACTGGTACAATAATGAGTGACTCAGAGGCGAGAAGCAAGCACAAAACACTTACGCGCATCTCTGCAAAAGCGCCCCCGAGGTCGCGATCGCACGAATATCTGGCTGGCCGTCCACAGTGCGATTGAACAGCATTTCGCTGTGCCCTATGAGATGCCACAACCATAATGGAGTGATGTTTCCGCTGTCGATCTTGCGGTTAGGGTCCAGTGATGTAGCAAAGTCCAGAAAAGCTCCCGAAAAGGAGGTGATGAAAGCCGGATTATTGAATGCTGGAGTCAGACCGCTGTCAGGAGAGGTGGGTAAGTCCAATGGCAACAAAATGAGATCCGACTTACGTGGAGAAGTAGAAGGGGATGTCCTCTCCATGGCTGCCATCGGGGATAGCAAATTCTCCCTAACTGGAGAGTAAGCAAGGCTGCGTCTCAACAGAACCTGACTACCTTGAACGAGGCCGCAGGGAATGCATTCAACATGAAGTAGGTGGGGCATATGAAGATGGCTTTGCGGCATGATGTCCATGAATAATAGCTCTTAGCGAGATCCTAACAATCACTTACATTCCCCCATGATTGCGCTTCACTTGATCGATAGGTGCTCCGATCCCAGCGTACAGTCGCGAGACAGTGGCGGCATTGTCAGCCCCAAGGTCAGGGAAGAGGCGGAGGACATAGTCTGCAGCAGTAGCCGTGGAGGATGTACTTTGATTCACAAACGTATTGCCTTCGTGGGTGTTGGTCACGGCAAGCAATGCTCTCTACGAACTTGAATCAAAAGAGGGCTGCAGCAGAGTACACGAAGCCCTACCCCGTTGACTCTTCTCTGACGAAGCGCCAAGATCGGCCGTTGGGTGATCAAGTCACCATCAATGACCGGAACGGTCACGAATGTCCCGTAGAAGCCAGCCTGGTTTACTTGCACATTGGCAGCTTGCAGGTTTGCAACATTCGCCGCACGCAAACAGGACAAAGCGTCGGCGGCACCGCCGCATCTGCCGGGATCCATAAGCTTGATTGGATACCATGAACGCCAAAGCATACCCAGTCAGCGAGACGACTTGGCTAAAGATACGCTAGAATGACGAGAATCGTATCAGGAGGTATAAAGAACAACATATTGAGGGACAAACCTCCGGGACTGCGCCATCGAAGGGATGTTGAGAAGGTAAGAAGGATGAACTTGAGATAGCCGCTCTGAAAAGCGGGGGGCTTGTCCTTCCGTTCCGAGCAACAACATGCTGCAGCACAGAACCGGCACCTAGGAGACCACCAGTCGTTAATCCGAACCAGCACCTATAGCACCCGATAAGTAGTCACCCGCGGACACCCCCCATATGGTGACTAGATTAGGATCGCCTCCGAATTTGCGGATCTGCGGCATATGGGATAACGAAGTCAGAACGAGGACCAGTAGGTTGAGGAGCATCGTTACATGTTGTTGCACCCATTTCAAAGCGAATTCTTGGTCAACTTTATACGGACGTACAATGTCAGCTACGAGGTGAGGGCATGTTAACGATTCGCTGCACTCACGTAGACCGGCATTCAACGCGCCTCTGGCCTTGACTTCGGAGCCGGCCAAAAAGCCTGTCGTGTACTGTCAGCACATATTGCGAAGGACGAGATGATGCCCATTACCGAATATCCCAAGGCGATATTGAATGACAACAACCACGACACCATTCTTAGCCTTAACGATTAAATCGTTTCCATTAAACGACGCTGCACCCCCTGATATGTATCTCGCAATGGCCAGAGTCAGCATCATACTCCGTAGATACAGTTCACGAACACTCTCACCCGCCACCATGAATCCAAACAATCACAGGAAGCGGGCGTGACGGAACTGTGCTGCCTGGAAAATGCACACTGTCATATATCAGCTTCGACTGTCGCACATAAGGGTCACCCCACGTACCTTCAAAAACAAGCAGTCCTCAGGATCTTGTGCAGCTCTGCCGCGCAGCGTCGACCTTGGGTTAGGGTTGGTGGGAGACTTCCCGGAAGGAGCTTGCAGACAATGCTGTGGTTTGGCAGTCGCCTTTTGCACACCGGCGAGAGCAGGAGGGCTATGAGGTGCACGGAAGCGCAAGTCACCGACGGGCGCAGCGGCGTATCGAATACCGAAGTAACTAGAGATGTTGGTTGCGGCGTTGACGGTGCCCTGATACTTTGCATTGCCGACATCAACAACCGGACCCGGTGCTTGGGCTACGGCGCAGGAGAGTAAAGCAAGGAGGGGGATAGCGGTACGCATTCCGAGTTCGAAGTGGACTTGGGCGCGATCAAGTTGAATCCATGTATTTATGCCTTTCAGCAACACGCCAGAGAACGCTCGCGAGAACAGTTTTGGGGCAACAGGGAATAATACATCGAACATGCAGCATGTAGACTCGGGGTGGTTGAGCCCCGTAGAGTTCTAGTCCTGGCTAACCTGTGTCAGAAGCTGATGAGCGTTTGTTTTCTGAATAATGAATGTCCACTAGCGCACTCACTCACGTTCCTCCGGAAGCTGTAGAATACCATGAGGCCAGAAATATCTCTATGGGGAGGTCGAAGGCCGTTTTCGAATCCATCGAATCGATGCCCCCTTTATTTAGAGCTAGTTACTTCACACTCCCACGTACAAAAGGGCAACGACCGAGTGATTGCACAGGATTGAGGCTTCTACCATGCTGCATGTTCTGAACTACGAAGCATATGTTTAGTTGACGTTCAATACAGAAGGAAGCGCAGAGCGAGCGTGAATCGAGCCAACTACAGATGGTCAGAAAGCTACATTCAACGCTGCAGAGAAGTATTATAGCGTCGGAGCCTACCTACCGATACACCCAATACGGACGGGGTCACCGCAAAGACACTGAACTCAGCAGGGTACGAAGTATGAGGTTAGGTACAGATGGAAGAGCGAACACGGCGCCAGGGCTTCTGGTTTTGTTCACCTTCTCCCCGTCCCTCTCTGCCGCAGTCGTGATCACAAACAAGTTGGAGACGTCGAGGACAAGCTGATGGCTGGGACCATTGGAGTTTCCGTGAGTACAGCCTAGATTTGAATTTGAACCACGAAAGATGCCCCAACTGTGCCTAGGACTGGCGCTTCCACGAATCGTTGAATGGACTTTTAGCCTCTCGCAGCAGCAGCCAGCGGCATTGGCAAGAATCAAGAATCAAGATGTTCAATGTTCATCGAATGGGCGCTAATAATTTCTGAGCCAAGTTAGGCGCCACGCCCATCCAACGTACCCATGAGAAGCAAAAGTGCGAATTATGCAAACTGGAGAGGGGGCTTGACGAAGCGGGTATCGTGCAACTGGTGCCAGTTCTGATACAAAAGGATCGCGAAAGCTACGGCTACAAAAGAAAGAAAGAAAGCGAAACCTGTCCAACCAACACAAAACATTCGATACGTAGTAGATCATACTCAAGCCTCAATGTCCTCGAAGAACCGACTGTCCCTATCCGCAGGCAAACTCAGCCGTCCTTCTGGCGGACCGTGTTTCCTCCCCCACGTGAACCCAAAGCCCTTCTTCCCAACAGACCTAGACGACGTCGTCCTTGAGCCGACCCCGGTGCTGCCGGGCGTGCTCGCTGCGCTAGCAGGTGCCAGCCCTGTCCGACAAAACAAACACACGTCCAACATCAGCAGCATGTACCACTTGGTGATACGGGAGGCTAATAACCAGTAGCAGCAAGCTGCGTTCCCCCGATCTTCTCGCCCTCCACCCGCCCTGCGCCGGGCTTCACTTGCGCCGCGTCGCCCTTCGTGACCCCCGGGCGCGATCTCATCTGTGCGCCCTAGCGGCGCGGCGGCTTCCTTCCCCTTCTTCTTAGTGCCCCGCTTCTTCCTCGCCGCTTTCGCAGCGTCTTTCTGCATCTTGTCCGGGTCCCCGCCCCCGGCACGGATCGCGATGAACTCCTCGCCGCGCACACGCAGGAACTCCTCCAGGAGCGCGGCGTTGCGCGAATTCGCTTTCACTATCGCGAGCATGACGTCGCCGACAAAGGGGATGAAGCTGATGGCCCCCGAGAGCACGTTGTTGAACAGCATGCGGCGGACCAGCCAATCGGGTAAGCTGCGAACGTTAACGCCGGTCAGTTCGAAGGACCGCTAAGTACTCACTCCGCCTGTTTCGCCTTTCTGACAACCAGAAAGTAATTCAAGCCGATATTCGTGACGTCCCCCACAATCGGTACAAGGCCTGCGACATAGGATAGGATTAGTTAGATAAGTGACTGCGATAACCGATAAATAGGGATTTCACCGATGAAGAACGTGTACCCGAATCGGAATCCGCAGAAGTTGAACCCTCGGTCGAGCCGACTCGCTCTGTTCTTCACCGCCTTGAGGATCTTGGCATCTCGCACTGAAAGTCCTGGCGGCAGTTCTCTCTGTTGTGCTACATTATGAGCCTCCTCCTTCAGTAGAAATCCACAATACCCACCTTTCTGCGCTGCTGCTTGCCATGTTCGTCGACGTAGAACTCATATTTCGGATCGGCGGGTGCATACTGTTCCAGATGCTTCTCAAATAGCTTCTTGCCTGCTTTGCCCAGAAGCGCGCTGGTCATCTCGTTAAGAAAGGAAAGATATGTCTTCGAGTAGTTGGTGGTGATGGAAGTTTGGGACAAGTTGAAGTTCGACACAGCTCGCACGATGTTGTGAGGCCAAGGCCCCACTGACTGACAGTGGAAGGGACACGCGTGACGTCACGAATGAAGGGATTGCACGTGAGACGGGACTAGGCCTCCTGTAGTCCGGATCTCATTAAAATAACACCCAGCGAGGAGAGTCCTTAGGCCTTGCTGTGCAGCAGAAACTCATATACCAGACTATTGTATAAGGGCAGGTTGGTCTCAACATGGTTTCTGAGAAATCTCGCGATGACATGGACATATTGATTGATTTATTTGCCCTTAGTCCATCGAAGCTACTGCGAGGTGAGATGGCTGACATTTTCCCAGAATCTTGATTAAATCGGGTGAGCGCAGGTAGATACCATAGAGGAGGACAAAATCCTTACACGCATCTTTCTAGCAGCTTGCTATCGGTCCTGATGGGTTGAATATCCGGCTGTCCACCCTCAGTTCTGTTGAACAGCATCTCTGCGTCTCCTACAAGGAATCTAGGCCATGGCGGGGTGGTATTGCTCTCGTCAAACTTGTGGTTCGGGTCCATAAAGCGAACAACGTCGAAGAACGATTGCGCGAAAGACGTCGCGAAAGCCGTGTTGTTGAAAGTAGGTGGCGGAGAGCTGTAGGTGTACAACAAGCAACAAGGCGCGGACGTGTGAGTGGAAGTACGACTGTTACCGTGAGACAGATACGCACCCGATACTGGTGGGGAAATAGTAGGGTATATCGCCCCCATGGAGGGCAGGGGGCACAGCATACTCTGCCTACGCGTATGATATTTCGGCGTGGTGACACCCAGGATGATTATTATCTCACCTTGAACGACTGGCCATGGAACGCGTTCAATAAATAGTACGAAGGGCAAATGAACACAGCTGCAGGCGTCAATGCGGAAACGAGTAAGCGAAAGTTGCGAACGAGACAACGAGACAGACGGACATTCTCCCATAATTGCGCTGGCTTGCTCAACAGGAGATCCCACGCCGGCAGTACAGTCTCGCGGCGAGAGCGGCCTGTTCGGACCCAATCCGGGGGTACAACAGGCTGGCATATTGTGCAGCATCTATGGTTGACGATGTGATGGCGTTTGGATCGACAAATATAGTCCCCTTCGTGGCTGTTCGTGACGGCAAGGAAGACTCTCTAAACGTAATAGAGAAGTGATCATAGACGACACTAATAACGGCATAAAGGCTTACGCCGTTGATTTTCTTCTGGCGTAGCGCCTGCGTTGGTCGTTGGGTTATGAACTCGCCGTCGACTGACGGGGACAGTCGCGAATGTCCCGAAGAATGCAGCACGATTGACGGCAGAGATTGGCCGCCTGCAGAATGGAGACGTCGGTCGCCCTCAAGGCACGAGAGGGTGTCCGTTGAGTTGGCACACCTAGTATGGGGAGGGTGGAAGGTAACGCGAGTTAAATGATGATCTCCGAGGGACAACAAAATGGTCGACCCTTACCCGCTTTGCGCCGCAACTTGGTTGAAGACACTCTAGAGTAGGATCGATGCATTGATAAATTATAGTCTAAGGCGGAGAGATAACGAACCTCGGGATAAGGATCGTTGAACAAATATGGAGGCGGGAGGAACGAGGAGCTTGTGATCGCCGCTCTAAACAGAGGCTGGATGAACCATTCCATCCCGAGCTATGACATGCTGTAGCACAGAACCAGCACCTTGAAATGGGTAGCAAGAACACGAAATCGTATGAAGTCGACGGATGAATGCCCTACTTACCTGCCGACTCGCCCCATATAGTCACTTGGTCACGGTCGCCGCCGAATTCACTGATCTGCACGGCATAGGGTTATTTGAGTACTCTGGAGTCATTGAAAGTTGGCTAAGAATGTACGTACGTGATTCTGCACCCACTTCAAGCGCAAATTCCTGATCAAGCAAGCCAGCGTTGAGGGCTCCATTGGCCTTGATTTTGGAACCGGAAAGGAAGCCTTGAGTTCGCATGTCAGAAACTGCGATTATGTTGCACACTCATGTGCGTACCAAAGACGCCCAGACGATATTGGATGACAACAACAACAACTTCTTTACCGGCTCCGTTGATGAGATCCCTCCCGTCGTACTCAGCGGCGCCAAAGACTATGTAGCTGATCAAGGCGACGTCAGATTTGAGTTTGGACTAAAGACGTACGCATCGTACCCGCCACCGTGTATCCAAACCACGACTGGGAGCTTCCGCTTCGGAATGGTGTTTCCCGGGAAATACACGCTAGTCGAAATATCAGTCATCGCACAGAGAATAAGGTGCACGTCAAAACGTACTTGAGGAACAGGCAGTCTTCAGAGAAGGTGATGTCCCCGTCTCTGCGACTGAGGGCGGATTTCGGAACGGGGTTTGTGGGAGACATTCCAGTAGACGCTTGGGGGCATTCAGGGTGGCTGGATTACTGCGCTCTGTATATCAGGGAAATGCGGCGGGCTCTGAGGTGCTTGCCATCGCAGACTCCCCAAGGGGGGCGGCAGCGTATCGGATTCCTAGGTAGACGGAGATGTTGGAGTTGGGAATCCACAAAGCCCTGGTACTTCGCGTTGCCCACATCGATGACTGGCGCCGGCAGTGGGGCTTGAGCTGACGCGACGATACAGAGCGCTAGGAGGACGAATCCAAGAACCCACATTTCACTCACGGATTGAAGAAGGCAGAAAAGCTAAGCGAATCGCGACTTACCAGGGTGATATAAGTATCATCGATATCATCGTTTTTGCTGCTGAAGCGCTGACAACGAACTGACAAAACATCAAGGCGTTGTTCACACGAAATCTGCGGTTGATGACACCATCGGTGATAGCAACAACAAATGGACATCGATGAGGCTTCCTCTTCAAAGACTTCTTTCTTAGCTTGCGGGCCCGAAACACCGTGATAGCGACGAATCCTGCGAACGTGCGTTGGGCTGTAGACCCCAGGGGAAATCAGGATAGGCATCTTTCATAAGTTGTGACAAAGATGCAGCTGTATCTGGAAGGCCATCACTAGATTGCGAACAATTCAGTTGTGACTGCGAGTGGTGGTAAATTTCTTACCAAGTACGTGAAAGCCGCAGCATGGTTGTCCGTTGTCACGTTGAATCCTAAACATATCAACAATGGCCAATTCAAAGAAAGTTAATTGGCAACCAACACCGGCAGCGCTAAAGCTATTCACGCGCCGCGCAACCAGGAAACTGCGACGTCGGTCGACCTCATGCTTTCGCAAAGAAAGAGAAGCGACTACTCAAAAGTGGCCACCGAACTCTATTACATCGACCACAAACCGCACCTCTAATACACTGGCCGCACCATCTCCAGTCCCTGCACCACATCATTCTGACCACCCCCTTCATCTCCAACGAGTACACAAGCCCCGAGATCCCAAGCGCCGCAAAGTCAATCACAGCGCTTTAAAGCCCAGGAGTGCCCGTAATCAATGCACCTTCAGCGTCTTCCCTACGCCGCCTCCCCCTGCACCGCTACCCGCTCCCACCCAGCTCTGACTCTGAGTTTGACTCGTCGTCTCCGAGTTCAATTTTAATGTCGCTCCATGACTACTGGAGCCAGGAGTACCAGAAGATGAGCCTGATATGGGAGTAGTGGGCGAAGTTACGCGCAATGAGGAGATGATGTCGTTTCCGAGCACGTATATCGTTAGGGAAGAGAAGAGTACCCACACGCTATACGTTCGTAAGTTCGAAGCGTCGTTGTGCGAAGGTTTCCACGAATGGCGTTAGAGGCACGCCCAGCACCGACCGCATAAGCATTAATGAGGGAAAAAACAAACACGTTCCAGGTTCAGTCAGCCTCCAGAATCCCTCGGGGAAAGGAATCCCCGTCAGGCGAGCTCACCAATTTGGCATGTACCAGAAGAAGGCCGCTTTGAGCAGCGTGTTATGGCCTGTTGCGCACCAGCCGCAGAAGTACTCTTGGGTAACGTAGAGGATCGTTTTTGAGAGGGTCATGAGGGCGCTGGAGTAACCCAGGAGGGGAGCGCACGGGTGGGGGAGAACATGGGTCGTAAGGAGGTAGAGGAGCTGAATCGTCGAGAAAATATCGGAAGGGGCAGGCATGTGGCGGGAATGCGGGAGACGGCGTGGTGCAATGCATCATTATTCAATATCAATATCAACATCAATCACCGATGCGAGCGTATGGGCGAAAGCCGAGGCGGGAATCAAGAATGCATCAATTAGCCAATTGAATAGACGGGAGTGCGTGTGGAGCGTGTGATGGATTGCTTACATTGGCAAATATCTCGAGCAAATTAAGAATTGCTGTATACCGGTTTGGATAGGCGGGTGAAGAGGAAGAGGGAGGAAGGGGAAAGAGCCGAATAAGTCAGTATTAAGATTTCGCGATTTGTGAGTGCGGTGGAGGAAGAGGCGGTGATCTGTTCGGGAGAGCAGAGACCTCGGGCGTACCGGGGGTGAGAGTGGCCCGACGCCTACGACTGATGCACGAGGATATGGGCGCATCCTCCGCAGTCTACAGCGTGTGCATGGGGGAGGCGTGGAACTCACCTGCGGCGTCAGCGAACCCTTCTCCGTTTTCAAACGCCTTCACTCCGTACACCTATGGACATAAAAATCAACTCCCTGTAGCCGAGATGAAAACGGACGAGAAACGTACATAATCAACTTCCTGATACACCTCGTACAGCCCGAACTGCCCAATGAAGATCACCTCCAATCATTGTCCGAGGTCTAGTTCAGGTGAGCATAGGTAGAGGCAGGGATTTGAATAGACCGCAACGCGACGCACCGAAGCAAGCAGTAGAGCGCGTCCATGATCATTACTGGTGCAGTGATAGCGAACCACACGGAGATACATGTGTACACCCACCGCGAAGATGATGAGTCGGATTGAGCCATCAGCGTTGGCGCCGATGCAGAAGGTCGGGGGGGAAGGGGGGGATGGTGGTAGTGGTGGTGATGGTTTAACGCGATGAGGGGATACGCCGGGAAAGATATATAATAAAGGTATATGAATAGGGGGACGTCCGGAGCTAACGAATCAAGCAATCCGCTATTTTTACTCTCACCGTGGCATGTCCTGAGCTTACGTGTCGATTTGATTACAGACTTCCAAAGCCACGCGCGCTGCGAACTTCGCAACAGATAGGTGAGCCCGTCTGCCCGGGAGCTGAAAGCATAGAAGACTGCAGCTGAATTCGAAACGTTGAAGGCCTAGCGCGTGAGCGCCTTCCGGATTGTGCAGTCTTGCTTCCTGAGAGAATACAATACGCCGCGTTCTTCTGATATGATCCCAGTCGACTCGGCGTTATTTTGCCTGCTTGCGTTCGACAAATGGGCTTCGACAGTTCCGAATTGAGAAAAACCATCGAATGAATCTCGAACATATGAGAGCGTGGACTGATCACTTGGTCGAAAAAAATGCCGGCATTCCGGTACGGTTGGGCTCACCGTTCGCCTCAACTTTTCAGGCGCAGACCCTTCAAGAGGAGATAGGAAAGCGAACAAGAGTGTTACTTACATGTACCAAGGCACATTGCACACCTGACACAGTGCATTATCCACCTTCTTTGACAGGACACGTGCACTTCGAGGAGAGGGCCGGAAGTATAAGTCAATTTGGTAGCCAAGGTGATTCTGAAGGAAGTTAAGTGGAGTTTTGAGAGACTTCTTCCGTCGGGTATTCTTTGCCTTGCCTGGCTAGAAGAGCTAGTTCTGAGTTTCCGACAAATTTGACGAGTTCAGTCGATGTTCTGAAAGGACGGAGGGGGGGGGGGGGGGCAAGGGATGGTAGCTGGGGATGGCAACAGAGGGTCGGGAAGCAAAGGGGAAAGATGCTACGTAGATGGACTACTTACTATGCACATCTCCCGCTGCGTACGCCACCCAGGTTGAGGTTTTGAGGCTACAGAGGGCTAATTGAATTCCATCACGCAACGTGGACATGCCTCGAGGTTACCACAACGTCTCCTACATACCGCCCATTGGTCCGCTTATCCTCCTCCCCACGTCTCGCTTGGTCAAGATGGAAGAATTCTGACTTCTTGTAATTGAGACGGGAGATGGCGCTTTATAGCGTATCGCTAAGCAGCGCATGCCAACGTAAGTATGGATCATGAACGAATATGAAGATCAACATTACTGGTGGAGTATTTGGGGAACTTTAAACGCACTGCATGGGGATGTAAGCGTACAAATCACGTACATACCAGATAGGGTTGGGGGATATATTAACGACAAGCGTGCAGATGGACACTGCGCGTATGTGACAGTTCATGGTTCGAATTTGTATGATCCATTTCATAGACTTGCGGATGGTCGAGGCTCTGAGCCTTAGGATAGGGTGCTACGCTGACCCGAAGGCCGGACGGTGGGGTGGGTGTGCGAATACGCCTATTGATCGACCTCCAGACCGTTAGCACTGGGAGCCGGACAGTGAACTCAGGAATGACTAGCACCGCCGTATTGCTTGTCTGCATAGTATTCAGCAGAGCATGCAGCGTCCCTTGTGCGAGTGGCCATCGAGTCTATATGTAGGTGGTGAATGAAAAAGGGCAAGGTATGCGGGGTTCCTTGGAATTCGAAGAATATCAGCGAATTACTCTGACGAGAGAAAAGGAAGTTTGCTGCCAATGGATGAACCACTAACCGGGCGTTATCTATCGCGTTATCATTCTAATGCCCTGGTCATCGTATTAAGTAGTCCCGCGTATGATATCCCACAGCACTGGAACCGTGCATACCTTTTTTAATCGTCTCAGACCCCAGAGGACCCCAATGGAGGTAGGCCGCCCACTTCTTTTCATGTTCATACGTTCATGGAAATACATATCGATACCCGAGCCTCCCGGAATATCTGGAATATAGCGATGAGTGTAAGTAACTTTTTGATGTTCACGCGTGGTGTTTTAGGATCAATGTGATGATGTGATGATTGAACGTAGCGGTGCGACCACCGTGCTGCCTGGGACAGACAGTACTCGTAACAAACCGAAATATATGCCCAGATTCTGGTCAATACATGAAATAATGCCACCAAAAGCTATTCAGTGCGCTTCAGTAGGATGTCCTAGTGTATATCATTGCTTTACTCACCTTCTCTGCAGTTCGACGGCTGTAACCAAATGGAAGTCGGACGCCCAGGTTATTTTATCCTCAAACTTCGGTCTTCGACCTTTCGTAAGAAAATATCACAAACATTGACCGCATGGACCGGGATTCTTCGAACGGTCCCTCTGCCGCTCCGCTGGGCTCGTAAGAATCCTTGGAGCTGTCTATATGTGTAGAGGCCCAGAGACGAGCGTATCGGAGGAACCAGTACATACAAAATTTCCAGGTGCTGTGGGAAAGCTGAGTTAGGGGTACTCGCACCGTTATTGCCTGCTCTGCTCCTCCTCGAATCCAGACTCCACAAACTTCGGTTCCTAGTGACTCTCACGAAGTTCGGGGCGGAACAATCTTTGCCCTGCACGACTTCGAAAAATGTGTAGCAGGCTCCAACTCAAGGGCCCCAGTGACAAGAAGTTTGACCATTATCCAGACCTTCTTAACTCATGACACTCACGTTTCTCACAGAAGCTGCACCTTGGCTCCAAAGCCCCACCACTATGTATGGTAGAACGGTCCGAGACGAATTCGCAGAATGACAGACCATGGGCCTCTGAAAACTCCATGATGGCCGGCCCTGATTTGCTCGCTATGCCGGAAGCAGATCAGATATACTCATCCAAATCGCAACCGACGGGCATTGAGTCAAATACCAGTACAAGTCATAGGACTCTTTCTTATGCCACTTCGGAACCGAAATTTAGTATCCATGACGCTTTTTCTTAGGCTGATCAACGCCGATCGACGAACAGTTATAAAGGCCATAGGGACATTGATGGTGTTCACTACCATACGCAGGCATCTATCTCCCTCACCCACCCCACTATGCTTTTGTGGAAAACTCCTCCGTTGCTCCTTGCAGCCCTCTCTAGCTTCACGTCTTCTACCCAGAAGACTGGGCCTATAGTCGACCTGGGTTATGCTCGATACCGAGGTAGCGTCAATGATACGACTAACGTAACTTCGTACCTTGGAATCCGATTCGCCGAGCCGCCAGTAGAAGATTTGCGTTGGCGTGCCCCACGACCTCCCAAAAAGGTGCTCGGCGTACAGAACGCGACGGTTGTACCCCCGCTATGTCCCCAGGGGTTCATAAGCATCTCAATTCCTGGCGGTATTCCACCACCAGATCTGTCAAACGTGTCGGAAGATTGCTTGTTTCCTGAGGTAAGTCTCGACTTCTGGTGCAACGGTGTAGTGAATGGACACGCGACTAGCGTGTTCGCGCCACGGAAACCTACCACCAAAAGGCAGGAAGCTGCCTGTTATCGTGTGGATTCACGGCGGGGGGTGAGTGCTTTCATGCTTCGTTGATATGGAGCACGGCCTTATATGTGCGCACTTAGCTACATTGTAAGCAGCGCCGCGACATTTGATGGAACCTAATTTAGTACGCGAATCCAATGACGGTGTCATTGTGGTCACTATCCAATACCGCCTTGGCATATTCGGTACGTCCTCGAGCGATGCCCGTTGTATTGCTCTTAATCATCTTCCATTGATAGGTTTTATGGCTAGGCAAGAAGCTCAAAGAGAACGGTGATTTGAATGCTTGGTTTGCGTAAGTCCTAGCGGTACACTGTATACATCCGTCGAAACTGTTTGATGATGGTGATTCAGTGGACCAAGAACTTGCTTTGAAATGGGTTCAAAAACATGTATGTCCTATTTCTACCTACATACATTACGAACATTTCAACCCACATTCCTTGCAGATCAACAAATTTGGCGGTGATCCTAAGCATGTTACCATCTGGGGCCAATCAGCAGGTCAGTAAATGGGATTTTCGCCGTCTTTCTGTTACATAGATGTTCATGCCGCTCAATGCTCTCACAGGTGGTGGCTCGGTACTGCAACAAGTCATTGCGCACAATGGGAGGAACAAATCCGCCTCTGTTCAGAGCTGCTATGTCAAGTTCTACGTATCTGCCTTCACAGCACCATTTCGATGATCCCGTCCCAGAGGTCAGTCTTTTCTGTCCGTTCTACTCCATCCCATTTACCTTCCCCTTGCGTTGGGGATGATAGAATATCTATTCGATTGTTGTGTCCACCGCTGGGTATGATCTTCATTTGCCGACCATATCTATCCGCAATATACTCATCGTATGTGCTCTCTGTAGATGCGCCAATGCAGCTGATCCTCTTACTTGTCTGCGAGCTTCGAATACAACAACACTACAAGCTGCTAATGACAAGGCATGCCGCAGTGGCTTCTACGGGACATCTATTGTAGGTTCCGGTCGTAGATGGCGAGTTCATCACGCAAAGACCATCTGAAGCTCTACGCCAACGACGCGTCAATGGGGTACATAAATACACCGCTTACCTTCCCCATCTCTGAGCACTGACATTATGATTCATTCTGATATAGAATGCCCTCCTCGTCATCTCAAACACCAACGAAGGGGACATCTTTGTAGACCAGACGAAGGCCGACACCGTGACCGCTGCACAGTTCGTGCACGATCTATATCCTCGTCTGAATGAAGCACAAGTCGCGGAGGTGGCTCGTTTGTACGCGGGATTGGGTGCACCGATTCGACAGGCGGATACCATCATGGGCGATAGTGAGTCACTTCTTGCCACGACGAAGAGTGACTAATTGCGATTGTGATATGTTTAGCTCTCTTCCAATGCCCAACGATTTGGTTCACCCAGGCATTTCGCCAGTCGTTCAAGGTGGATACACTTACGTCCGGAAACTTCAGTCACTGAATGTTGTCGTAGGGAGAGTACGCAGTCCTGCCTGCGTTCCATGGGTCCGACATATCCCAATATTTCCCAAGGTACGCTTCCTGGCCTCATTTCCACCTCCACCTCAAAGTCAAGCAAGACATTAACGGATATTGACATTTTTGCACCCCCCGTTAAATAGCTTCGCTCCGAGATTCTTCGATGACCCGGCCTTCACCTCCTCGTTCACGCAATCCTTCCTAGATTTCGCGCTCAGTCGCGACTCTGACCCCAACGCCAAGTTTGACGACGGGAACTTGACGCCGCGGTGGGGTCGGTATACCTCTTCGTCCATGTTTGAAATGGTGTTCAATCGCACTGACATCGGAGAGCTTGATATTCACTCGGCAAGCACAGATGCGGGGCTTTTGGAACGATGCGCGTACGTTTTCCTTTCATTTTCTCTCGCAAGAGTGCATATTAAATAAATCATCAGGTTCTGGGAGAGTGTGAGCGGGCTGACGGCTCAGTGAATCGAGTACGAACTAGTGATAGGGTAACACTCATTACGTTTTCTGTTGCTTTGACATGAAAGAACTGTTTCGTTTTACGCGTCAGCCGGTCAAATACGATTCTTCCTCCATCCACACAGCTCAATCTGGATCCATTAAAACTACCCTATCTTGATGCTCGAGTGACATACCGATATCAATGCAATATCAATGTGAGCGCGTTGATCTTCCATGGATACGATGACTGATCGCGGAGCAACAGTCAGAGGCTCTATGGAGATGGAAGCTCAAGCCTGCACTCCGACTTGCATTTGTTATCAGCGTTCAACCGCATTTAGGCGACGGCATCTCCCCTAGCGTGACGAATACGACCGGCAGCCAGAAGCAAATCCACATAAATGTCTTTCGGCATATGCGTAAGCTTCACAAATGTCATTACGGGTGGTGATATGGTCGACTTTGACTCAGATTACGCGGCCTGTTCGCGTCCAATAGCTGGGAAGCAACTATGGGGCGAGTCACCCAAAGCATGCGGGGTGCTTAGTTTATTCGAGTGGCCGTGATACCTGCGCTACGCCGAGCATAAAAGGCGCCTCATATCGAGGTGATCTTCGCGTCCCTCTTTATTTCCCCTTCCCCCTTCTTACTCATCAAGATGCTGAAGTCTACATGTCTTCTGGCAGCGCTGTCTTTCCATCTTGCCGCAGCTCAGCGGCAGGGTGCCGTAGTTGATCTGGGCTACGCCAGATATCAAGGCTCTATAGACGATGTTGCCAATGTGACTTCATTCCTAGGGATCCGATATGCGGCAGCCCCTACCCAAGATTTACGGTGGCGAGCCCCTCAACCACCCCCAAGTTCCCCTGGGGTACAAAGCGCGACAACTCCACCCCCACAGTGTCCGCAAGCATTCCCAAATCTAACAGTTCCCGACACTTCCCCGCCGCTAGGTCATTCGACGGACACTGAAGACTGCCTGTTTCTAAAGTAGGTCTGGAGAGGCATGGAAGGGCTGATCTGACAGTCGTACAGTGTTTTCGTACCACGAGATCGCCCAGTAAACAAGAAACTACCGGTTATAGCATGGATCCACGGTGGAGGGTACGTCGCATCCAATGACGACTCGGATAGTCTAGATATTATCACTTTCAAACACTCAGGTACACCTTGGGTAACGCTTCGTCGTACGATGGAACGAATTTGGTACGCGAGTCAAACGAAGGGGTTGTCGTTGTCTCCATTCAGTATCGCCTTGGAATATTCGGTATGCGATTGCAAGCCGCGTTCGGTTTCTAGTTACTGATTCTTTCTACAGGCTTCTTGTCCAGCACAAAGATCAGAGAAAATGGTGCTTTGAACGCTGGTCTGCGTGAGTATCTTTGTCGTTGTAGGTCTATGCCGAAGTTGCCTGATAATTGTGACCTAGTGGATCAAGAATTCGCGCTTCGGTGGATCCAAACACATGTACGGCTCATATCTTACTGCATACGGTTTTCTAGCTCACTACTCTTGCAGATCAACAAATTTGGCGGCGATCCTGAACAAGTCACTATATGGGGAGTATCAGCAGGTAGGCCCCAGCTCTCTGTGATTACTATGCAACACTGAGTGCGAGAGCTCTGCTTTTGTAGGTGCTGGATCGGTGTTACAACATGTAATTGCTCGAAATGGCGAAACACACCCTCCCTTGTTCAGGGCGGCGATTACAAGTTCCACTTTCTTACCATCTCAGTATCACTTCAACGATCAAATACCAGAGGTCAGCCTTCCTTAGTCTTTCTTGTGGCTGGCTCAATAACAGGGGCGGCTAGACCATCTATTCCTCAGTCGTGTCTGACGCTGGGTGAGCTCCGCCGCCGTCAACGCAGTATGTGTTGCTGATCGTCGGTTCCATTTATAGGTGTACGACTGCTGACGACACCCTCGCTTGCTTGCGAGCCACAAATACAACGACCCTACAAGCAGTCAATATGGTGGCCTGCCGCAATGGATTCTTCGGGACCTTTCCCCTCGTCCCAGTTGTAGACGGAGAATTCATCAAGCAACTACCCACCAAGGCCTTACAAAATGGACAAGTAAACGGGGTGGGTGTTGCACTCTTTGTCTTGCGACTCCGATCTATTGATGCTGGCTCTCCGCAGCATGCGCTTCTCTCCGTCTCAAATGTCAACGAAGGGGATATTTTTGTAGATCAGACCACTGCTAGCACAGTAGAAGCTGCAAACTTCTCGCATGATCTCTTCCCTCGTCTAAATCTAGCACAACGCTCGGAAGTTGCCCGTTTGTACGCGGGAGTGGGAACGCCGATCGAACAAGCCAATAGAATAATGGGAGAAGGTGAACACTATTTTAGCAAGTCCCTAGACTCGATCTCATGAGACTCATACAGCTATCTTCATATGCCCAACATACTTCCTATTGAAAGCCTTCCCCATGTCATTCAAGGCTAGCACATTGAATTTCTCTCTAACGTTTGGCTTTTACTAAATTTAATATAGGGAGAGTATGCTGTTCCGCCTGCATTACACGGGGATGATCTACCCCATTATTTCCCAAGGTGCGTCCACGTCAATCACCAGTTGTTGCAGCGACCACTAGATCACCCTCTCCTAGCTTTTCCCCTAGACCATTCGATGACCCTGACTTTTCAACATCATTCACTCAATCCTTCTTGGATTTTGTCCTCAATCTCGACCCCAACATTAAAGTGGACGAGAGAAACTTGACCCCGCTTTGGGATCACTACTCTCCATCCGACTCGGAAATGATATTCAACCGCACTGAGCAAGGGCAGCTTAATATCCATTCAGGGCAGTACGAACGCGGGGCTTTTGAAGCGATGCGCGTAAGTTTTCAATCTCTTCGCAGATTTCGCTTCAAGTTTCTCATTTCATGGTATCCACAGCTTCTGGGAGAGTGTGAATGAGCTGACGGCTCAATGATCTTGTCGCTCTGCGTCTTGTGGACAATCAGATCGTCACACCCTATATTTGTATCTCGTCGTGGCACAAAAGAAACATCTCAACTTACCAATATATTCACAGCGTGAATCCTCAGAAGCTTCATGTACCATGAGACCACCCCGCATCGACATATTTCCGCCGGACCGAGGACAATCCAACTTATTCGTAATCGGCCGAATACCATGATCCGGCACTTTTGAGGGATGAACATAACATGGCGCCCCGCCCTCGCCGTGGAAGGCTGCCACCGCATGACCTACCGCAGCTGAGAGCGTGAGTTCGCTGGCGGGGTAGAGGTAGACAGGGCTAGATGCTACTGCCCAGCGACTCAGTTCCGAACTCCAGCACGCCGGGATCCAGTAGATCACAATTTCACCTCTCATATGCTTCTACAGTTCAATTGTAGGTAGACGCCACTCGACGGCGCTCAACCTCTCCAACGAAACATAGATGATGGTTCATTCGGATATTCTTAGCCGCCTCCCACATGATTGTTCTCGTGAGTGCTCGCCATCAATTGCTCGACGCTGCCTTCTGTTCGCTGGAATCCATAAATACGCAGTCTCAACTCGTTGGACTTTGGTCGTCCTCCCTGCCTCTCTTGATGCAAGCCACTTTCCCCCTTCTCCTCGCTTTACTATCCGTGGCGTCCGCCCAAGTCCCAGCTCCAATCATTGATGTTGGCAACGCAAGATACCAGGGAAGCGTCAATGCTGCAACCAACATCTCTAGCTACTTAGGCATTCGATACGCCGCCGCCCCCTCAGGCGATCTACGGTTCCGGGCCCCTCAAAACCCTCCAGTTCTAGACGGCGTACAACAAGCTACTACTGAACCACAACAGTGTCTTCAAGCAGGCTCCGGGAATTCTCCTACTAATCCCAACCCAACGACTTCCTTGAGAAGCCGAGCTACTCAGGATCCTGAGGATTGCTTGTTTTTGAAGTGCGTCATAGTTCACTTCATGAACACAGCAGTCTAAGTCTCATATTCGGCAGCGTGTTTTTCCCAGGAAGCACCGTTCCCACACGCCCACTCCCAGTAGTCTTTTGGATTCATGGTGGTGGGTGAGTCGGCCTACGCATCGAGTGTTTTAGCTTTTTTTACTCTTGAGCCACAGTTATGTGGCTGGCGGAGCGGGGTCGTTCAACGGAGGCGATTTAATCAGCGACGCTAAGAATGGTGTTGTGACAGTCATCCTTCAATATCGCCTCGGTATATTCGGTATGCACGCCGCCCCTTCCCCCCAACATGTATTGACTTCAGTGTCAGGCTTTTTGTCTAGCTCGCAGGTCAAGGCGAACGGTGCGCTAAATGCCGGTTTGCGTGAGTCACAGGACTGCTACCATATGCTCCTAATCCCATAGCTGACCTCATGCATCTCGTAAAGTCGACCAGGAATTCGCGTTGAAATGGGTCCAACAACATGTGAGCTTGCTTCCTCGTCATAACGATCTTCTTCTTCTGACTTTGTTGCCCCATATGACACAGATTAGTAAATTTGGGGGCGATCCTGATCGAGTCACCATATGGGGGCAGTCAGCCGGTAAGTTTAGAATGTTATATGTGCTTTTTATAGTCTAACAGTCTCTCAGGCGCTGGTTCTGTGTTGCAGCATGTTATAGCTCGGAACGGAAGGACTAGCCCACCCCTTTTCAGAGCAGCTATCTCAAGCTCGTCTTTCTTACCTTCTCAACAACCCTTCAATGGGGCTGTCCCAGAGGTCCGACATAAGCTCCTTGACCCTCACCTCTGTCTTGTCTGAAATTCCTCCCCCCGTTCTAGAGCATCTTTAGCCAGGTTGTCGCGCAAACTGGGTATGATTGAGGACCATGACCTCACGAGTGTGCCATTGAGCTAACAAACCCCGGTAGATGTGGTGGCTCCACAGACGCCTTGTCTTGTCTGAGGGCGGCAAACGTTTCGATATTGCAAGCTGCCAACGTAAACGTAAACCGGGCTGGCTTCTTCGGGACATTTGTAGCCGTTCCTGTGGTCGATGGTGAATTTATCACTCAACGACCTACCCAGGCGCTTCGCCAGAGAAAAGTTAATGGCGTATGTTTGTCCAGCTCTCCCTTGTAGCCTTTTTTAAATCGTCGTTCCCCAGAGAGCGCTCCTTGCTGTGACCAACACACATGAAGGCAACAGTTTTGTTGATCAAAGCACGGCTGCAACAGTCATGGCGGCAGATTATGCTCTTCGTCTGTTCCCTAATATAGGGACGGCAAATGCTGCCACCGTAGCAAGATTGTACGCTGGGGTCGGCGCACCCATAGATCAAGCAAATGCAATCATGGGAGAATGTTGGTCTTCGAACGATCATCCTAAAAGATATTACTGAAGGCGATTATTTTCGTAAAGCTATCTTCATTTGTCCCACCTACTTCATGCTGAATGCCTTCCCCGGAACCTCGTTTAAGGTGAGTTCCATTGTTGTTTGGATACAGTATCTCCTGAATCCCGTTCCAGGGAGAATTTGCTGTTCCAAACGGCAGTCATGGAGAGGATTTAGCCTTCTACTTCACCAGGTAAAGTGAACAGGCATACTCGCAACCATACTTACCCAGTTTCCCGAACAGCTCTGGGCCTCCGGCATTCAATAACCCAACTTTCATCACTGCGTTCTCTGGGGGATTCCTGGACTTCGCTACATCGCTGGACCCGAATCGAAAAATTGATAGCACAGACATTACCCCACAATGGTCAAGGCACCTCGTAGGAAATGCCGAAATGCTGTTTAATCGTACAGTAGACGGACAGCCCGACATTCGTCCCATCACAACGTCAAGCACGCTCTTGCAGAGATGCGCGTAAGTGCTTTAATGTTGTATCTCATTTCCCCATGGCTGAAGGACATGCCAGCTTTTGGGAGAGCGTTGGTCAGCTCACTGCTCAGTAAAATTATGGAGAAGATGGCAAATTTCGTCGACCCCTAGCTCCTATTGATTTGACGTGAACCCTTCCATAGTAAACCTGTTCTTGCCCTCGTACTGCTTGTACCATCTCTTGAGCCTGAGATTTCTACTTTGATGAGTAGACCAGTGGTGCCTAGCACCGCGCGCTCGCTCTCCTTTCGGCTGCTCGACAGTGTTCTGTGAATTCTCACAGATATCATTGCGCTAGGTAGATTTTCTCCCGACACTCTGGGCCTGTTGCTTGGCGAAGGAAACACTAATGGTGACCAAATGGTGACCGCAACTGGCTTGACTTTTGCGGGATGCTAATTGATGTAGATCCGCTTGTGTCGGAATTGCCTGTGGGTTCTTGCTCTGAACCCGAGCGTGATCGCGCACCCCATTGGCAGGCAAGCGTACGAAGGTGAGTGGTTCTATTCTAGCTTTGGAGTTCTTTACCCCGCTTCCTTGAGCACTTGATGAACGTCCATGTGAGAGATCCCTGCGTAGAGGCACGAACCCACTCACAGACCGTTTTTGTGGCCGACGAGCATGCTGCTTCACGACCATTCGGAGACGAGTACGATGCCGAACAGCATATCTGCTTGCGGACGATCTTGGCTCTTTGACTGATTAACCCCGCTTCTCTGATTGCTCCGCCGGGAAGTGGTAGGCCGCGCCAATAAATACATTGACGCAGCGGCGATGGTCGCTCGCTGAAACCCATACCATTCCCTGTGATCAGAGCCGACTTCTGGAATTGTTGAAGATCGCTATGCTCATCTTGCTGGCTTTCTGCGTCGCCCTTACAGCTGCTCAAAGTTGGGATAAGGTAGTCGACCTAGGGTATGCCGAATACCGAGGCCTTACCAACGCGTCGACAAACGTGACTACCTTCTTGTCGATCCGATACGCCGCGCCTCCTACCCATGAACTGCGCTGGCGGGCCCCTCAGCCCCCTCTTGTTGTTCGCAGCGACGGGGTCCTGAATGCTACGACGCCCCCACCACAATGCCCACAAGCAGTTCCGCAGATAAATAGTTCACCTTCGCTTCCATTGCTGCCTCCCGGTGGGGACGAAGATTGCTTGTTTCTGAAGTATGTCATTACTTGCTGAGAGAATCCACCCTCACTGACGTACTACGAGTGTGCACTTCCCAGGGCCCACCGTCCCACGTAAGAAGTTGCCTGTAATAGTATGGATCCATGGTGGAGGGCACGTATCTCGGCTCTATTTTTTCCCATGAACTCCCAATACTCACTTTTCTCATAGATTCACAATTGGCAATGGCGCGGCATACAATGGAGCAGATTTAGTGACTGAGGCTGGCAATGGGGCTGTTGTTGTCGTCATTCAGTATCGACTCGGCATATTTGGTGAGTGTTTTGGTTGTTACTTCCGTCTAAACCTCGTCCCTGAGTTTCTGTTTCCGCAGGATTTCTGCCTGGATCGCAAGTGAAAGAAAATGGCGCTTTGAATGCAGGACTACGTAAGTCCTCACCCGTGTCTTTTTTATTCATCTCATAAGGTCTTTTAGTCGATCAAGAATACGCCCTTCGATGGGTACAAAAACACGTATTTTGTCTCTTCTCAGCATGGCCTAGAGCTATTCTCACCTCTTCTGCAGATCACAAAGTTCGGTGGTGATCCAAACCATGTTGTTATATGGGGAGAGTCTGCAGGCGCTGGCTCAGTACTGCAACACATGGTTTCGAGGGATGGCAGGACACTCCCTCCTTTGTTCAAGGCAGGAATCACAAGTTCGACATTCCTTCCCTCTCAGTACCTTTACAATGATACAGTTCCAGAAGTTCGTCTTGATTGTGGAGTTACTTTCCTTAAGTTACTCACGGCGTTTCTAGTCAATTTACTCGTCCGTACTGGCTGGAACCGGGTGAGACCATATCAATATAAAGCTCGAATAGCTTGGTACTGATGTATTCTTTATAGCTGCAATACTGCAGCAGATGCTCTTGCCTGCTTAAGGGCTACTAATTCGTCCATCCTTCAGGCTGTCAATGCTCAGATCGTCCACGACGGTTTCTTCGGTACATGGACTACTGTCCCAGTCATTGACGGGGAGTTTATTCGGCGACGACCAACCGAGGTTCTTCGTTCCGGGAGGGTCAACGGGGTTCGTACTTATATCTCTTTCTTTGCCACCAGCGTTATTGATTTTAGATAATCGCAGCGTGCGCTTCTCGCGATATCCAATGCCAATGAAGGGGCTCTTTTCGTAGATCAGACTGCTACAGCGTCTGGTAATTCCTCCCAATATTCATTAGAGCTCTTCCCTGGTATCACGCCGGCGCAGAGCGCTGCCATCGCACGTCTGTACGCCGACTTAGGGTCCCCCACTGAACAAGCGAATCTAATCATGGGTGAATGTGAGTCAATTCTAGTCCACAGAGTGAATGAAGCTGATAACAATTGTTAGCCATCTTCGTTTGCCCTTCATACTATTTGTTGCGAGCCTTTCCAGGTGCTTACAGAGTAGGTAACATGTCTGACACAATCAGTCGTCCTTTCTGATGGCACGTCTCGCTTATAGGGGATATTTGCCATACCGCCGTCATACCACGCGGATGACTTGCCATTCTACTTCCCCACTGGGTGAGTCGATCCACTCATCACCATTACCGGCGGCGGAGACAATTCAAGCGTTACAAATGTAGCCTCGGTCCCAGATTATTCAACAACACCGAGTTCATTACCTCGTTCTCGCAGTCATTCTTAGACTTTGCCCTCCATTTCGACCCGAACATCAAATATGACGAAAACAACATCACTCCACCCTGGGAGCCCTACGCGCCAACGAATACGGAGATGTTGTTCAACCGGACCGAGGACGGCCAGCTGGTCATACGCCCGGAGACGACTGACCCCGCTCTTCTGGAGAGATGCGCGTAAGTCGAGATCCCGAGGACATCTCCATCATCTCACCTCATGCACCCTATAGCTTCTGGGAGTCCATCAGCGAGTTCACAGCGCAGTGATCCTATACCCGTCTGAACACCCAGTGCGAAGAGTCGAGGTTTCTTTCCTAAACAAGTCCCCCTTGTTTTTGTAGCCTATCTAATTTATCTCCCAGTGATCGACTCAGAACCGACGTCATAATGAGTCTTTATAGCCGCCAGTGAGCGTCGCATAAACGGACTGAATTCCCTGCGCATTGCGACTTCACGGAGTTCACGAGCGGGAGAATGCCAGGGTCACTGATCATTTTGCTCGTTGCAACGAGCTACTATCCATCCTTAAACGTGGCTTCATGAAGATGGTAGGGCAAATCGCCATCCAAGTCAGCGCAAGCAAATGGAAGAGCGTCGTAACGTCAACGCTGGTGAAGAATGGGGACTTCAAACAATAGCTATTAGTTGATCACGTGGATGTCGTCGGTCGAAAACCGATAAATACATTACAAGTCCCTTAACGTTAACGACGATCGTCGACATGCATAAACAATCAGGTATGCTCGTACCAAAGTCTTTCCCTTTCTCCCCGCCCGATGGCACAACATACCAGCAGGGAGTAATGTCCCGTCTTCCCACTTCCTTTGCCCCTTCTCACCGATCTCGTCTAGGATGAAAAGCAGCTCTGTAAGAAGACACCAATACCCATCTGGGACATACATCCCTGTCTGCTCGGTTCTCGGGACCCCCATTTTCTACCTCCGATGTTCCATCTTGGGTGGGCTGTCGGCGAAGACAAGCTACTGGAACTTCTTATAAAAGAGTTTCCTGCATATATTCAATATTCGGAACCAGACGGCAAGGGCGTGCCTCTGTGGGAGTCGATCTTCTGCATAGTCGATGGTATTATTCAAGACTTCAATATCCCGGAGGAGCTCCATGAGTGTCTCGAAGTCGCAGACGTTCTACGACCAGACGGCACCATACATTTAGCGCTCTGTGTCGGCGACAATAGAATTGGTATCCTTCGTCCTCAACCCGGCGCAATTGACAAAATTGCAGAGAGATTCTTTAACGGTGAACCACCCCAGTGGCATTTAGACCCCATCCACTGGCGGTGGAAGCAAAAGCGTGCGTGTACTACATATTTGCCACGTTTGTCTTTGGCTCAATACTTGTCGAACAGTTCCTCGCGTCCTTTCTCCCAGCGAAGCTAGAGAGTGGGCAGCCCGAATGAACGCGCGAGATGCCGCCTTGGAGAAGTTAAAGGACATTCACATCTCAGCGTGAAATTAACTCTTGTCTCCTACACTATGTCTATGTTTTCTAGCGTCATTCTCTGTACATATCAGAGTAAACGCTGTGTCGTTTCCGCCCAACTTTCATCTTTCGCACAAAAATCATAAATGAGTAAGACACGACCCCTCCTTGACCCCTTCCTTCAATCATACCAATGCGACGGTGCCGAGCGCGATGTCTCGCACTAATACTAGATGCGCAGATGCCGACTTGGTTCACTGCAACTGCACATACTCGATCACACTGCATGCATGTCTACCACTAAGGTAGGTTACTTTCCTCTCATAGAATACTTTATCACTTACATTCGGAGTCATGAAGCGATTCAACTCGTTCGGTTTACTAACATCCCTTTACGGAGCGTAGATATCCTCCCATTTGATCTCTGTCGACTCAACTACACCCTTTGCTCTACAAGGTGGGATTGTGCCAGTCCTTGTCATTCAATATCGACTCGGTATATTCGCTGCGTCTTTAGTGGTCCCTTCCGCTTCCTAAACCCGATTTCGGAGCTTGTGTACCCCGTAGGATTTCTACCCGGTTCGCGAGTCAAAGAAAATGGAGCCTTGAACACAGGACTACGCAAGTCTTCCTTCACCTATGTCCTTCTGAGCGATCTCACAAGGTATTTTAGTTGATCAAGAGTACGCCCTTCAATGGATGCAAAAACATGTGTGTCGTCCGTTCTCGATACCCCTGTTGCAGATCACAAAGTTCGGTGGGGATCCAAATCACGTCGTTATATGGGGGGAGGGCGGGTGCCGGTTCAATACTACAGCATATGGTTTCTCGGGATGGGTAAACAAGTCCCCCTCTGTTTAAGGCAGGAATCACAAGTTCGACATTCCTTCCTCCCCAGTACCTTTACACCGACAGTCCCAGAGGTTTCTCTTCCCCCTAATGTTCTTTCCTCGCGTTACTAAGGGCATTTCTAGTCGATTTACTCGTCCGTACTGACTGGAACCGGGTGAGACCACAACAATATAAAGCTCGTCGCATGGTATTAATGCATTTTCTGGTAGCTGCAATACCGATACTCTTGCCTGTTTGAGGGCTAACTCGTCTATCCTCCAACCTGTTGATGCCCAGATTGTCCAAGACGACTTCTTTGGTACTTGGACCACTGTCCCAGTCATCGACGGGGAATTCATCAGGCGGTCCAACTGAGGTTCTCCGTTCGGAGATCGTACAGTTGTCTCTTTCATTGCTAACGCCAGTACTGATTTTGAATACTTGCAGCGTGCTCTTCTCGCAATATCTAACGCCAATGAAGGGGCCCTTTTTCGTGAATCAGACTACCGCGGCATCGGGTAACTCCTCTCAATACTCACTAGAGCTCTTCCCTGGTACCACGCCGGCACAGAGCGTTGTCATCGCAAGTTTGTACGCCAATTTAGGATCCCCGGCTGAACAGGCGAATCTGATCATGGGTGAATGTGAGTGCCAGTCCACGTACTGAATCGCACTGATGCCAGCCGTTAGGTATCTTCGTTTGTCCTTTATATTACTTGTTGCGAGCCTTTCCAGGTGCCTATAGGGTGGGTAGCGTGTCTGACACAATCAGTCGTCCTTTCTGATGGCACGTCTCGCTTATAGGGGATATTTGCCATACCGCCGTCATACCACGCGGATGACTTGCCATTCTACTTCCCCACTGGGTGAGTCGATCCACTCATCACCATTACCGGCGGCGGAGACAATTCAAGCGTTACAAATGTAGCCTCGGTCCCAGATTATTCAACAACACCGAGTTCATTACCTCGTTCTCGCAGTCATTCTTAGACTTTGCCCTCCATTTCGACCCGAACATCAAATATGACGAAAACAACATCACTCCACCCTGGGAGCCCTACGCGCCAACGAATACGGAGATGTTGTTCAACCGGACCGAGGACGGCCAGCTGGTCATACGCCCGGAGACGACTGACCCCGCTCTTCTGGAGAGATGCGCGTAAGTCAAAACCCGAGGACATCCCCATCATCATCTCACCTTATGTATCCATATAGCTTTTGGGAGTCCATCAGCGAGTTCACGGCGCAGTGATTGTATACCCGTACAATCCCCGAAGAGTTGAAGTTTCTTCTCTAAACTAGTTTTCATGTTTTTGTAGGCGTGTCTAATTTATCCCGATTCCGATGTCACCATGAGCACTTGTAGCCGTCAGCGAGTCTTGAACTTCCTGCACATCATTGCGAGTTCGATCGTAGACCAACCAAGTCGACGCAAGCGAAAGGACGATATCGGTGAAATCCCGTGATATACATGCTATGAATTATCCTAACAATTTTAGTCCGTATCCCAATGAGTGGTCGGTGATGTAAAGCGTCTGGTGCGTAGTAATCCAAATCCATTGGTTCACAAGGCAAACGAAATCGGCGCGAGGTGCAGAATTCTTTGTGAAGGAAGTCGCCGCCTCATCATAACAGGAGAATATATCAAATATCCTTATCCAGCTTCCATCTCCAAAGTCGTGTAGAAGTGGTCTGACGCAGAAGTACTGAAGAGAATGTAGAAGGGGACACTCCCACACTCCCGGCCTTCATAAACGCACGGACGGAATGGCACTCGAGGCGGGTTTCAGGCGTTGCTTCGGCTGTCAACGTTGTCAACTTGAAGGGATTTCGAGCTTCAAAGGGATGTTGCTGAAGTTGCCGGGCCGCCCGCATCTACTAGTCAAAACATGAAATCATATAAAGTACGAACAAAGTGGAAAGGCGCTGTGCAAGAAAACGATTCTAGCGTAATCAACGTTATCGCTGGTGTCAAATTCAAGCGCAAAACGAACGGTGAAAAATCAAGTACGTGGGATATCACATCCAAACGGCAATCTGGAGGCAAATCATTAAAAGGATCCTAAGTGTAAGTCAGGGGGTCTGCAAACTATAACTATCGGCGACGCGCTGAAAGCATTGGTTGAGCGGGTGCCCGCGGGAGATGAGATAGGCCAAACCTTAGTGAGGGGGAAGAACATATCCAGCGACTCCTTCATTCGCGTATCCGAGCTTAGAAGCAGCGTTGTCGGCCTCGCTCTTCGAAATTGTGTAGAAGTGGTCCGTGGCCGATGGGCTGTAGAGTCTGTACAAGGGAACACTCCCGCAGATCTGGTTCTTGTAGATGTACGCCGCGACACCTTCGCTCTTGTACCCAAGCGCCTTCGCCGCGTTGTCCCTCTCCCCAGCCGAAGTGGTGTAGAAATGATCCCCGGCAGAGGGGCTGAACAAGCGGTAGAGGGGGATCGTACCCGCCTCCTCCGCATTGTACACCTTCGCCGCATGTGCTTCCTTCGTATAGCCCAGGTGGGAGACGGCGTTGGTCATCTCGTTGGCGTTGGTGGTGTAGAAGTGGTCGGTTGCGCCGCCGCTGTAGGCGCGCTGAAGGAACGTCGCCTTGTAGACAGCAGAGCAGTCGTCTTTGGGAGGAGGAGGAGGCACATGGGTAGGAGCAGGAGGAGTGTACGTGGCGTGAGTGCTCTTGGGAGGAACGTAGGTGCTTGGAGGACTAGGTGGAGTATATGTGGGGGCGGGAGGGACGTAGGTGCTGGCTGGAGGGACGTAGGTGTTGGAAGGAGGGGCCGGCGGGATGTATGTGTGAGCAGGAGGGACATATGTGTCAGCGGGGGGGAGGTATGTGTGAGATGGCGGGATGTGTGTGTTTGCAGGGGGACTCGGCGGGATATACGTATGGGCGGGAGGGGTGTAGGTGTTAGCAGGCGGGACATGGGTGTTGGGGGGTGGAACGTAGGTATTCGATGGTGAATCATACGTATGAGCAGGAGGGACGTAAGTGTGAGCAGGAGGAACGTAAGTGTGAGCAGGAGGAACGTAAGTGTGCGCAGGGGGCACGTAAGTGTGAACTGGGGGCACATAAGTGTGCGCGGGGGGGACATGAGGTGCGTGAGTGCTCTTCACGGGATGGTGGTACACATGATGGGTCTTGTAAGGCTTGGGGTGCTTTGTCTCGTGCTTTGATGGAGCCTCAGAATAATGACGCTAGAGAAATCCGACATCATGAGACAATAAACAAGGAAATCGGATCAATATGGATGTTACCTCGACAAGTTGGCCATCCGCGTCGATTCCAGTAGGAAGAGCGAGAACTTGGGTCGCGTAAGCAATCGTGAAGATGAAAATAGCGGAGAATCTCATGGTTGATAATCGTTAATTAGGTTAGGATGCGTATAAGTCGTGATTCGTTGAGGTAGAAGAGACGTTGAAGACGTAGAATGTTGGTCTACCTAAGAGTTCGACAAGCCAGTTTTATACTAGAGTCTCCAGCGTGGAGCACAGGTTAGGCCATCGTTGTGATTCGTAGTAGTAGAAGTTGAATCGATACTTGACACGCCGTTGTTAGACTATTCATTCTAGGGGATGACCGCGATTCTATCAGTATTTGCAGTTGCAGATTGACATCCCGTCCTGTTGCTCGACATCCCATCAGCTTCGAATTCCGGTTGAAGAACGAGTGCTACTGGATTGGCGCCGCACCATTGGCTTCGATCCATCGACACCAAAAATCGTAAACATTTGATTCCGTGCATTGCGCGACTATTCTCGTTCATGATGCATTGTACGGGTATCTGAAATGGAAGCTTTCGTCGCAATCACCCACGCTCGCTCGTCGCAGTCACTGATAGACAGCGAAAAAAGGCGACATCGGGGAAGATGGTATCGCTAGAAGGGGAAAAGGAGGGCTTGGTCCTAGAGACGAACGTCGGCCACGCACCTAACGGGGGACTCAAGCCCAAGGTCTGAGTCGTTTGGGAAGTGAACCGCATTGTGCAACGTGACCAACCTATATACGCGTCGCGATGCTACAGTTTATTTTCCGGGCGCATTCGTCAATCCAAGCTGAGGAGATCAACTTGCAAAGACAGAAATTGCTGTAGAGCGCCTCCCTGATGCCGACCTTGCCCAAATCTGGAACCCCGCCACCTTACATAATCCAACTTCAAGTGCCCCGGCGCTCATGGCGGTCAACCTCTCGACTGGGCAACAACGAGAGGATGACAGTCGGTGAGCCTTTTCCATTGAAGGTGGACTATTTGTCTCATTATCACACCGAATTACTGCTCTACGACTGTGCAGCAGGAAGAAGACTGATAAATGTGTCCATCAAAAGTCAGCGACAGTCACCCGTCGTCTCCCCAACTCGAAGCTGATTGCTATGTTTTCAGGGCAGCAGAAGAGATGAGTTTCATCAAGCTTAGGACCATTGCATGAACGCAATCTTTGATAGGCTAGGCTCACGAATAGTGTCCTTTTCCCCGACTTGAATAGCACTACAAAGCCCCGGACGATACGCAAGCAGTAAATCTATGTTACAAGAATATACATGGCAGCAAGCGACATGCGACAAAAGTAGAACTGGGCGGGCCTTCGCTTGAGGCTGTGGCTAGTCTTGAGGCCTTGAGGCCTTGTCGAGGTTGATAACGAGGCAATAGCCTGCCCTCCAGAATACTGTCAACACCGTCGTCCACGGAAAGGAGCACAACGCACCTGATATCCGGGCCCGTCCCTCTCTTCCTCATCCTCCCCTTCCTCCCCTCCCCCCCCTATCCCTGTCCTCTTGTCTTCACTGTCGTCCTGAGGTCTTGTGACTGGCGCGTTAATCTTGAGACCTTGAAGTCGAGGCTTGAAGTCCTGTGGGGGTCGCGGAGAGCACAAATTATCTATCGCGACGCTGTCAGCGTGGCGTTATCCGTACTACCCAACGTTAGGACGCACCCAACACCCTGGAACATCCTGCTTACGCTACCCTTGCGCAACCCTCCACTGACTGCTACTGACACGCCGGATGAATCCTCCCTCCAAGGTAAGGTCAAACGGCGATGCGTGCGTAGGCTAAAATGACACCGTTCAACGCGCCCGCTACTGGTACGCGCCGGGCCATGGGAGGCGCCTCGCATCCTCAGGACACGATCGACAAATGCGACAAGGGCGGTGACAACGACGCCCTCCTGAAAGGCGAAATCGCGGTGAGTGGATGTTAGCTTACAGTTGCGTTCGACGTGCATTCTACGTGAGACTACCGTGCATTGGATATGAGGGCCTTTGGTCACTGTCTTCTGTGTTGACCCCCACGACATTCGGACCTGGCCCGCGAACGGTAAAGTAAATCCTCCTGCTCACCTCTCTCACTCTGGTTCCCGCCTTTGTCAAAATTCAGCGGTGCGTAAGTCTTCAATATACTGCCTGCTATCGGGTCGCTACTAGTAAAACGTCATGTGGATTGAATAATTTACAGACAACAGTGGCTATCAATACAGGACAAATAATTGCAGGGCATGGAGTGAGCTACTGAACGAACATCTTATCATACTGTGTGGTTTCCTGAAATAGAAACCAGGCATATCTGAGAATTTTCTGCGAATCCACGTCGAGTTTTTGGAAAGCTTCTTCGAATGAGAACAAATGGGAGGTATAGCTCTGCTCGTCGGGCATCCCTGTTCCCTCCTCTCTAACCTATTTATTAGCACACACAACAAGCAATTGTTTATTGTTGAACTTCAATTTGCAGAGAAAGTTGATCACGTACAGCGTTAGCTGGTATTTGGCCGACGTACCAATGGATGAAGTACACCCGGGAGGTGTCAACTTCGTACTTTGTGAAGGGATTGAGACTAGAGGGTGGATTATACGTCTTTGTAGAGACGAAGAATGGCTCCGAAGATTTAATTGGATTGTCTGACCATGCTATGTCAAGGTCCTGCGGAGGTATGGGAGCATGCGATGGGGTGTAAAGTGGTAGGAAGGTCGCGCGAAATCCTGACTTGCGACGCTGTATATCAGCACCAGCAATAGCCCTCCAATGTGACTGAACAAACCTCCTCATAAGCCTCGCGCAAGACGGCTGTTTCCATCGCCTCTCCTGCATCCTTCCTTCCTTTCGGGAAGAAATAGTGTTTCCGCCTAGAATCGTAGCATAGCTGTAGTATCTCAACATTAGCGAAACATCCTATGCGCTTGGGGGGATTATCATACCACTACTTTTTCTGTCTCAGGTTGGATGATGACCATCCCCACTCCTAACATGAAGTCTTGGGCGCACCTATGCAATCGTGCAACGTCGTGCCCTTAATATAGACATCGCAGGGTAGCGAGCTTGAGTACTCACCACAAGCCTTGCGACATAGATCTTCCTGAGAAAGAAGAGAATTTATATCGCGGCTGGGGCTGGGTTTTCTTTGTGGGCGCTGGAGGCGGTTTGGTGTCCGTGTGCGCCTGTGCATGACTAGTTTTAACGGGCGTTGGTGTTGCAGAGAACCGTCTGAAGAGATCCATCATGACATCAAATCCTGAAGGAAAGGAACGTGTTGAGCGGCCAGAGAGTGGCGAGCCCCTGTCCGCGGAAGCAAAACGATTATTTGTAGAGAATAGGTTATCTCGATTTCAATTGCGACGGAGTACCGATAAGTAATGAATATGGGATAGCAATATTACCTTCAACTGACATAAACCTCTCACTGGGAGTAGATATATTGCACGGTTCTACACGGGAGGACTATTGTTGGATATGTTATGCTAGCACACTGTGTAATTCATGGCGTATACATAGTTCCAATCGTTGCCTCATGCCGGGGGACCCAGTGCAAGAATGCTGAATTGCACACTCGACGAAGACGAGATGTAATTTTCTCTGATATACCTCGCGGCGTCCTGTGAGGCACACGGATGGTCGGTCGCAATTTGACCACCAAAGATTCAAGTGAAGACTCACGGCGAGGAAATCGTTGCATGGCCCCTGTCCAGCGGACCGCTTCTCGTCCCATCAAGTTCAATCAAACGCATCCCCGTCGTCTTCGTGTCCGCCGACCCCGACGCCCCCTGCGCTCCCACCGCAGCAACGCCATCCTTCACCGCATCAACAACCGCCGACGCCATCCCCGCCACACCCTGCCCAGTGCTCGCCTTCTCCCGCAGATCAGGCTCCGGCGCCGCGACGAACGCAGCGAAGTGCAGGTCCGTGTTCATCACCTCGTCAGTGACGGCCGACTGCCCTTGCGACGCCATGTCCGCGTGGATGTGGCTGAACAGGGTCGTCGTTTCGAGGAGATGCGCGCGCTCGTCGGGTGTTATGTCTGCGTGCACGAAAGTTCATGAGGAATGGCGCTGCACATCGTGAAGCGCAGCAACTCACTCTGGCACTGCTCGACGAATTGGTATAAAGCACTGTGGGGCGCGAAAGTCACGTCGCTCTGGCCGGGACGTCAGCGATCGCGGTCAACGAGAAGAAATAGACCACCGACGTTAATTAACGAATGCAGCAGCGCCATCGTCCCACAAGCATTTCTGATCTATGGCAGAAGGGTGTCAGCACAAGGAGAGCAGCCTAATAAGTAGATCACGTACAGTCTGCTTGATCCATATCACAGTAGGATCGACGGGAACCCCGCCACCCTCGCTCTTCAACTTCTCGTCTTCTGCTTGATGTTTCTCCTTAATCTGACCCGAGAGAGGAAATATGAGGATAAGAGCCTTGGTTGGCTGCGGAACCATGGCCAGTAGCTTCGGTTACCTGCCATCAGAATTCGCTGTCCTGCTGCAGCACGCATGAATAGCTACCTCTTCGTCCAAGCCATACACATCACCGAAGCAAGCCTGCGACGTGACGAGTCCGGCCCTCTTGGCCCACTATATACGGAGTCTGTTATCATCAGTAACCGAAACGATGCTGCGACCTACCGAGTTGAAGACCTGAACAAGACATACCGAAGGTCAATTACTGCTCCATGGTGCAAACCGCATTCCCTGCCTACCTCGGGGTTACATTCAAGAGGGATCCATTTGCCAGAAGAAGTCATATTTCAGAGTCGTCCTTTGGTGATAACCGTGACGCTCCCAAATGCTGTTGAGATGGGATCATGGGCGCTAACAGAGATAAGATCTTTTAGCCTCGGAGCATTTTTCTTCCTTGCCTCCATGTCCCAGAACAATTTCTTTCCATCCATCGGCGCAGTCGCTGAGGAAGCCGACAATACACCAGCGACTGTCCAAGCCCAACCCGATAAAGATCCTGATGCTACGCCAGCACGGGAGATTGAGTCGCTTTGTATGAAATGTGGAGAGCAAGTGCGTTTCTGTAGTGATAGTGTTGTTAAGTGATATGGCTTACTGATTCGAAGGAGCACTAGTAGGGTATCACTCGTATGCTCCTTACGTCGATACCGTACTTTCGAGAAGTCATCGTTATGTCGTTCCGATGCGAACATTGCGGGGCGACGAACAACGAAGTGCAGTCTGCGGGGGAGATCAGGCGTATGCTGGTATTCTCATAATATGAACGGCTCTATATTAACGTGATCATAGCTGAGGGAATATCATATACCGTCCGTGTCCTCGCCCGTCCGGACTTGAATCGCCAGATCGTTCGTTCAGCGACTTGTGACATTGCTATCCCTGAATACCAGCTCACGTTACCCGCATCGTCTCGAGGACAGCTTACCACCGTCGAGGGCCTCATCCGAGACGTCGTTGCCGATCTCAGCCTCGACCAACCCGTCCGAAAATATCAAGACCCCGAAAACTACGCCAAAATCCAGACGCTGATCGCCCAGCTCAAGGAAATCTTAGCGGACGAGGAGAACGATGACGACGACGATAAGGATGGGGAGAAGCCAGGAGTCGTAGTGCTCAGACATGCCGCTGACAAGGACAATATTCCTATGCCGCCGTTCACGATCAAGCTCGACGATCCGTCTGGGAACTCGTTCATCGAGTTCGTTGGGAGTATGGCTGATCCGAAGTGGACTATGAAGACCTACCCTCGAACGCTCCAGCAGAATATTGGTTTGGGCTTGGTAGCTGATGAGGGGAAAGAACCGAGCAAGGAGGTGGAAACGATCGGCGGGGACGGGGTGAATGAAGAGATATTCGTTTTCCATGGGACGTGCTCGAGTTGCGGGCACCCGTTGGATACCATGATGAAGAAGGTCAACATACCCTACTTCAAGGACATTATAATCATGTCCACGAACTGCGACCGGTGCGGGTACCGAGACAACGAGGTCAAGTCTGGCTCAGCAATCTCCGAGCAGGGCAAGCGGATAACGTTGAAGGTTGAGGATAAGGAGGATCTCAGCCGAGATATCCTCAAGGTTGGTCCTTTGCTCCATAACGCCTAATATCCTTCTCATACCTTGGTACACTAGAGCGAAACAGCAGGCTTGACAATCCCCGAGATCGACCTGGTGCTGTCACATGGAACTCTGGGTGGACGATTTACGACGCTGGAGGGTATATTGGAACAAGTGTACGAGGAATTATCAGAGAAGGTGTTCGCGGGGGACTCGAAGGATGCAAAAGACGGCAAGTCCTTCGAAGACTTCCTGAAGAACCTCAAAGAGGTATGTTACTTTTCGTTCCCTTCCATCGAGTCATAATCAACCGGCCACAGGTCAAGAACGCCGAGCGACCGTTTACGCTGATCCTCGACGACCCTCTCGCCAACTCATACGTGCAGAACTTGTACGCGCCCGACCCAGACCCAAATATGGAAGTCGAGATGTACGACCGCACGTTCGAGCAGAACGAAGAACTAGGGTTGAATGATATCAAAGTCGAGGGGTATGACAACGACGTCGAGGCTGCAGAGGGAGCAGAAAGCAGAGAAGGAAGTCTTAAAGTCATAGATCTGTATTATCTTTTATTCCATATTTTCTCCGACCTGTCGCAAGCTGTTGCTGATTGAGGCCCCTGGCAGGCCTGATCATTGTAGTCACGTGTCCTTGCAAGTCAGTTTTGCTTCCGCGGACAGGGGCTCGCCACTCTCATGGCCTGCTCAACACGTTCCTTTCCTTCAGGATTTGATGTCCATGGATCTCTTCAGACGGTTCTCTGCAACACCAACGCCCGTTAAAACTAGTCATGCACAGGCGCACACGGACACCAAACCGCCTTCCAGCGCCCACAAAGAAAACCCAGCCCCAGCCGCGATATAAATTCTCTTCTTTCTCAGGAAGATCTATGTCGCAAGGCTTGTGGTGAGTACTCAAGCTCGCTACCCTGCGATGTCTATATTAAGGGCACGACGTTGCACGATTGCATAGGTGCGCCCAAGACTTCATGTTAGGAGTGGGGATGGTCATCATCCAACCTGAGACAGAAAAAGTAGTGGTATGATAATCCCCCCAAGCGCATAGGATGTTTCGCTAATGTTGAGATACTACAGCTATGCTACGATTCTAGGCGGAAACACTATTTCTTCCCGAAAGGAAGGAAGGATGCAGGAGAGGCGATGGAAACAGCCGTCTTGCGCGAGGCTTACGAGGAGGTTTGTTCAGTCACATTGGAGGGCTATTGCTGGTGCTGATATACAGCGTCGCAAGTCAGGATTTCGCGCGACCTTCCTACCACTTTACACCCCATCGCATGCTCCCATACCTCCGCAGGACCTTGACATAGCATGGTCAGACAATCCAATTAAATCTTCGGAGCCATTCTTCGTCTCTACAAAGACATATAATCCACCCTCTAGTCTCAATCCCTTCACAAAGTACGAAGTTGACACCTCCCGGGTGTACTTCATCCATTGGTACGTCGGCCAAATACCAGCTAACGCTGTACGTGATCAACTTTCTCTGCAAATTGAAGTTCAACAATAAACAATTGCTTGTTGTGTGTGCTAATAAATAGGTTAGAGAGGAGGGAACAGGGATGCCCGACGAGCAGAGCTATACCTCCCATTTGTTCTCATTCGAAGAAGCTTTCCAAAAACTCGACGTGGATTCGCAGAAAATTCTCAGATATGCCTGGTTTCTATTTCAGGAAACCACACAGTATGATAAGATGTTCGTTCAGTAGCTCACTCCATGCCCTGCAATTATTTGTCCTGTATTGATAGCCACTGTTGTCTGTAAATTATTTAATCCACACGACGTTTTAGCCAACCAAGTATTTCCTGGCACCGACACCGCGAGCCAACAAAAACTGTATGTGTCGTTCCGAGCTTTGTAGTGATTTCGAAGGGAAAAGAACCCATTTCGTCGTGAATCCGTGATCGTACAAGGGTGAGATGTGTAGAATAGCGAGGAGAGGCAGGTGGTGACGAGCTATGGTTCCATTATTCCGTTGTTTGTTCTTTTGACGTGAGGGGGACCGGGCTCTTGAAGCACTCTTGCATGCTACGGTAGGTTGGTCGTACTGAACGTAGCGGCCTCTGTTAAAAGACCTCACGTTGAAGATTAGGTCTCAAAATTAACACCTGCGCGACCGCACCAACGACCAACCGACCTCAAGCTCCAGTTCAGACTGCGCGTCGCCATTCGCTCCCCGCATGGTTGGGTACCACGGTAGGGCGGGGGTGGACGCGTAAGCATAAAATGGAAGATGATCGTGTTGGGTTGGCGAAGTTCGACGCCTTTCACCTATCGTCGCCTCTTTCTGGTGGCGATTTTGATTGGCACTCTAGCGGGCCAACGAGACTGACTATACGACGTCTCGAAAGGCAACTTGGACTCCCGTCTAAGTAAAACGCTCACCAAAAAAAACAAATAATAATAATCCAGCAATTCAGTAATCATAAGCACGGCCAAATAATGTGTCTCGCTGAGTTTAGACTCGAGCACTGGTTCAGGACTCCAACCACCCTGAAGAATGGATGAAGCCCCAATCATTGTCGAACCTCGCGGATCTTACAAACTACCGGCAGGCAAAGTCGCATGCTGGCGTTCTACAAGCATATACAAGTATGATGTGCCACTAATCACTGCAACCTTGCCCAATTGTTTACATGTCTGTGGCGCTTAGGACGCCCGGTGGAAGACCCCAAACATGTCACAGCGGAAGAGGCTGATAGGGCGGAAGCGCGTGCTATACAGTTGGCAAATTTTGTTCCTTTTGAAGGCATACCTAGTGAGTTTGCCTCCACCTCACTATCAATGTGTCAGCCCTGATTCTGAATGACTTAGGATCTGAGGCTGCCACCCTCGCCCAGATCTTGCAGAGACTAGAGCAAATGGAAACAAATATCAACCATCGTTTCAATCACATAGAGGAGAAGATAGATAATCTTGAGAAGAAGATCAATAATGTGGAGGTTATTGCCTTGAAGGTACCCTTTCGAAAGCTTTGGATCAAGGATAGATTTTGACTGTCTCCAACAGGCACTAAATGGCACTCGAAGTGATGGTACTTAGATTGAGTACGAGCTTATACCCTTTACCGACGGCAAGCTTCCGTTCCATCAAACTGTAAATGCTGCTTATAATAAATATGCGCCCTCAGTACCTGCTGACAGTATCGATTTTGTAGTACCAGGTCGATACCCAGCCACCCTACGTTTACTTGCGACTTGCTACCGACATCGCCAAGCTGCAATCAGCTCAACTCACTCAATATCTTTCGTCCTATGGTGTTGCAGCCGCAGCAATGCCAACAACAGTGAAAGCGAAACGCAAAGAATTGTATAGAATAATTGGTGTTTCTGCTGATCTGCTGTCGGCCTATGACGCCTTGTCACCATAACTTGAAGAGTTCCATATTTGTAGTTGTAGGAGCGAACATATATAACTACAACAAATAATTTTCAGGTGCTACGAGAGCGCACAGAATCCAGATCTTGTCTTGTGCCGGACAGAACTGAGGTCGCCGGACCTACCGGCCCACCAACACGGCGCTAGATTTGTAAGTTCACGTCCTGTCACTGACAGTCGCCGTTCTCGACAGCGAGTTCACGGCGAGCGATGGCCAACCTGTCCAAGGACAAAGAGGCCTTGAAGCCAAACCCGCACCCTTATGCTATCAAAACTACATCTACCGCGCTCCTTTCTCGCTCCAACTCATCATCGCAAAGCGCAAGGCCAATTCACAATTACATCCCCAGTCCCAGCCCAAGTCCCACAAGGAGTCGGCCAAGTCAGAGGCAATATGGATATTCTCATGGAAGTGGTCACAGATACTCGAGAAGTCTTACTGGGGAGTCTCCGAGACCATTACCAGTGCCGCCGTCACCATCGCCGACGAAGCAATTGTACACCTCAGGGCACGGACATTCGCCTTCTTTCGACGTTGATCTACCCGCAAACCCCAAACTATGGACACCATCGCAGCTGGCGACATATCTCGCCACTGCTTTACGCGTTCGCTCGGGGGAATCGTTGCAATTGCCGGCCCCTGTCGCGCGCGACATCGCGGCTTTCGTCAAGACCTCGAAAATCACTGGGAAGGAATTTCTGAGGTTTAATGAGCACGATCTGAACGAGTACGTGATGCTGCTCGGAACGGCTGGACTTGAGCGTTGACATTTGCCTAGCTATGGCATCAACAAGTTGTGGTCGACTGCTCTCTTTGCGGCATCGCGTACTCTTAGGCAAAATGTTCTGAAGGGCCGCATTTGGGGGTTTGGCAGCAACGACTTCAACGGGCCTTCCAGTAATGATACTCCTTTCGGGGAACACGCCCAGTATGACTCCGCTTCTTCTACCTCATCTCTGGACATCGATAGATCTTATTCGGACAACGACTTTTTCGATACGACCTTTCAATCCAATGCCAAACACCCCTTGGACGACGTTACACCGGTCAAGCGCGCGCGAAAAGGTCGTGTTAGCGTAGGGAAACTGAAGAATGGCCGTGTCAAAGGGATGGTTGAAACTTTCGAGAGGAGTGGCAGCGTTGACGAATCCACGGGTAAGTCCCAGTCATTACTATTACTCTTTTAACGGCAATCTGAACGATTTTGGAGGCTGGTTAGGTCGTACTCGAAGCGGAAGTGAAAGTAGTGTCAGCGGTTCGGAGGATCCAGTGCATCCTACCCTACGCCCTCACCAAACAGGCACAGCTATCTATCATACTCAACCCCCGCAGTTCCTACCACCTTCCCACCAAGTATCCGAACCCCTTCAATCCGATGCTGATACCTACGACACTGCTACTGAAGGCGGACAATATGACACCGCTACTGAGGGCGGTGATGAAGGCGGCGGATCTGGAGAGCCAAGTCCGCAGGCTCCGAGATTCGAGCGCGTTGCTCAGGCAGACGAAGAACTATCCATGGAAGAACTCCTTGCCCAAATAGAAGTAGAGAAATCCAGCGGCGGGGTCCATGCTTGGGAGCTCGACGGGAATGGCACTGCTATCATCACCATGAAACATCTTCCTACAACTTCAGAGACTCCAGTTGAACGATCAATCTCTAGTGTGGATAGTTTGAAAGGGAGGCCGCTTCCCCATCCCCCTGCTTCTGGATCTCCCGTGGTATTTCTTCCCGCTGCTCAAACACTCCCCTCACAGTCCACCGGCTCGCGACAGTTACCAGCCCTACCCAACTCCCACATTCACGCGCCGAAACCGCAACATGGCTCCCTCCGCGGCCTCGGCGCGTCCTGGAATGCTGTCGACGGCGATGGAGTCTCCCTGCTGACGGGCAGTGTCGATTCTCTCCTTAGCACTACCGACGACGGTGCATTGGAGGGCCAGAATGGGAGCTTCGGGAACAGCGACGGGTGGACGAAGGCACCTAGCGAAGCAGGAAGCGGGAAAGCGAGTAAGCGAATAAGAGTGAGCGGCGGCAGTGGCCTGAGTAGTGGGAGCGGGAGAGTTAGTATGAGTCGAAGAAGTAGTGGGCAGACGAAGAGGGCAGGTATTTCGGAAATCTTTGGGATCTCTAAGGAGGAGGATTCCGTCGTTGAATCCACCGAGCCTGATGGCGCAGACGCGCCCACAGTGGATTCGAACGAGGCCGAGGAGGCGTCGAAACGAGCGGCGTTGGAGGGTTTGTTGCTTGATAAATCTAGAGCGCTAGAAGAGTTGCAGGAGCGCATTACGGAGAAGGAGAGTGAAGCCCGGGAATACGCAGCCGAGAAGGCGGCTTGGGCTGAACGGGAGCAAACCCTGCAGACTGAGCTTGCAGACGCGCTAGCCTTGGTTGAGTCGTACAAGACACGCCTAGGCGAGGCTGAGAAGAGGGTGGAGGCTCTGGAAGATGCGGAAGAACGAAGACGACAATCTGAGACGTCCGTGACCAAGGACCCAATTTCCGCCACGACCAGGAACAAATCCCAGAAACACGCCCAGACGTTCGGTGCCGGCTTCAACTTGGGTCTCTTCATGAACTTGGTCCCCCAGTCCGTCCTGGGACGCGTATTCCGGCCACAAACTGTCTCGCCTGACACGCCGTCGTCGTCTCGCTCGCCGACAGCTGTTGGCGTTGGCAAAGATGACGTTGAATTGGGCGAAGCCCAAAAGGGGTTCCAATCTGCCACTGCATCCCCTTCCGCACCGGGAGCTCCCTCGACATCATCTAATCGCTGGAAAGACTGGTTGGCGTTATCCCCGGTGCCATTGTACTCGGGATCCGGGATAAGTGATGACAGCTCCGAAAATGGGGAAGGCCATCCCCGCCAATTCCCTCCTTGGAGCAATCCTGCCACTATCCGTGCACTGCCCCCATACGTCTTCCTCGTTGGACTAGGTGTCGCTGCCGTTGTTCTCCGAGTTGTTTTGAAGCGCGTTGGTTATCGACTTGGACTTGGTGTTGGCGTGAGGCGGTGAGATCTAATCGAAATTTGACAACATCCTCATCTTTACTGGTTTCTTTCCTTATATATGGTTCTCCCCCGTCCTCTCTGAATATCGTTGAATTATTTTTGCTGACCATTCACGAACTGTCATGCTCACGACTATTGATGAACTTCATGATCTACCCCTAGCTTATGATATATTATATTACCTGTGTAGGTATAGCAGTATAGCTTTCCATCGTTATTGTCCGCATCACATAGGTTCGCTGTGGTTTCGACGTGTCCACTTAACGAACTTTACACGCGCACAGCATATGGTACAGTATACGTATATCTTCTCGTCTTCTGTGTTGCTGACTGCACCGTTCCTTTCTCCCCCACCATGTCGACACCACCGCGCCCCATATTGAACCCCATTTCAACGAGTAAGAGTGCGGACGATGAGGACAAGTTCAATCCATTTTCTTCGCATCTTGGCGATCGGTAGTGACTGATGATCATAATAGTCTCTTCAGCAAACAACTTGATGTGGACGACAATGATGATACGCTCTACTCTTCGTAAGTGTCTTTCCTTGGAGACCACATCATGGCGACTTGACAGCATTGGTTCTAGTGTCCGACCGTCAAACCTGATCGATGATCAGTGAGTTTGCGTTTTGAGGTTTAGAAGAATTGACCAAGAAAATGGGGATGTAGAGTGCTCATGCTGTTTGAAAAGCAGACGGAATTGATACAGCAACTAGTCGAGTGGCAAAGCAAGCAGGACGAGCACACAAAGGAGCAGATTAGGCTCTTAAGTGAAATCAACGCGCGACAGGATACTGAACGTGAGAGACTCAATTCCACATCTATCTTCGCGAGCTTAAGGATGCTTAGGTGCCTCGCGAACGACGGCACCATCGGTTCCCGTTCGCAGCGCTTCAGCGTGGAACCCACTTCTCCGATCGACATTAAAGAAGATGGGCCCCACTATTGACAGATGGCGCGGTGGCCTCGATACGTTACTTATCTTTGTGCGTGGTTCCCAATGTCGAGAACCCGTTATTCACTAGATTCTTTACTCAGATCGGTTTATTCTCTGCCATCGTCACCTCTTTTCTGATCGAAGCTATCGGAAACCTGAAACCCGATCCGGCGGACAAGACTAATGCCTTACTTGCAAACCTCACGGAGATCATCGTGTCTATGGGCAGAATAAATGTATCAGAGCCCCTTCACTTGATTGAGCCAGAGGGATTCGAGCCGGAACCGGAAGATATACGCCTCAATATTTATTGCTTCGTGTCTTTGATTTTCGCGGTAAGTCCACTTCTTCATCCGAAAGCAAATTCTTACTTTCTGGGAACAAATGTAGCTTTGTACTGCCGCATTGGCCGTGGTGGGGCGCGATTATTTGACGAGACTGACCCGACCAGACGGAGACGCGATTAGCCGCCTGACCGATATACACCGCAGATGGAAAGGTGCCCAAACATCTCTGGGCCCATTCTTAGAGACGTTGCCCATGACTCTCACGTTGCCCGTGTTCATCTTTGCACTGGGTTTGGTTGACTACATTACATCAATATCCATCAAATTGGACGAACGAGGCCAATACCTGGACAGCGCTTTCATCATTGGCGGCGCAGCAATATCGTTGACAGCCTTGATGGTACTCTTCACTGTCTACCATGGAATTTGCCATCCTGCGACCTCCCCATTCCAAAGCGGAATCAGGACCCTCCTCAGATTGCGCGAGACGTGGAAAGCTGACGATCAGCCGCCCTCACCCTGTTTGAGTCAGGACAATCTGAATGCTTTCCACGAACTCATCCAGGACACTCATGATGACGAGACTCTGACTCATGCAGTCGGACCATTGAATTCCCTGCTCAAATCGCAATGGTCTTGGGATGAGAAAGAGGTTAACACTGTCCTCCATCTCCTCTCCTTTGAGGCGTCTCTTCAGTGCCAAATGAACGTTCTCAACGTGCTGGCGAAGCGAGACATATCAGGAATTACCAGCGTACCTATCGGCCACAGGGTACAGGTCCTCAGTGCTGTTCTGGCGGTCGAGAAATACCGCGTCAGGACCAACCTCCCGCCTGGCAATTTAGACCAACTCGTGAAGTTCCCTTTCGTGACCGTGGTAGCCAAACTGGCCAGAAGCATCGTACAAGCCAATTTCTCCAACTGGGACCTTGACAAGAGCCCGCTCCTTGCACTCTTGAGTGTCACCGCTTACAAATATCATGTACATCCAGATCACCAATGGATCGTCGAAGTCGTATCATTCCACGCCCTGAAGATATTGACGGACGTCTTCGGCCTGGAATTCTTCAATTCCCATGACCCAGAGTTCATCAACGAGCGCCTGGACGAAGTATTCGGTGCCCATGCCCTAGACTTTTCCGAGTGCCAGATGTTGGCGGTTGGTCTTGCCATTTCCCAGGATATCCAACCCCATGTTTTCCAAGGGATGATGGGTTGGATATGCACCAAAATCTCATCGTCATCCGAAGTCCAACTATTTTCTATCCACGTCCTCACAGAAGTTCTCAACCTCGTTTCGATCGACGAGAATAAGCAGATGTATCGGCCCCTATTCCGGCTATGCTGGTTCGTAAACCACATCAGCGAATCCCTCTTCTTCCCGGCCAATATCAACGTCAGCGCATCCTTTACCATGCAAATGGCTTACACCATCCAGAATAGATGGTGCTCGCTCGAAGTAGTCAAGCCGACTCTGTGGTCGGACAGCGTCTTCACATCCGTGATCAGATTTTTGGATCTGGCTGAAGGCAACCTCGCGGAACTCGCTACCAGCCAAGAGCACCGAGACATCATCCCCCAAATCAGTGCCGCGTTAGGAGGCCTTTGCGTGCTCCTTTCATCCGTGAATCCAGTGACAATAACTGAAACAGATAACCGTCAGAGGAGAGTCGAGTTTACGCATCAGCTGTTGCGTGTATGCATCCAGTATATTACCCATGAAGATCGAACGACTGGCGAACTGATTCTTCCGGAGCGTACGCTGGAATCACTGTTGGCGAGTTTATCACGGTTGGTCAAAATGGTGAAGATGGAAGAAATAGACGAATGGCTGCGAGTACAACTTGCAGTTCTGCCCTTGGAGGCACCAGTGGTTCGCCGTAATTGATTGTGAGGTTATGAAACAACCTGGCCGCGTCTAAAGCTAATTCACTATATAGGAACATGCAATATATGGGCAACGACCAAGGGTGTTCGGTTATGGCTGTAGACGGCAAGCCTAAGGACGCACATCCGACTCAGGAATCGGCACTTCGGTCAGGAGACTTCCCTGCTGCTCGGGGCCAGGCTTGTCCTGACCACAAGCCACGTTCAAGCTTCCTCCCGAAATTGTTTCTGAGATCATGATGTATGCCTGTCGACAGGAGTGCGCTAGCCTCAAGACGAGCTACGCCCTTGTCCATAGAGTATGGCGCACACTAGGACAATCATCCCTCTTGCATTTCATCAGCGCCATCGAGGCAAATTCAGATTTACTCACTTTATAAGAAGTATCTCGAAACCCGCAGCATCCAGGCCACCCTCTTTCCTCACGTAGAGAGCCTCGCGATCGGCCCCAAACGTCCGTTCACCGAGCCGCTATCTTCCAGCGGTTAACATAGGCGGGCACCTCGATCCTACCCATACATACCCTGCCTTGAATGCAACATCCCGCCCTTTCTGCCGTCGTTCGTATGCACTGGCCACTGGGTATGTCCACTTCGTCCATTCCCATTTCCGTCCATAACCTTACTAATCCAGGCCCTGCAGACTACTGGTTGATTTTTCTAAGAACATCAACCTGACGCTGCCGTTGTTCTCCGAGTTGTTTTGAAGCCCGTCGGTTATCGACTTGGACATGGTGTCGGCATGAGGCGGTGACATCTAATCGAAATTTGACAGCACCCTCATCTTTACTAGTCTCTTTCCTTATATATGGTTCTACCCGTGTCGTCTCTGAACATCGTTGAATTAGTTGTGCTTCCGTTCACGAACTATCATGCTCACGACTACTTACTTACGAATGCCACGATCTACCACTAGCTTATAATATATTGTTTTTGTAGGTATAACAGTATACATAGCTTTCCCGTCGTTATTGTTGGAACCAGGTTCGCTGCGAAGTTTTCTCCTTATACAGACGACGTGTCCAACTCACGAAAATTACCCGCGCACAGCATATTATATACGTATATGTCTTGGTCTTCCGGGTTAGTGACTGCACCGTTCCTTTTCTCCCACTATGTCGACGCCACCCCGACCCGTGCTGAAGTCGATTTCAACGAGCAAGAGTGTTGACGATGAGGACAAGTTGAACCCATTTTCTCGGCGTCTTGGCGATCGGGAGTCACTGATGCGATCGTGACAGTCGGTCCCGTGTCTTCAGCAAACCACTCGATGCAGACGACAATGATGATACGCTCTATTCTTCGTACGTGTTTTTTCTGCCCACTGCGCAACCACGTAAGCTCACGAATTCGTAGGCGGCTTGACAGTATTGGGTCTGCAAGTGTCCGACCTTCAAATCTGATTGATGATCAGTGAGTGCAAAAAAAGCAGGTTCACTAGAAGAATTGAGCAAGAAAATGGCATTCTAGGGTGCTCATGCTGTTTGAAAAACAAACGGAGCTGATACGGCAACTGGTCGACTGGCAAAGCAAGCAGGATGAGCACACGAAGGAGCAGATTAGGCTATTGAGCGAAATTAACGCGCGACAGGACAACGAAGGTGAGAGCCTCAAAGTTTCACGCGTATCCTCGTGGCCAGGAGATGGCTGAAGGATAATTAGATGCCTCGAGAACGACAGCGCCATCGGTTCCCGTTCGCAGCGCTTCAGCGTGGAACCCACTTCTCCGATCGACGTTGAAGAAGATGAGCCCCACCATTGACAGATGGCGTGGTGGCCTCGACACATTACTTATCTTTGTACGTGGTCGCTGATTACTGGAATGCGTCACTCACTAGATTTCTCAATCAGATTGGTTTATTCTCTGCTATCGTCACATCTTTTTTGGTGGAAGCCATCGGAAACCTGAAACCCGACCCGGCGGACAGAACTAATGTATTACTTGCAAACCTCACAGAAATCATCGTGTCTATGAGCAGAATGAATGCATCACAACCCCTTCCCTTGACTGAGCCTAAGGAATTTGAGCCGGAACCGGAAGATATCCGCCTCAATATTTATTGCTTTGCCTCGTTGATTTTCGCGGTAAGTCCTTCTCCTCCATCTGCAAGCAAGTACTCACTTTCTAGGAACGAATGTAGCTTTGTACTGCCGCGTTGGCCGTGGTGGGTCGCAGTTACTTGACGAGACTTACCCGACCAGACGGAGACGCGATTAGCCGCCTGACCGATATACACCGCAGATGGAAAGGTGCCCAAACATCTCTGGGCCCATTCTTAGAGACGCTACCCATGACCCTCACGTTGCCCGTGTTCATTTTTGCGCTGGGTTTACTTGACTACGTCACGTCTATATCCATCAAATTGGACGAACAAGCTCAATACCTGGACAGCGCCTTCATCATCGGCGGCGCCGCAATATCGTTGACCGCCCTGACAGTACTCTTCACCGTCTACCACGGAATATGCTACCCCACCACCTCCCCATTTCAAAGCGGAATCAGGACCCTCCTCAGATTGCGCGAGACATGGAAAGCTGACGATCAGCCGTCCGTGCCTTCTTTGAGTCAAGACAATCTGAATGCTTTCCATGAGCTCATCCAAGACACTCATGATGACGAGACTCTTACTCATGCGGTCGGTCCGTTGAATTCTTTGCTGAAATCTCAATGGTCGTGGGATGAGAAAGAGGTTAACACGGTGCTACATCTGCTCTCCTTCGAGGCGTCCCTTCAATGCCAGTTGAATGTCCTCAACGTGCTGGCGAAGCGAGACATCTCAGGGATTACCAGCGTATCTATCGGTGTCAGGGTCCAGGTGCTCAGTGCCGTTCTAGCGGTCGAGAAGTACCACGTCAGGACCAACCTCCCGCCCGGTAATTTCGACCAGCTCGTGAAGTTCCCCTTCGTCATCGTGGTCGCCAAATTGGCTAGGAGTATCATTCAGACGGACTTCTCGGACTGGGACCTTGACAAAAGTCCACTGCTCGCCCTCTTGAGCATCACAGCGTACAAACACCAAGTACATCCGGACCACCAGTGGATCATCGAAGTCGTATCATTCCACGCCCTGAAGATATTGACGGACGTCTTCGGCCTGGAATTCTTCAATTCCCATGACCCAGAGTTCATCAACGAGCGCCTGGACGAAGTATTCGGTGCCCATGCCTTGGACTTTTCCGAGTGCCAGATATTGGCGATCGGTCTGGCCATATCGCAGGATATCCATCCTCATATCTTCCAAGGGATGATGAGCTGGATATGCACCAAAATCTCATCGTCACTCAAAATCCAGCTATTCTCCACCCACGTCCTCAAGGAGGTGCTAAAACTCGTTTCGATTGACGAGCATAGGCAGATGTATCGGTCGTTATTCCGGCTATGCTGGCTCGTGAACCACATCAGCGCATCCCTTGACTTCCCCGCCAATATCGACGTCAGCGCATCCTTCACTATGCAAATGGCGTCCACTATCCAGAAGAGGTGGAGCTCACTTGAAGTAGTGGAGCCAACTCTGTGGTCGGACAGCGTCTTCACATTCGTGATCAGGTTCTTGGATCTGGCGAAGGGGAACCTCATCGAGCTCGCCGTCAGCGCAGAGCACCGAGATATCCTCTCCCAAATCAGCGGTGCGCTCGGCGGCCTTTGCGTGCTCCTGTCCTCCGCAAACCCAGTGAATATAACCCAAGTGGGCAATATTCAGAGGAGAGACGAGTTCATGCACCAGCTATTGCTCGTATGCATCCAGTATATTACCCATGAAGATCGAACGACTGGCGAACTGATTCTTCCGGAGCGCACGTTGGAATCGCTGTTGGGGAGTTTGTCACGGCTGGTCAATGTGGTAGAGATGGACAAAATGGACAAATCCCTGCAATCGCAACTTGCAGCTTTGCCAATTGAGGCAACAGTGGTTCGCCGTAGTTACCATTGCGAGGTTGTGGAACAAGCTGACCGTGGTTAATATTTATTCACTATGTAGGAACATGCAATGTATGTACAACTAATCAAGGGTTTCGGTTATCGTTCGCTGGACATAGACAGCATTGAAGTACATCCGACTCAGGAGTCAGTACTTCAGTCAGGAGACTTGCCCACTCGGCGCTCAACGTTTTCCAGAGTTCTCCTGACCACCAACTTTGTTCAGGCTTCCTCCCGAAATTGTTTCTGAAATCCTGATGTATGCCTGTCGACAGGAGCGCGCTAGCCACAACATGCGCTACGCCCTTGTCTGTAGATCATGGCGCCTCCTTGGACTACAAATTCTATTGTTCATTCTGCGATCATGCTACTTGTGCTCAATGAATGCGAGCGCCATAGCGACAGTCTTGCCTTCAGATATCCGTGACGACAGTTGGAGGGGCATGGAATTATTGACATTGTCCTGACTTGGAATCCGGGAGAGATATCTGCGTACATATACATCGTAATACGCGAAGAAAATAGAAATAAAACCAAGGGGAGAGGGTGAAAATGAATCATCACAATATATATATATATATAACCGAGAAGCGATCATTCTAAACGCTCTTGAAACTTGCTCTCAACAGGGGCAGGTCCCGCTTCATTGGCAGCGTCGTCTGCATGCGCGTAGTCGCCTCCAACCGCCTCTGGCAGCGCATCTTCGTGATGAGAGACGTTATCTATCCAAAACAATATTGAGAAACGGTATAAAATAAGATGAAATTGAATTCTGTGCAAAAACGTCTCTACCTACCATTAGTAACTACTCTGTCCGCAGCAGGAGCGCTCGAGTCGCCATTCGTGTGCGGAGGGCGGCCTTCGGGAGCTTTCTCCTGCTGCCGCTTGCTGACCCGCCGAGTCAGATCGGCGCCCTCTCCCCCGTCTTCAGAAGTCGCGCGAGGGGGTGTCTTGACCTTTTTCTCGAGCTAAAGTGTATGCTGGTAAGCATCGATCACCCTACACGAACTCAATATCACTCACCGCATAGCCGTTGGGGCCCATCTCAATGGCTTGTCCCTTCACTGGGTGCGAATACGAAGGGGGCATGTCGGCACCATCAGCGTCCGCATATATATCGTCGTCGTCATGCTGTGCGCCATCCTCCTCCTCTTCGACGCTACTACCTTCATCGTCGTCATCTTCCTCCTCGCTGATATACCCAGCGGCCCTTACAGCTGCCGCAATCGGTCCACTTCGTTCAATGGTCTCGCTCGCGACCAAATATCTCGCACAAAGCATGCGGATGTCGTTCCACCACTCCATCATGTCCTCGCGGCTGCGGGCCCTGAAACTCCACGCATATGCGCTGCGACTCCCGATGTGCATCTTCTCGCGCAAAGAGCCCGTCTTGATGGCTCCCATGCCGTCCTTCCTGCCCTCGATGTGGAATTTGTGGGACTTGGCGCCAGAGCTCGAAGGCGGGCCAAGCGTGCAGGCAGGCAGGAATAAGGAGAAGATGGGCGACTGTCCAGCGTGTGTCGCGGGATCCGAGGAACCGTACTCGTGGAGGAAGCCAGCAGCCGTAAGCACATAGAACGACTCCCGGTACGTGCGTGTGTAGCGCTTCTTGCGTTCGAGGATGCCAGTGTGAACGGGAATGATGATGGGGTCATCTTTGCACGGGTACACGATCGTATCTGGGTTTCGAAGAGGTGTCTCGGGGTCAAGCAAGTGGTCCGAGCGGGCGCTGAAGCTGATCCACTCTCGATCAGGAGCTAGCGAACCAAAGTTCTCGGACAAGCGGGTGTGGATGTCGGCGATTTGTGACGTCATTCGGCCTTGCCACTCATCGTATGTTTGCCAGGCGGATTGTAGAGCTCGAACGATACCCTCTTCGAAGTGAGCGGAATTTTGCTGCATAATGATGATAGACTTCTGGAGGAGGTTTTCCTCGTGGACTTGCTTCTGTAGTTGGCGGACAACGGCTTGATTGGATACGTACCTGCCGCTGGTTGAGCTTTGAAGGTACAGGAAGACGTAGAAATGGACTCACGGATCGGTCTTACTAGTAACTTGGAGCGGACTGTTCTTGTAGGAGGAGATGGAGTTGGCGAGCTCGGCGACGAGTTTCGTGGATAGTTCACGCTCCCTTGCAACGCTTGTAGCCAATTTGCCAGTGTCGTTTTGGACATTCTGCACAGAATGAACGATTGCTCGCCTAAATGTGAAAGATTGTGCGCACCTTGACATGAGCCTTGATCTCTGCTCGGAGCTTCTGGAGATGCTGAACAATGGAACTATCGATGGTTCTGCCCAAGTTGGCATGCTGATCTGCTATGGAACGCGTTTTGTCGCGTATGTTGTAGTACACATCCTATAGATAGACGTTGAGCCTGAGCAATTTGATAATCGCTGGGCGCACACCTGTAACCCGCCTTCGCCCAAGAACTGGTTTCCCGCCCTGAAAGGAACTTGGATGACTGCCCCGAGCTTGATGAGTTCTCGGGCCGTGTTGTTGTGGATGTCAGCGATTCCCTGTAAGCGTCGGGGTCAGCTTCCTATCATCCCGCCTTTGCAGAGAGCGCACCTCGAAGTATGCGATTAGCTGCTTGACGATGGCCTTCCATGCAACAAATCGCTCGATGAGGACGTCAGAAGGGCGAAGGTCGTGGGGCGCGACGTTCTTCTTGATCAGCGACTGGTTTCGTGAGACCGTCGAGCCTTGCTTGGAAGCACGTGAGACTGAGGTTGCGCGAGAGAGCGATATGGTTTCTTGATTCATTGTGGAGACGGAGCGACGAGAATGGGGTTGTTGGGAGTAGAAGCGGGGCTGCACACTGCTCATTTTATGTTCGTCGGCGAGCGGACCTTGCAATGGTAATGGAGTTCTGACGTAGTTGAGCCGAGTTACGGAAGTCGCGGAGTCAAAAAGAATATCGATCGTGGAAACTTGTTTTCTCACAGTCACAATGACATTTACTGTTAGCGCAAGGACGCCTAATACGACCTGGAACAAAAATTGAGTAAAATGAAAATAGAGGAGGTAAAGAGAGTATAATTCACCGAAAAACTGGCGCATATATCACAATATTCCTACTGGTCAAGTTAATACCCCCTAAGTGGTGGCCTCCTGATTCAGAGCTAGGGACTAGCCAGGGGATCGGCATGTCAACGACGAGCAGAGATTGAGTCCATGAAAAATCCACAAGGCTGCGTTCCATTAAATTTCACAAGATAAACTTGGCCAGGCGCGTTGTGGGGGAAAGGAAGCAAGAGGGAGAGAAGTCTCGCCAACGTACTTATAGGTCTGACGCGGTCATGTGACCTGCGCAATATTAAATTCCCGATGCGCGTAGAGCCAGTAGGACGGGGACGTACAGTAGGAATAGGGTTGTATTGCAAGCGAGTTCTCAAATAAATGTTGCAACTTCAATTCTACCATATCCTGCTGGATCACACTAGAATCCAACTAGAACCTACCTCCCTGACACCACCTTCAGGGGTTTCCACAATACCGTGACTGACGCCCATGTCAGAGTGATGCAGCTCAGACGCTATTCTCCACAAAGCTAGCCATTCAAAAGAGGAAGTGCTATATGAGTATATTTTTATCCAAGCCATCCTGTATCGAAGTCGAGGAAGCTTCTTGAAAGTTCCTTGGTCGTGGTGAATACAAAACTGCCAGCCCATAAGTCAATTCTTACCGCTGCAAGTAGTATAGATGGAGGTGCTAGTTGATCGCGACCCATAATGATATGACATGTTACCGACATGATGAATATTGCTCGCATGCTTCGAATCTGGGCGGCAAAGACAAGTATAAGAGGATCTTGGATATCAGCGAAAGAATAGAGCAACATACTATCTACCAATATGAAGTTCTCGGCAATTTTCATCTTGGGGATCACTTATACTACCTACGCTCTCGTACCCCCTGCCGGAATGGACAAGGATAGTACACTCGACAAAGTAAGACCCATAGCTTGTCGACTTGGATGATATCCCACTCACACGCCTCATACACCTCTTATAGCGCCAATATGATCCTGTGTGCACCTGCACCTCAGGCTCAGCTACATATACTATCGCGCCACCCAGCTCTTCAAGTACCACCCCCACTGCGAGTACTCCGACTACAGGCTCCCCGCCCATAACCACTCCCACCGCTCCTCCCCAGAACGACTGCACCGCTGTTCCCAAGGCTACGTTCCTCCTACGCGCCTACAACAAGAATGTGAAGGATCACTACTACACCGCCAACGCCCCACAGATGGCCAGTGCCGTCGCCAACAACGGCTATGTGGAGGGCCCGCATATGGGGAGGGTGTACACTACGCAGGAGGCAGGGACGGTCCCGCTCTACCGCCTGTACAACGCCTCCGCGAAGGATCACTTTTACATGACGTCCACCGCGCAGAGAGACAACGCCGTGGCAGCGCACGGATATACGAGCCAAGGGATTGCAGCGTATATCTACAGGACGCAGATCTGCGGGAGCATCCCGCTGTATAGGCTGTATAGCGCGGAGGACATCGACCACTTTTACACGATACACCGGGGCGAGGTCGACAATGATGTACCAGGTCGCGGTTACGCTGACCAGGGCATCGCCGGTTACGTTCTCCCCCTTCAGTGAGGTACGCTCGCAGTTTTCGGACCGACTGAGAGGGTGTCGCTGACTGATGATGGCAGAAAGTCGCAAAACAGCCGAGTGTGTTTGTCAAGGCAGTGGCGTAAACCGACGTTATGCCTGTACTGAGGCTCAATCTATTCAGAATAACAGATCAGTAATTGTACGCATGTCACTGTCAAACCATTGAGAAGAGAGTGAACCCGAGTTTGCGAATTCCAGATATAGAAACAAATATAAGTCTCCCCCTGAGCGCCTGGGTAGGGCGTTCAGTGATAAATTCTCCATCAACCGGCACGGTTGCGAACGTCCCGAAGAACCCAGCCCGATTCACTCTGTCGTTGGCGGTTTGTAGCTGCACAATATTGGCTGCCCTCAGGCATTGCATGATGTCTGGGTAACCATTACATCTATTGAGATCCGTGAGCTCGGCCACAAATACGGGAGATAATGACCATCAATCTTACCCAGCTTGGGAGACAACCTGGTTGAAAATGCTCTTATGACAATATCAGAATGGGTACAATGGGTACGGAACTATAGGTCGAACTTCTGGAACAGCTCCATTGAAAGGGTGTTGAGAAGGTAGGAAAGATGAACTGGACATGGCTGCTCTGAAGAGGGGTGGACTGGTCCTTCCGTTCCGAGCGACGACGCGTTGTAACACAGAACCGGCACCTGGAGTTCATCGCTGAAACATACCTAGCACTTATCAGATGGGATGCCTACCTGCGGACTCTCTCCTATGGTGACACGATTTGGGTCACCTTCAAATTTGCTGATCTTGGGAAAAAATTGTGAGAAAATGATAGCATGGCAATGCGCAAGCCACGCTCAGCTCCACAGGAACCTCAATCGCCACCGATGTGAGTTCTCAAGCTAGCGTCCGACCGACCATTTCCCTCTCTAAATTTTTCTCGCTTCCATGTCCAACGCGGTGTAAAAGCCATGCATCGTGCAAGCCGTTTAGGGCTATCTATGTCATGTCAACGACCGCCAAATGCTCTCTTCGAGAGGGTGATCGTCAATACTTCAGAAGGCCAAATCTTCATCAATGGCGCTCACCGACGCGTGTGATCGAGGCATGTAACTCACCTTGACGAAAACTACTAGCTGAAATCGAATTCAGCATTCTTACACTGCGTGCAGAGCCGATTCTATGCGGTCAACGCTCTCAGTGGTGAGGCGCTTCGGGCGACATTAGGGCAGGTTACCATTGACGCGCGCCACTGGACCAAAGAGTAAGTTTTTACCGTCGATCGATTTACAGAGTGACCTGACAGGCTACCTGGCTCAACCTCGAAAGCATACGAGGAGATCGCAGATTTCCTTGAGCGCATCGTCTGGTCATTTGTCCTCACGATGTATGTAGTTTGACGGTAGTTTGACGGTCTTCGGTGGGTGGACGAATGACTTCGCCGCGCCACACGCCCACTTTCGCGTAGTTCTCCTGTAAGTACAAGTTCATATTTTGTTGTACCGTCGACTCACAGAGTAACATGACAGGCTATTTGTCGACTGGACATAACGGCAGCAGATCAGATCATAGTTTTGATGATTTCTTTCTGTTCGCTTGTTGTAGTTTGAGGACAGCTGGGTGCTAACTTAAGTGGGTGATACATCAAAGACAATACTTACAGTGCGGGGACAAATTAGTCACTCCTTCGTGGCCAGTGGTCTTGTTCGGTGGGCGAGCGGTCTCATTGTTCGTCAACGGCCACATTCTGCAGAAACGGCCACAGTCCACCACGGAAGTACATATAACTTTGCCAAAAAATAGATTTCCCAACAACTCAACCCTTCCTGACTTCTGTTAATACTAAATGGCGCTCCTCGACAGAGACTACTCCTCCTCCACTCTGCTCAGGGTGATTGAGTCGCCTATTAATCACCCAAGATTGTTCCCCTGACTCACACTTCCCAGAAATTCAACGAGGCCCGTGACAATTTGCGAGTATGCCCCCATGGCTGCCAAGCACGTGTGAGTTCCCGGCTTGCCTTTTTTCAACTTAATTACAACTCACTAACCTCAACATACAGAAATGCCCACAGCTTCTTGATGCAAGCAACTTCTCCTACATTCGTATTTGGAGTGAACCTGTGAGTCCACGAACAACCGAGACTTCAATATCTGACATCGTCCTTCCCGGCAGGCCTTCGCCGAAGATCTGACTCTTGCCCAAGCTCAGCCCGCGTTTGGACTGGCTCCTCTAGCTCCTGCTATATCCCGGGGATTCTTAGCCCCCGCAGAACCCCCAGCTCTTCCATTGCCGATCTCTTTCGCTGCCATCATCTCGGGACGTCGTATCGATGGCCTTCCTGAATATCAAACCATTTTCCCCAGTTGTGACACTTGTGTTTATTGTTTCAGAGTACGTTGACTCTCTTTGTCATGGGTCATACCTTCTTAACCCTTGCTGCATTTGTAGTTGAGACCGGTTCAACGCATCGTCTACAAAGCTGTATCATTGAGGTGCCACGGGAAGTCGATGACGATGTCCGAATTTCTGCGCACTGTTGTGACGACTGTGTTCTTTTCAATCCGAGTATACCCTCTTATTTTATTATCCGCCGTGCGCTGACCTGCTGCCAAGGACGTACTTCCGCACCTCTCAAACATCGAAGCTTGCAGAATTATCTTGCGGATTAATCTGAGGGACATGGTGACGCTAGGACAGCGCGGAAGTACAGTTTATGTACAAGTGAGCTAGAGCAAGACACTTAGATGATATCAGCTTTGCTAGTTTCTCTCTTCATTGTCTTCATTACACCACGCATCGCATTGATATGGAACGGGATCCGACGGCTGGGACGTCGTTGTCACTCTTGATGCAGATATATCAGGACCGACGCAGCGCCCCGCGATTCGAATCACGTAGAACCGATCCATTCGGGAAGAGAAACCATGTTATGGCGCTTATGGTGATGGGATGTCGAGGAACATGACGAAACTGTCAACCTGCGACTACAAGTACGTATTGAGTGGTAGGTAACATGTTTTTCTGTGGAATGAAGACTATAACCGACCGTGACGGCGACAGCGACGGTGCCATGTCAGTCATGCTATTGATTGCATTGCCGGGCGATGCTATTCTATGCTTCGAATCACGGTCAATACTACGCAGCTTGAGGTCGCAGCTAAGAATATGCAATAATTCTCTAGCCCAAGTATAAAAGCAGTTCGTATTCTACGACATATACCAGCACTCTACACTTCTAACGTTTCTCCACTTCAACAAATCACGACCACTACTGGTACCAGCCCCACCCTTAATACCTATCAACCATGAAGTTCTCCGCTTCTTTCGTCTTCGCAATCGTATACGCGACCCAATCGCTCGCTCTTCCCACCGGGATTAATGCCGACGGCCAACTCATAGAGGTAATTGACGTCGCTTTCTAATCTTCTAGGCAATGCGCTGATGCTAGAAATCGCTAGCGCCATTACTCTGCTCCGGCTCAGCCTGAGACGTATATCCTACCAAGCCCTCCGTCGAACACATATGTCCCTCCAGCTAACACTTACGTCCCCCCTGCCAACACATATGTCCCACCGGCCCAAACATACGTCCCTCCTGCCCCTCCTTCCAGTACCTACGTTCCACCAGTCGAGACTTATGTCCCGCCGGTCAACACGTACCCTTCACCTAGCCCTCCTACCACCTATGTCCCTCCCGCCCACTCGACGCACACCCCACCTACAACCACGCACACCCCTCCTCCCCCTCCCAAAGACGATTGCTCCGCTGTCCACAAGGCCACCTTCCTCCAGCGCGCCTACAGCGGCGGCGCAACCGACCACTTCTACACCACCAACGCCAACGAGATGACCAACGCCGTCTCCCACCTGGGCTACACGAAGGAAGCGCATGCGGCGAAGGTGTACAACACGAAGGAGGCGGGTACGATCCCCCTCTACCGCTTGTTCAGCCCCTCTGCCGGGGATCATTTCTACACGACTTCGATCGGGGAGAGGGACAACGCGGCGAAGGCGCTTGGGTATAAGAGCGAGGGCGTCGCGGCGTACATCTACCAGAAGCAGATTTGCGGGAGCGTACCGTTGTACAGACTGTACAGCCCCTCGGCCACGGACCACTTCTACACGATCTCGAAGAGTGAGGCCGACAACGCCGCCTCTAAGCTTGGGTACGCGAACGAGGGAGTTGCTGGATACGTCCTTCCCCCTCACTAAGGTACGGTTAATGTGCCCTTTGAAAGATCCTTCGCTCACCAATGAATGCAGTGCACCTAGTAGGTGACCGCGCTGAAGGAGCGCACCTTTTTATTTCTTCAGAGCCCCTCTAATGATCGTCTTACTTCATGAACTTTTACCGTATTTGCTTTGTTATTGCTTTGTGTGCTTCGACTTCTTTGCCAAATTCACATTTGCGTCCCCATTGACATTAGTTGTGTTGTATTCACTGTGATGCAACAGACAAGAACCAAGAAAGAACCGACGGATAAAAGTTGTCATGCCGCAGACTCAGAGGGGCAGGCGATCAATGCCTCCTGGGGAAGCGTATGCACAACAATCGCCTCCTTGGGGCGTATCCCAACATATTGCGCCACGACGTCGACACCCAAAACTGGTGAAGTGATTCCGTGCCTGTCAACGATCAGCACCCGTCTTCACAAACAACTTTGGCAGATGACTTACTTGGCTTGCAGATGCTCAAAAACCAACCCCTTCTTTACGAAGTTGGGGAAGAAGTGTGTGCATCGATTACATGTGTATAGAAAGGTTCTTGCTAACGCTACCGGGTCCTCGCGTTGTTTGACGGCGATGGCATCTGAGGGAGAAAGGATATAGAAGTTGGGATGAGAGTGAGAGGAAGTTTCGACGGAGTGATAGACCTAGAGAGCGTAGTGTAGAAACAAGGGCTGAACACCAAGAGCCTCAATCCAAAAAGAGCGAACTTACGCATTCACGCCAAGTCATAGCCGGTCTACCTGTGCGCTCAGGACAATCCATACATAGGATCCTCGCATCAACCCGATCCAAATCCTTTGGTTTGGCTGTCTCCATTCTGAGAGCCTCTCCACCCACGCCCGTATTTAGCAGTCTGATGAGGGCCCCAACGGCCGCAGAACCCCTCGAGTTCCATTGAAGCCCGCTGCGAAGGAGACCGTCGCCGTGGCGGCGCAATACAGGGACAATATCCGCCCAAGATATCCATACCCTCCTTGATTCGGACGGCCCCGGAGCCGGGATCAGCGTTGCGACTGGCCTTGAAGCCGAGGAAGAGCGCGAAATGGGAAATGGAGGCGTGGAGGAGGATGGCGAGGATGAAAGAGACGTTGAGGGCGGAGGAAGCTCCAAGACCGTCGTAGCGAGGTCGAGGTCTTCGAGCTGTATCTCAGTTCGAGGGGGTGTATCCTTTTTGAGTTTGTCTACAGGACGTGGGTTCTTCTCCGTCTCCTTGTCACCATCCTTGGTCGATGCCTTGTTCTCCTTCTCGTCGTGCTCGTCGTTCGCGTGGTTTTGCTTTTTTGCTTCTTCGCTGATACTGGCACGTACAACCTTTAACACCCTCTGCCGCCGCCTGAACCCCCAGCCTTCAATCTCGCTCTTCATCTTCTCCCTCAGCTTCAGATGTGCAAAGTTCGGGTGATCGATGCCCAACCCCTCCTTGCCCCTTTCCCCATTATCAACATCAATGAATTTATCATTGATCAACTCCTTAAAAACGCCCACGCCCATGACGTACTCTGCACCAGGCAACGCCATCCACTGTTCGGCGGGCAGCTCTTTCGCGACGGAAAGGTACAACTCGGCGATAGCGTTCCGTCGGGAGAGGACTATCTCGGCGCGCTCGCGCTCGCGACGCCGAGATTTCGCGGTCGTAAGGGTTTGAGTGATTCTGGGGAGGAGTGCGGACCAATCTAGAACGGTCGCATTAGGGGCGGGGCATAGGGAGAAAGGCTGGGAAGCGGAGAAGACTGACCTGCGTCGGTGACGTCTTCCTTGGGGGTGGCTAATGCTACAAGCTTTGGAGCGACGCTCTGCACATCGCGTGGGTCGTACCCAGCTTCAAGACATCGCAACCTTATACTAACAACCCTTATTGTCAGCACCATGTAGGTATTATGATTAAGAAAGTGACGGTGGGGGAAGGGGAGAAAGAGAAACGGAACTAACATCTTTGCAATCCTGAGCTTCTGTTCGACTTTATGGGCAGCATTCTTGCGCGCCATCTCGTCTGCCCAGGGTTGCATTTCCACCGCTTTCTTGACGCCAATGGGTAAGCACTATATCACCTACAGAATCTGATCGGTTGAACCAACCTTAGAAACGAGAAGTACTAGTGCTTTCCTCCCCTCAATGAACTTCATGAGCGTGTCCTTTGTCTCCGTGTCATCCCTGACAGCGGCATTCGCCTTCAGTTGTTCAAGGCTGCTTTTGATTTCCTCCCAATCTGCCTTCCAGTATATGCGGACGGTCGAGCCTGAGCCACCACCATAATCTGCGTAGAAATCAAGAGGTTGTCAAAAAGCCCGGCAGGTAAGAAAGGTAAAAAGAGTACGTTTGTTGGTATAGTTGAACACCATATCCCGTAGCGGGCTTTGAGCTCCTTTGTCCTTAGGTATCGGTTCCCTCGATATCACGATGCTGAATAGTAGCATGTCGTGAGCATGCGAGGGAGAAGCAATAGGATAGAACATACTTGTGCGGTTTATCCAAGCAGTCTTGACATATCCTCCGCATCACATAGAAGTTTGGTAATGTGTCTCTCTTACGACAGCTCTGGGTCCACCCCTGGTCAATCACACTCACGCAAACAGCAAGCAAGTAGTGCTCACCTCACAGATGAGCGCTCCGAAGAGCAGGTCTGCCCATTTCAGGTAGGGGAATCCATTCGGGTGTTGAGGGACGTTCTCCGCTGCGAAGAAGCTTGATCCACACAGTGTTGGCCTCAGGACTTGACAGGAAATCACGGAATTCTGGGACTGCAGCAGAGAGCTCGACGACGTCTCGCGGTGGGAGCCATTGCAGCGTCTGATCAAGTCAGCACTGAGCACAGGCAAATACCGCGATAGCGTTCGTACCTGATACAAAATGTCGATAGGAAGCTCAAGGAGGCGGCGGAGGTGCATCGTGACGGTTCGTTGTGGGAGTAAGCCCCAGGCGGCGGTGGCGCGACCACGAGCGTGACCGTGACAAAGTAGTCACGGTACTCAGGCTGGTTGGTCCTCAAAACTTCTTGATAATTGAAGTTGAAATTGAAGATATCGCCTATGATTTCGGCCTCAAGCATCATCGCCCGGGGATGAGGTGAATGGGGATTCAGCCGTGTGCAGGCTGTTCGTATGATTTATCTTCTATGGATCCACGGGGAGCGCTAGCAGCTCATGAATATCCTAGATGCAGGAGACAGTTCGCGAAGTATACGTGCCCTTCAGTGCAACGTGCCGTACTGCTCAGTTGTCCTGTTTTCGATCCGATGTGCGTTGTTCTATTGCGCGACATCCTCGCAGCTGAATTTCCTACGGGTATGCAGTCCCATGGTGAATGCTCCGAGGGTTTCTACCGGAAGGAGGTGGAGACAGACATCCGATCGGAGCCTTCAAAGACGGCTGAAGAGAGACGCAGGATGATGGAATTGCTCAAGAAGTTCGAGGAGGATAGTTTGAAGCAAGATGAAGTAGAAGACGGAGAGGAAAGCGGCGACGGACGACGAGACGAACGAACTATCGAAACGTTTGCGTGGTGTTGATCTCGGTGAGCTACCCAGAGAGTTCTCGCTTTCGTGCGCTCTCATATACCCCTAGACTCAACATTGCCGGACGATCTATGGACGCTCCTCACTCCCTCTCAACAACAGAAATTCCTAAGGGCAATCCAAGACCCCTCGAGCGAACTCGCACAACAACTCCTCGCGAGCGAGCAAATAGAGAAGGACACGGTATCACCTTGGTGGAACGCCGATGGTCGCGAGCATCTTGACCACGAGAGCGATCGAAATTCAGTGCGGGAAGGAACCATGTGCGATGCAGATCCCTACGCGTATGGTCAAGCCAGTCGAGGGCGGGCCTTCGTTGATCTACAACATCGTAGCTGCCCTGTAAGCCTATTTCCTTCCCGATGCAGCCCCTGCTACTAACACCCGCGACCGTAGCATCGCGTACGCCTACACAACACGCTCCTTCGCCGCATCGCCGCTCTCCTGCATTCCACCGCACTCCCCCGACGTCCTCGAGGCACAACGGACTGATCGCACGCGCTGACACCCTTCCTCGTCGAGAAAGCGGGCGACCACGGTGTTTACAAGTGTCGCGGAGGCAGGTAACAGACATTTGGGGACGGCTTGGACAGGTAATTCACCCAGATCCACCCTCTTCTCGTGACCTTACTTCCCTTCTTCAGGATACTGTTACGAATGAAGCGATGTGTTTGTTCCTGAGAGACGCAGCTTGCCTTTTGCGGCCTCTGGCTGTCGTGGAGGTGTTCCCCGGGTGAAGAACGAGGCCCGTCATACGACTATAGCGCGCACCCACACCGTCGGCCTGTCCTCGCGCTGTCAGATGTTTATCATATCTACTGCCCTCGCGCAAAGGGGAACACAACAACACAGAAGCTGGTCTTTTACGGGGCCAGACTTCTTGTGCTGCCGTCCCATATGCTCAGCATGGTCGCGCAGGAGCTGCTGGCACACGCGGAGTTGATGAAGAGGGAATCCTAATATTTCAGGCAAGTCCATATTTATATCTACAAACATCCTTCGCCAACAAGCTGTCGAACATCAGAGACCCAGGACAGTCCTTCACGCGTCCATCGCGGGGGACCATCCTTATCCTAAAGGGAACGGGCGAGCGACCGGAGAGGCCGTCGTACTCCTTGAGGTCGATGTGCTCGCCAGGGATCTGGTGCATATGGAATGCCCAGAGGATGCGGGAGATGCAGAGGAAGATCTCACGCTCAGCGACCCACATGCCGGGGCATATGCGGCGTCCTGCGTCGGGGCGTGAGTTGCAGCTACTAGTTAAGGAGATGCGAGAGAGGGACGTACCCTGCGCCGAACATCCAGTGGTCGCGTTCGTAGGGGTTGGCGAGGTTGGCGGACTCTGAGGAGAGGGTGGAGTCTTTGATGTAGCGGTCGGGCTGCAAAGGTGTAAATCACGGATGGATGACAGCGCGTTTTTCAATGCTTACGTTGAAGATGTGGTGCTCTGGGTGGCGGCTGGGATCATGATGCATGGTGTACTGCAGTCGGGCGTAAGCGACTGACCGCGCGGTGGACGGCGCAAGTACTCACTGAATTGATGATGACGACGGTGTCTTTGGGGATGAACTGCCCCCGGTACGTAAAGTCTTGCAGGCTGAAGTGGGGAGCGCCGAGCCAGAATGGGTTATGCACGCGCTCGATCTCCTGCGTGCAAAAACGGGCTCGGAATCGCGGGTGGGAGAAGGGGCGGTGAGTGTGCGTACCTTTATAATGGCGTGAATGTAGGGCAAATTCTTCTCGTCTTCGAGGGTGGGCAATCTGTCCCTGCCCACAACGCGGTCCAACTCTGCGTGGGCCTTGGCCTGTATCTCGGGGTATGCAGGTATGAGGGCGGAGAACCACTGTATGATCGATCCAGTCTATCCAGTCCGTCAGTATACCACCACACTCAGCCTCGCATTGATTCGCGTACCGTCTCAACGCCCCCAACCATAAACGCCGAGCACAGGATCGATATATCCTTATGATCCAGCTTCTCCTCCTCCCTCGCCTCTAGGATCGCTTTGGCAAAGCACTCGGGGACGCGCTCGCCTGACTTCATGCGCTCTTCGAACTCAAGGGCCATGCCGCCGTAGGTCTCGACGAGGGCGCGATGGAGCCTCTTGCCGCGGGCTGTCATGCGGTTGGGGAGCTTCTGGAGCAGGGGGATGAAGTCGACGAGATTCGAGACAGGGCCTGTGCAGTTCCTACATCGTGCGCCTCAGCATAGGCGCGAGAGAATGGAGAAGGAAAGAAAACGGACATGAATTCGCGAGAGAGCTTCAATGCGTGGGCTACTAACGGGTGGTTGATCGAGTCAGGTGCGATCACCGTACACGATGGACATCATGTTGTTGAGCGAGCATCGGCCGGCGTGGGGTTGAGGGTTGATTGGTGCTGCCCCGGCCTGTCCGTGGCGGTATAACTCCTTTAGTAACTCAGTGGCCTCGAAATCCAGGGTGTGGTTGTAGCCGTCCACCGCCCTCTGTACAAGGAATGCTGAAGCAATCCTACGGTGCTTTTTCCTTCACATAGACGTAGGTTAATCTTGGTTACCCTTCCCAGCCACAGTGGAGCATCACCCACCAGCAGTCATTGTATGGGGTGTCGGTGATGCCTCTCCCCTCAAAGATAGTCTGCGACTTGATGAACATGTTCTTCCTAGACGAGAAGATAGCCCCATTGATCACGATGAGATCTTTGACGATCTGGGGGTCAGAGATGATGACGAAGAGCTGGTTTCCCAGCCAGAAGGAGTAGAGCGGCCCGAACTTCTTCGCCCAATAGTCGAGCGTCAATTCGGGGAAGTGCGTGAGGAATGGGAAGGATCCTGTGTGTGTGATGCCAGATTGAGAATGTGGAGTGAGATAGGGAGGTGGGCCAGGGTAGGGGTTTCGAGTTGGCATTGCGCTTACCTAGGATGGGCAACCCGATTGGGCCTGGGGGTATAGAGTAGCCGTGCTTGTCAACGAGGCGAGCAGGGAACACCCACTCGCGAAAGTGGTAGAGTAAGAATACGATTGTTGAGAGGAACGCAGATAGGATGGCTAGCTGGGTATTGGATGCGATTTGGGGGATCCCGAGAGCGAGACGATGAGGGGAAAACGTAGAGTTCGAGGTCGATATGAAATCCATATTTCGAAAGGGTTGTCACGAACAGGGCGCGGTAAATGTGAAGCACGAAAGCGCAATCGTTTGGCTCTCTTATAGACCCGGCATGTCACAGGAAATGCGGATCGTGTTGACACTAATTCATCGCGCACATCCCATCTTCTGCTGATGGGAAACTCTATATGAACGCTAGCTGTGAGTGTGGAAGAAGAAGATCCTAAAGGCGAGAGAAACTTGATGGGTGACCCGCTAGTCGCGCGGGAGCCAAGAATCCAACGATGAGATTATTGTCCATGTGGATTTCTTTGAGAGGACATTCAGCGGCTTTATAATTAGATTGTAGAAGTTCGCACCTAAAATGTCACGCAGGCTTTGTTCCGAGCTCGCCTCTGTCCATACAGTCCGCGTACCATGCATCAACAGCGCGCGTGTAATGGAGAGAGACCCGGGAAAAGGCAAGTGTTCGGGGAAATGCGTATACGCGAGCGCGTAATAATCATATCTCGGTGCCTCTCTCCAAGTACATATGACCATGAGGAGCGGCGAGAGATGATACCGCAGGTTCTACGCAGAACACGTCCAACAATGCTATGCTTACACTCGAAACCTTCGCCCTATACCGTTATCCAACATTTAGGATCAGCTTCTGGAAACCAATGATCAACGGTGGACTTGGGTGACTGATGTGGTAGAGCGGAAGTTACCGTTCACATACATCTGTTGCAAGGTAATTAAAATCGCTTCTAAGAGCGGTAGATCGACGTTGAAGGAAGCGGCATTGGCATTGGAAGCGGAGATCTTTATGAAAGCCCAGGCGCCCAGTAAGGCCTACCTGTGTACGTTGAAAAGGATAGAAAGTTAAATTGTATGGTGCGGGTTACATAAACATACCCTCCCACACTACCTGGAGGTTTGATTCTCAAGCGCCGAACTTGGATCCCAATGCTGCCTATTTATGTAGCGGAGCCAGCTGATCAATCGCACGAATGATGTGTGATGCACGACATACTGATTGGAACAATGTCTGATCTTTGATAGAATCCACGCTGGTTCACAGGTGTCCGAAAGGTAGCGACGCATGCTTATGGTCTCTAGATTGTCCTGTGGTCGTTAGTCCAACTTATGGGGTATAATTGCGGATAGGACGAGACTCGACAGTCGGCTTCTCGGGGATCCAGGTCGTACAAACATAGCTCGCCTGCGAAATACTTGATTCTAGGCGGAGAATGCCATAGTCCTCTTTTGGGCATATTTAGAGAGAACATATCGTTACGACGCACCCCGTGTGCGCAAATGTGAGTAGGTCTTTTGTGTAGATGAGAGGGGAACTTGCAGTGCTCTGCGAGTTAATTCTTCAACGTTGATGTCCGGGAATTCGACGGCTAAAGGAATGCTATTGTATGCCCTATAATAATCAAAAAACACTGGTACTTTATTTGCTTCTTGATGAATTGAAGGTCGCCTATGTAGAGGTTCAAGGAGCAAGGTCCTGGGAATGACGGAAATAGAACACGAATCTATCAATGTCGTAAGCTCGCTGTGAATAAGAATCCCAGCAAACATAGACATTGCACCACCGCAACAAGTGGTTGCGCATGCCAAGTACCGCTCATCTGCAATACATCGCTCTTCCGTAACGATTGTTCCAGACAAACACGAGGAGAAGGCGTCCAGAATAGAATCGCAGAACGTGTGCATTGTAGGAGTAGGGCTTTTCCAAAGCCCTCGGCCTTCCGTTGTACGACCTAAGTGGAGGGCCGAAATCGTGGCGGGAATATATTGCCATGTTACATGGAGTGGAGAGATGCGATAGATGTTTGAAATGCCCTTGAAGTCCATAACAAAGGAGATGGTGATATAAGGAGAGATTTGTCGGACATTCGGCCCTTCGTCGGGGGGTTCTTTGGCGCGTTGTTACCTCGGTTGAGATCAAGTTCCGCCCCAGCTTGGGTATGAGCAGTGTTGCTAGCGAAGAGCGATAGGTTGGCGGAAAGGTGTGACTCGGTGGGCGGCAACGGCATACACCGAGAATCGTCCAGAGCTTCGTTGGAGGGTTCAAGCGTTGCCAAAAGGCGATTCAAGATGGGCGCCAAAGGGCTACTTCAGTGATGTCGATGAGGACGCGCCCACGCCCGAGTTAAAGAACATCGCGAGGACCTGATGTCATCAACCAGCCGGTCAGATCGCGAGAGCGTGCGCATAAGAGCCAGGTAGCGCAGCATCCCCCTGCATTAGAGCAATTTGCGGTTCGATATTCGGGCTCGGTGAGAATGAAGAAGTCGACCGCGGCTGTAAGCAAGTGAGGGGAAAACCTTGGCGGTAGGATTAAGCTCTTGTGTCGTGAACTAGAGATGCCCAGAATTCCGACTTCGCAAAGAATAAACGGGATCATTCGAGCGCACAATGACTATACATAAAATCTAGGAAATTTGTCTGGAGAATTTCCCATCAGACAACCAACCAATTGTGTAAGCAAAGCAACCACACTCTTGCTAGCAAAGTTAAACCTCACCTTCGGGTCCTCAGCAGCTGGCCCTCTTGCTGTGATTGCGATATTGAAAGGATTTACGGCACATATTTGATAAGTATGAACGAGACAGAAATTCTGGGCCATACTTGGGATATTGATGGTGGTTGGATGGTGAGCGGGGCGGGACTATCCACTTTTGGCAAGCGCGACGAATTTAGGGCAAGCTTCAGCTCCCGGCGGCTAGCCCGTCCCCTGCTCAACGACCACCATGTTGCCAAAGACATTCTGAATGTATACTGAATATTGACAATGTATCAGAAAGGGTCTACGAATTCGAGAACGCGTCCGCCAAATGCTGTCGCGCATCGGAAGTTGCTGTCCAAGCTGCTCTTTCCGTACGGGTTCAATGGCTTCCATCTCTCGACGAGTATCTTCGTCGACTCCCTGCTTGGCGTCTGCCAGCTCCGACTCGAGGTTGGCGCCGTTCAACGATTGATCAATCAATCCACCAGAGGTCTGGTTTCCTGTCATAGCGGACTCTGGGTTCCCTCTTTGCACTCTGTCCGACCACACTTCGGCGCTACCATACCCGCCGCTAGATGTTGCTGTTTGTGCCTACTATTGAGCTCTCGCGGCCTGGTCTATGTGCGTTACTCACTGTCGTGCTCAGGAGGATGATTTGCAACTTCTCGCCCAACTCCACTACCTGCATCGTGCCCGTATTGGTCTCCTGGATCTGGTTCTCTACCCACGACTACGACGATGTCAAATCAGGCACTTTGATCTCGCCAGCCATAAACAGGGCCTTACCGTTACTGATGGTGGGTGCGCCCCCGACAGCGGGGCCTGAGTTCTTGTTTCTGTGCTCGTTGCTCATGACTGTTCTATTTTCCTTTAGGATTATGGGGCGAGTTATATACTTGCTACCGCTCACTCCATTGACGTCAGACCCTCTTGCCGCCGATAGGGGAGGGCAAGGGCTCCAGTTTGCCGGGCGCGCCGTGTAATGACCTCACAGTCCATAAGGACCAGAAAGGTGCGACGAATTGGGTACCAGTCATAGTCATCGATCAAAAGTTCGCTAACACGCTACCTCGTCGAGCCAGCCAACTAGACAGTAAGCAGGCGGTCAAAGTCCCGAACCTTGTCTCTAACTCCTACTATGGTTCTCTTTCTTCATTCTCCGGCTCACGTAGCCGAGCAGTTAAAGTCAAGTTCATGAACGGAGGTAATCATTAAAATGCTTTCTATATATACCATAAAACGGGGCGCCTCTTCAAGCACGGCACAGACTGCATGTTCGGTGAGCAAGTGTTCTTGAGCAAGGGCATATTAACCGCACCTTAGTGAGGGGGAAGGACGTATCCAGCAACTCCCTCGTTCGCGTACCCAAGCTTAGAGGCGGCGTTGTCGGCCTCACTCTTCGAGATCGTGTAGAAGTGGTCCGTGGCCGAGGGGCTGTACAGTCTGTACAAGCGGTACGCTCCCGCAGATCTGCTTCTGGTAGATGTACGCCGCGACGCCCTCGCTCTTATACCCAAGTGCCTTCGCCGCGTTGTCCCTCTCCCCAGTCGAAGTCGTGTAGAAATGATCCCCGGCAGAGGGGCTGAACAAGCGGTAGAGGGGGATTGTACCCGCCTCCTTCGTGTTGTACACCTTCGGCCGCATGTGCTTCCTTCAGTGTAGCCCAGGTGGGAGACGGCGTTGGTCATCTCGTTGGCGTTGGTGGTGTAGAAGTGGTCGGTTGCGCCGCCGCTGTAGGCGCGCTGGAGGAAGGTGGCCTTGTGAACAGCGAGCAGTCGTCTTTGGGAGGGGGAGGAGGGGTGTGCGTGGTTGTAGGTGGGGTGTGCGTCGAGTGGGCGGGAGGGACGTAGGTGCTCGGGGGGCTAGGTGGGTGGTACGTGTTGACCGGAGGGACATAAGTCTCGACTGGTGGAACGTAGGTACTGGAAGGAGGGGCAGGAGGGACGTATGTTTGGGCCGGTGGAACGTAGGTGTCGGCAGGGGGTACGTAAGTGTTGGCTGGAGGGACATATGTGTTCGACGGAGGGATAGGTAGGATATACGTCTCAGGCAGGGCAGGAGCAGAGTAATGGCGCTATAACAATTTCTAGCATCAGCACATTGCCTAGAAGAGTAGAAACCGACGTCAATTACCTCTATGAGTTGGCCATCGGCATTGATCCCGGTGGGAAGAGCGAGTGATTGGGTCGCATATACGATTGCGAAGACGAAAGAAGCGGAGAACTTCATGGTTGATAGGTATTAAGGGTGAGGCTGGTACTAGTAGTGGTCGTGATTTGTTGAAGTGGAGAAACGTTAGAAGCGTAGAGTGCTGGTATATGTCGTAGAATACGAACTGCTTTTATACTTGGGCCAGAGGATTATTGCATATTCATATTTTTAGCTGCGACCTCAACCGTGTAGTATTAGCCGTGATTCGAAGCATAGAATAGCCTCGCCCGATAATGCGATCAATAGCATGACTGACATGGCGCTGTCGCCGTCGCCGTCACGGTCAGACAGAGTCTACATTCCACAGAAACCATGTTACCTACGACTCAATACAGTTGCGTCATGTTGGTCGACACCTATCATCGTAGGCGCCATAGCATGTCTTCTCTTGATGAATGAATCAGTTCTACGTGATTCGCGAATTGTGGAGCGCTGCGTCGGTCCTGATACGTCTGCCTCGAGAGTGACAGCGACGTCCCTGGCGTCTGATTCCGTCCAAGCGCGACTACGTCCACGTCCCAACAACCTGAGTATTACGATTGACGAGACCATCTCGAGAGGCAGGAATAAGGGGAAAGTGAGGGTTGACCAATACCTCCTTGTTTCAAAACATGCGCTGACGAGTCCTTGACATTGAAATGAAATGAACTGATACGACACGCTTCCGGCAATGCAAACTGCACATCATGTAAATGTAACCCGTGGTAGGATAAAGACAACGAAGAGCGAAATAGAAAAGCTGATATCATATAAGCGTCTAGCTCACTTGCACAAAAACTTTACTTCCGAATCGTCCTACTGCGCGCACTCGCTTCACATACATCTCCAGGACCATACTGCAAGCTTCGATGTTTGAAAGGCCCGGATGTGCGTCCTTGGTAGCAGGTCAGCCCGCGCTACATGATAAAATAAGAGGACATACTCGGATTGCAAAGAATACGGTTGTCACGATATTGCACAGGAAGTCGTACATCGTCATCGTCTTCCCGTGGCACTTCAATGCCACAGCCTTGAAGATGATGGGAGCACCCATGCTCAACTACACAATGCAGCAAGGGTTAAGAAGGCTTCGTACGTGACAGAGAAAGCTAACGTACCCTGAAACAATAGACACAAACGTCGCAGTCGGGGAATATGGTTTTGGATTCAGGATCGCCGAGGAGACGACGTCCCAACATGATCTGCTCGAAAGGGACTGGCAAACGGGGAATTTGGGGGTCTGCGACTGCTACGAGTCCCCCGTATGTCGCAGGGATAAGGGGAGCCAGGCTAAACGTGCGCTGAGCTGGATCTGCGGCGAAGGTCTGCCAGGAAGGACGATGTCAGAGATTGAAGTGTCAATTTTCCATGGACTCACGGCTTCACTCCAAGTACGGATGCAGGAGTACTTGTGTGCGTCAAGAAGCTTTGGGCATTGCTGTGCGTTGAGGAGAGTTTTGGATAAGTTGTCGGCACGGCAAGCAAGGATGCAAGGGTACGTACACTTCCTTGGCAGTGTGAGCCGCATATTCGCAAATTGTCACCGGCCTCTATGAAATTCTGGGGAATCCACGTCAGGACTCTCATTGATGATGAACGGGCAATTCGCTTACACTGAGCAGCTCGATTTCTTTGTCGGCGGATGCCATTGAGAACTAACAGGAGTCAGCAAGGGATGAGATGTTCTTTCTTTTGGCGAATTTATGTGTACACCTCAGTCGTGGCCTGTGGCCATGTCCACAGTGTGGCCCACGAAGGGGCCATTTGAGTTCAATGGGACCGCTCGCCCACCGAACAACACCACTGGCCACGAAGGAGTGATCAATTTGGCCCCGCGCTGCAAGTATTGTCTTTGATATATCACCCACTTCATAAGCTAAGAAGCACTGACGTTCAAACCGTTGACGCAAGTTCAACCCGCCGGCCTCAAACGGACAAACGAACAGGAAGAAATTGATCAGATCCGTGATCTCCTCCTGTTATGTCGAGCTGAAAACAAACATCCTGTCATGTCCATTTGTGAGTCGACGATATAACAAAATATGAAATATGAAATACAACTTACAAGAAAGCTACGCGACAGCGCGTGTGGCGCGGCACGCGCCTATGGAAACCTGCCCTAATGTGGCTCGAAATGGTAATGCGCCCCAATGCCCTACCCATCGACGACCTGGCACCACTGAGAACGTCGATATCACCGAATCGGCATCGTTGAGTCTGGTTTCAACTGTATATGTCCTCAAAAAATGCGAGCAAACGCCGTACTGCGAATGGACCCACCCGAGCCACGACCAGCCGCACATCCTGCCCAACTGTTGGCAACCCACGCGGGGGAACGTACCAAATAGTGGACGAACGACACGAGCAGGCGGGAGGTGGTTGTTTACAGTTTGGTGCACCATTCCAGGCGGGTACCCAATGGCGGCGTGGTGAGCGCTTCCCTCTCCATACGCCATGCTCGATCCACATTCACGAAGCAACTGGAGAGGGTGCGCCTCTGAGGTACTCGTATTTTCTCACCTGGCGAGAATCAAAACACGGCTGGCCAATTCTGGAATACAGTGTGATGGGGGCGGCGGGGCGGCATCACTTTGGCAAGCGCAGCGAAAACTTTAGGGGGGCTTCCGTTCCCGGCGCCTAGCCCGACTGCGACAATCCTTGCTCTTGCGAAACGACCACCACGGTGCCAAATCCGTTTTAATCGTGTACTGAAAGTTTGCACTTTATAAGAAGGGTCTATGAATCTAGGAGCGCGCTGGAGCTGCTCTTTCCGTAAGGGTTCATTGGCTCCATCTCCCGTCGTGTACTTATCCTCGTCGACTCCCTGCTCGGCGTCCGCCAAACCAGGTTTGAGGCCTGTGCCAATTTGGTCGATCAATCCACCAGAAAACAGATTTCCTGTGGTAGCGGTGGACCACAGACAGCACCGAACTCTGTGTTCCCTCTTTGCACTCTGCGCGGCCAGACGTTGGAGCTACCAAACTCACCGCTCGATGTAGCTGTTCGTTCTTTGTGCGCAAAATTAGATCTCACGTCTTGATCTACGTGGATGACTCGCTGTCGTTTTCAGGAGGATAATTGCCGACTGCTTGCCTGAGCTCGCTCTTTGCATCGGACCTGTCTTGGTCTCCTGAACCTTTTCTGCCCGCAACTACGGTATGTCAAGTAAGCACTTGCGAACCCGTCAACCATAAACTAGGCCTCACCGTTGCCGATGCCGGGTGCGTCCCCTCCAACGCCTGGGCGTTTATTTCTGTGTTCGTTGCTCATGTTTTCCTCCCGGACTACGGTGCGTAGGGATGGCGGAACTGCCATAACTAGACGAAGAGCTGCTGAAGGCCCTTGGGCATGCCGCGTGATTACCACCAAGAAATCAGAGTCCGCGAGGCTTAGGATGATACATCCAAGGCAGCGATGAATTGGGTTCCGGTGTGCGGTGGTAGTTCTAGGTCAAAGTTTCTGCAACTAAGGGTAGCCTCGTCGAACAGTCCAACTACCAGGACAGTAAGCTGATGGTCAGGTACTGAATGAATTTGAGTTCTAACGTCGCGGTCGAAGGAGATGGGAGATGGAGCGATTTATAGAGGAGGTGGGGGGTCCTTGTTGTACTTGTCGACGGGAAGATTCAACTCGAAGCTCATCTTTTTCGTAGAACGTTCCACCCTACATATGACACCATTTCTCTTTTTTTGCGTACTCTCCGATGGCGAGGCTGCGCTCTTGCTGCCCAGCGACTAGGGCGTAAAGATCGACTGCGCCTGTCACCCATCGAGCTCAATTCTTTTCGGATTGTCTTGGCCTCAGCAGGCCTCAACTGGAGAGCTGGGAAGGATGCGGCCAATAGTCTCCGCTGTCGATAATTATATGCCGCAGTGCGTACTCCGCTACTCCGGGTTTCCTTACTCATTCTCCGATCCACATAGCTAAGCGCCTAATACCATCATTGTTGTAGTATAAGGGAATCGGTGGTGCCGCAGCCTGTCTTCCAAACATATACTCATAGTAACGAAGCCATATGTTGTCTTCTGCGCCGACGACTGCGGAAGTCGTTAATTGACATGAAGACTCCTTATTTAAACCGCAGAGCTGAGGCTAACACTCTCCACCTCCAACGAGAACTTCATCGTCTACGCTCTACCTTCAATCAATCGAATTTGAAATATGTCTGCCGAGGACGATATCGCTGCCTTGGTGAGTGCTGGGCCACACATTGCAGCAGAAACTCTGACCTTCACATGTTTACTTTAGGTTATTGACAATGGATCTGGAATGTGCAAGGCTGGATGTAAGTGTGCTCAATGTCGTACTCGCCTGATGTCTCATCTTTCTTGCAGTTGCTGGTACGTCTCTGGGGACGCAACAAAGCGACAGAGCTGAACTACTGTAGGCGACGATGCTCCCCGCGCTGTTTTCCCGTGAGCTGTTGCCGAAGCTTCCTCAATGAACGTGTAGACTGACGGTTTCGGTAGCTCGATTGTGGGCCGCCCGCGTCAGCAGGGTGTGATGGTCGGCATGGGACAAAAGGACTCCTACGTCGGGTACGTCTATCCTCTCCATCCGCTCTAGCATTCAATTTCAACTCAAGTACACAGCGACGAAGCCCAGTCCAAGCGTGGTATCCTCACTTTGAAGTACCCCATCGAGCACGGCATCGTGACCAACTGGGACGACATGGAGAAAATCTGGCACCACACGTTCTACAACGAACTTCGCGTCGCGCCCGAGGAACACCCAGTGCTGCTCACCGAGGCGCCCTTGAACCCCAAGGCGAACCGGGAGAAGATGACGCAGACCATGTTCGAGACGTTCAATGTCCCCGCTTTCTACGTCTCCATCCAGGCCGTCCTCTCCCTCTACGCTTCTGGTCGTACGACTGGTATCGTATTGGACTCCGGTGATGGCGTTACCCACACTGTCCCCATCTACGAAGGGTTCAATCTTCCCCATGCTATTCTCCGTCTTGACCTCGCCGGTCGGGATCTTACTGACTACTTGATCAAGAATTTGATGGAGAGGGGGTACCCGTTCACCACCACGGCCGAGCGCGAAATCGTGAGGGACGTCAAGGAGAAAGCTCTGCTATGTTGCTTTGGACTTTGAGCAGGAACTTCAGACTGCCGCTCAGTCGTCTGCTTTGGAGAAGAGCTACGAGCTCCCCGACGGTCAGACCTATCACCGTCGGGTAACGAACGGTAAGCTCCTCGCCGTTTGCATGGGTTTGGACGTCATGTCACCATCTCCTGTAGGTTCCGAGCACCTGAGGCACTCTTCCAGCCTGCCATGGTCGGTCTCGAAGGAGCTGGAGTTCACGAGCTAACGTACGTGCGCCGGCACCCTCTTTTCGTTCTGCGTCGTCTGACCCTCCATGTGAAGCTACAACTCCATCATGAAGTGTGACCTCGACGTCCGCCGCGATCTGTACGGCAACGTCGTTCTCTCTGGCGGTACCACCATGTTCCCCGGTATCGCCGATCGCATGCAGAAGGAATTGAACGCGATTGCGCCGTCGAGCATGAAGGTGAAGATTGTGGCACCGCCTGAGAGGAAATACTCCGTCTGGATCGGTGGCTCCATCCTAGCCTCTCTCAGCACGTTCCAGAACCTTTGGTGCTCGAAGCAGGAATACGACGAAGCCGGCCCTGCAATTGTTCATCGCAGTGCGTAGATTCCGTCAGCTGGCGATATGTTAATTTACTGACACGCGTGGATTTGGTGACATTGCAGAATGCTTCTGAGTTGATCAAAGACAGGATGGATATCACGATTAGGCATGCTCAACGGACAGACAAATAGCATCTTTGCTTAGGTTCCTTGATGTATGACCCAAGTAGTTCTGATTTTAGCAAACTTTTGCTATGATGGAAGGCGATACTATATGTGAGACTCATCCTTATTCTCCAGATACATCACTGTCTACTCTGCGTTGAACGATGATGCGGCACCATCCCTGGATCGGCGCTATGAGCAACATCGGTAAGAGTCGTATTCTCCTGTCAGAACATCTACGGTTTGGCGTCAATGGTAACAGCGTGCGAACCGTTGAAGGAGGCGCCGAGGATGGAGTTCTAGTTCAAATGTCCAGCCGCAAACAGCCTGGCATGGGAATTCTGAGAACAAAAGGCAAGTATACGGAGATGTGAGGTGTTGGAATGAACGTTGAGTATTGATTCAACACTCAAGCCTACTCGGTTCCCGATGCTTTCCTGCACTTCTTTAGTGACCAGTAGCGCCACTTGGGTTCGAGCACCTTTGCCCGCGAACGGGCGTGATGAAGGGGCCACAATCGATGTCCGGTATTCAGCTATCACATTCAGAGCGAAACTACTACGACCTACGTACCGGCCGCGTGGGCATGTAGAAATGTGTACATGGACTCAGGTTCGGCGCATCGTAAAAGGAGTCCCTAGGTGAGTCCCTGTGCAAGTATGGCTCGCTACCACGAAGACGTTCCGGGTGGACTCGTATTCTACAAATAAATCCAGCACATCAGGACTACTCTCTTCGTACTAGCGGCGTGCCTTCTACGTACGAAACGTTGGGATATGTTACACTATGATTGTTGATGTCACTTGGACATCATCAATCCAAGCCGGATGGGCTGGCGCCATAGGCGACGGCTCCTTAAAAGCCCCCGCCGTGGTTGACCATCGCCCCACTCGGCGGTACTGCCTGGGCTGACCTTGTGCACTTGATTGTGTAAGCAAAAGTCCCTCCGCAGTTGCTACATTACTAAACCATTCTGCGTCCTCAACACCGGTGGGCATCCGACGCATGGGCTTGGACGTCGAGCGCCACATTAACGGTATAGCCCATAGGTCCTCGATGCGTGCTTCATGCTTTCGGTCAAAGTCAGCATCGCCAATGCGAACACCCTTGTCCGTCCTGTGGAGAAGAGCCTCGCGTCAGCGAGGGTACGGGAGCATGACGGACAAGGACTCGCATCACGGCGAGGTGCTTCGCATGGAAAATATCATCCAGGCCTTCGCCAGACAGATATAGCTCCCTTGATCTACCGGGCTGGGACGACGAGTCACCTTTAGGGCCCCCATCCACTACACACAACTCGGACAAGGGGCCCCTCCAGGATCAGCTCAGCGGATTTGACTGCACCAAATGGGACCATTTCATCGGCAAGATGAACATCACAGCGTACAACCTTGCAGTATTTCATTCCCTTTAGAGGGGTCGTATAGTATGCCTGTACTTGGGGGTGTGGGCCATTGCAAGGCATGGCATGTACGGGTCCTTTTTTTGTTTAAAAGTGGTAGATTCAAAGACAACAGCCTTTAGATGATGTAAATATGAAACACATAGTAAGTACATTCTGCCTCAGAGGCAATGGAGAACCTGTCCATATAAGTTTACTGTGTAGGTCTGATGTGGACCCTTGGTGACCGAACATACATAGCAACAATTGCATCCATTGATCTGCATGTAGATAGGTCAAGGCTTGGCTGATTGCTATCATACTCCATAAAGCCAGAATTAGACATGCCATCGTACACCCATATCCGCCCACTTCTGTCAATGTATCTGCCAATAAAATGAGATCTACCATGGTAAATCACACCCTTTATATGATATGGAACATCAGTGCCATGGATGTCTAAGTAAACCTTTCGATCAATGTTCACAGCACCAGCAACAAAGTCGAAAGCAATAAAATATGGTGGATATGTATGCACCTGCTTTACTAGGATTCTTTCTGAGCACACCACACACAACCGGCGTGTTTCTGACCCTTGACTGGAACACCAGGCTTCTACAGAGTCACTGGCAGTACCTTCCAACGACACAAGAAAGCTGGCATGAGAAGCAGATACAATTGAGGTGCAATGACCAGCAGTACAACTATAGGACAGATTGATCTGACCATTGGTACATCCAAGGAGTGCATCCAAAATACCAGACACAGAGGCATATTCACCATATGAAAAATCATTTGGTCGTTGAACACACAGTTCTTGCCGCATGAAATCTCGAACTTCAGTCAGTCTCTCTTGGCTACAGTTTACCTGATCGAACATCCCTGCAACAGCAGGAAACAGATTATTAGACAGCTCAGGAAAGACAAGAACAGATGAGGGCTTGTCCAGCCAGGCATTGTACAGAATGGCCAATACAGTGTCATACGCACAACTGTTGTCACCCCATTGACAACCAACAGGTATAAGGCGATCAGCAGACGGATGACTTTCAATACTTGAAGCGGTTGAAACTTTGACCCGCTTCTTACTTGGACCATCCGCTGGTGATGTATCTGAAATTCGGTTGTTAGATCGCTTCAATGATCCTTTGTCTGCACTCAATGCAGCATCTTGCTCAACATCGCGACTGTCCAAAGCAGAAGGCTCCACCACTTGAGTACTGCCATTGCTGCTGTCGGTCTTCCAACTGTCAGTCTTATCCTTCATATGCTTGATATAATCATCTGAAAGAAACTTTGTTACCTGTTGAGTTGGTATGACACTCCATTCTAAGTTATTGAAATCTGGCTCAACATAGGGCTGTTTCTTGTTCCACCGTATTGCACTATGCACATGTTGAGGAACATAAGAGTCCGATTTACACTGTCTAAATGCACACACAAGTGTCCGTCTAGTATCGCCTGCCACCGAAGCTGGAAGCCTTCCCTCAAATTGTAATCGAGTTATGTCATCAAGAAGTTCAAGATCACGAAACTCTTGACATAATGCACCAGAGCATTTCTTGTCGGATATTATGGAAGGGTTGAATGCTTGCAGAATCAATGTTCCAGCCGCTGTTGCACTCTGAGAGAGGGCAGTGTAGTATCCCTGGTGACTTGTTGTATCATTTAAATGAACCACATTATTTACTCTGGTTTTCCCCTGAGAAGCGAAATCAGTCATAGCGTAATTGACTGTCACTTCTACTTGACTTCTGGACACATGCATTCTTTTTCCTGATGGAAGTTCACACCATGTTGGATTAGCAGTTCTCAAAATTGGTACCACATTGAGTAGCAGCCCTTCAAATTGAACACTCACTGGAGGATTCGTCAACTCAACAAAGAGAACATCCAATACTAACTGACCATATACCCCAACAGCTGATACCCAGTCGTAAACCGTTCCTTCCTGTCCGTTTGTCATACACAACTCGGTGGCACTGTTATCTCGCAGCATCACTGGCATACCTTTGCACAGGTTCAGCTTAGCAGGGATTTTCTTCTCTACAGAGCATGCAGGCTGTTCCCACAAAATACGCTGGACCTTCTCTTCCAGTCTGACTTTGGTCGCCCGCCTCTTTCCTTTTACCTCATCCAAATCTGCAATTGGTGCCACAGTGTCTTCACAGTAAAAGGTTGTCAACACTTGGTTGTGCTCAGCTGCAAATCGCTGCTCTCCCAGAACATTGATTGCATCTTTATTAACATGTCTAGCAGTGATAATGGACACATTTCTGAAATTAATATCACAAACAGACTGTCTTCCTTCTATGTTAGCTGACACTCTTCCTCTCAAGAATTGGATATCCTCAAGTGTGCAAGACCTGTATCTCATATTCTCAAGAGCAGTGCGGAACTTGGCATCTTCTGCAGTTTGTGATTTCTGTCTCATATTTTGGCGTAATATAACCACTGTTGTAACCTGATGCCATAGGACCTTTCCAAAGGCTTCTTCTTGCTGTTTCAGCTTCTTCAAAGAATATCCAATTGTATGGCTATAAAGGGAGACACTCTCTCCACCAATGGGTGGAGGCAGTTGTGCAAAGTCCCCAGCAAATATCATATTTAACCCCCCAAATGGGGTACCTGGAAGAGCACTCAATGACAAGCATATTCTGACACTAATATTATGCAAGTCTCTAGCAGAGCACATTGAAATCTCATCAAAGAATACATATGAAACACCCTCAAGTCTTTCTTTTGTTGTGGACAGGATTTTCTTTGACACAGCAAAGTTTATGCCAAATGCTGAATGATAAGTCATACCTCCTGGGAGCAAACAAGCAGCACTAGCAGTGGGTGCTACCACAAGCAGTTTATGTGACTCATTACGACTTTCGAATAAATGAACGAGAGCTTTAAGCACTTGCGACTTCCCAGTTCCACCCATGCCACCAATGTACATCTTCAGTTGACCGCTGTTCTCAGCTACAGAATGATTTGCAACAATAGTGAAGGCTCTGTTCTGCTCTTTGTTTAATGAAAACTTAGATACACAATCCTGAATAATTTTGCAATGGTTTTTTGGAACATATGCTGCTTCCAAGTATGACTTATCAACCACTGTCACGGTATTTTGATCCTTAATATGGGAAGCAGGTATTTGATTGACATCAGTGTTAAGCATGTCTTTATGTTTTCGAGATTCCACAACCTGCTTGCGTAGGGATAGCACAACTTGCCGCCATTCCCTTGGTGATTTCACAGGAAATCTACCTTGTGGTGTGTCATTGTTGTCAGTGCCTGCAGTGTCCACAACAGGTAGAGGATTCACCCAGTTTGTATTTTGCATCAGATGTTTCATTCCTTCAATTGCCTTATTCCGATTGAGAGCAGCAGCGCACATCTTCTCAGTTTCAATCTGTAAATCAACATTATCTGTTTGCAGTAACACATTGTCAAGGTCATCTTCACACTTCTTGGACACATACATATCATCACTAAATGGAAGGGATAGGTCACCACTTGCGCCAGTCTTCATTTCAGTTCTGAAATCATCCTTGGCATCGAGACATTCATATCTGAGATTGAAGTTGTTCATAAGTCTAGTATGAGCAGTGCTGAATTCTTGTTCGAGGAATGCTTCATCCCATGTTTTATTAGCAGCCTTAAGATCCTTGCCACTTCTCCATGGTACAAAGAATGCCAGCATAACACTACAGTAGTATTCACGATCTCCTTGATCTCTTCTTGGGGGTGCACTCATGAAGTTGAGAACCACCCTGCTTAGTTTCTTGTTTTTCTCCATCATGAGAGCACACTTGTGTGTTGAATAAAGGGGATGGTCTGGTAAGTAGTCAAGAAGAACTCGAGATGATCTCTTTGAGCTGGATAACAGTCTTTCTGTATCTTCATTGTAATCACTGGCATTGTCACTGTTCATCTCATCATGCTCAGGTTCATCACTGTTGTCCTTTGAACTGAACGAACTGTCATCCTGTTTCTTGGTAAGCTTGACTCTTGTGCACCTCAACGCCCAGTCATATAGACACATACCTTCTAGTGACTCTGGACGAAACACATAGTCAAACACAGGGGATAGACCCAAGACTCTATTACCCGCTTTTATCAATGCTACCTTGTCTGTGCTTTTGTATGCATCATCGGGATGCCAAAAGCTACGTGCCTCAGATACATAAGCTGTCCAGTAGAACACCTTGAAAGTATGGCTAGTGTAGTGGTCTTTGTGACCAAGTAAATACATACATATCATGGGCGAACCCATCTCAAGCTTTGCGCCCATTAAGTTAACTACCTTAGTCATAATCTGGCGGGCTTTTACAGTGGAGTCAACACCTGTGTTGTTTAATATGTCTGGATTACGGTTTAGGACAGCTTGGATGCATTCAAAAACAACATGTGTTTTTAGACCACACTTAGTGATGTAGTCAGATACGTAAGCCACCACTGCTTTAACTGCAGTTCCTGACATCATTGAGGTTACATCTGTGTTTGATCGGACTATATACGATACTAGTGGAGTGAATGTGTTTATCCACGACTCTAGTTTTTTCATAACTATGGAGCCTGTCTCTTTGTCTACTTTTGTATCTTCAACAATCTTCCGTGGGAAGCGGGCTTTACACTTTCCCCACTTATTATCTTTACACCCCTTATAAACATGAAGCTTGTTTTGAGTGCCATCTTTTTTTAGATACCGATCGCAGTCATGGACATTCGATTGTAATACAATTTCATCAGTTATATGTGAAAACGTAGACCACCATTCCTGCAAGATTACGCATGAATCACAGGACTCATCACTACAGGTACAGCCAGATGTATAAGGAGGAATCCCAGGTACATTCAGTGTATGGTCCACATATGTGTTGTCAAGCTTTGACTTGGCTGTCCGAGCTTCAACCTCTTCTTGTGTTCCTGTCAAGAATTCGCCAACATGGCAACCTTCTAACCATTCTACAATTTTCTTTTGCCAGTTGCCGTTTGTGTCAAGTATCTTGTTGCGTATCTCTTGTGGAGATAAGGAACCTAGAATCCACAACATTGCATGTAAGTGCAGTGAAAGGCGGCCTTGCTGTTCTACTGTGCCATAATATGCCTCGATGTCTCCATAGACTCCAGGACCATCTGCGTCAAAACGTAAAATCTCATATATAAACACCTCTACCATGAACTTGAAGAATCGGGCACATGCAACTGGATTTGATGTGACTGTTCGCATCCGTTCATCAGCTGGCATCACAGGCTGAAAGGTCTCATCTGAACCTGCATAGTATATGCATATTGGATGTTTGATGTCAACTGGAGACAATGTGATGTACCAAATGGGGCTTCCAACATGATACATTAGAGACCATATTTCATTTCTTTGATACTTCTTTGAAGTTGGGGAACCATTGACACCAGCTGCAATGTGATCTAAATCTCTCACTATGTCAAAGCAGTTTTTTTCCTCATCAGTTTCTGGCCTCACATGCTCTCCGTTTGCTGTGCGAGCAGCTATTGAGGCAAGTACATCTTCATCAATGCTCATGATTCTCTCGGAGATTGCTTTGAACTTGGACTTTTCTGTCAGCAGAAATGCTTTATTTGAACTTTTCATTATCTGCTCGTGGCTGAATGCAACAAATGGAAATGTTGCATCGGTTTGAAAACGTTTGTCATGATACATAAGCAACCACTTTTTGTGATATGCAGTTGACATGCGATAGACAGAACCTATGCCTCCGGAGCCGTACGGGAAGAGCCAAGGAAACATTGCAGGGTACAACTGGGGATTGTTCCATATAGATTCATACTTTGATGACTGTCCGATTGCCAGCACTTTGCCTGACTGATTGAAGTACTGCAGGGCTAATGTCTTCAATGTGCTGCTTGACATCTCTTCCATCTGAGCACCAGTCAAACCATGAATAACAAATGGACAAGGACCTTCCTCTGTGCCGTCCTCATCATCCATGTCATTGACCGCAGGTGTTCCACTTAGCTTTGCTGATGTTGTTTCTTTGTACTGTATAGTCACTGGAGCGTCATCATCACTATATTGACTCAGATTCTCACTGTCCACCGACACTTGAGCATAGTCTGAATGATTCAGTATTAACCACTCTAACGCAGTCCTCACCTTGTTGGCACGCACCAAAAATGGTGTTCTCTTTAAGTCATCTTTTTCAGGACGCCTCGGACCTGTAAACAAGATGACAAGTACCTCGTCAAGCTCAGCTTTTGAAATTGGCAGTCGAGCATATATCTTTGGGACCGGTGATTCAAACGCCAGTGCATTTGCTATCATCTTTCTGAACCCACTTGACACACGTACAAAGCAGTTACTGTACCGAACTCGCGCTATGACAAGCTTCTCAACAAACCTCAAATCTTGTAGCTCCGGTGGCACTTCACCTATCCACAATCCACGAGCTAAAGCGTTCTTTGGCATCTGATCCTTCCGAAGAGCGGTTCGACATGTGTTGCATATTCTGCTAATTGAATGGTCAATCACTGGGCCAGGGATTGATTTGATTGGATCATGATCTGTCTTTCTGATCTGCCGTGTCACGCCTGGCATTTCTAGTGTATGAAGCAAATTCTTTACTGTCTTCAGCCTTGAGAGCTCGGTCATTGGAACTAGCTGCGCGCAAACAGAACAGCCTGCTTCTTCAACCGCAGAAGGTTCCATTCTCTTTGCACATGCAGTCACCATAGCTTTCACGGCGTATTTTGATGCTGGCAATGGTGGGAAGTCTATGTCCATGGGCTCGTCAGCTTTCTTGGATTTGACCGTCCGAGCTGTCTCTATGTGTTGTTTCTCTTGCAAAGGAATACGACTGAAATAGGTAGTGAACTTTTTTGTTGCCCTTATCTCAAATACATATGTGAGGGAGTAGCAAATTGCACACGAATGATTTTGAGCCATATCAATAACCAGGGACTTTGCACATTTCTTACCACACAGAATGCCATGTTTGGCTGCCACAGATACACATTCACGAGCAGTAAGTAAAGGCAGAATGACTGTAACATCTGCTTTGACATGTAGATAAATGCTGGGAGGATACTCCAAAACCTCTATGTCAGAATACAATCCCTTGAAGATCAGTCCTAGGTTGTCAATATCTTCTACTACAGGGCCATTCACTACGAAATCCTCAAGCTCGCAATAATGGATAACACGAGACAGATGGCCGCCGATCATGCGGCGACCGCCATCAAAGACTCTCATCGGAGCAGTTTGGTCAACAAGAAGCTGCAAGGCTAAGGCCAACAGGCCAATACTGAGGCATGCAATCAAGACGGATGCTGCGGGACATTTCAGGGAACGGGACAGACCCCAGACTTGTGGGAAGACATTGCAGGGCAAGCCGTGCATAGGGTGGCATGTCACTCCCAGCGCTGTGCTGGGCGACTCAACGACGCGGCGCGACTCAACGACGGGGTGAAAACCCGGCACAGCAGAGAACCCCTCAAACAGCGAGCTATTGAGGGCTTCACATATAGGTAAGTAAATATCTGCATAGAAAAGCAAATCGAATCACTCACCAAGGCCGCTGCTTTCAGAGCGATGTCGGAGAGACGACGGCCTGCCGCTCATCTGGCATAGTGCGTCCTCTTTTGAATGCACAATGGATGGACGGCCAGGCGGAACGGACTCGGCGAAGGGATCCCTGAGTCCAGGGGCGTGTGTAGGAAGGAGAGCATGCGGAGCCTGGTCTTGGCCTGTGGACCAATGGGTACTGGGGCACTCCAGGACTGAGCAGCCTAAGAGGCCAGTGTCAGAAAGGAAGGATGCGAAAGGGTGACGCGCAGCGCGAACGAGACACGTACGAAAAGAAGGTAGATGCTGTTCACGAGGGGACAGGCCGTGCTCGTACAGAGCGGCAATAGACCCTACGCAATAGCAGATCAGCGAAGCAAAATGCGGAAGAATGGGCGACAAACCAGCTAAAATTCCTGAGTCCGAACAGGCCTGAAGGCGCACAGAGGCGCAGTGTAGGAGGGGTGCCTCTGCTTAGAGGTCAAGAGGTCAAGAGGGGAGCTCGACGCTGGCGCTAGCAAAACGCACCTGACAATGCGCAGAAAAGCACTAAATTGGCGGCGAATTTGCTAGATACAGTAGCTGTGCGCATGGCGGGGCAATTACTCGAGTTCGTCGTTTGCTGGTTCTCGCCGAATGGACGCCAACAAGTTGAACCAGCGCGGCACATGACACGGAAGTCAAGCCGTCACGTGATCGCACACGCGATAGATAAACAAGGTGCGCACCGTCAACCAACGCCACCACCTGCGCCACGCGATGCCGCCTTCTACAGGGAGACACGGTGAGTACGCCTTCAGCTACACGCTACGCAAACACGGCGCTCTTCCGCGCATGTCGTCCAGTTTGCCTCACCCCTGGGGCTAGTGGTCAGCAGGCGTCGGAGGAGCGCGGTGCGTCGTTCTGTCGCTCCTGCTCCTTGCTGAATCTTTGCACACTCAGGAGAAATGCTTTGCCCAAAGCGCAAGGTGAGACGCTGGGCTCTGTTCCGCCCCTAAGCGCAATCTGACCCCTCCAATCAAACAGCTTCGCTCAGGGAGCGAGTTCAGCCCATACACGATGGAGCTCGACTTCGCATCCCTTCTCAAGAACGCAGAGAAACCCTGCGACCCCAGTCCTTTCTGCCGTCTTGCCGAGGCACCCAGGCAGCTTCAACCTCAGCTCGACACGCATCGAGACGCATCGCCAGCAGACGCGTATCCAGGCGCGTCACCAGCCAGCGCACATCCAAGCGCGTCGCCAGCCAGCGCGCATCGAGACACATCGCCAGCCAGCGCGCATCCAGGCACGTCACCATCCAGCGCGCATCCAAGCGCGTCGCCAGCCAGCGCGCATCCAGGCGCGTCGCCAGCCAGCGCGCATCCAGGCGCGTCGCCAGCCAGCGCGCATCCAGGCGCGTCGCCAGCCAGCGCGCATCCAGGCGCGTCGCCAGCCAGCGCGCATCCAGGCGCATCGCCAGCCAGCGCGCATCCAGGCGCGTCGCCAGCCAGCGCGCATCCAGGCGCGTCGCCAGCCAGCGCGCATCCAGGCGCGTCGCCAGCCAGCGCGCATCCATGCGCGTCGCCAGTCGGCGCGTATCCAGGCGCGTCGCCAGCCAGCGCGCATCCATGCGCGTCGCCAGTCGGCGCGTATCCAGGCGCGTCGCCAGCCAGCGTGTGTCCAGGCGCGTCACCAGCCAACGCGTATCCAGGCGTGTCGCCAACCAACGCGCATCCAGGCGTGTTGCCAGCAGACGTGTCTTACGACGCCTCATGCCTTCAGACCAACGCCCACGCGCCCGCAGTCAGCGGGACCACTTCTGGAGCGTCCATCAGTAAGAAAGCTCCAGGATCGCGTTCCTACAAGGCGTACAAGAAAAAAAAGGCCAGAGAGGATGCCTACAGGCACAGCAAGCGCATTTCCTCTGCGAAGAAGAGGGTAGCCGCCATGTCGTCTGCCGTTCATCACGAAACTACCCTTAGCAGTAGCGAGCTCCCAGCCGCGAGGGATGGGTACACCTCCAAGAACAGCTCCCATCTCCCCTCCAAGGACCCCGCCCACAACTGGACTGTGCAGGAGCTACTTGAGGAGGGGTTCAATCTGATGGAATGGGATGGACGGTGAGCATGCAAATGGGTAAGATACGAGCGCAGCTGACAAGTGGACAACCCTAGCACCCCACGGCCGCTGGTAGACTCCGCTGGGCGCATCTTCGCAGTGCTTGCCGGCAGGCCCAAGGACAAAACCTTCGAGCAGGACTGCCAGGCCGTTTACGCCAAGATGCAATCAGAGCTTCTCGGCCTTGAACTGAAGGAGACAGAGTGCAGGCATCGACGCGGAAGCTTCCCAGCGCTCGCCGTAGGTGTATCCTATGGGAACGGACAGAGGGAGCCTGCAAGGCTGGCCGCCGGAGAAACTGGTCCCAACGCCGAGGCGCTTCACCGTCTGCTGAACGACCCTGCCGTCCAGCGCGTGGCGTCTTATGGAGACTCTGCATTTGAAATGTGGGCTCCCAAGCTCCATGCCTACTACAAGGGTCAGCTCGATAAGATGTATACCACCCTCCCTCATCTTCGCAAGAATTTCCTCAAGTCGGTCTTCCCTTGCGCCACTTTCAATTTTGGGCCTAGGGTACAGTCCATCCGTCACCGGGACACGTTGAATCTCGCGCACGGCTGGTGCTGCATCACAGCGCTGGGTCGGTTTGATCACACCAGAGGGGGGCATCTGATCCTGTGGGACGCTCGGCTGGTCATAGAGTTTCCGCCTCATTCCACCATCCTCATACCTTCGTCAGCAATCCTGCACTCCAACATCGCGGTTGACAGCGAAGAGGCGCGCGCCTCGTTCGTTCAATACTGCGCGGGAGGAATATTTCGCTGGGTGGACAACGGCTGCCGAACACAGGCAGCTTTCGAAAGAGCAGACCCTGTCGGCTATCAAAGGAGTATGGAGGATCGCCTGCATGGTTGGGAAAGGGGGCTCGAAATGTTCAGTTTACTTCGTGAGGTACAGCAGTAGAAGGAACTTTTGTCTGATTTTACTTGGCATTTAGACAGTTCCAGCGGTTTTGCAACAAATAAAATTGTCATTTCCAGAAGCAAACTGAACTACGTGGGATGTAAGTAAGTTCAACCTTCAAGACCAATGTTCAAGAAAACGCCTGAGCCTGTGCAGCAGCGGCAGCGCTCGCACGAAGAGAGTTAATCTTCTCCAGCGTAACAATGTTGCGAGGGGAGCGGTGCTCCATGCAAGTTCCCAGCAGGATGGAAAAAAGCAAATTGAAGGACACCTGAGTGGCATTGAGGTCGTCAGAGGGTTTGAAGGTCCCCATGGTAAAGGCGACCAGGGCCACCTTGTACTGCTCCGCGGTGGCAGGTGTAATCTCAGCAGGACGGCTGTTATCGTGGGGTCGACCAGGGACCGAAACTGGGGCGCCGTACAGCGGCATGCTGGACAGGTTCGCCCACTGCTTCTCCTCCAAACGGAAATCCCCGTATCTGCTCCGGCCGTCGTACACGGGAACTTCAGCAGGAGAAATGAGAGTTGCACATTATAGGAGAACGGAAAACTCACTCTTATCGTGAGGGCCGTAAACGTGAGGATACCTCACATCGACAGGCGTACGAGTAGTCGTCTTTCGCGGGGTTCGATGCGGTTCAGCAAATGAGAGCGCATCTTGAGCAGTCTTCCCGGGAGTGCGTGGGGTGCGTGCATCGGTGGAGCCTAGGAAGCTCTCATAAAACACTGCGGCAGAAAAAGGGGAAGAGCACCTACTATTTGATTTACCCTTCAGAGAAGTGAACTGAAGGGAAAGGGAGGTCATGTAGGCGTAGACGGAGTCGAGGTTGAGGACCGAGCCTATAAAAGAAGAGAACAGCTCGAAGACTTCGTTGAACACCCAGCCGGTGAGTTTCAGGTGCACACCGTCTCCCCACTTCTCGTTGACGACCACAAGGGCAAGTAATTTGCACTCCTTCACAACGATGGGCATGACAAAGACCGCAGAGTTCCCTTTGTTGACGCCAGAGCGGAAGACCACCTTCTGGCCAACGACGTGGAACGATTTCGGATCGGCAGTCAAAGGGTTCACATAGACTCCCAGTCCGCGGAAAAGGAGCGAGTCGAAGATGGGGCTGGCCAGAAGATAAGTACGGCAGAGTGCAGGAAGAAACAGGAGACATACACCATGGCGTACTCGTTCTTCATCTTACTCAGGACAGTCTCTATCTGCGGCATCTTTGCTGGCGCCTCGTCTCGGGCCGTATACTTCGGCCTGAGCTCGCTGAACCTTGTTCACAAGTCAATAAAGTGCGAAGAAGGGTAGGGACGAGAAAGCTTAAACTCACTGGATGTTCTGGATCCTACCGCTTGATTTGAGGTAGTCAAGGATGCCTGCGAGAATGGGTGGGATACTGGGGAAGTCAATCATATCCAGCACTTCTTGTGGTGTCTCCTCAGCTTGCGAGGCGACCGGATGCTCGTCCACGTCGTCAATGTCCGAATCCATATAGAATATGGGGTTATCCCTGGCACGGGTTGAGTACAATTCGAGGGCAAGACGAAAGGGGCTCACTGAGTGCCAGCGCTGTGGGCAGCACGGAAGATGTCCGCGGAAGGGCCGTCGACGGCAGCAACCACAGGCGGTCGGATGCGGTCCACAGAGGTGTTTCCATTGCCTCCCTTGGCCGGCACTCCTGTGGTGGAAGACTTGGTGGCTTTCTGAGCCACACGCCTCGGAGGAGGGGAGTCGTCCAGCCAGCCGTCAACGGTGTCGTCTTGCAACCCACCGTCAGCTTCATTGTCTCCGTCTACGGCCTCCTCCGCCTCCAGATCGAGCATTGCCAGGACGCCGCTCGGTCTGGGCGTATCTGGCCAGAGCTCATCCTCTCCACCATCGGAAAGAGGAGACGAGGCAGGGATGCCTTTAGGGGGGATGTCAATGGGAGAGGTCTTGGAGACCTCGTCGAGAGAGTCTCTACGCGCGATGGGACGAATGCTACATGGCCAGGCCATAAGTCGACCTCCTGGTCAGAGATTGGGTACTCACCGCTTGGCTGGATTCGCCCGCCTCTGATCTCTAGCAGCATCACCGCTTGAAAGCGACTGCTTTGAGGCTTTGATCGTGGACCTGGGAAGAGTCAGCAGAGAGCAAAAATGGCGAGGTAGAAGCAGGGCGCACGGGGGGGAGGGGGAAGGGGAGGGAGTTGGGGTGGGGGAATCGTGCCTGCACAGAAAAGGTGAGCGCCGAGCCTCTCGACGGAAGGGGCGAGAGCTGCACACCTCCGTTTGAACCCAGCCCGCTTGGAAGGTGTAGATGCCTCAACCTGAGGAGACGCCTCTGCCTCGCCTCTCGTTGCCACCGGCCTACGAGCCTTCTTCGGAGAAACGACGACCTCAGCATCGACATCGACGGTGCCAAAAGACAGACGCCGAGAGAGCACAGGGGAGGGTGCTAGGTTGGAGCTACAAGAGCAACGGTCAGCGCTGAACAACGAGCTGAGCAGAAGCCAAACCTGATAGCAACCGCAGGCGACTCAGAGGGCACTTCGCGTTTCTTGGGAGACACCCTCACAGCGCGCGGAGTGGAAGGGACGGAAGGAACCCTGCATCGTGCCGTAAGTGAAGGCAAAGAACAGTAGAGAGGTGGCGTACGGAGGAGAAGCGGGAGGAGTCACGTCGACATCGATTGCCGCCTTTGCAGAAGGCCTACGGGCTCGTATAGATGTGCGGGCGCCGCGGCTGTCAGCAACAAACAAGGGGGTCGACAAGGTCAGCACATGGATTGGTGTAACGCAGGCAGGTCAGGGAAGCACGCACCTAGATGCTTTGGGAGGCATTGCGTACAAGCAAACAGAGGGGGGAGCGAAGAGATTAGGAAACTGTTGGTAAACGAAGGGCTGGCAGGAGCAACTCGTTTGAGAGATTTACAGCAGCCGACCTCTGTACTTATAGCTGCACCATCGGCTTGGAATTGGACGGCAGACCTCGGAGATCGGGAGAGACGACAGAGAGCAGGCGCGGTTGGAATCACGCACGCAGCAACGCGCGAAGGAACTCTGACAGAAAAGGGGGGGACACGGGAGCGTTGCAAGAGATGTCGACAGCGAGGTGCACCCAATCTGAGGAAAAGAAGGGTGTGCAATTCAAAAAAAAAAAAAAAAGGAATCGAGCAAGGGGAAAGACGTACAAGCCGACCGACAAGACGCTGCAGATCGACGGCAGCAGGACAACACCAAGACGGTTGACTACACGCTACCTCAACAAATTGAAACCATTGAGTTAACGGTAGCCGCGAAGGAGGCAAGAACTCTGGGCGCCTCGCGGAAACGCCACTCACGTGAGCATATGTGCCACACACCCAGCCAACCAGTCGAGCAAGTGCACCTGCTCAACGGCACGTACCTGAGGCCCGAAAGCTATAAAGACAGCTTCGTTCGCTTGAAAATGTAGGACAGTATGGACTCGTTCTACGACAAGGCGAAGGCAGGTAAGTTGCACAGATAGGTGTCTCCCTCGGGCTCCACACTCTAGAGCTTACCTGAGCTAATCTTCCTGCAGTTCAAACCCTCGAGCAACTCATCGCGGAAAGGACCGAAGCCGCCTCAAGCCCGCAGATGTATCGAATGGATTCTGTACGTCCCGTCAACTGTAGCTGACCGTTGCTGAGGCAGGAGAATTCTGCGCAGGAAGCAACCGAAAAGTTCAACCTCAGCATCCGCAGAGAAGTGTCGGACATGGCGTCGAGGTTAACACAGTGCAACGAAGACACCGGAGAGGCGGAAGAGGCAACGGTCGCCATTCAGGGCATCATATGCGGCGCGAAGCTCCCGCCTTTTGAAACACGGTCGGGGTAAGCTCCATCTCAATTCACAGATCATGCTGAAACTCAAAGCGACTCAGCCGCCCAGAGGATACGAAACGCTTGGCACACTCCCGACAGAGTGTAACACTCACGGGATTGGGCTCGCAGAGCTTCGAGCGCATCGTCGAGAATTGCCGCTGAGCGTACTCCATGTTCAGCCGATACACGCCAAACGCGAGACTGGACCCATCCCCCGAGTTTTTAGGCAGGCAAAGAGTCGGCAGCAGTGACAATACCGACGAACACTCCACGATCACTGCCAGCAACCGTTTTTTCACGCCTTCGAAGCAAGCGGCTGGCCTGACGGTCGTCGACATTAACTCCGAACTCGACCCCCGAGGGATTCTCGAAAAGGTCGACAAAACTAAATGGCTGCATACCAAAGACAACACCGTGGACTACTACGTATTATCCACCGGCGACGACGGAAACAGGCACCTCCCCACCGCTCCAATTATCTTTCAGATCGGCGATCTAGTCGAGCTGCAAGCCTCCTTGATCTGCATCCCAAACAAGGGAAATTTCACTGTGAAGCTCATTCTCAGAAGCATGATTCTATTGAACGGCGAGCTAACTACGGTATGTCACACATACTTTGCATACACTTTCTGTCCCACAAAATAACTTCACAGCAAGCCACTACTGCGAGGACGCTGATCGGCCCAGCTGCCGCACCGGCACCGAGGCGTCTGAAGCGTCGCAACCCGTACGCCGTCGACATCAACACCAACACCTACAGAAGCCATGGCAGTGCCCCGTACCCTAGAATTGACGCGAACAACAACGACAAGGGTGCCAGCATTGTGATAGATGCACCGGTAGACATCGCCGAAAACACTGACATAGATGACGGAGGGAGGGACAAATGCATGGACGGTTAAACAATGTATTGTATTTCATAGAACAGAACACAGATGTAGACATTGAAATAGACTTCACCAGTACACGAAATAAAGCCAGTTCAATCAAACTACAACACCTTGGGAACCTTCACAGAGCTAGTGTCGCGGCGGAGGCAGAGGTCTAAGTCTGCAAATACTGGCGGATGGGCTCTGGGCAGGAGCTGAGCAGGCAGGCTAGGTGAGGAGCAAGCCACGCACCTAGGGCGACGCCCAAGACAGCAAAGCGAATGGTAGTCGACGCGGCAGCCTTGTCGATGTGCGTCTTAACAAGCAAGGGGTGAATATCAGCAGCAACCAGAGACAGGACAGGAAGTCACCAGAACGAGGCAGCGAGTCTGTGCGACGACAACACGAGCTTGCGCCGAGTCGAGGGAGTTGGAAACCCAACCAAGATGATTCTCTGCACGACGTCGCAAGACTTCGTCGTTCAACGTACTGCCAAAAGAAAAGAAAAAGAAAAGGTGAGGGGGGAGCAAGGCGGAGGGCGCAACGACGCACGAGAGGTTTCCCGCAGCAAACGCCTCGATCAGGATGTTGGTTGTCGTGAACTGAACATTGCGAAGCTGCTGGTGATCGAGAAGGTCGGGCTGGCCGTTGTACATTGGAGAAAGAACACTTTGCTAGGATATGGAGTGGAAGAGTCGACGAGGGTGGGGGAAGAACAGCACGGAGGGCAGACGACACTTTATACGCGTCGAAAGGAGCTGCGTACGACGCGAAGACGGAAAAAGGCGGCAGCGAGGGCGACATGTATACTCGAATTCAATACGCGGAAGGAAGCTGCGAAAGGCCACAGTCAGATTTACTGTGAACGATTGCCTACGCACGGGAGCGTGTTGCAACGCCACTGCCGCATATTCTCACACGCTGCGGCACCGGTACTCCCATACATGACGTACCACGGACAGTCCACGTAGAACACGGACCTGTTGGGCAAAGCTTAAGTCAGATCGACGATCTGACGAACCGGCAACCGGCTACCTGAAGTAGCCACCCTCTTTAGGAAGCGCCCGTGCGGTTCTGCAAATTAAAACGGATCCTTACATTTCGTTTCACTACATTCCAGGACCCGTAACTTCGTTGTCAAGCGCTGCCCAAGACCACGAAGGTGCTCGATACTCCGACGGGCACGACCCACGTTCGTCCAGCGTCTCCCACAGCAGGTCGAGTATGAGGGTGTCCTCCCAGAGTCCGGCGTAGTATTGGCTTTTCCTCAGGCCCTGGAAGCGCTCAGCAACACCTGCAAACGCGACCAGTTTGTCGGACGGGTATGAGATGGAGCGCCTGGAATACTCTTGCAAAACGATACCCCATAGGCTCAGGACGTTGGCCATATATTGCTCCCACTCGGGACCGCCTTGCAAGAAATTAGGAGACCGCCAGTCGATTTCCGAATGATTGTATAAACCCTTCGGATGGACGAAGAATCTCTCCGAATCCGAATTATTTCTGATGGCACCGACGTCTTGTTTGACCATCTGGCAGTGGTATTGGAGGGTGCGCGAAGTGTAGACTAATGCTCGTGGAGAAAGGAAGTATTCTTGCAGGCACCATCCGCGATCGTGGATCGGATCACTGTCCGCCGATAGAACTTGCTCTCTCGCCTCTTCATTGTAGTACGAAGCATTGCCACGCAGAGAAACTGTCCCGACCCGGCGGCTCCGCGAACACCATATCGGCAACGATGTGTCTGGCCTTGGAGGCGGAGACCGATCTTGGAGAAAGCCCTCGCTGACCTTGCTGGCGCTGGCAGCGATGATTGTGAAATATGCTTGAGAATAGATGTTTGCCATTTGAGAGAGTTGTTGCACCTTATCTTCATGAGAATCTTGTATGATGCAGAGCGTGTCGATCCAGAGGTACGAGATCCCAAAGGAGTGTGTAAGGGTTATTGCGTCGCGGATAGTTTTCGGAAGAGGTCCAACGGCAATGCCCTCGTGATAGCTAGAGACGTTTTGCAGGTTTGTACAATGCGGTTGAGGCTCGCCCCACACATAGCTGAGAGCCAGATATTTACCATGTACGGTGGAGCTGAAGGTGACGAGCTTGGGGCGCGTGGGGTCTTGGCAGTCGATGACTCGGGTAGGAAGCGCAGGATCCTCCAGATATCGTGGACAGCGATCGTGGTGTTGAAGACATTCGGAGATGCATTCCTCAGCCAGGCTGCGCGTTCTGGCAGAGTTGACCTCGTGGATTTCGCTGCGTTCGGAGATGAAGTAGGCAGCCGGGTCGCCTTAAGAATAAGTTATCAGTGGAAGGATGGGACAAATGCGCCGATGGGCTTACTGTGCGCAGTTACAATGGAGAAGTACGCGCCTCCATACCCACCACCATAACCACTGGTCTGACCACCGTATTCACTCCCTAACCCAACACCATGCCCAACGCCATATTCTCTGCCAAAGCCAACACCGTACTCGCTGCCATACCCAACGCCGTGTTCACCACCGTCATACCCAACACTATTAACACCGTCGTAGCCGCCGCCAAACCCTCCGTAGCCTCCTCCGGACAATCCGTTGTCGGTAACCGGCGGCAATTCACTTTTGTACTCGATCTCCAAAGTCTCAGTGCATGGACTGCTGCTTTGGTTGATCTCAAGGACAAGGCAAATCACCTCACATGCTGGCTGATTTGCTCCAACAGTGGGTGGCTGGGTAGGAGCGAACTGGCACCAGTGGCAACCCAACGCTGAGGCGCTCTCTACGTCTGCGCGATTTCGCCTATAAATATATTTGGGGTGGAATTTCAGGCGATATCGAGGAGAATTCAGTGCTCTCCTTAGCCATCCACGAGGACCGAGGAGTCTATCCCAACAGTAAGGACAAGCTGACGCCGGACGTCTGAACATCCATAATACATGAGTACACCGCACTCAGACGTAAGGGGGCATAAAAACGCACCTTGGATCGTCAAGTGGCCTGTAATTCAGGTTATCTACTAGGCTACGAAACAGCTCGGACGCTCGCCATCGTACAGCTTTGCAGTAATCGAGCATGAGGATGGTGGAGAAGAACACGGTATACCTCTCCAACGACCGTCCGGGCCTCAGGGCCTCGTGTAGTCCCGTGAATCATCCAAGCCTCATTGAAGAGGGTGGGCAGCAATCCTGACGATGTACAACGTTTGAGCAACGCGGCGGTTCTGTTCAAGGATCATTTTGGTTCTCCGCGACTCCTGTCGGACCCTGAATGCCCCTAGTGTGACTGCGTCCTCGACTACTCAAGCTGCACGACGAGCGACGAGGCAGAATAAGAGGAAGGGGGAGAAATCAATATATCCTAATAGGTGGGCCACTTGAAGTAGTCCTGTGTCTACTTGAAAGTCTATTGCACGAAATGCAAGACAAGCTTCAGATTAGTAGGGCATCACACGTCCAAATCCTCACCATCAGCATCTTTGCATGTCCCACACCGCCCGAATGAGAGAGACGGCGCTCGTATGAAGGTCTTTACTCGAAAGGTTGGAAAGGCCTTGGTTAATATTTTCCTAGTCAAGCGGCAACTTCGTAGACTATCCTAGTTACTGATACGAGGCTACCGGCTGGTTTATGGGATTAGTCAAGGCGAGTCCACGATAAAAATATAGAGCTCATGTGTTCTTTGTATTCAGCCTGGGAACTGCATTTCCTGTTGAAATCGCGAGAATTATTGTATGCTAGGTAAAACTTTGAGGCTCTCATTCCGTATCGTCACCGAACCCTACCGCTGGACTAGCTTCTCCTTCTGCGAGCAGTACACGGATACCAATCTATCACCTATTGCTCGTAGCTTCCTCCCGAGGATGCTCAATAGCACGCTAGACTGGAGTGTTTGTCAAACGCAAAACTATTTATGTGCTAAACCGTATGAAAAGAGACCCTCGGCGGTTTATTTCAACAGTTCATCAGACGTACGTATCAACAATTAAATTCAGCGGGACCACTAGAAGTAATCAGAATATTTTCCTTCCTACCACTCTGGATTTGCAGCGGTTTCGACAGCTCAGCGACAATCTAGGATAAGAAATGTCTATAGGGGCCCTACGAGACCTCGGCGCCTAAGCGAACCTTCTTTGTGCCTCGACACAGTCCCTCCTCCTGCCCCGGGTACAGAATCTTGTTTTACTCAGACGGAGTGGATCCGCCAGAATGTTGTCGACGATAGCGGACACAGCCCAGGACAAACTTACGTATCAACTGATGGCGACATGGCGAATGGAAAAGTCCGGACGCTTATAACGGAGAGGGTCTAGCGACGGATAGCGGCTTATCAGTGCACCACCACCATGGAATCGCCTCCTCTTCCTCCTGAGCTTTTCCAGATGATATTCGAGCTGGTGGATAGCAAAGAGGCTCTATTCCCTCTTCTGCTTGTATCCCGGGCGTTCAAGGCACTTGTTGAGCCCCTTCTCTTTAGAGACGTTGTGGCGACGACACACGAATTGCGCCGTCTGCAGGGGTTTTATCTGAGGGTCATTGAAGAGAATGATAGGCTATCGTCGTACGTTCGTTCTCTCACCACCTCCATCACGGTAAACTCGGTGCCGCTCGGCGATCGGAAGACCGCCGCCCTCGACGCCGTATTAGGTCGCCTGCTGCAATCTAAAACGGCTGAATCTACTCTATCATTGGGAACCTTTCGTCGCATTCCCGTCGCTCGCCCCTACGACTTATCCTTTTTCTCTCACCCACTTCGCATGTTCCAACAATGTCCATGACATCGGGGCTTTCACCCGCTTCCTGGAAACACAACCTTCGCTGGAGTACCTTTCAGTGCCGTCCATTCATTCACCCATCTCGCTCTCGCCGTCGGCATTGCCGCGTCTACGTATCTTACAGGCACCGTTGGTGTTCGCGGTCTCCGTTATGTCGGGTAGAAAGGTTTCCCATCTCCTCTTGAACACTCCCATCTTTGATGACACGATCAAGACGGACGGTGCAGAACTCCTTGAAGCCTTCGATAACCTCCGATCACTGCACTGTGTGGCAGATGACCTGCTTAAACTGGCCCCCTTCATCTCCAGCGTTCGGTGTGTTTGGTTAATGCTCCGAAGTGTGAGTCGTTCTCCGCTACTTATCGCCTCGTGCTTCTCACGTATTAAACTTGAAATCCTGGCATCGTCATAGGTCGGGCTTTTGGAAGACTTTCTATCCCTTTACCGAAGCGCTCGCCACCATGCACATCAAGTACCTAGCGCCTCTCCGGATTCAAGCCAGGAGGTAATCACAGTAATTTCGTGGATCAGCTGTACGAAGAGAATCAGTTTCTTCGGTCCGTCGATTTGAAGAGATCGTATCCATCCGAATACAGTCGTTATATCGTCGGAAAATCTTTCCCCGTCAGGGTGGATGTTGGTGTCTCCGCTTTCGACGAATGGTGGCTAGAATGTCAGGCTTGTAAACTTTGAAATAGGCAATACCCCAACTTCTAGTTATGTAACACCTGTATACCCCAATGTACTCAATGCCGGCCCCTTGAAAGGCGTTGGACAAACGCTCCACTCATGCACACAGCGAAATATTACACGACTGTTAACTGGTCCTTCCCATCCGCATCATATGCAGCCTCTTTCGCTGAGGGAACGTTGCGTATCCACTTTTTTCCTTCCTCGAAGCATCGTCCATGGCAGGTCCGCAGTTAGAAGTGGATCAATGGAAGCCAAGTCACACGACTGTCACGAGGAACTCCATTTACTTCCCAGTACGGTATGTCGTATCGGCTGACATAGAAATGGGGCTGTCGCCCGTCCCATTCCGTTTGTGCTTCGCCATTGTCCATTAACCCATTTCGTAGACAGATTCATGCTCATAGGGAAGCATGATTGCCCTAACCCATCCTGAGGCTGCGAAATCAGCGATTGGGCTTATAACAGACTTTGAAAGATGACACTTACCTGAAACTCAGAAGAAGAAGTCACCCCGATATCCTGCTCGATGATCGTCGGGTTCAAAAGGAACGATACTGCAGTCTTTCTCCCAATCATGCCACCATTCCTCATGGTACCTCGCTACGGGTATGATCGAGCGAATCTTCACTGGGGCTGCTCCTCTAGTGAAACGATAATACTCCGAAGGCATTGCCGTCGACGGTATGCGGATGTCGATGTACTCAAGAGAGGGGAGAGTATTGAACGCGAAGGCCACATCATCGTCGCCCCAAGTATCAGTTCCAAGCGGCGTCCTACGCCAGTATTCGGTGGCGAAGTCCAGGAAAATGCGCAGGAGGCGGAGCTTGCCGTGCCTTTGGAGCTCGGGCACATCATGAAGTATGCCGTATAAGGACGACTAGGTGACCATTAGTAGAGGAATCACGGAAGCTTATCGACGTACACAAAAGGTGTCGACCTCCAAATACTCCAAGTTCGGCGCGGCGACATCAGCCATTCGAAGCACCAGGGATTTACGGGTAACGAGGACTATTACATTTCGGAGGGCGTCGCCTATGTCTGGTAGGTGTTCGCAATTGGTGTGTAGGTGTGTGGGTAGATCTTGCTTGGGCATGATTTTGAAGAGTCTGGGAAAGGCCGGGTCGCGAATCACACGAAGCCTTGGGAAAGACGCGAGATCGAGACTCGGTGCGGGCGATAAGGAAGGTCTTGTAGATGATGGATATAAAGACAAAGATTCGAGTGACGTCTGGCCCCCAAGGAACCATGCTAAACCATCGGTATACAATTGCACATTCCCCGTGAGCCAAGCGAAGCTTCTGAGTGAAAATGAGGGCCGTGAACCGTCGAAGAAGTGACGAAGGTGCAGATAATTGACCCAATTTGAGTTCCAAGACTGTATGGACGAGGATATCTTGAAGGGATGGAAGCGATGACAAGATAGTTTGAAAAATCGAAGATTGTTCGCCTTGAAAGATATTGGATGGTAGGGATATTCGTTTGACATACCGGGCACGACGCCCACCGTCAGTCGTGAGGCTAAGAAGAAAGCTTTTCCCCACCTGACAGTACAGATTTAGGGCACTGCAGAGATGTATCATCCCGAGCTGAAAGACCAAGATCAAGTCGATCCCATTCATCGTCGCGCAAGGGTAGTTGACGAAGAAAAGAGACATCAGCGTAGAGATGAGGTTCGATGAGAGAGCGAGATGATTGTGAAACAAGGAGGAGATTCTTCAGAGAATTCTGCCCGTCGACATGACCTATGATCATTTCCGCGATTTCTACAGGTATCCTCATGGTGGTCACAGAGTAAGATGGTCTCTGATAAGATTAGATTATTTGGGGCGGGGACTTGCGGAATTGGTCAGTATTCCCACGATCCCGCCAACTTTCGCCAGAACGCTCACCTGCAGAGTGCATTCGTTTCACTCCTTCTTCAACGACAACATGCGGGCAACATTCTCCGCAGGCCCTTTGAGGCAGCTTGTCTCGCGCCCAGTCACTCGCTCGCGAGCTGCGAACATCCACGGCGCCCGATTCTCTTCCTCCAATGCTGGAGCCTGATGCTGCTCAAAAGAAGGCTCAAGACGCGCTGAGCAGCGCTCAAAAGAATGCGGAAAAACTCTGGGAGTCGACCAAGACGTTCTTGGAGCCAGTCACTGCGAAAGCCTGGTCAGATGCTTGGTTGTGAGTAGTTTGCATTTCCCGTGTAGTTGGAGACCACTTGCAAGGCCGCGTCGGAAATATCGACGGATTTGAGAGGATCGCATTAATGCGGCGGACGTCCTGTCACCTCTGTGCGGCTAGAAATGAGAATCTGGTTTCTGCCGAGCAGCGGAGGAAATGCGATATCGGCACTAGACCCTACGCACACTGCTAGCTATTTCTCCTTTCGCCATTATGGCCAACGTGTGCAACCCGGCAATTCCGTCATTTTTCATTCAGCATACTGATTGCCGGCTTCTTCAGCGTATAAACAGCCACTCGTTTACAACTTCTCTGTCGCACGGGAACTTGTGAAGCAAGTTTACCATGCCGAAGGCTTGCGACCTCCCACATCCACCGCCACCCTCAAAAGCGCTTACTCAACACTTTGGTCGCGTGCATCGAGCCCGGCTTACTGGCGGACTATCGCAAGTAACGGGGAGATTGCGCGGGTGGGAATCTATGCAGTAGAGGCCTATACGATTTTCAAAGTGGGTCATTTAGTCATCCTTGTATTGGAACGTTCTTCTAATATGACTTGCGTTCTAGGTTGGGGAGATCATTGGCCGACGAAGTCTTGTCGGGTACAACTTGGATTAGATGCTATTATAAACCCTTTAGATCAATGCGCAGCGTGATTATTTCAGGTTGCTATTCATTCGGTGCAAATCTATGAGGCCGAGCTTCTATCGACCCGCTGTCTCATCGCTAAACGGTCAGAATGTTCTGTGGTCTCATTTGTTTGACTTGTGATCCAGAAACGAGTAAGCTGTATTGACGATAATACCCTCTCTTAGGGCTTTATGGTCGGTGCCGTTGTACCAAGCGACGCTCGGCATTAATCTACGCGGTTCGGTTTCTCACCAGCCCCAGTATCAAAGCACGGTGTGGGGTCATTCACTTTCCCCCATCAATCTACGCATGTGTCTTTATCATCTTCTGCATTATTTCGGGCTTCTCTGTCATCCATTTCTGTGCATCTCTCCTCTTACGCCTTGAATGGATGATATGCTGTATAATGACCGATCGTTGGCATGCCCTTTATCCTAATTATCTCATATACTTTCGCAGCGACTGTGGCACATGCTCACCGAATATTCTCATTAGCGGTGCTTCCTCTGACTTCTTGATGCGCATGTTCATTCCGCTATTTTCGACCTGCGGGAGATGTTTCTTCATTTTCTTTTAGAATATTGAATGTATTTCCTTCCACCATGATATTCAGGGCGACCACACGATCTCTCGCTGTGCGCAATAGAGCCTTCAACGGTGCTTTTACCAGGCATATATTCCTCTTTCAGATGGCTGTTGGTTTTAGGCGGCTGGAGCTCACCCAGGAGGGTATTTAATCCCCGTCATTTCTAGATATGATATATTCAGTACAGGCTCCTAGCTTGGGTGTGCCTGTTTATCTTCTACACCCACTCATACTCGCTCATGAGCTACTCTATCCGCCATCTCAGCGACCCTACCGGTGTGTTAACTCCTCTTCTACGGTCTACGTCGCATATCTAACGGCCGAACCAGAGTTGGAGCTGGTAGCGGCTTCCAAGGCACTCTCAACAGCTCTCAAAGATGGTAGGAAGCTTCCCACCTGCCCTTCTGAAGCTCCCTCCCCTCCCCCCATCCCCGCGGCTGACGAAAATCACTAGACGGCTTCATCAAGATGACTATCGGCCGCGATCCCGAGCTTGTCGTCCCTTTCGTCAACGCTGTATTGCTGGCGGGGACGATAGAGGGCGAAATCCACGTCGCTGAAGATGCGAACGGCACGATCGTCGGAGGCGCTGTGTGGTTTGGCCCCGGCGCAGAATTCTGCCACAGGTTGGTCGTCGTTGGGCCAGCAGGGCTGCTGGCGTCTTCTCGACAAACTTATCGGCTCATCGGCTCGTCCTTTCTAGTGAAGCACAGCAAGAGCGGGTCCTCGTGCCGCTTCTCGCCCAGTTTGACGACGAGCTGCAGGCATGGTGGAACGACAAGGTAGATCGCAGCTCCATCCCACTTGCCCCTCTCCCCCTCCCCTCCTCTACCCAGCCTCAGTACTAACCAACGATTGTTGACCAGTTCCTGCCCGAGTACCACAGGCGCTATCGACCAAGAGCTAGGTCCCAACTAAACGGACTAAGATCCTACCACCTGCAGCTCATCGGCATCGCTCCGAATCATCCCTCTCAGCAGTTAGCGACAAGAATGATCCGAGCCGTGCTTGAAAAGGTTTGTCTGACACTATCTCTACCTCTCGGCCTTCCTTCTGGTCTCTGAGAAGGCTAACCAAACACACTCGTTGAACAGGCACAAAAGCATGGCTACGATTCCCTCGTCGAAGCAACAAACATCATACATGTGAGTGACATTAACCATCACACACTGCGACCTGTGTATCGACTCGATATTAGAAGCAACTATTTGAGCAACTCGGATTCGTCGACAGAGGTCAGAAGGAGTTCTTAGGGGTGAAGGAGAAAGACAAGGCTTCCATGTGGGTGATGGTGAACCCCGCGCCGCCCAGAAACGACCCAGGGACAAGCTACACGACCTAACCATCCCATCCAAGGCTGATCCTCACGATATCGTCTCTTGTACTTCGTAGTTCACTAATCAGAACGATTGCCCACCCTCATTTAAGTTGTAAGTACCAAGAAGTAAATCGAGTAGGGTGTCCATGACGACAAGATTCGCTTCTTCATGCCATGTGGGCTGCGCACCTCAAACACGCTTCTAACGTACAGGGCCAGCAGCGTATTATCGAAATCCCTCGCGCCACGGGGACATAAATTAATCCCAAAAGATGTAAATCTAACAACATGTAAAGGGTGATTACTCGTCCTTCTTCGAACCGATACGCTTCTCGGCCTCAGCAATAGCAGCGGCGTCTGTTGCAGGAGCAGGGGTTGCCACTGATTCGACCACGACAGAATCACGCAGCACACGATTATAAGAAAGGATAATGAGAATACACGTGCGATCAGTGGAACGTAAGGGAGAGAGAGGAAGGAATGCACTCACTACCGAACATGCCAGGAGGGACTCTTGAATGGTCGCTTGAGGTCGCCCTCAGCGGGCTTTCCGAGAAGGTGCAGAGCCACGGGCTTTCGCGTCGTAAAGGTTCTTCAGTCCCATGAGGGCTTGGATGAACAACGGCTGGGTAAACTTGAGATAGCCATGGAGGAAGCCCATCATCGCGATTCCCATATACACGCTACGGATCTGTCGAAAACGATCAAGGACTGGAACCTTCGCAGTTCTAGCAGAGAGCTTACTAGTTTTGACGTCTCCGACAAGTCGTAGTCCTTCACTGTCGTTGTCACCAATGCACCAGGTTCCTGTGTCTGGATTGCCGTTTAGCCAAGTTGGAATGCTGTTAACCACTGAAAACGAACCATCGCGTTGGGGGCATCAACTGGAGATATACGTTGAGTTCATAACCATTTGATGAGAATGAATTCTCACTGACCGTATTTTAACACTGTCTGGTCGTTCTTCTTCTTGATCTGATGACGTGCCCCAATAGCTCAACTTCGTAGCTTAGTAAAACAGTTAAAGTACCACTCACGGTGAGGGTAACGTAGTAGTAGACACCCAATATAATGATTTGGGAGACAACATAGCCAATGCGAACGTATGTCAGGACCTCTGGGTCGTCAAATGGAATTTTGCGCGCCACTGAATGGTTGTTTTCAATACAGCGGCCTCCAGGTAGAATCTACAGAAAGTATCGCACCTTGCATGGCTCCAAGAGAGATCACCAGATTCTGCACGCCGGAGTTCATGGTAGCGACGGTAATGAAGGAGGAGGAGGAAGTGGTGGTGGTGGTGGATAACGAGGGAGTTGAGAAAACACTTTCCAAGCTGAACCTACGTGGTCACCTCTGTACATTCCCACGATCTCCCGGCGCCTAATTCGCACTGACACCGTGAAAAGTTTCTAGGTCCTCACAGTGAGGTGGGTGATCCTTGCAGAAGATTCGACGCGTACGTGCGAGAATCTTGTGCTCCATGGTAGGTACGAGGGAAGCTACCCATGATGCCTGATGGCTCATCCATATTTCGATGGTCATTGCTGGGACATAATCTCACCTTGAGCGGTTTATACGTCGCCAACAGCTCCCTTGTAATCAATTCTCAGTAATATCTACCCACTCAAGTCTCAATCAGAGCCTTTCTCTCACAACTTCCGAACTCAGTTGATGTTCGCTGATGTTGACTGTATTCTCTCTTGCATGCCGTACCAAAGCTGATTTGTTCATAGCTTTCGAAGCGCAGATACTGTTGCTGGAAAAGGCCATTCATCCCCATGTAAATTTAGAAGTATCAAATATAGGGGATCAAGGATCAAGAAGTAGGGATCAGGCATCAGGCATCAGGCCGCATGATCATAAAGTACAACCACACTTTCCAGATTTATACGGACTTTGGCAAAGCCTGTAGACAATCCTCACCATGTCTACCCCCCCATCTCCATTAGCATTCGCTCAGACAATTGCGCCGCTGCTGCTAGGTGAGCCACCTGTGTCCTCATCCGCACTTCGGTGAGGTTAACACTTATACCAGGTTCTATTTTGGCATGCCCGTACGCTACCGCGCCTTTACCTCAGTCATGATTGTCAGACATTTGATCGGATCTAGCCTCTATGGTATCGCCATCGCGCAAGGTATCTCGTACTACCGTAATTATCCACGCGACAGCAAGTTCGTGAAGTACTCTGTAGGTCCCCCCCCCGCGTAACAGTCTACAACATACTTATTCGTCCTTAGGTTGCATTATTGCTGTTAGTCGGAGGAATCCTTCATGCAGACTCCACTCTCTCATGAAGTACTAATGTACTGCAGCTTGATCGACAGTGCTCACACCTTCAGCTTGGCGAACGCAGCCTTGGTTTGGTACCTTCGAGCGACCGAGAACGCTCAGTATCCGCCGTGAGCATCATGCAATTTTCAAGCCACTGTCTTCCATACTAACGCCACCCGCTCAAGAGCGATGATTGTATGTCCCCGGCTGATCGCGAAACGTGTACCGTCTCACTTCGTCTTAGATCTCTACGTTCGTCTCTGTAAGGTTATTTCCCTCCTTTTCATCCCCGTTGTTTTGAGCTTCCGGCAGTACGTCACGACTGCTTTAGTCCAAAGGTGAGGGCTATATGATGCTCTAATTCATGATCACTTATTCACCGAGCCGGCTCAGTGCGTTTACCTTGAGGGTGTGGATCAGTGAGTCATCCATCACGGTCTCCGCTAACGACTCCACACTCAACGTTCCACAGTGTGCGGGAAGCGGTGGATGATCCCATCTATTCTTGTGCGTGCTTTGCAGATGCTTTTACATTTGGCAGAGTCTTTACCTGGCTTCGGGCTCCAAGGGAGTCCTTGCTCTCTGTCAACTTGGTACGTGACGAAGTTCCATCGTACGCCGATTGATGATAAATACTGAGGCTGCTCAGTTGGCGGACTAGGTTTGGACATCTTCCCCCATCCTGTTATCAGTCTTCTAATCCAGCGTAGGCATGGCAGTAAACATGTACGTACAATGACCGACCTGATGCAAGTCTATTTCTCACACCTCGTATACAGGGTAATCAGTGGTTCATTCGACGACGTCCACGACTTTAACAGCACCGTAACTCACAGTTGTATCTCCTGGAATATGTCATGTCCTGACCAACGCATAGATTTTCGTAAACTTCGAATTAGTGAGCGCGATGATATGCGACATCATGATCTGCGTCACTCTTGTCTACTCCGTTCATAAGAATCGATCCGGGTTAAAGAGGTGCGTTTGTTAGATCGGTGCGAACGAATTCCGCTCACGATTCTATAGGTCCGATGCTATGATCGACAAGTTGATCTTCTACTTCATCGGTGTCAGCACGCTTTCTAGGTAAGAAATATATGATGTTTAGTTGCATCAGGCTCTGATGAATTTTAGTGTCTTCGCTCTGCTTAATCTGGTCACAGTGCGTATAGTCCTTTTGGATCCGGAGGCTAGCTAACGTCTTGTATGTTGCTGAAGTGGGTAGCAATGCCCAGAAATCTCGTTTTTGTGATATTCCACAGCATCATTAGTAAACGTGCGTTCTCACTGCCGAAATCTTTTATCTCTCGACCTCACCCTTTAACCCTCAGTCTACGTCAATTCGCTACTCGTCACGTATGTAGCCAGCGTGAGGTGAATATGATGTTGCTAACGTGTCCTTAGCCTCAACTCCCGACAACAATTTCGCCGCAATCTCACCAACGGGACCGGAGCCGGTAAGCCCCTTGCTGCATCACGCCGACTAGCTTATGAATATGATCGTATAGACACTACCAAGGAAGACGGTGTCATTCCACTATCGACATTCGTCGCAGCGGCGTGATGAAGCAATCAGAGTTGTCGTTCGGGATTGCAGGAATTTATTGCGTTAGACATCCACTTTCGCAGCCTCTCCAGTAAAGAACAGCCTAAAGGATAAGTAAACCGTTCAGCTAGCTAAGATAGTCCAATTGGGGCCAAGGACGATGGTCGTACAACGTTCAACATCCAGTCTAGAGACAAAGATGGCCCGTCAATCCTGCTGTCGATGACTGAAGTGCTAGTAGGTACGCACCTTAGTATGGGGTGGGGTGCGCGGCTTGTGCCAACCCACGAGGATGTTCCCTTCTAAGCGATAAAATTACAGAGGGTAAGGGCCTGAGGTAGGATCACTAGGAGGATTCTTCGGACGAGGATCCGTCTACTAAGTCGGCTTGATCCTCTTGAGACTGGATACTGAGAACCTGCCCTCCGACTCCGAGCCAATCATCCTGGTACCCCATACGTATATCACCAGGTTCAAAGGGGACAACCACATAATCTTCTATCCAGTCTGTCCACCATTCCGTACATTCTCTCGAGACCCCCGGTCGAAGAGAGCGAAGCTTGACTGGGTGATGCTTCCCCCGAGTGAAGCAACAATACTCGGGGAAAGTCGTCGAAGGCATGAGCCGAAAACTAATGTGGGCAAGTTGGGGAAGGCTATCGAAGGCATTGGCTACGTTGTCATAACCCCAAGGATCCTTCTCAAAATTTTCTTTGAAACCTGACTGAGCGATGGCTTGATTTGGGAAGAAGCGCAGATGTCGCAGTTTGGGAGCGCATTCGAACACGCTTATCTGAGAGAGTGTTATGGGTATTGATGTCTGAGACGCAATAACCCTGTTTATAAGCAATTTGGAATGTCCTGCGAAATGGGAGACAAACATAGAAAGTGTCCATCTCCAAGCACTCTAAGTTTGGCATGCGCAGAGCTGCCGCTGACAGTTCAGCTAACTCTGTGATCCGGGTTACACAAACTACTACATTACGGAGGGCTGCGATATTGAGTTGCACGAGCTCTCTAGCTAATAACTTCACGTGTGTTACTTGGCTTGCTTTGAGGAACTTTTTTGCGCTACTTGTTGGAGCATCAAGCACTCTTAGTCTGGGGAGAGCTAGGATTTGGGATGATGGGTCAAGGGTGAAGGCGGGGAAGAGCAGACGTTCGATTGATTCCTGGCAGGCGAGGAACCATTCCAACCCGGCGATGTCTGGTTGGATCGTACGCGCGTACCACGCGAAAACTTTGAGTGTGAATGGAATTGGGGGAGTCTGTGACTGGCGACTACCGAAGAAGGTTCGAAAGTCGAATGTGTTGCCCCAATCCACTCGCCATGACGCGTGAATCTGCAGATCTTCAAGATTTGGAACGGATTTGAAGATTGTTTGGAACAAAGCGCGTTGTTCCCTTTGGAAGGCGGCCACAGGTATGCTGATTCGTTTGACGTGACGAGCACAACTGCCTTCTCCTGAGGTTATGCCGAGCAGAAAGCTTTGAGCCACAGCCAATAGATCAGCGTCCGAACGTCCCTTGTGCTGACCATCATTGTTTGTTCGAAAAGGAACAAGGAAAGAGACATCGGCGTAAAGGTACGGTTCGGTGAGACGTCGAAAAGCATGGGATACGAGCAAGAGATTGAGTAGGGAATTCCGATCTTCTATTACACACCCAACAACCATGCGCACAATCTCAACTGGGATCATGATATAAGGAATGAAAAGAAGAAGGTAAGCGCCCGAGCACAACAAGTATGGACCTAGATGAATCGTTGGAACGTGGTCATACTGGAGGCAAGGAGCACAGACATGAGTAGTGAATATATATTAATGGCCGCTGAACTTTGAGGCGGCGAAAATACAAGCCTTTTACAGCGTAGACTAGCGGAACGGATAATGCCGATTTCTTGTCAAAATGACAACAAATCACTTTGATATCCTAGTCGAGGGTCATTGGGTTCGAAGGGCACAGTCGTGTGGTCGTAAGTCCAGTCGTGCCACCATTCGTACGAGGCAGATTCTGGAATTTCAGGGCGAAGTGAGCGAATCTTCGCTGGCCGCGGAGTGCCTCTAGTAAAGCAGTAAAATTCAGGATAGGTGGCAGCAGGAACGAGGCGGATACTGATGTGGATGAGTGACGGAAGACTGCCAAATGCCTTGGATATGTCGTTATAGTTCCAAGGGTGGTAGTCGAATCTGTTGGACTTCGCGAAGCGTAAGTCAGTCGTGAAGATGCGCAGGTGGCGCAGCTTTGTAGCTCCTGCAAATGCATCAATCCGAGAGAGAATGTTGGGAATGGATGACTAACGAAAATAGTCCGATTATGAACACTGCCATAAAGTACGGCGAGCACTTACGTAGAAGTTGTCCATCTCTAAATATTCCAAGTTTGGCATCTGTATTACCGCTTCGGAAATTATATCCACAGCGGAAATCCGGGTCACCCAAACTACGATATTGCGAAGAACAGCTTCGTCGAATCCCCCGCGATTCACCAACCCCAGCATCAAGTGCGTGATTTGGCTTGCTTTGGGGTTGAACATCCTTGCAACGTCTACCGTCGAGGCATGAAGGACGCGAAGTCTAGAGAGAACCGGAATTTCCGGGAACTGGTCCGATATCCTCAAGTATGGAAGGTGCAGGCGTTCAAGTGTGTCCCTCTCGCGTCCAAGGAACCACTCCAATCCGGCGCCGTCTGGTTGAACTTCGCGCGTATACCACGCGAATGACTTGAGCGAGAACGGGATAGGCGGGCCCTGTGGATGGGTGCCTTCGAGGAAGGTTCGGAGGTTGAATGGAGTCATCCCTTCTCTCCACCATGAAGAGTGAACCTGCAAGTCTTCTAGGTTGGGAACGGACTTCATGATTGTGTGGAACACGGGATACTGTTCTCGTCGAAAGGCGACAGCGGGAAGCCTGATTCGTTTCACACAATTAGCGACCTCGCAATTTGCCATGATGCTGCTCAGAAAGCTGTGAGCCATAGTCGATAGATCAGCGTCCGAACGTCCTTCGTGTTGATCCCACTGAACTTCCCCGATTGGGCCAAGCAAGCTGACCTCCGTGTAAAGGAGCGGTTTAGCGATGTGATAGAAGGTACGAGATATCAAGAGGAACTTGAGAAGAGACCCATTGTCCTCAAGACATCCTGCGATGCATCATGAGCCGTGCGATTTCGACTGGAATTGCAATGACCATAGATGTATGTTCAGGTGTAGGGCTTGATAAGGGAATCAGCGAAATTATCCAGAAGCGAGAAGCACTTCACGTACTTGCTGTAACTAGCTCGTTCTGAACAAGGCAGAGGTCTATAAGTAACCTATCATCAACAAAAATCTACTATGTTACTAGTGCAATCAGATATGGACTCGTAACGGTTTCAATCGGCGCTTGTTCGACTAACCGATCATGTGAAATACTGTATATTGCAAGTTATCATCGACAACGGTGTATATGTTGGAATCAGTCCGTAAAATATTTGAGAGGGATCTATGATCTGGCTTGTTTGTCTTCATAGGACATCGGGACTCGGCATGGAGGCGAAAAGGTATATTTTCTTTAGGCTTCTGGATGTTTACTGCTACTGGTGACGGTTCGATCATCTTCATCCTCCTTTCTGTGTCCCACAATCCCGAATCCACGAAAGAACGCGAGGGCCGTCACAGCAGCTGGAATGTTTCGTATTAAATTTGTGATTCTACGGGCTGTACCGTAGACGAAGGGAGACTAACCTAGAATTCCAAAGGCAAACGCCGTCCATTGTGCTGCTTGATAGGCAGGCAGTAGATCAACAACTTGACTCGCAGCGGGCGCGCTGGGAAGAGGAGGTGGTGGAATCGGGGCACGGCGAGTCTCCCTCTGGACTATCTTATCAAACACTACAGTCGTAACGGTCACGCCGACCGCCGTGCCCAACTGTATAGCATTTCAGCGACGTTTCGAGTATGAATTCTAGGAGAAGACCGACTTGTGTCATCGTAGTAAACAAGGCACCAGCGACACTTTGTTCGTGGGGCAGAGCAACGCGTGCTACGAAAAGCGAACCGGCCGAGAAGGTGAAATCGGCGCCAAAGACGGAGATGATAGCTGCCGGGAAACCAAACGCCCAGTACGGAGATGAGGGGATGATAACGGCAAAGAGCACAGCGCCAGCGGCCGTCAATAGCGTCCCGCCGCCTATGAGGGAGTAGTTTTATTACGAGTTAGTTGATCGAATGCGCGAATGCATTGCATTTACCAAGAAGGTAGATGACTGAGAGGCGATTGACGACGAGGGCAACGGCTATGTTACACAGGACACCTGTAATAAACATTGGCAGCATCCTAACCATAGTCAGCACTGGCGTGAGACGTAGGTATTCTTGGTAGTAAAGCTATATGACGTGGTGATGGATTTCTCAGTTATTCGAGTTCGGAAACAGCAAACGGGTTGCCGGATGTAGGATTTCTCACCTGAATCCAGAAATTGGATCCTAAGAAGCAGCACCAGGTAAGGAAGGCGATTGCCATGATGGCGGCAAAGCGTCCATTGGCACGATACCATAAGGAGACTTTCATGAGCGGCGGTGGCGTAAGGAAGGCATACGGTCCTCTAGATTTGGTATCCGATGCTTGAACTTTTTCGAGGTAATGTTGCCACAATACGAACAATACTACCATGCACACTCCCAGTATGAGCAGGACGATAATGTCTGAATGTGGTTGGTGAATGGGATGATGCCGAGATGACCGAAAACGTACATGGTGTACTCCACGCGTGGGGAGCGATCTCGCCCTGCCCAAGAACGAAGACGATGAGGACGAGGCCAGCTGTGACCAGCAGCGCGCCGAGCCAATCCACGCGTTTATCTTGCTCGGATGATGGCTGATCTCTATCTATAGCAACAAGCCCCAGAAGCAAGCAAAGCACCGTTAAACCAGTGGAGAGGTAGAATGTCGATCGCCAGGTTTTACTATAAAGTTGTTTGTTTGGATTGCTACAATGAGAGAATAGATCACTCTCACGCTGTGAGTTGTGTGAGTGCGCCACCAATTGCCATCCCAAAGGCAGCGCCGACGGGGGCACCAGCAGCGAACGTGGCGAATGCGATAGATCGGATTCGTGAAGGGGGAAATGAATGAGCGAGGATGCCGATCTGGCAGGGCTGTCTCAGGAACAAAAACATGCGAGACGAAACCTCGGAGAAACATACGTACGGATGCAGGGATTATCGCTGCCGCTCCTACACCTTGAAACGCTCTTAGTATGTCTAGCGTTAGCGCGTCTGTAGGGGGAATTCATAAGCGTAAGGAAGGTAGTAGTGCCAGACGTATGCGGCCGAATGCTAACCGTTGGTGAAGGCACACCCAAGCGTGAAGGCAGCTAGCCATATCATACCAATGATGAAAGCCTTCTTTCGACCATGTAGATCGGCTAATCTTCCGAAGAAGAGTAAAAGGCAACCCTGAGTAAAGTGGTAAAACACCGATGTCAAACACTGATTGTGGCTGACTAATCTCTACTGGGCTTACAGATGTTAGAGAATAGGCAGACACTATCCATTGCAACTGATTTTCAGGAATCCCCAGCTCTCGACCTATCGTTGGTAGTGCAATGGACGCGGACGTGGAGTTGGATGTCTGTACACTTGTCCATTAATATACGAGAAGGCACGGAAAATTCGATCGGGGACTCACGTTTACTATCATGGCCATTGTACTCGTCGCGATGATAACTATAGATCGTATGGTGCTTGGAGTCGGGCTGCTGGGGGACGGGCTCGCGACCTGGGCCCTTTTTTCATCGCCAGAGTCGTATTCCGTGGACATGAGGGAAGTGACGATGGAAGAGGGCAGAAGGGGGGTCTCTTGCTTCAACTGAGTGGATATTTAAAGTGCATGGCTTCCTCGCCCCACATTTAGACTTTCGTCCGTGGCACGGACACGATAACTCGCAAGTGATTCTGGAAAAGGGTTTACGCCAGAGGCATGCATGATCGTACGTCCGGTGCATCGCCGCTGAAGCTGGCATTTGCCACAGGGGACCTCGCCGTTAGTTCTCTGCAAGATTTTTGGGTAGAGTGCGGTCCTAGGAAGTGATGTCGACCCCGTCGAAGCCCGGCTGGCCCACTTCTGCTGACGAAGAACATGGTGGCAAGACCCAGGTAGTACGTACAGGGGCTTCTATTGAAGTTCATCTGACCTATCAGATTAGATCAGAATCAGCCCATGTAGCGTATATTTCTTTGCAGATATGATACGATGAGGAGAAGGGGGAACATGGAAGCGGTTGCAATATTCGGTCAGTTCATGCCGCGTTCAAGGAACCATAGGCATGCCCAGGTTGGGCTCACCTGGAATATCACCACGCCGACCCTGCGCCTCCCGACGTCGCCGATGAGGTGGACCACGAATTCATCTTATCATCTCGTCAGCACCAAACTAGGTGATTTCGAAGCTCTTTACTCAACACCATGTCCCAAGGGGCAGCATGGAAGCTTCCCAATGCGCTCGATGCGTGGACGCGACTCCTCACCTTGGCCCTCAAAGTAGGCTCTTACGTGTTCTCGTAGATTCTGTCGGAAATTCCCTTTTTGAATTTTCAGCGCTGAAAAGGCGCCTAAGGGCCGTAATCCGGGTGGCTTATTAGATGCCCTTATAAGCAAAGAGTGGGCTTATAATACCGGATTGTTTCTCACAAGGGAGAGGATATGATTGCAAGGGACGCCTATTGCCATAAGGGTTCGGGTAACTTAAGAGCGCTTATGAGACGTGAAGCGAACAATAAGCAAGAAAAAATATTATTGTATTATTGTATTATGTTGAGTGATGATGATGACATATTGGAATTGTAATCACTGACTTATCCGATGTAATGCTCGTTAGTATTATTTATTGACAGTGATCTAGTCTAATTAATATATCCTAATATCTAGTTGTATCTCATTGTATCTAATCAATGTAATCTGTCTAATGATTTATCTAATCCGACTAGTCTATCTAATCTAATGGCCGTAATATTTTATTGACCTCAGCGAGAATCGAACTACCGACTTCGGGCCTAGAGTAAAAACCGTTAGTAACTCACTGACACGAGTTACTGATGTACCAAAGTGCCTTATAAAATACATAACTTTGCATAAATATAGCCTAAGTACAACCTAAGTAAAGAACAAAAAACTAAACAACGACGCAAAACTATGGGAGTGGGGGAGGGAGAGGGATGGGGAAGGGGAAGGGGATACATGATAACTACTCTGTAATGTAGAAAAAAGGTCAATTGAAATGCGTGTCCATGTACGACGAAAATGCGAAGTGCGGCGCACTCAAATCTTGCCACCCTTGCGCTGGCTGGCACGACACGGCTGCGGCTCCTGTACGCCAGGTGTTTCGACGGCGACGACGCTCTGTCCTCGCCCACGGGCCGCGCGACTCCTTGTTCTCGTTGTACCTCCGCCAACGATCCGAGCTTCGTCGTCTTGATCTGGCGACGTTGCTGGTATCATGCCACGGCCCCGAGTCCCTCGTCCGCGCCCTCTCGTTGACACCGTGTTCGTGGGTTGAAAGGCGGCATGGGCTTCGAGTTGTTGCCCCTCGTGGTATGCTGTTTGTATGGGATTCGAAGGGGGGTGTCGGCTCGCCCCGTCCAACTCCGTAGCCCGGGATCGTGCAGGGACTGTGCCTACGGGAGCTTGTAGGTACGTTGGCGCGAATGCGTGGTGTGGGGAGTCGGTTCGCGCCCCTGGTGGCTGCTGCTGCATGTCGTAGTCGCGTCGAGTCGACGTTGGAGGCGGCGGGTGCGTTTCAAACTCCGAGTCGTCGTCGTCGATTTGGAGTCGTTCAACGACTTCGCTGATGTAAGAGAGAGGTGGTGTGCTGGGGCGGCGTGATGGGATGTGGGATACTGGTGCTGGTGCGGGTATGGGTGTGGACGTGGCCGAAGGTTCCGCGCCGTCGTTCTCGTCGTTGTCACTGTATTGGGCCTGGGCAATGCGTAGAGCGTGCGAGAAATCTTCTTCGTCGTTCGCGTTTTCGTTCATATCGAAATCGAGCGCGTCCGTTTCTGGAGAAGGGACATTAGGTACATCAGCGAAAGTAGTTACCCGGTAGAATTGAACGAGGCGAGGCCAGTATGGTGTCGATGATATCCCATGTAAGAGCCTGAGGTACGCGTGAAAAGATTCTTCGTAGTCGATATTCGTCGCAGCGCCAACGGGCGAGAGCTCAGGATCTTCGGAAATGAGGAAGCGGGCCTGCTAGACAGTCACTACCTGGATACTACGTGTAGAGCAGTTGAAGCTCACCATTACCGCACTAAGACAGATGCTGCCCATCGTAACCTGTGTGACCTCCCATTTGCGGCCTGATGAGTTTGCGGCTGGTCGAGAGGTGAGAGAGGATGGACCGAAGAGAATCACACGCAAAATCTAAAGTCGTTAAGTGAGTAGACGGCTGTAAGTATAAAACACGGCTTACCAGTGGCAGAACAGGGTTCTGGAAGGGAAGATCGCGGCCTGAACCTGGGGGATATAGAATAGGTGCGAGGGCGGGATATCCTGGCTTGTCAACATTCCACTTGAGTAGGGCTTTGAGTTCCTCGGACTCGGCTCGCTCGCTCGCCTTGCCGCTGAAAGTTGATTCGGGGATGCCAATGGAGGCAAAAATGCGTGGTGCGCAGGTCTTGAGCGTATGCGCCATTGCAACACGCTGATTGGTCATAGCATTTCGAAACTAGATCCACGTAGTTAGAAACCATTAGTGAGTATAAATACTAGGGGTTGATTCTCTTACGACGGTGCAGTTTCGGCTTGTCAATAGAAGATGGTGGAGTTCGCTGGGAACAACCTCGTAGATCGCGGCGGCATTCCCAAGGGTCCATTGTTCCCTTGATCCAAAATAGCTTGGGTCAGACGACGGCTTCAGTGGTTGCTGGCCGAAAGAGCCTTCCGGGGCCCAAAGTCGGTGTAGAATAGAGAACTTCTTCGCAACGGTGACAAGCTTTTTCTCGGGATCATCAACTTGCTCGTCGTCAGAGCCAGCCCCATTTTTTGATGAACGGCCTTTCCGGCCCCGTTTGCGTGCAGCCTTCTCAGCCAGGAGTTCGGCAATCTGGTCCTTGAGTTCACGATTTGCTTCGAGGAGTCGGTCGTTCTCCAATTGCGCCTCTTGCAGAGCCTGTAGTAACAGAGACAAATAGTCAATGGTGTAAGTACAACGGTAGAGATTGTTGAAGATACAGACCAAAGTGAGAGATGTGATTGAGACACCACCAGATGCGCTAGGAATAGTAGAGAACCGTGGTGTAGACATCGCAGACGGAAGGATGGCAAGTGCGAGAAATGCTTCAACGACACATTTTAACCATGCTGCCTCACGACATCCTGCTGGTATGATGATCTGATGCCTCATGTTCATACCGTAAAGGGGCGCTCCTAAGTCTCCTATCTCTTCCTCTATTCCAGTACACCGGAATAACATAGTCACTGAACATGCATTGAACAACAAAGGTTATACATTCATATGAATATTGTTGTCAACATTTAGTATTACTACAACCCCGCAGCTTTGTACCTTAAAAACATGTCCTCATCCACAGTATCTACCAATAAATGGTCACCCGTACCATCATTAGCTTCAACAACAAGAGCACCACGGACAATGGACTCAATAAAGATGAACTCGCCAGTTCGTGTCGGCTTCGATCGAAGTCGTATAAGACCTAATTCAGTGTCGACTACACGGCGGGGACCAATCATGGCATCCAATGGATCTACAAGGGCTAGGTGATATTTGTGATCACCAACCTTGCAACAAAACATGAATGCAAGACGACCAATGAGGAATGGTGTAAATGGACCCAGTGGTTGCTCTGTCTTGATGACAACATAGTCATGGCGTGGCTGCCCATAGAACATTGGGCTGCAACGTAAGTAGTCGGTTTCAACTTGCCAGGTCACAGCAGACTCGTAGTTGATTTTCAGAAATCGTAATTCAGAAATCTGGAGAATAAAGTGAGACTGTGTTGAAATGGTGAATATTAAATAGTACATACCATCTCCTGTGGCCGGTACCGTAGATATTGTCGGTTTGGAAGTTTATCTGCTGGAAGGGAAGCAGATAGCCAATGGCCAAGCCGCATGTGGAAATTGTGGAACAACTTCGGCACCCTATCAGTAGCATGTTGAAGTTCCAAGTCGTGGAATGTAATGGGTGGTTGTGCAACCGTCAGTGAAAGGTGGTCACTGTAATAACTTGAAGTGGTGGTGGATGATCTGCTTTCCCCCTTGTCGACATCTACATCTTGTGCATCACTTGCAACTGCAGCATCGTAATCATCAATATCTTGCCACAGATATTCTGCCACTAGGACTCGGTGAATCTTCTGAAGAATCTAAACATATAAATATAAGCTTAGTGGGTCCAAGAAGATAACACATGAGACTCAGTACCTGTGGAGCAATATCTCTGAAATTTGTTCGTTGATAGATTTTCCGGAGTGGGCCATGCATTTGCTCATTGGGCTTTGTGCTGTAGTTGCGTGTAACACCTTTGGCAACAATGTCATCAAAAAGATGAACATAGAGGTGATTCTTCGGAAAGTTCCAATTCTTTCCGATTAGACCTGCTTCACCAGACTTCTCGATGTATTCCTTGATTTAGAAATTAGAATCATGTGGTAAAAAAATGGATGAGCCATACCTCAAGAAGCTCAGAGAATCTTTCTACAACCTCTCGCCCTGCTGAAATTGTTTCGTCTGTATGCAGCCGCATTCCAGCATATGCCCGCATGTCCATATATGCCCTGAGACAACGGAGCAGTAGATATCCCACTTCATCGGCTTCCTTGGTCAAAATATTGTGACATGCAAAGAGAATAACCTGAAGTTATGATTCAGTTATCAGGGGCTCAGTCATATTTCACTAACATACCTTGCTAATATCACGGTTTTTTGACCCATCATTGAATGATATTGTACTAACAGTGGTGAAGTGGTTCAGCCCTCGCCAGGGTGGAATGGCTGCCATCCTAAAGAATTGAAACATGTCTTGTATCTTAGTCATGGGAACAATATTTGTTACTCACTGAGTGTCAAGTTTCACAACTGCAGCACGTCCCAGTGCTTTTATATGTTCAACAAGTTGAGCATATAGATGATCCTCGAAAAGACCATTGTCGAGGGTATGCAGTGTATCAAATGACACAGCTCTGTATGGATCAGATAGATTCAGAGACCAAAACACATTCTGCAGAGTAGTCTTTCAGTTGGCAAAGAGACCATAGACATAAGATCATACAATACCTTGATTGGCCGCAAGCTCACTTCTTTGAGAACTCCCTCCTCAGCTTCACGAGTAGTCTGGGAAAGAGCTTCTTCAAGAACTTGCTTCATTGATTGCGTAGACCGGAGAGCATATGTCTCTGTATGATCACTCTGTTTATCTTGTGGAACAAGACATACAGGGCAAGGATATAAACCCTTTTGACCACGTATGGCTGTCATGACACATCTGATTGCATATTAGACAACTTTGGTGCATCATATGTAATTTGTTGACTTACGCTTCTTCATAATCTTGGCTATGAAAGGCATCCAATGGGAACAGCCGGCGGTCCTTACCATCGCCACACCGAACCCAACGACCCAACTGTGAGTACTCTCTCACTGATTCCAATATTTTCGCACAACCTTTATGCCACACCGTATTTTTCAAAGTGACGTAATCTTTCTTTCTTGATTCTGCCGAGTCTTCTTCAATCTACAGACGTGAAAAGTCTCAAATCACCAAGTGAGACCTAGAGTGAGAAAAAGGCACTCACAACAGGTAACCACCCAACCACCTCTCCTCCACCAATACCTCGCCCATTGCGGATGGATGTATACAAATTCGCACACCTTACGATAAGAGGATAAGCTTTTGCAGTTCCGAAAGATGAGAGTTTCGATTTGTCGGCATAAATAATGTAGAAAAAGGGAGTACCATCGTCTGGTAACTCAGACTAGAATTGGGTTAGACCTTCGGACTTCGATATAAGAAATTCTATCACATACCTCCATGTTCCATAGAAGCTCTCCAGTCCATGGCTCATCGTAAAACCGCACAAAGTCGCGCCCATTGAATTTGTACAGCCGTTGCGAGTTCCACTCGAAGGCAGACCCAAGTTTGGGATCCTTGACCAAACTGAGTATCCAATCCCACAATGGCCGGTACCATATTTCAAATTCCAGTTGCTGGCCACGATATTCAACATCTATTGTATCCTGAACGAACTAATATTACGGAGAAGTCAATGTCTTAAAAACACAAGTATACACATCCAAACCCACCTCTGGCGCCCTATGAGCTGCCAGATTCCAAAGACGATTGATGTCATCTGCACTCCCCAGAGTTAACTGATCATCACCCTTGCTACAGCGTTCAAGAAGGGAGAGAAGTGTGTTGACATGCTCCTCCTTCAAACCTGCATCCAGAGCAAAGGATGCTACCTCAAAATCGAGGCGGGTTCGGAATGGACTCCAAGGCGGAGTCTCACCAAGCACCGGGGAAGGCTCATCTGAAGCCTCAGACGGAGGGAAATGTCGGGAGAAGTCGTGAAATGGGGTGATGGTAGTTGGTTTCCCGCTATGGGGATGATACTCGACTTTGATGTCGTCCACCTCAGCATCTACAGCTGTCGGATCAGGAATACTGACATCAGAATGCTCATCGTGAGCATCTGCAATGGAAGTTAGCCATCAATTGTAACTGAGTGAGCTGGGACGCACCATGTATACCCATCAGAGGCTCGTCTTGCGGCGGTAAAGACAAGGACCTTTGTCCTTCCTCCAAACTCGCAGAAGCTGCTGCGGGGAATGGCTGACGGGCTGACGAGCCATGATCTAGTAAATCAGAGGCTATGTACTTCAGTTAGTGGTATCAAGGATGAAAGGTTTGTTATGACGCACCTGCAGCTGCGAGCCCCAACTCAATCTGAGCGGCCCGCAGATGACGACTTGTCTCCTCTGCTTCCGCTCTCTCCTTTTCACATTTCTTTCGATGTGAACCCATCCCTCTTAAATGTATCTCGGCACCACATATTGGACACGTCCGGCGGCTGGAAGACGTTGTTCGCTTTCGCTTTGTAGCCATCGGAGGAAGGGGGAGCAGGTTGTGGGGGGAAAGAAACAGTAATGCGACGCTGAACATCCATCATTGATCCAGGACTTCGAATCAAATCGAAGAATTGATCAGAGATCGGAAATGGGGCCGGAGCGGCCCTTACAAGCCCTTATTTGGATACAAAGTGGTTATCATTGGCCGTTCTAAATTCTAGGCCATCATGTGACTATGCCGCGTGCTCATTGGCCCTTATAACAGGGACCTTCCTATTATATTCCTATTCTAAGGTACGTTTTAACGGCATTAAAATGCCGCAGCCTTAAAAGGCCCAATGGGAATTTCCGACATCGGAATCGAGGATCCATTCATAACCCCCCTTAAACAAGCGTAGTCCACAGAATGGGATTGATATATATATAATACTACAGACATGCGAAAAATCAGATACAAAGTATAGATACTAACTATGAGAGGTAAAGGTCCTACGTGGGCGACGAAAACGCCGATTTATTTATACAGGAAACGGAACAGGGATGTAGATGACGAAGTTGATGATTGAAGCATTGACAGTAAGCGGAAAATTAATGGATAACAATGGATCATTGGTCGACAACATTGATGGAAATAGAAATAGAGATAAAGGAGATTAGAGGTCGAGAAATGAAGATGCGGTGGAGAGCAGGAGGAAAGCGGGAGGAAAAGAGAGACTGGGGCGGGTGGAATAGTGGGGGTGTAGACGCGTTGCGTAGAGGTGATCAACGGTCGGCTGGGGGGAACAAGGAGATTGGACGCGATTAAAAAGGCCTTGCTTCTAGCCATTCCGTAACGTCGTCTCTATCTTTCATCGTATTTGGATCAGTGGGCGCGCAGAAGAGCCGCCCTGGAATTCTTGCTTCTTGTGAAGTGTGGACAGTGACGGTGGGAGAGAGTGATGCGAGAGACGCGATGGGGCTTCTCGGTTTCTCGCGTGTACACACAGTCGCCTGCGACCCGTACAAATGGGATCCCAGGAGTCAGGCTGGATTATCAATTATCCCAGCCCTAAAAGATTCTTTCTCCTTCTCTTCTTTCATCTCACATACCATCTCCCATCATCCCGCTGTCGTCCCCCATTTCATCCTCTCATAGCTCCAACTTCGACGGGCTACAACAATGGACGCGTAGCAGAAAGCACCCAACAGGAAAGGCCTTGGTGCCGTCGACTAGCGGAATAACGCCCTACGATTCGTGTCTTTTATCCTCCGAGCGCATACTCGACCCAGACCTCATACGGTGCAGAAACGTCCGCGCCGTGCTCTTCGCGGGGCTTTGCGCGAGATGCGGAGGGGGTGAAGATGGCTGGACTGGAGGACTACCACTACTGGCACCTCCACTACCGCTACCACCACCGCCACTCATCCCAGCAGCAGCGTATTGTTGAGCGGCACTCGAGTTCGGATTCGAAGCCGAGTTAGCGCTTCCCGTCGTAGTGACAGACAACCTTGGTCGGTGGCCCTTCCCTCCCTGTGATGGTAAACCCAGCATGTTGCCAGTACTCCTCAAGCTCCCTTTATTAGGCGGGCTTTCGGGCGGAGACCCCGGTTCTCCGTTGCCGGGGCAGGCACGTTGGGAAGGAGTCATGAGGCCGGCCGTGCTGGCTCGACGCTGCGATTTGCTATGGCTTTCGGGAGAGGGCGGATGGGACGTACTCGACCCACTCTGCGGCGGCGTCTTCACTCGGAATGGGGCCGAAGTCAGGTTTGCAGATGAACCGCCTATGAGGAACGTTGTCGTCTTCGGCGTCGGCGTGAAAGAGGTACTCGTACCAGTAGGTGAGCTCATCAGAAAGGGTGCCGATGTGGTCTGACCGGTCCCTATCATGTTGATTTTATCGGGTTCAAGCGGGTAAGCGGAAATAGGTGTCGCAGAAGAGGGTTGATCAACCGGGGAGAAGCTCATGGAGCGGTGTCGCTGGGAGTTGTTGGGTAGGGATTCCGACGAGGATGGGGAGGAAAGTGGTGGATGCGGCTGCGGTTGTGGGTTTGATTGAGGGTGCGGTTGTGGTGTAACGGCGTTCAGATTGGGCGTTGTTGGGACTGGAGGGGGCGGGATAGAGATGACAACAGCAGTGGGTTCGAGCGCGCGGCGACCTTCTTGATACAACCGAAGAGCCTGGGCCTGGGTCTGCGGTATCTCATTCGAGTTGACGCTATTGCGATACGGAGACTGATGCCAACCCCCAGAAACCAAGGGCAAATTCAACGTTGTATCGCTACCGTTGTGCATTGCCAGATAGCGCTGATTCTCCCTATGCAGCCGCCGCACCTGTGCTTGTCGGTGAAGATCGGCCATCCATCCTTGCCACTCAGCCTCGCTGTTGTACCCATCGCTCTCATCGCTCTCGTGGAGCCCAAACTCACTTTCGTCCGACGAGACACCGCCACTCACATCGGACGCATACGGATCTGCAGGCTCTCTGACTGAGGGCGTAGGGGTCAGCGTGGAGTGCGTGGACTTGACGCTCTTCCTGCTCGATGCCTTGCCCTTCCGCTGCTTCGACCCTGAGCCCTTCGACTTCCCCGACGACCGCGTGCTGTGCATCTCCGCCTTCATCGAGTCATTCTCGTCAGTCAGCGTGCGGCCCCAGAGCATCCAGCCCATCGCGCGCCCAACGTCGCCCATGCCAGCCTTCTGCGCTTTGACGGCGATGTCGACCCGCCATTCGGGATACGGCAGTGCGCCAAAGGTGTTGGTGGCAATGGAGTACTGCGAATCGCGGTGGAAGTTCTTCCCTCTGTTGGAGGGCGCTGTGTGCGAGAAGGTCGTGGAACCTATCAGAGAGATTTGTGATGAAGCGGGCGAGTCTGGGTGGTGCGCATAAACACGACTGGCTACCGTTGGACTTGGCAGAGGCGAACTCGAAGCCGATGCCAATGAGGACAGGCCAGGAACGAACGTAGAGTCGATGGGATCGGGTGCTAGCCGATGAAATATACGGAGTAAACTATTGAATGCTAAAAATCGGTTCATATGATTTCAGGTGCTCAACTTCGAGAGCGTTACTTACCATCGTCATTCAAGACATCCATCACAATCCATTCACCGCGTCCACTTCCTATTCCTGACCGTCGACTCGATGAAGGCGTCATGGCAGACTGGGATCGCCCCGAGACAACACTGGGACTAGGTTTGAAGGTGATCCTCGAGTCTATTGTTTGTAAATCCGTTGTCTTCGTCTCTATCGAACGCAAATCCGCGCTCCGTGTGTCAGTCAGGGAGTCCGTCGTGGTCGTCTCGTTCCACGCCTCCTTGTCCTCTTCGCCTGTCCCACTTTCAGCCCCAGTCCCGGGCCCCGTGCCGTCCCCAGACGCCTCCCCATCATTTCCTCGACCGTGCCCCTCTGACACGTATCTATACCCCACCTTGTACCCGTACCCGCCTTTGCTCCTCCACGGCCCCCGACGCCCATACTCCGACTCATCACTCTCTTCTTCGCTGCCACTCGTCCGAGCGAACACTGGAGACGACAACACAGTTTCGTGACCGCCATCTTCATGCCGTGAGGGTGGGGGGTTGTGCGGGTTGTGGCTGGCGGCAGTGCTTTCAGCAGAGCCAGAAGACGGACCGGGCTTATTTTTGTCTTTATCGCCGTCCTTGGTCTCTCCCCAGGCAGAAGGCCCCTCCGGTTCGGGGTCAGCTCGACCCTTCCCCTTGACGTCTTTCTTTGGCTTCTTCTTGTCCAGCTTCCAGGATGACATCGTGAACATGTTGTTGAGGTTACTTTTCGACGAACTCTCCGTGAGGCCTTTCGAAGACGATGGTTTGCTATTCTAATAAAGCGCTATCGTTTTAGGGAAATAGGTAGGCCAGTGGTTGATCAACTCACGCCTTTCAGATTTGACGACGATGGGAAGCTGCTTCGGAGGTGTAGTTTCTTGCGGCCAGTGGCCTTCGACTGCGAACCTGCGGTGATTGTGGTAGTAGTAGTGGTTGTGGGCGTCGTTGCAGACTCGGGGCGTTTTGATACATCAGCAGGTGGCGGCGCTTTGGGAGGCATTCTGAATTTCCCACAAATCACTCGGTTTTCTTGAGTGGTTGGCACAAGGTTCCTCAGGTGGTCAACACCAGTGATGGACATAAGGCTCGTGAACTCGAGCTTCTGTGCGGGTCCGACGGCCTACGGATATTTGTCTCCGTGTCAAAACGAAGACGATGCGTTTACTCACCTTTGGGTCTTTGAATACCAACAGCACCCCCTCCTTGATCACAATCCAACGGTCGCGCCATTCTAGCTCCGTCTTCGTCTTCCGTTCTCGCTGACCCCGCACCTTCGGTAGATCGTCTCGGTAATGCCGGTCTTCGTGCTTTGTAGGCCCAGGATCGTCTCTCCATACGACGCGAAGGACTTTGATGGGGCCCTCCCAGTACGGGCGTATGTAGTCTCTGAGGATATGGCGGGGGAGGTTGACGATCACGTTCGCGCGGTGGATTTCGAGTAGTTCATACGGTCGTATGTCGTACATCGAGATAGTGAAATCGTCTTCGAGGATCTGACCCGTAGAGAACCGAATTAGTGTGTAATGTGAGGCCGGATTGTTGGAATCGCGCGGATCGGCGTGCGCTGAGGAATAAGATGGCGACGGCCTGTGAAACGCTGGGTGGGGGGACGAACGGGCCCCATCAGATCGGAGCGACCCAGTCTGTGGCGCAGGCAGCGTCCTCCCGCCAATCCTCCCGCCCGAGGGAATGTCCCCCTCGCTGGCCCACTCTCTGTCCATGCTCTCGCTCCCCTCCGCTGTCTTCGGATCGTCTTCATCGTCGCTTAGCTCGCCCTTGGTGTGGGGATCCAGTGGTTGCGCGAAGGTGATGGGGGACATGGGTCTGTGGTTCGGGTCGGGCGCAAAGACGATGGGCGATGAGGGTCTCGGCCTGGGATGTCTCGAGGACATCATGGGTGTCGATGGGCGCGAATTAGATGCAGCAAGCGAGGGGAGGCATTTCCCGAGCAGCCAACCTTTCACGTCCTTGATTGTCCATCCCTGGTCGACGTGGGTGACCAGCCATTGGTCAAAGGGAACTAGAGAAACATTCAAAGAGTCGACCAAGTGAACGAATGGGAGACGACATACTGAAGCGACATGCGACCGGGCTGAGGGGATTTGAACTGGCGTTGTCCTTCATTATCGCCAGACTTCAGCACACAGCCAGAAGACCTTTATTGTCGCCTCCACCACATCCAGGACCCTGGGTGCAATTCAGAATATCAGTTCAAAAAATAACTGATTTCTGTCAGAATTTCGTGGGACTTTGATTGGGATTGCCCCTATCAACTCTCTCTGTTGTACTACCAAGTTTCTGCCAGAACGCACCTCGCCAGCGGTGCGGCCGCTAGTACCCCCACTTTCTTCAGTTCATCATCACCACATGTTCATCACCACATGGTTGGTTGAGTGGTTCTTGATAATCAAAGCTAGAACGTTCGTTATTTCCTTGGTTCTATGTCGTACTACTCCACCGCTTCCGACTGTATTTATAGCAACTTCTGCCCGTGGCCATTGATGGAAGGCTAAAAACCAGGCGTCAGGTTACAAAGAAGCATCTTATCATCATTTGTTTCAGTCATATATAGGCCATCCAATGAAGGGGACAAGATGGCACGTACCAAACTTATAACAATGATAACTGTGGAGTGCGATTGCAAGAGACGCCGCCGTTGTAAAAGTATAAGAGACGAGCATCGATGATACGAGTTGCTATCAACGCCCGGAACTTGCTTCGCGCCAGGCACGATGGCCAGCAAAGTCGCAACCCAGTACGTACTTTTCTCATCCATCATAGCAAAGCACTTACCCTCTATTGTTCAGCTATCTCCAATTTGACATTCAATGGTCTAGCCTCGGTATGCATTGTCTGCGCACCCTTTAATCCCAGAGGCTGATTCTACAACCTTAGCGCTCCTCTTCTACGACTATGCCCTGACTTTCCCTATGGAGGTGAAGTACGTCTGGGGATCGAAGGCTCGCGTGTCGACAGTCCTGTATATCTTTTGTCGATACGCGCTGGTTGCCAATGTTCTCTACTTACTGGCTATAGCCAACCAACTCAAGCAAGGGGTGCGTTTCTTGAAATGCGAATCATAGACTTATTCTAATGTCCGTTTCAGTCGGGTCTTCCCCTTCGCTCTCCCTGATAGTTTGACTGAACGTGCAAGTTCTCATCAGCTGCGATACATGGTACAAGATCATCGGCGCGCTGAGCGTCCTCGGGAGAGCCGCCGTGATTTGTAGGAATCATTCTCTGTATTACAACGACACCCGCTGATGCTGGAGCACGAACACCAGTGACTTTCACGGGCCGAACGTACGCCATATACGCAAGGAATAAATACGTCCTCATCTACCTCAGCTTCCTCGGGCTTGTGTGCATTGCCTTGGACATCGTAGGCCCCATACCACATATCCCCTACAAAGTGCTAACTGGACCCGCCCATAGACTCATGTTCCTGGACTTCGCTGCGTTGGATCTTCCAGCATCCCTCTGTAAGTCCCTCTTAAACATGATACAGGATCACTAAGCGTACCCCCTCGCAGTGGTACGCCCCCGTTCAGCAAGCTGATCAAGCATGAAACCTGATGGCGCAAATATGGGGTCAAAGCGCCTCTCCTCCTCTCCATCCTGATGATAGCCTTCGAATTCTCCGCGGCAGTGCTGACAGTACTCCGCTGTTTACTGGCGTTCAAGGCAGCGGGGGGGAGGAAGAGCCAGTCGAAAGGGCTCATGAACCTCATCTTCGAACAGGGAGTCCTGTATTTCAGGTGCGTGCGTTGACGTACACGATTGATCGCATTTCATGTACCCTAGTATTGTTACCATCATCACCACGGCGGCGTTGATACTGAACGTGGTGAGCTGATGCGCCCAAACAATCTTCATCATAGCTGACGCACATTTAGAAAGCTCCCGTACGTTGTCCCCGTGTAATCTCTCAGACGAGGTTTCCCTGATCCACTGGCACGACGGCAGGCTGGATTCCTACAGCGGTTGCTCAATGCGTACTTGCTGCCGTGAGTGCACCGATTGACACACATTATGTATTGTATTTACATATAAACAGGCTCTCGGGCTTGCTCACCGCACGGTTCTTGCTGCACATCCGCGCTTACGAGGACAAGCAAGAAACAAGGGCGTTGGGAGGCAGAGCGGGGAGTCGCGGGCACGCATCGAGCACGCTGGCGAGTTTCCGGGCTGCTGCGGGGGATATGGTGTCGGGGTTGGTCAGCCAATTTGGTGACGATCCCGTCGAGATGGCCCAGCGCGGAACGGTGGCGGGCGAAGGTAATTCATTGGAGACGCTCGAGGGTGCAGGGTCTCGCGGTGCTTGAGTGCATAACATACCTGTAGTTCCTCGAACGCACCTGCCATGGTCTATCAGCATCGTGGATTTGTTTAGTAAATGAATATAGACCACTTACATGAAGAATTCTGATTGCATTTAATACCCACGTCGATATCTGATTGGACGTACGCAGACAGGGTGGCACTGGAACTCAGGAAAACAAACTGCAAGGGTTCCACAAATTCACAAAAATGAAATTCGAGGGTTTGTGATAGGTACGAAGCGCTGGGGCATCCCCCATTAGCGCCAGGAATCAGAAGCACGGACATACGTCCACGCTCCCGACTCCCGGCGTGCAACTGTCTACTGACTACTGACTACGACAGCGAGTATATGACTACGACAGCGAGTATAGTAGGTAGGATACGTAGGTGGATAACGGCGGAGCATAAGGACGTGGTAGGAATCATGGGGGGGATGCTGACTGCCTCTACTTGCAGGCCTTATATACGTCTACGGTGCCAAGTATCCGACCAGGACGGCTACACCTTGGCGACAACATGTAGGTCCCAAACACCATCACAACTTCACATTACGCAATTCGGCTACTGAACCCTCTGCGCCGCAAGCTTGTCCTCAGAGAGTAGCAGTGAATGAAACACAGCCCCAGCCTTGTCTTCGCTGCACTCCAAGGCTCTCTCTCTCTCGAAACTTGGCAGCGACGCTCGCTGACACTTAAACTCACCTGGGTCCGAACATCGACGGCGAACTTGGATATCACACTCACGTAATGTAGCAACCGAACATTCTATTGTAGTCATGATACACCCGAGAAAACGGAACCGAAATATACATGTATAACGAAAGACCTAGTATCGTAAAGTTGATAAAACGGACTCGACATGTCAACGGCGAGCGGCAGTCTTCAAGCCAATAAAACAGTGTCGATGCTCGAGGACTCGAAAAGGGCGCGCGAGGGTGTGGAGCGAGTGTCGTAGATAGACCGTATGGGATGAGCAGATCGCGGGAAGCTCGAATATCAAATTCCAGTCTTTGACGCGCCGAATGACCTCCGGGAAAACCCATGTGAGGACGACGGATGATGCTCGGAACAGTTGGCTTGAGTGACGGAGTTTTGCAGCATGTCGCAGGACGCTCCAATGTCAAACTTGAGTGTCCGTGATGAGTTCTTGGTGTCGTTTGGATAGGGCAGATGCTGGGGAAGAAAGAATGGGAGCGGAACGGCCTCTGACGAGGCCATCCCGCTCCGTGAAACACACCGAAAAGAAATCGGAGACGGCGTTGGGTCGACAATGTTTACGACGTGGATTTCGCGACATCGCAACTTGAGTTTGAGGGGAAGGTGGCGCCGTGAGGTCGAAAAAATGGCGCCGAAATATACAGTTTTGACTTTTCGAGGAGTCAAACAGCGGCGAGGATGCGAAGGAATGGGAGAGGGAACTTGGGAAGCGTCGTGCAGAAAGCCTAGTCCGCGGGAAGCTCAAATATCAAATTTGAGTATTTTTGCCGGCTTTTAAAGGCGGACGCTGCGCTGCGGAGACGTAGGAACGTTGGGAACCGTGAGGATGATTTAATGGCGGCGATATATCGTGACTTTGTCGTTTGAGACGACGAGGCGGAGCCAAAATGCGTGCCAGTTGCGTGGCAGTCAGGTCTGGACAGCGCTGAGCGAACGAGAACGAATGGGCAAGAAGGGGCCAATAAAACGGCGTTGATATATGGTGACTTTGTCATCCAAGGCGGCTAGAATGCACAGGAACGAGGTCGGAATGGGTCAGTTCCCTAGTAGTTGGGTCTGGGCAATGGGAAGCGACCGAGCGTATAGGTGATATGGGGCCGATAAAACGGCGTCGAAATATGGTGACTTTGCTATTGTTACCAGGCCGTGGAGGCAGAAGGAGGCACAAGGGGCTGGACAGAATGCGGGGAGGACAGCGCCGCGACACCGATAAAATGGAGTCGAAATATACAATTTTCGCTTTTTGGGGGGTGAAACCGATGCTGGGGCAGATGTTGAACTCACGGCGCTGTGATACTGATCGTTCGGGGCGCGACAATGGCTTGAAAGACGGAGCAGCGTTGTTTGGGTTCCAAGGTCCCGATTAAACGGCGTCGAGATATACAGTCTTCATGTTTTGGAGACCGTGAAGCAAACTGGTTCAACGGTGGAACAGTGAATGGCAGTTTGATGCTTCGAGCGCAAACCAGTGTACCTGAATACGCGTCAAAAACATTCAACATACGTAGCACACACGTGTACAAAGCGAGAGCACAAACGAGGGGGATGCTTGGCAACGGAGGAAGGGAGAGAAAACGTCGGTAGCAGAAAAAGGAAAACGTGCATGACGTGGTTTGAATCTGAGATGCGAGTTGCGTCATCAGAGCGCAGACTGCCATAT